>CAKLNU010000652.1:452500-1052500 GCA_922788865.1 Poeciliopsis turneri
GCGGCACTGTGGATAGTTTTCCAGTGGGAGACGCGCTCAGAGCAGAGCTGGACACAGATTTCCCCTCACAAACATTTCTACCTGCACGATATATTTTTTCTGATATTATCAGTATATAATTTTTTTTTTTTTTTTTTTGTGAAAACATCACATTCAGTACATTTGGTTTTCTGTGACTTTGATATTGAGGGAGCATTTAAAGCTTCTGCTCAGGTTTTGTCTGTCGCACTTATTCAACTCTTCTGATGGAGTTTGCGTCCTGCTAAACGCGTAACGATGCGCTTTCTGCTGCATTTTGTCATGTTATTGCACAGCATCATGCAGTCGATTAAAAGAGACACCGGCATACGTGCCTGCTTCTGGTGACGTCACAAAAGGCAGCATTCTTCCAATAATCCAGATGTGTGTTTTTATTTTGTTTTATTTATTTCTACTCTTTGTTAAGTCAATTAAACCACTATAACAGATGTATGTGGTATCAATCAAACATTGCATTTTTGTTTGACTTTTTTTTTTTTTTTTTGCAATATCTGAAGTTTTTAAATATAATAAGTAGGTCAAATCTTTTGGAAATTTTGGGGCCACTACATACCTTATCTCAGTATCATTTTTTTTTCTGTTTGGATGAAATCAACTTGTGAAAACGTAGCAGCTTTTGGAACGGAGCAGACCGAGCTGGAATGGCCTGATTTCACTATCAAAGAGCTTCAGCAATTATTTTGAGCCGAGTTTTGGAAACCCACAGGGTGTGGTTGATTTGTTTTTATTAAGATGTTTTTCAGGTCCCCACCATGTTTCCTGCATGACCTGCCAAGGGAAAATAAAAAATAAATTAAATGGAGTAATTGCTCATCAGTCAGAAGTAAGACGTTCTTTGTGTGTGCTGAGGCAGCCTGGCTGTGATGTTTTCTAATGTTACACACAGAAACCAGTCGGACAAAAGAATCCAGGCAGATTTTGCAACAACTCCGAAGCAGCAGAAATGCCTCAAACCGTATTGCCGTATCTTTTTGAATAATTCTAGCTGATCAGCTTCGACTCCTGCGCCTCTTTGTCAATAACCCAAATAACCATAAAGCAGAGTCAGCTCTCTTTTTAAAAATGCATTTTGTAAAATCCTGCAATCAAAATTCACGCCTCATGTTTCAAATATTTTTGGACAATTACATTTCTACACAAAGGAACAATTTAACACCAGATAGTGGAAATGTTGTGGGATGATGTAAATCTGTATGGGATACATTAAGTGTTGCACTTTCTCTCGGGGGAGAATGGCCCAGTTTAGCTGTCGCCCTGCAGCTCAGTGGGCTGACATCAGTGTGTGTGTGTGTGTGTGTGTGGAAGCACAACTCAACGTATCATGCACTGGTACTCTGTGGTCTAGCTGGAGATTATGCATGCTGCCGCTGTGCAGAGGGGGGGGGGGGGCTAGTTTCCTGATGCCGCAACATCTTAAACGACTTCTTAGAAGTCATCTTGATCAGGCAGACCCATCAGACTCACGTTGTTAAGTGGTTTCCAGGTCTCAGATGAGTGAGAATCACAACAGTAAGGGGGAAAGAAAAGGTTGCCGGGGGAAAGAGAAAAATCTCTTAATGGTGTTGTTTGTGGGTAAATTTGAACTACTCATAAACCCAGCTTAGCCTATTAAGCAGTTTCATCTGGCATCTTTTCTCATGTTCTGATATCGAAATGAGTCAAAACGTGTTTTGGTGACTAATGGTGCCAGCTTACAGTCTCTGCCACTACGTCTGTTATTGTAAACTCATTCCTCACCTGAAAATGGTTCATTGTCTCCTGCAGTTTCAATGTCTACTTGCTGTCAATCGATAGCCGGGTAATTAGTTATGATTAGTACGACAGATTACCGTCAGTGTGGAGGGAAATCGGTATAAACTAAACTTATTCGTGTTGTAATGTTTGTAACTTGGCCGGTCATCGTCGTCAGTGTTTACCGAGGTCTTTATCAGACCTGGTTTCGTTAGAGATGAGACGGCAGAGAAAGTGCCAGAGCCAGATTGAGTTTTCACCAGCGGTGATCCACTCCTGACCCTCCCTGACTTGTTGGTGCGCACTGCCAGTCAGCTGGCTTAAAGAAAGCTATTACTTTTCATTGCTTGCATCAAAAAAAGTTGTTGGTCGAGTTATTTTTTTTTTTAAAATGTAATGAACATCAAATAAACATTAGCAACATATGCTTAGGATGTAAAACTGCAATTTCCATCGAATTACCTGTTGCAGATTTTTCCTCTGATGTTCTTCTTCCCTCTGATTGATGCATTTTAACTGTTTCATCAGCAATTCAAGTAATTGTTTATGTGCATTTTTGTGAAGCTGTGATGATGAAAACCTTTTGCTGGAGGTTGCCATCACATGCAGACCCAGCAGGCTGACTTGTGATATTTTTCTTTCCATGGCTCCCATCTCAGTCCTGACATAAATCGTTGCTCCTCCCGATCGAAAATTTGAAACTGTCACAATCCCCAGATTCTGTTTTCTGGTTCTTCTCGTCTGTCACAAGTTTGCCCTGTGGGATTTCACTCCTGCTGCAACTTGTCTGGGTGTGTGTACGTGTGTATATGTGTGTGTGTTGCTTTTTTTTTTTTTTTTCCAAAGGACATTTACACTTGGGCAGGCTTGTCTGATCAATGATGAGCGATTTGTCAAAATAAGAGGAGGATCTTATTCAACTGGTTGCATTTCTGCAAGACCTTGTTTTCTTAATGCAGTAATGACTGTTAGTTGTCTGGTGGCTTAGAGCTAATGATACGTGTCACAGCAGGCCAGGAAGATCTGTGCGCGCAGCGTGTTTTTAAAGGATCGCCTTCAGCTCGCCTGCACATCAAAATAAAACCTGACAACCTGCTGTCATTATTATTACTATTATTATTATTGCACAAAATCCGAGCTTGCCTTGCAACAATACGACCCGGATTTGAACCGGGTTGTGTTTTCCAGTGAGCGTTTCACAGCGGGGTCTGTGACAAGAGTGTCAGAGGTGAACTCCCTCCCACAACAGGCTTCCTGTTTGGGCCCCGGTGATGGAACAGTGAACCAGAGCCAACACGCCAGCGGGCCAGCCACCGGCCCGCCAGCGGACATCAGCGTCGGGCTTGCAGCCAGGCGGACGGGGCCCGAGTTGGAGAAAAGCAAGAGATCCAGAGGTGGCCTCTGACCTGTGGAACAGTTGATTGTGTAAATCAGTCACGGCCTCGCCCCGTGACGCAGCGCGGTGCAGGTACCCCGTATGAAGACATCGTATTCTAAAGCCTGTGCCTACAGTGGCGTGACTCAGTCCAGCTGTTTGACTGTTAACACAGTATATGTATGTTTTTTGTTTTTTTTTATCTAGACGTGTTGTGACTCACCCGGTTGACAACACAACGTGCGTGCCAGAACACGTTTCAAGCCGGGTCTGTGAAGTTTTCTGTCACAAGCAGCAGGTTGCCAAAGTATTTGTACCGTTTGAGGTTTTTGTAGGCTTTTGTTTGGGCTTTTTTTGTGAGGCAAACCAAGAAGAATTGGTAAAATTGTGTGAAGTAGAAGGAAAAAGGGCGCATGGGGATTTGCAAAAGTTTTGCAAATGGAAATAAAAAAATAAAAAAACCCAGGTGTGTACGTTTATTCAGTCCGTTTTATAGGGTAGCAAGTTTTTTTTTTTTTGATGATGATTCAAGCCCAGTCAGATTGGACAGTGGTCTGTAAATTAGCAGTTCTTTAAATCTTGCTACAGATGGACTTTGTTCACAGCTACAGTATGGATGCTGCACACGAGGCTTTGTAGTGGACAAAAAAAAAAAATCACATGCCAGCTCAGGTCAAAGGTCTGCACTTTTGAAATTGCATGTGACAAAATAAAACGGTGGATTTTTTATTTATTTTTTTATTTAACCATAAAACAAACTTTTTTTTTTTTTGGTAGTTTGTGTCACTCTAGACATTTTTAGAAGGCGAATGTTGCTACTCGCTGTGTCAGGTGGACGGCCATGTTGTGGGCAGGTTTGCAGCTGTTTCCATGCTCTTTCTATTTTTGAATGTTGGATTGAAAATTACTCCATGAGAGCGATCTCTTGGGAACTGGTGGCACTCTGTTTTATTTAGGGGCATCGCAGTCACGCACTCCGCACTTTTCAATTCCACCTTTCCATTTATCCACTCACATAAGACTCTCTGAAGTCCACGGTTGCAATGTGACAAAACGTGTAAAGGCTCAGGCGGTGTGGGACAGTTTTCCAAAGCGCTGCGCTTGAACCTCAAGGGTTTCTGTAGATAAAGCGGAGGCTATAAATATCATCATGCTTCAAGTGGTCGGAGTGTGGAGAGATACGGCTGCAGGGCTTCCTCAGACACGAGTTCATGTGCAGCACAGTTGTTCACGTCTCGATGTTCAGCTCACCCACCAGCGGACGGGGTGGGGGTGAGCTGGCATACTGGCAGAGAAATGGTTTTAGTCGCTCTCTGTTTTGTTGTTTTGCTCTCACTTTTGGAAAGTACATTCTGCCTTCGGAGTGAGCCGCCACCTTTGTTGATAGGTTTTAGTTTAAAGTGAGAGTTTATTGTCAGGCCCGTCAGCAGGTTTGACTGGCTACGCAGGAATCAGCATTGATCCGGCAAACAGAAGCTAAGAATCAGTTTTCATACCTGCCTTTCATAACGTTTCCTCTGAACTCAGACGAGCGCATCTGATGTTGCTCTGGATTATTATTGCTTTTGCTCTTTGAGGTGCCAAAGAAAGGAAACATTTAAAAAAAAAAAAAAACAAACAAACAAACAGGAAACAGCAATAAATCATTATAGTACAGCTGTCTGTCGTGTTTTTTTTTTCTGTTTTTTTGTTGTTTTTTTTACCCCTTTTAAAGATTTGCTAAAGCCTAAAAATATATTCATCTTTTATTGTAGAAGCATAATATGACTCTTAAAAATTTGGTGTGTCTGGGATATAAGAACTAAGAGTGAAGTAAAACACATCACTTCCAATACTAAGACAAGGGGAGGACCTATGATGCTGTGGGCCTTTAGAAGCATGGTCCAAAAAAATACCACTTTTATCTATTAAGAATACGAGGATATCCATCTATCCATCCATTTTCCGGTCACCCTTCTCCCTAACGGGGTGGGGAGGTGCTGGTGCCTCCGTTCCGGGCGAGAGGCGGGGTTCACCCTGGACAGGTCGCCAGTCTGTCGCAGAATACGAGGATATATTGGTTCAAAATATGTTAGTCTCTGGCTGACAATTAAAAGTGATATTTCTTAACTCTTTCTTTTCCACCATTGAACAAATAACCAGTTATGTACAGAAATACTTTGCTCAAATCAGCAGGTCTTTATTTACGAATAGCTGGATTCAGACACTAAAAATACATTTTTATTAATGAATTTTTCTGAACAGTTTTAGCAGTTTTGTCTGATAAAGACATTGCATAAGCTTGTTTCACAATGCTTGACTTCATGGGTGGGCCCTTCCTGATTAATTAGCAGGGGGAAAAAAAGAGGAAAAGGAAGTTAAATAAGACACTTTAAAGAAATGCATTGCGCAACCGTGGGATCAGAATCCGTCCACAGAAAATGTCAAAGATCTGGGAGGCGAAACTTTGTCGCTACTCAGTTTTTTTAAATTTACAACAAGGCTCAATGTGTTTAGAAAGTCCTAGAATTCTATTTTATAAAAACTCAGAAGCGAACCTAAATGTGCTGTTTTTGAATCAGGCTGTGAATCATTCTGTTGCATCAAGGCTTTCTTGACGTTGGCACCAGTGAGTGGTAACAAAAGGTGAACAAAAGTCATTTTCTCGTGAATAGTGTCTGGTTTCCCCAGTGGAAAAGGTATTTCTGGTAATCTTGCAAAACTCACTTCTCTGGAAAATTACAGCTGCTGCCATCTGTGTAAACCTGTTTTTTTGTTCTTTTCTCAGGAAATAAAGTTCAATCATGTCAGTAGTATTGGTTAAGTGAACCAAACGCCAAGTCACAACTGTAGCTGGTGGAGGTAATTAAGTATTCAGCAGTAAGAGGCGATCGTGTTTCCTTTAGCAGGACGAAGATCTAAAGAGAAAGACATGTGACACTTCATAAAAGCTAAGATTTCATCCCTGGTCACATGTGGCTTCAAAGTTACGGCTCATTCATAGTTTGCCGTATAATACGCGAAGAATGACAAAGCGGTAAAAGAAAACCCCAAACGCTCTGGAGTCGCTTTGTGGAAAATGTCAGCGGTGGTTGACAGGAAGTTAAACCTGCAGCCAGAAACAATGACAGTCTATGGGAACCAAATGTGAGTCAGGAACAAACAAAACTGCACTGAGCTCACTGTGACGCCTCACCTGACCTGACGAGGTCTGACTCGCCGTCTGACCGAAATCGGATGCCAGCACTTAAACTGTGGCTGCTTGAATTGAGCCTGAAGTGACGCGTCGATGAGGTGTTCTTTAAACAAAAGCGTCCCTTCGAAGAGTCCAAGAGTTAGAGTTCCTGAGGCAGGTGTCGGATGAAGTGCAAAAGTATTCACACCCACCGCATTTTACTGGGGTTTTATGGGACAGACCAACACAGAGTGAGCGCATTAACGTGACCAGGAATCAGAAACAAAGTTGCTTCAATGGCTTCAATTGAGGAATTTGACTAAAGTTTCCAAGCACTAAAAGTGTAGGGAAATAAGTCTGATTTTATAAACCTTTTCTGGGAACATAATATAAATGTATTAGCAGCCAAGAAAAATAAGACTTGATGTGACGATGCAGGAATGCTTATTTTCTTTTGGTTTTCAACAAAGGTTGCCCATAAAAATCAGAAATTTGTGGTGCGAATTCGTATTCAGCCACCTCTACTCTGACCTACAAACCTGACCTAATAAGAATCAAGTGCAACACATTATTGCACTTTTTATTTGCAAAATCTAAGTCTGAATCGCGTCACAAATACTCCTGCACCCATGGTCGAAAAACGTAAAGAGTATGGCACAACTGGAAAAATTCCTAGTCAGATTTTTCAGGAAGAAGGATGGAGCAGAAACTGCTACCGAGGTTCACTTTTCAACATCAGCAATGATGTCAAACAGAAAACCGGAGCTACAGTTTAGCTCAAAGTATATTTTTGTGTTGTCATGGTCCAGTCAAAGTGCAGGCCTCAATTGAGAACTGCTGATACAGACGCTCATTATCCAGTCTGAGTGGATGTGGAGGGAACGATTTCAGTCTCTAGATGTGCGAGAGCTGCTAGCGACACACCCTGATGGATTTGCAGCTGTAATTACAGCAAACAGAGGATCTGCAAATTGTCACCTTACAGACTTGCATATAGATGCATGCCACACTTGTCAGATTTTCTGAACAAAAGAGAAAAAAAGTGGGAAAGCACGTACAGTGTTTTTTTTTCTTAAATTTTTCATTGCGTTGGTGCAAAACGTGGAATCCCGACGAACGCGGCGCTCTGTTTTAGTTTCAGCTGCTCACGACTGACATGTGAGTGTGACGATGAACAGAGGAGAGGAGAACAGGGGACGGCTGCTCCTCTGTCACTGCAGCCATTCCTACCTGTGTAAACAAAAATGATTTTAAACATTTTTAAAATCTTGGAAAAAAAAAAAAAAAAAAGCAACGCGCAGTCGTTCACTTCAGCTGTGGCGCTCGGCCGCCTTTCAGGACGAGATGAGCTGTCCTGCACATGTGGCAGCTTGTCCCATTGTGTCAGCCGACAACAAGGGCGGGTGTGCGCTGGTGGTTAGTCACAAAACACACACCGAGAGCCGAGGCAGTCAGTCGGGTGGGGAGCGCCGAGTGTGTGCGCTCTTTGGTTGTCGTCTGTCGAGGAAACTTGAAATCTGTCGTTTTTTTTTTGCCGTCTGTCAGCAGGCGAGGGCTCGGCGGCGTGTTTCAGAGGCAGCATCTCTGTCGCATCCTTCCTACGTTTTCCCCTGGGAGCAAACAAAAAAAAAAAAAATCAGCAACAGTTGCACAGCAGTTGTGTGAACCTGTAGTTTCTGAGCACACAAGTTTGTTTTTTTTGTTGTTGTTTTTTTCCCCCCCCTTTTTTTTTTTCTCCCCCCCCCCCCGACATCTGCTAACAAGTCAGCTTTGTTTATGTGTGTGTGTTTGTGTTGGTGTGTGTGTGCTGGGATAAAGGGCCTTGATGAATTTTGAATGAGGCCGCGGCTGCACAGTTAGTCAAAACAGATTCAAACTCTTGGAGGCAGCGGTGACGCTCGCGCGGCGCGTGGCCATGATCTGCATGCATCATGGCCCAACCTAAGCCTGAGCCCCCCTCTCCTCTAACCCCAAACCCACCCACCGCCTCTCTTCTCTCTTCTCTCTGCAGCTCAAACCCCGCAGAGCCCAGAGGAAGCTGCTTCTTATCAGGGGGGGGGGACAGGAAGATGCTGTGAGAGTGTTGGTGGGGTAGGAGGGCAGAGTTTCTGCAGATTTTCACTTGACATGGGCTTCCTTTGTGAGGCTGACTTTCAGCTACAGCTGTACGCGCTGCCAGACTCTTTAACAAAGTTACATTTGTCTCAGTTCGCTCAGTTCGAGGCTCTGATAAACGCCTCCTTCAGAATCCGGCGAGAGGGACATGCTCTTCCAGGACCTCGTCCTTTTTCATCTTCTGAGCCCGCTCCAGTTTTGTTCATCATTTCTTTGCGTCTTTCTGGGTTTAATCCGTCTCCTTTGAGAGGGTCCTGGAGTCGGGCTGGATTTTCATCTGCTCATGTGGTGCTTTGCAGAAAGAGCTCAAGCTTTTTTTTTTCTCCTTTTGGCCAGGAGAAAACTACAAACTTCAGTGTTTTATTGAGAGTTTTGAGTGACAGAGCAACTTCAAGTGGGCATTTATTGTGTAAATTTCTTAAGATTTTGATGTACTGTTCTCACGATAAATTCAGATAACTGATGCTAAAACCAAAACCGTTCATGATGTTGGGATTATTTTCACTAGTTTTCACTGTTTGGTCAATAAACAAATTCTTGTTCACTTCCTAATTTGACTGAGCTTCAGATATTTTGTACAGAACTGGCAAACATCTCATCTCTAAATGTGCTCAGTCAGTGGAGAGTCTTGTTGCTGTAACGCAGAGGATGCTTTTACAAAGCACTGAGTCAGACACACTTTCCACATTTTTAGTTTTGAAAAAATAAAATATTTAAAATTATGTAGAATTGTTCTTTCTGTTGCTGTATCACATAAATCCTAATAAAATGCAGACAGATTTGTGGTTTAAAGGGTAAAAATACTGCCAGGGCACGTCCCTTCGTTTTGTCGAGGACAGGAAATCAGTTTCCTTGTTTCACCCTGGTTATTCTTCCTGCGTTGTGATTATCCACCAACATTCAAGCACATCACAGCAGAAAAAGTGAAGAGACATGAGGCGCAGGAGGCAAAGCTGCTACCTTTTTCACTTTCTGAGGGAATATTTCTAAGAATTTCTTTTAAAATTTAGTGAGAAGCTCTGTTTCTCTTTCTCTCACCCCCTTTGATTGTTCATAGCTCTTCTTGTATCTTTGGCAGAACCCTGAGAATGAAGTCCTCCGGCCTCCCCCAGCACTAGCCGGGCAGCATGGCTCCCGCTCCTCCTTCCAGAGAGGACACCGGCAGCTCATTAGCTCTGCGCTGGAGGCTAACACCGACATAGATACCCATCAACTTCAAACTGCACCAATTCAGGCCCGAGTTCTGGTCACACATCTAAATCAGCTGCTGACAGGATCCATCCAGACTCTGGGTTTTTTTTCAACCATGCGCAACCTGTGATTTTTGGGCGTCAGAGCTGGACGCTGCGGCTCCTCTGCGCGTCGACTGACCCCGGACCCCGAGCCATGTCGCTTCTCTTAACTCTGAGCATCGTCTGTGGGTTGATGCTCCAGCATTATTTCAGTCTGCTCAGCGCTCAGTACTGTGTTCCACGGAAGACCGTCAACTACCAGAGTAAGTCACCAGCTCTCCATTAAACACGGGAACTTGGAGCAGTTTGATTCGCCGCATGCATTTGAATATTTTACGCATGATGTACGATCCCGATGGAAGGCTTAAGCTGCTTTATGTTCTTCTCTTTCCTGCTGCAAGTGACAAGTTTATTAGTTTCTCAACAGACTTGCATTTTGCATTTTTTTTTTTTGCTGTGAGAGCATTTGCAAAGTTTTTCTCCGCCCAGGTCACCTGAATCTGTTCAGAGAAGACGGGGTCTTCAATTACTCGACTATGCTGATCAGAGACGACCTGGGTGTGGTGCTGCTGGGGGCGAGAGAGGCCATCTACGCTCTGGATATCAACAACATCTCAGACCAAAGGGCCGCGGTGAGGACCTGTGCAGAGTCGTTACGTCTGGAGTAAAGAAAATGTCTGCAGAGCAGTTTACATATTAACTACAGTTCCCACTATCTCGCTCTTTTTACGGCTTGGTAAAAAAGAGCTGCAGCAAGAAAGTTAGCCCTTTGTTGAATTTTTATGGCATTTTACTGCAGTGATTAGAGCAGAAGATCAAATATTTAGTGAGCTACTCAAGGCTGGACTTGCCTGGTTGCTTGAAGCAGTTTGCAGCTTTTTTCTTTTTTTGGAGACTTTGACCCCTGAGAAGTAGGTCAGTCTATGGTGGTGTGGAAGAAAACAATGGGAGATTTAACCTAAAGACTTTCCCATCGACTCAGGTTACTGAATTAATAAAAAAATTTACAAATGACGTGCTGCTGTTGTCATAAGATTTAGTCTTTATTGTGTTTTGTTTCCTCTTAGTCCCTGAATGTTTTATGACCTCTGACACCTACATACACAGGTGTTGTATATTTGTCTTGTGTTGAGTCAAGTAAATGTCCTAACATTACCTTCCTATCTGTCTGATAACGAGAGAGAGTACAATTTGAACACCAGCTCTGTAATTTATGTAGTTGCCACTTAAACGTTGCAGCATTGACTAAATATTAATGTTTCTCGGTCTCATTATACACTGTGCAGACACTCTGTCTGCCTGGATGAAGGTTCACTACCTCAACAGTGAGGTAAACTTGGACTGATGACGCCCTGACCTCCTCGTCATGAGTTCATTAGCTGCTAATTGAGCATTAAACTTTTAGCCCAAGATTGTGAGATAATCATTAAATATGAGAAAATGAATGAACAAGACATCGCTGCAAAAAACTGACAGGATTTGATGTTTCACCGATTCCTCTGATATTCCTGCCGAATGCATGTTTTGGAAAGATGAGACAGGATCACAAACTGTGTCTCAGCAGCTTTTGCAGCTGATTTAAATCAGCCAGTTACCTGTTCAGAGCAAAGTATGGCACTGAAAATAAAAATACATAGAAAAAATACAATTATAGTATATGTAAAAAAAAAAAAAAAAAGTCTAGACTTTTAAGAAAATGGAATAAAATAAAGTTCTGAATGTGTTTTTCTTTTTAAGAGAGTTTGTATTATTGTTTGGGGTCTTGTGCTTGTAAAAAAAAAAAAGAAAGAAGAAAAAATAGCGAGAAAGCTTGATGATGATGCAAACTGGCTTCACTTCGAGCTCCACTGAAGTCAACAAAACTTTTGCTTAGTATTTTTAGTGCTTTGCAAAGTTTCAGCAAATTCAAGCGTACCACTGGTGTGGTTCAATCAGCATTCTGAGCGAAAGTGGGACATGCGCAATGATGGCCCTTGTTGTTAAAAGACAAAAAAAAGAGATTTTAAGTAGAAAATTGCTGCAGGGCTGCAAGACGACTACCGCATGCTTTGACAGGATCCCCTCTGTGTTGATGCAGGTGTATTGGCGAGTCACCGAGGAGAAGCAGAGGGAGTGCACATACAAGGGAAAACACGCAGAGGTTTGTGCTGCACCTTCCGAAGCAAAGCCTGTCTAACGTCTAATTCTGGAGCGAGGATGCAACCTAAAGGACGTTCGCTGCCTGAAAACCGCCTGCTGCCTCGGGCACTTTCAGCTAATCATTTATATGAGAGTTTAGTTTTTTTTCTCTTCCTTTTCAAGTCCGCATGCAGAGCTCTCTTTGAAGTCCTGTGCTTTTAGCTTTGAGCTGAACGTCCAAATAAAGACGCGGGGAATCCATCCGCATTCGCGTCCTTGACCTTTTGCCCGTCAGCAGCTCGGCTCTGAGCAGCATGCATTGCAACTGTACATGTCTGGCATGTTTGTGATTTGAGGGCTGAGCTAACAGACGGCGACCTTGACGTTCCCTCTGATGGGTTTTGTTGCAGGTGGAATGCCGCAACTACATACGAACGCTGCACAGAGTGAACGACACCACACTGTACGTTTGCGGCACAAACGCCTTTTCTCCAGTGTGCGATTACATGGTGAGTGTGCATTATTGAACGCATTAGATCTACAGGAGTGTAAAAATAGGCCCTGAGATCTTTGATGTTAATCATTGAAAAATATCTGCCCCACATAGAGAGAACGGTTCAAGTTGCATAAAGTTTTGAAGAGAAAAAAAAAAAACGCTTTAAAATTTATTTATTTTTTCTTGCAAAACTGCCCCTGAAGCAATAAATTTCATGTCCTGCTTTTATTAGTCCACATTTCTATTGTTTCTGACTTCCTGTGGTGAGTCCCTTAGTTCATTCTGTGAGTGCACTGTTCTTTGCAAAACAATTTATTTAGAGACTTTGGATGTTTCACATTTTGGCAAGTTACAACTTCAATCTGCATTTCATTTGAATTTTATATGATAAATGAACTTTTAGGTAAACATTCAAAATGCTTCCTGTGAGGTATCTCAATGCAAAGACCCCGACCTTGAGAAACCCCCTTTCTCTGCCAGTTCCTGCTTGGTAAATGTCAATAAAGGGGGAAGAAAATTGTTAAAAATAACAACAAAAAATTTCCCTGGCAGGATTATTAAACCAATTAGACCTGATGGGGAGGATAGATTGGGCCCCTAAGCGCTCTTGCAAAAAACAACTGGCAAAATGTTTGACTCTAGAAACAAAAAGGTAGAAGTGGTAGCCAGTTCTATCGTATGCAACGACGTTTGTTGCGACAAAATGTGGGAAAAGTTCACATGTGAACAAAGTTGCAAGTAAAGGTGCTAAAAGCATCTCTGAAAAATGCTCAGCTTTTTCTTTTTAACCAACCTTGAATTAATTGCTTTAAAAAGATGAACACTGAAGCTGTTGGCAAATGCCAGGTCAAATTGAAGACGGTAAATATTAACAGCAGCAGGGTTATGTAAGTAGCGCTGCCTATAAATGACTACATGCTTATTTTAATGAGATAAGAGCCAGTGCCTCGGTACGACTGCAGTCACTCACACACTCTATTTTTAGCAGCATTTGAGTGAAACTAAGAAAAGAATTGATCAGGGATTTGACAGATGTAGAAACACTTGTCAGCATGATCATGTTTTCATCCTGGCTAACTCTTGTTAGACGCGGTTTCTGTTTTGGGGGCTGAATCGTAAGAATCAACGGACAAAGAGGCCATTATGCCGAAGCCTCGTTTTCACACCAACATGTTTGTTACCAGGAAGCTCTTCCTCTTTCCAATGCGAAATGGGAAGGAAACAACACGTTTCTTTGTTCGGCCCATTATTTTGATTTATGTCCAGTTTAATGCATTTTGGCAGCACGTTCACATTTCATGGATCTTAGCTGCGCACGGGGATGCTGTCTGAACTGAACAAAAAAGCAGATACAGTCTGACACACAGGCATCATTAAAAAAAAAACTGATCAATATCTTCTGTTTCGTGCTCTGATTTAAAAATAATTTATTCTGTTTGACTTTGAAGTTAAGCTACTTTAGAGAATATAGACCTCCTTTATATTGGAGTTGAAGGACAAGGGAGAAGATGAGAGACGATACGTGAACATCAGAACACGCCCGAAAAATACAAAGTTACATATTTAAAGTGATGTTGGGTTAATAACACATTTTAAAACTACTATTTAAGTCGATACATATCCCCTGTAATGATTGATTTCTTCACATTTTCTTGGGTTGAAATGGTAAAAAAAAAAGGAAAAAAGTGATAAAACTCAGTGGCTGCTAACATTTTACAGAGATTCAGGGCCATTAGCCTGAAGATGCAGCTAACAGCAACAGGCTTTAGGGCGAAAATCTTCATTCATTGTGATCTAAAGTTGTTCGGTTAAAACTGAGGTGTGCATACGTAAATATGCAACATCACTGGCTGACCACATTTATTGGTGCCCCTGGTAAAGATGCACATAATAAAAAATACAAATTGCTTAATATTTTATTGACAAACTTGGACAGTGGGGACATTATTTCCAACCTCTTTAGTCTTATGACATTTTCTGACATGTGAGCATTCAGAGAGTGATCTTTGTCCATAATGCTCTCTTTTCTTTAGCTCACCCCTCGGGCTTTCTGTAAAGTTCTGACTCGGATAGAAGGAGCCTGGTTGTTGACATTTCCGTTGTGTTTTGGCTCCGTCTGTTGGACCAATGTCACGGCAAAAGAGCCATTTTGTGCTTCCTTGCACATCCCATCAGATTTTTACATACACTTTAAAACAACGTGACATTTTAAAGAGCTTTTGCACAGCATGGTCTCAGAAAAGGCCCGCAGCATCACAGTTTATCTGTGATGCTCCCGGAGCATTTGTGTTCCTAAAAACGTCAGTCTTAGTCCCATCTAACCGAGGACTTTTATATTTACAGGTAAAAGTCAGAGCAGGGTTGTGCAAACTGCGACGCAGTTAAGAACGTTTATGATTAGAAGAGGCTTTTTCCCTTGGCGTCCATCTTAAACTTCTAGTCCAATGGTTCTCCAGGGATGAGCTTTGGAGATTTCTCCTCCTCAATGTGTGGTGACAAAATAAATATGAAAGTAGTAGTAGACCTTTTGAGTCACGTCACATTTATGCCCCAGGGAAACGGGGAGTAATGAAATGCTAAATAGAAGTTCAAAGAAACTCTGATTAACTTAAGAAAGTATAAATGAAAAAAAAAAATGCAATTACATTTTATTTCAAAGGGATTTCTACAGGTTCCCAATAATTGTGCCACTGCTGAGCTGGTATAAGACAATTATGTCTTGGGATTAAATTTCCCCACTGAATAAATGTACTCAAATTAAATAGTTTTTTTTTTCTTCTTCTTCTTCTTCAGAGTGAGTTTGTCCTGCTGCAACAGATTAAATGGATTTATTTTGAAAGTTGAAAAAAAAAAAAAATCCTCACGAAGGTGCCAATAATTGAGGCTAAATGTATTTAGCTTACTCCAGTTATGCAACCAGGGAGCTCTTATTTTAACCGCGGCTCTGGATAAAACGTTTTCCATCTTTGTCCTGTTTCTGTCCTGCCCTGCGCCTCTTTGTTTCCGACAGACGTTCGCGAATGGCCAGCTGACCCTGGAGGGAAAGCAGGAGGAGGGAAAAGGGAAGTGTCCTTTTGATCCCTTTCAGAGATACTCCTCCCTCATGGTCGGTGAGTGTCAACACAGACCTGAAACGTTTCGCACAGCATCCGTGCTCCTCACTCTGCATACAGTGCATTGCCAACATGTCAACATGCAAAGTTCGCCCTGTTCATTAGCGGGTATATTAATGCTTTATTGTTTTATTTTGATGAGAGTGAAGGACTTCCAGGAATGCTTACTCCTCTATTGTTCCTGTCCAACAGGAACTGAGCTGTACTCCGCTACATCTATCAACTTTCTGGGCTCTGAGCCTGTGTTTCTGCGCAGCTCAAACTTGGCTCTGCGCACCGAGTTTAAGAGCTCCTGGCTCAGCGGTGAGTTATGAAGTCGCTAAGTAAACCAAGAAAAGCATCTTTCAAATATGCATTTAGGTGTTTTTGTTCATGCTGCTGGGTTTTTATTAGTCATCGTTTGATTTCAGAGCCCAACTTTGTCTACATGGACTTCTTGGAGGAGAGCGTCGGCAGTCCCGATGGGGACGACGACAAGGTGTACTTGTTCTTCAGCGAGAACGCCATGGAGTACGACTTCTACAGAAAAGTCGCGGTGTCCAGAGTGGCCCGCGTCTGCAAGGTACCATGGCAACGCGGCGTTGCATAAGAGTGTTGGAAGCGGCGTCCGAGCCACGGTCGGGGTTAAACAGGGCAGCTTGTTGTTGTCTTGGTTTAGGGAGATATGGGCGGCCAGCGGACGCTGCAGAGGAAATGGACCTCGTTCCTGAAAGCCCGTCTGGATTGTTCCTTCCCTGAACCCAGCTTGCCTCCCATTGTCCAGGACGTCTTCCTGCTGAGGCACAAGGACTGGAGGAAGAGCGTCTTCTACGCCGTCTTCACGCCTCAGTCGTGAGTGTTTGCTGCCGGAGCCACGCGCTTTTACTGCTGCATGTGGGTGTTGAATTTAGTTAATGTCAGGAGGCTGTTGATCTGTCAGACTGGAGGAAGAATCAAAAGCATGAAGCCGAATGAAAAATCTATAAATTATGGAGTGTGTGTCAGGGGAACGGGAGACAAAAGAAAACACTTCTGTTGTCGTTAATTTGCTCGTGTTTACTGTGCATAAATTCTCCGCCGTGTGTTTCAGGAGCTTGTCTCAGATCTCTGCGGTGTGTGCCTTCACCGTTGCTTCGATACGAGAAATTTTCAATGAGGGAAAGTTTAAGACATCTGTTGCCGTGGAGACGTCCCATGTGAAATGGGTGATGTACTCGGGGGAGGTGCCGGAGCCCAGACCGGGAGCGGTAGGTCAACGGCGCTTTCTGCTGACTGAACTTGATCAACTCACACAAATCAAGTTTGGGGGTAAAAAAAAAGAAAAAAAAAAAAAAAAAAAAAAAAAAACGTTTTTCATTTGCTGCTATTTTCAGTGCATCAACAATATGGATCGTAGAAAGGGGATGAATCGCTCCCTGGACTTACCGGATAAAACCCTCCAGTTCATCAGAGACCGGCCCCTGATGGACGAGGCTGTCCGTCCGCTGACCGGGGGCCCGCTGCTGCTCAAGAGGGGAGCCTTGCTGACCCGAATCGTGGTGGACAGCGTGCTGGCTCTGGACGGGGACACTTACAACGTCATGTTTATCGGAACTGGTAAAACAATCCAGCCTTACGTAATATCTTGACTTTTTTTTTTACAACGTGGAAGCATTTCTGTTCTACACCAGCGTATAAAACGGTGTGTGCCTTCACCGTTGCTTTGAGAAACTTGAAGCAACAAGTTTATCAAATTTCTGTGTATTTTTTTGGGTGGTGCGTCAAAAAAAACAAAACAAAACAAAAAAAAAAACACAGATTTAAAAGGCATAATGTGGTAACTCTGGAGGAGCTGCAGAGATTCACAACTCTGGTGACAGAAACGATTGATAAATTTGGCCTTTATGGAAGAACAGCAAGAATAAAGTTGAGGTTGAAGGAGAGCAATGAGGTCTTTTTCAAATATATAAGATTTCATTCAGGAAACACTACAAACATGTAAAGACTTGTTTGCAAAACAGTGTTGATGGGAAGATGGATGAAGCGAAGTATCGGGCAATTCTGGAAGACAACTGCAGAAAACGTTAGACCGGGAAAACAACGACCCGAAACATGCAGCCAGGAATAACATGAAGTAGTTTTGATCAACACGTTTTCACATGTCAGAATGGCCCTGTCAAAGTCCAGTCCAGATGAGAAGCTGTGGCAAAATACATGTGTTTTTATATCCGCATATTAAATGCTCCTGATTTGTCTCCATGGCAGAAAACGGCTACATTCAGAAGGCCGTCAACTTTGACGGAGAGATGTTCATCATCGAGCAGATTCAGGTCTACGAAAAGTCCGAGGCCATCAAGGTCTTACGCCTCTCATCAAGCAAGGTAACAACGGCGCATGTAACCCTGTCGCAATAAGCAATTAATTGCATGATGAACTAAAACGAGTTTGATCATTTCTATTCTGATCATTAATGTTTTTTGAAGGGTAAGTGTGTTTACAGAAGCTTTATTGTCCATTTTATGCATGGTTTTGTGTGTGTGTGGTTTTTGTTTCTGTTGTATTTGTGGTTTTGTTTTGGTTGTTGTTGAATATTTAAAATATCTTCCAGTTCCAGGGTTGAGTGTTACAAAATTAAAGTTTATTAGTCTCGCATTATTATTCCATTGTCAATATATTACCTGAAAACGATCTCAAAACAACAATATTATTGATAAGCAAAATTTGTTATTGTGGCCTAAATGATGATAAAACAAAAGTGTCTAAATATTTAATATATTTTTGTTTCCAAAGGGTCAACTCTACGCTGGTTCTGAATCTGGTGTCGTCCAGATGCCGGTCAGTAACTGCAGCCGGTACCAGTCTTGCGAGGACTGCGTCCTGTCCAGGGATCCCTACTGTGCCTGGGACTCGTCCGCTGAGCGGTGCTCCTCCGTCTCCGGTCTGTCTGCGTCCCCTGAAGCTGCAGTCCAGAGTCTGAAGGAGGGCAACGTGTCACAGTGTCCCCCACCAGGTGCCTCCATCATGACTCCTGCCAGTTTTATGAGTGTTTGAGGGGGTGGGTTAACCTTCTGCTTTTGGGTGTGACGTTTACAGATCCAGTGCCAGCTGTGGACGTTGCTCTAATTCCAGGGAACAACATCCAGCTGCCTTGCCAGCGTCACTCCAACCTGGCAGAGGTCCACTGGAGGTTCTCTGACCTCCAGGTTTTATCTACACACAAATACTACATCTACAGCGACGGCCTCCTCATCCTGAACACGACCGCGTCGGACGCAGGCTCGTATTTCTGTGACTCGGTAGAGCAGATCAACAGCAGGATGTACAACAGGACTGTGGCCGTTTATCATTTACAAATCTCCTCTGAGCCAGTCAGCCCCACTCCCGTCATAGCAGCTACAAAATACTTCAATCAAACTCCGAAAATGGCTGCAACTGGGTCACAGCAGGACCAGGAGAGGGAGGACTCGCCGACGCATGAGAATCAAAGCGACTCTGGGAAAATGAGTGGCCTGGAGGTGGCCGTGGCTCTGCTGTCGCTGCTCTGCGTCTTTCTCGTCGTCGTCATATTGTGGTTCTGGAAGCGAGGGCGCTGGACGTGCTTCGGGTTGGCGCAGCGCTCCAAGGGCGGCGAGGGGAAGCAGTCGTCGTCGGACTACACGCACAATCAGAACAGAAACTCTGAGATTAAGCTCCTGGGGGCGGAGGCCAGACCGTGCACCGCCAACAACAATCACACCACTGTGGACTTCAAAAAGAACGGGGAGTACCACTTCCCACCCCTGGCCAACATTTCAAATCTGAACGGTCTGGGATACATCCATGACGAGTCGGAGATTTGACTCTGCTGAGGCTCGCGCTTCAGTCCTAGTTCTGCATCGGTGCAATAATAACAAACTTGCAATATATTGTTCAGGTACGTCTCAATAAATTGACATTCAAACAGGAAACTCATTTATTTCAGTAATTCAGTTCAAAGTCATGTACTGTGTAGTCATAGTACACAGAGTAGTGTTTGTTTTGGTCGGTTTTGATAATATAATAAAGTTTTTATTATTTATTATCCATCAATTGTCTAATGGTTGGGGTACTTGGCCCCGTTTCCAGTGATCATTGGGCATGAGACAGGAACTATAATATAATATAATATAATATAATGGCTTTGCACAATTGTCCCCAGGCTGTGATGATCCCTGTTGTGTTTTCCTACCACACCTTTTCCTTCCACTCAATTTTCCATTAATATGCTTGAAAACAGGTCTCTGAACACTGGCCTTTAGTGGCTTACCTTCAATCAATGACTGACTCCTAAATAAATGTCAAATCAGCAGCATTTCCAATGACTGTAGCGGCCACAGCATGATCTTAAAATATTTTTTTCATCGGTTATTACTATTATAAATGTTTTATTATCCCTAAATTACAAAATAGGTAATATATACATGCATACTTTCCCTTTCTGAACCGAACTACTGAAATAGATTAACTTGCCAAAGATCTTCCAGTTTATTGAGATATGCCTTCAGGTGGTAAATGGGTTCCTGCTTCTGTCCTGGGTGATTTCCAATGTCTTTTCAGGCAGCTGATAATCACTGAAAAGACATTTATCTTGATAAATATCCACTCCAGAAATGTTTTTTTACAGTCATATTTTTGTACAATCCCAATCTGTGAATACAATCTGTGTAATATTTCTGTACAGTCAAGTTTATTGTTTTTTATTTTTGTGACTATTTATTGGAGGAAATTCCCATTTTCTATTTTTATCCTCTCTAATCTTTGAAATGAACATGTAGCATCTTGGTGACCGACCTCCAAGCCCGATTCATTTCATGGATCCAGCTGTATATTTTGATTAGTTTCCCCTCCAGTAGGAAGGTTTGTTCCTTGTTCCTTTCGGTGGGGTTCACACATCTTTACTTCAAATTGTACATTTGTGTTAATCTGAAAAAGAAAACGCTGTTGCAGGAATGTAGAGGTGTGGGTGTACATTTCTGCAGGCATATCAATTGTGCGGTTCAGCATATGTATATAAATAAAAAATAAAAAGAAATAAGGGTAATGGGGGGGAAATGGAAACACTGCCTTGTAAAAATGAAATAAAAAGATGTTTATGATTTCCTTTTTTCCTTACACAGTTGGGACCTTTGAGATTTCTCTTAGTGGGGAGATTGTGATTCACGAAGACTTGAGAACAGAAGAACAAAAATCTCAGGTTATACAGTGACAAAAATCCTTTTTTTTTCTTCTTCCACACACCTACTTGAATCCATCTTGTTTCATCTCATACAAGTGTTGATATAAAAGCGATGCGTCGAGAGTCTCATTAAATATTTACCAGCGTGGTATAAAGAAGTTGTCATGTACATCATTAGGGATCAAAATTGCTTCTGGGCAATTTAAAAAAAAAAAAAAAGATTGCTGCTGTTGAATACATGCATTATTTCAATACTCTGTCAGCCAATTAGAGCTGGTGCCACCAGGCTTAGAAAGACTGGCTCATACCGATTTATCAGTGATGTCTACAGTCCATCCTGGATTTGTTCCGAGTTTCAGAATCACTAAAGCATCCAGATGCCAGGTCTTTTTAAAGTTAGAAATGCAAGAATGGAACATTTTGGCACTCTTCAAATTCTTTTCTCATGAATTCAAAAGTCATAGTATCTCATTTACTATTTATGACACACAAACTACCTATGACAAAGTAATACATAGTCAGAAAGCAGAAAATTAGGCATGATTTTGAAAAAAAAAAATTAAATCTGCCTTAAGTCAATTGTGTTGCAACTACATCTGTGATTTTTTTGGGGGGTTTAAGTCTCTGCCAGCCTTACATATCTATAAATATTTACTCACTCTTTTGTGCATATCTCAAAAACTAATTCAGATCAACTGGAAATCATCCATGAACAAGTTTATAAATTTTGCCACAAATTCTGTAGTGCACCTACATTTGGACTTTGATTAGACCCGTTCAAAACAAACATGGATTAATTAATTAAGCCTATTTCTTAGTAACTCATTGACTCGATAGACCAGAAAATCAAGTGTCAACTTTCTGCTGCTTCAAAATGATGCTTTGATTTGAATCCCAACAGAATACTCTGACATTTGGGTTTAGCAAAGTACAGAAAACAAAGTATTTGACACAATGTGAAAAAACACAAAAGTGGTGCGTTCTTCTGCTGTGGCGATGCATCGTGGAAGAAAAATGTGGGTGAAAGCAAACTGTGATATGACTTGCAGTTCAACAGTCCAATCTGGTGGAATAAGCCAGGAACACTGCGTGAATAAAGTCATTTATTGAAATTTTGCGACACGTATAGAATACTTTCACACATCCGATTCATTTTCTGAAACCTAATACAGAAGATTTAAGACCTTATACTTGGCAGTTGTCTTCAAAGGACACTTTAGTAACAAGAAAAAGTAAATAAAATGTCAAGTCTACAATGGAGGCACCGTTTTTACCTCTCATCTGAGATGTGGACTTCAGGCAGGCTTTGACAGGCGCAAGATTAGATTTTAATTCCATACATAAAAAGCAGATTGCGCTGGAAAGACAAAAGTCGAGTCCAACTCAAAATTAGCCTGCAGTTAATCCATTGATCCATGCACTTTTCAATCAGTCTGGATATTGGTATCAAGATATGAGCTCATTTCAGACGAATGTTTTAGTGGCCACATGCAAGCCTGTTGTGATTAAACACAAAATCTGTATCTGGTGGCAATGAAAGAAATGACAATGATGGCAGCAGGAGATAAGATACTTTCATTCACTGAAAGCAAACAAAACTCAGCTGCTTACGAGTGTGACTTTTCAAATAGTAAAAGAGGAGGAGTTAAGTGTTTTGGCATATCAGTGCTCAGTAAGAAATCAAACAGAAAAGCTGCTTCACTGAAGCATAAGATTAGTTAAACAAAAAACACAAAACGCAGCTTTTGTTAAGGCGGGCGCAAGCCAGGCGGTAGACTTTTAAACATGCAAAATCTGCAACAGTAAGCCAAGCATGGAAGCATCACGAACAAACCAAACTTATCAAATTATGGGAAAAAAAACAAACAAAACAAACAAAAACCCCACTTTCACCCGTACTACGTTATGGAGCATGCAGCTTCGTAAAAATCCTAACATTACACAGATCCATAAGGCACACTTTCTTCACTTAGCTTTAAAGTGATCACTCATTTTGTTTCCGCATGTCTGCAATCCATTAAACCTTCGAAAGCAAATCTTTAATTTAAATCTAAGACTATATTTGTTTTTTTCTTATTAACTTTTTGTAAACAAAGTAGAAACAAAATGGCACATTTTGAAGGCAACCATCCAAACAGTTTCAGGTTGATGAAAAAAACCCAAAAAACTTTCAAATTACAAAAAAAAAAAAAAAAAGACTTTCATAGCTATTATTTTACTGACATTTGAAATAACTGTCTAATCTGTACTTTGAGAGTGACATGTTGTTGTGTTTTGAAGTGCTTTTGTCAGCATTGTGAAAATGATCAATCATCTGTCACCCCCTAGCGGCAAACCTCAGCCATCACCAGTGGCTGTTGTCAGGGTAACTGGGCACCGCGGTGGGGTACTCGGGCAAAGTCGGGCCCTGGGCTGTCTGAGCGACGGCGTCGAACGCTGCTTCCCTCACCGGGGCGCTCTTCCACAACCCGGTGCTCCACTCCTCCTGAGCGCGCTGCATGCTGCCGCCGCCGCCGCGGTACAGTCTGTGCACCTGGGGCACGAAAACAGGAGCAAGATTAGGACCTTGGCGAACAGGGACGTCTCAATTAATTAGAGTAACACTGAACAGTTAATGTACTGTAGTAACACAAACCAAAAGTGATTTGTTTCAGAGATTTATTTCTGGTTATTTTGATGAGATTTCTAAAATAAAAAAATGACTTTCATCTATGAGGTGGTGCTTTTGGACCAGTCTACATGTTCCCAGCTCATCTTTATCAAATACTAGAATCTGACTGATGATCTGAACCCCCAAGAATCCAAAACAGAATAAATATGTAAAGGAAGCAAAAACAAATTTTTGCAAAATTACAAAAACAGATCAACTTTTCAATGATTTTTCTAATTGAAAGAGATTCGCCCGTATTTTTGACTTCTGTGGATAAACTCAAAAACTTTGCTGAGGGGTAAAATCGTTTCTAGCTTGTTGTTCACTCACCTTGATGAGAACCAGGGCCATTAGTGCGGCCACCACAGTGAAGAGCAGAGTTGTGATAAGCATCACTATAGCGGAGCCCACATTATGGCTGAAAAACATCACTGTGGCAATCCAGCCGCTTTGTGTCGGTGAGGATGAGATGGAAGTAGCATGAGTTAGTGTATCAGACAGTGGTGCACACAGCAAAGTGGATTTAATACAAACATTATTAAGCAGTGAGAACTGAGATGCGGTGACTCACTTGGGAATCGAATAAGTCATTATTAAAACCACGAGTGATCAGTGCAGTCACAGCAAGCATGTGTGCAATTCTCTTAATATGTTTAGACTGCCAATACTCGCTTTGCTTCGTGTGTTTATTAGGCAAAAAGAAAGATGGAAAAAATAATTTTTCAAGAAAAAAAATGAAGCAAGCTATGCAAAAAAAAAGAAGTAGTGCTTGGTTTGCTGAGAAACCACCTTCTTAGCTCTTTTCCAAGACTGGAGAAATTTCATCACATCACAGATTTCGTCAATAAATCCCTCAAGCGCACACACAGGTGAAGAAGTATGCACAATGACTTGATCATCATCAACAGAGCAATTCATCACTTTTCCTTAAAGTCAAAACGCATACAATTCAGAGATTTAATTTTTACGTTTTACAAGAACCTGATGCCTTCGTCTGCTGTGTGCGTCTTACTCTGGAGAGATAAAAAAAATAAAATAAAAGCTGGCTTAAGGGATTACTTAAGGCAACTGACAAGAGTGAGTATAAATTGCAGCAGCAGTCTGTGGCCGATGCTCCAATGTGGTTTTTCTAGAGAGAAATCTCGCTGAAGGGAAGGAATGCTAAACTAATATGCGTAAATAGCTGACTACTTCAGCCGTCTCTCTTACAAGCTGGTGACCTGCTTACCGTCAAGCTAAACCAAGTCTGACTATTTATGATCTCGAAACCACCACATATTTCATCACACCGTGTGGTGGAGAGTCTGATTAACAGATGAAAGAGAAAGTCCCAGATTGACACAGCATCAGATTTCTATCCTGAAATGAGTTATTAGAACAATTAATATTCCCAATAAGTGATGGTTTTAGGCCATGGGTACCAATATGTGGAGAACTACAAAAAAGGTTGCAACCATACTAGAAATCTGTACGAAGAAAAGTACTGAATATGTGGAGGCACGGGGTTCTTTGTAGATAAGAGTAAAAAAATAGGGTTAATTACATTTTAACTTCTTTAGTTTGGGGAAAACCAATAATTAAAAGACAATTCAGCCATTGTTTCAATATATATATGGTTTGAAAGTATCCCTTAATAAAAAGTCATTACATAGAGGATCATTCTACACTAAAATAAACTATCTTTTAAAACAAACACGGATCTACTGCATACCAAACATATTTTTTTACAGTGTAAACAAAGATCCGCTCCATGCAGATGTGCTCAGCAGCAGCCCTGTACAATATTTACGTTTCTGATAATTTTGCATAAAATTTTCTTAAGTGATAACCTGCAAACCTAGATAAGGTTACCATGGTTTCTGGACTTTTTTCTGCTCTAACTGCCAGCTTCAGCTAGCAACGACCTGCGTTAGCATGAGCCACATTAGCTGCATTAGCCTCCAGTGCATTTTAAACCTAAACGTCACGCCCACGTTTGACCTAAATGTGGCAAATGTTAGGTCCGTGCTTCATTATTTCACAGACGACTGAGCTGTCAGCTGAGTCACAATTTCTTCCATTAATCTTGACGACTGAGCTCAGACCAACTGAGCACCTTCATGTCCCACAAGCTAATATCTAACATCTACCTAGGAGGTTTTCTACTTCACTGCTGCAGATACAGGAGCTCTACTGACCTTTTTGAGGTTGCTCTAAAACATCAGCGTCGCTCGCCGCGTTAGCGTTTAATTGCTCACCTCGTCAATCCTCCCATGTTTACACATTAAATATTTGGACAATAATGGCACAACAAACCTGGCGAACAGCTACGTAACGTCACCATGCAACACAAATGACAATGGAGTCTGAACAAGTTTAATCTAAATATCTTTTTGTTTTACGTGAAATGTCTGACAATAGTATAGATATAAAGTAAAAAGTGACTAGATAGCAAAAATCCTTGAGATTATCTATGACAAAAAAAAAAAAACGAACAAACTGGTGGGGATAACAGATAAAGTCTTGACAGTAAGTTTGGTCCAGACTCACCATGTTCCCCATCCAGAGATGCCAATAGCCTGGATAAGGGCCAAGACACACTGAAGGAAAAAGATGAAGAAGAAGGCCATGAAGTTGAAGGAACTATCCGCCCTGCGAACAGCAAAGGAAACACAAAGTCATGACGCAGGAGAGACTCAGAGCTGCTCCATTTTGTCTGATTCTTAAGATTTTTAAGCGAAAAACTAACAGTATGAAACGTGAAACCGTCAACAAAACAAGCAGTGGAAAAACCAGAAAGGCCAGCTTACAAATTTTACATGGAGGAGAAAAAGCTCCTTTGACAGAGATTGTCGCTGAACAACTGTATCAATGCTGATATCAACCGAATATCTGAAAATAATCAGCAAAGATTTATACCTTTTGTGTTTTATTCACATTTTGTCACATTGCAACCACAAATGTCAAGATATTTTAATCTGGATTTTTTGTGTGTGTGTCAGACCAACACAAACTAGCAAGTAAAGAAGAACAAAGTGTAACTCACATCTGAAACCGTTCTATAAGTGAAAATCTGAAAAGTGTGATGTGCACTTTATGCAGTTCACTTGACTCAGATACCCTTTAATGAAAATAAACCCAACCAATTATTTTCTAGAGTCAACTAATTAGCAAATAGAGGTAATCTCAGAAATTTACCTCTGAGATTACAACATGTTAAAATCTCACAGAGAAAATTGCACATGTGTCAAACCTGAGGCCTTTGGGCCAAATCTGGCCCGCCATAACTTTTTATGCGGCCTCCTGGATACCAGACTAAAGACCAAGTGTGCTTAAATATCATGTTATCAATCAAATCAGTGCAGTTTTTATCTCTTTATTGCCAACAGTTCCTCCAATTTCTTGAGAATTATCGAGGAAATTCACACAAAATCAACAAATCCCTGCACTTTTTTGTTGTTGTTGTGCCAATACATAATTGGGAGTTCATTGTATAATATTCTCAAAAATTGCCAAAAACTTTCTTACTTGTACTAAACAGCTGCCTTAGCTTTAATTGATGTCAGATTATATAATCCATAATCTACACAGCGAGAAAATATTCAGGGTTGATGGCATAACAGATGCAACCATTACATAAAGTCCCAATGAAAACCACAGTGAGATTTGTAGTTGCAATGTGGCGACGTGAAAAGGTTCAAGAGGTGTGAAAACGTTTGAGGCGTGCGCCGACTCCTGATTTCATCACAGCTTTTAACGACAAAGCAACATGTTTTGATAGGATTTGAACCATTTACCTGAAAGCTTTGTAGAGCGGTCTGAACCAACATGTGTAGCTGCAGGGGCTGAAGAGAAGAAGCCAGAGCAGAGAAAAACCAAAGTTTGTGGCACTTCCCCCTCCAGCCCACCAAGCAATGCATGAAATGACATTTATGCACAGTGTGGCTGAATACACTGAAGACCAGAAGGGGAAAAGGGTGGGAGGGTTGGAGGAAAGAGGAAGTGAGTGATTTTGAGATTGAGGGAAAAGAATATTTTCTATATGAATGCGTGCGAAAACGACTTACTCATCCAAAGCGTGTAAACTCTCCGCACCAGCTGCTTGTGCGGCGCAGGGATTTCTTCGTCGATGTTTTGGTAAAAGCATGGCTTTATTCTTAAGAATGTCGGCAGTGGAGGAAAGTTATTTACCCGCTCTGAAAGAGGAAGCATGGATTCACAGTCGGTCCCATCGCATTTTCGTTTAAAAATCCAAAGATTAGGAAAACATTAACTTTTGAATTAATGTCTTCATTAACCCATAAATAGGAATTCACTCCTTTTGGGGGAGTGAATTCCTATTCATGTATTAATGAATACATGAATAGGAATTCATGTATTCCTACATGAATACATGAAAAATTTAAACAACACAAACCTGCCATGTTGAAATCCCCCTTTCTTCCTAAATAACAGGAACACACAGACACAACACATGTAAACATCCATATACATTTAATAATTGTGTGAATTAGTAAACATATTCATAATTATTCATTCTTTCGATTTGCATGATACGCTGTTCAACAATATTTGTAATTTCAGGAACAAATATTAAAGGGAGCTGTACATTTTATATGACAAAAACAAACGTGTCTATACAATCAGCGAGAAACTCCTTTCTGCCCATTTCGACTTTGGTCGAATTGAATTTTACAACCGAGCAGCAACTTGCCCTCATGTAAGGCATTTAAAGTTATCTAATGTTCACGCTGCAAGGCAGAGCAGGGAGGAAACAGCAGCTAACTGGCTCTGTTGGTGCAGGAGTCCAACCACGATGAGCAAAGAAGAAGAATTATCTGTTTATATGACATATTTGCTTTGTTTGAGCGACTGTTTGACAGCGGAGAAAAGTGAAATTGTTCCGGCCATGACGTGAATGTGAAACGTGTTTAAATAAATGCTACTTTTACCAGGTTTAGATGTTTCTCCTCACGTTTCCGTCGACAAATGCAAGGGTCCTAGAAACAGACGGGATGCGCTTTCCGATCCCCAGTCAAACGCTTTGCGACTGCGCGGCACCGTTTATCATTTTGTAGTTCAACGCTACTGTCTCTGTTGACGCGGCCCTTTCAGGGGCGGCGGACTGAAAACTACAGTTCCCAGAAGGCACGCGAGCGGTAAACGGAAAACGCGTGACCGCAGCGTGATTACGTTCCTCCGCCTCCACCCAGATCATAAACAACTGGAACAATTTTAAGAAACTCTTGTCAAAACTTTTGAAAACATTAATCAGAAAATTTTCACTGAGTTGAGCAAAACTGTGGGTTTTATAATCAGGATATTATAATAAATGTATTAGATTAATTTCAAACATATCTTTATTTATCTTACGTTGACATATTAACTTACTTTTTAGAAAATTATAACCTTCAAATTACTATCAAAATTGTGCATTGTATTTTATCTGAACACAAGCTGACTAAATTAATGGTCAAATCGCCGCCATATTGGCTAGCCTTTCTGCTAACATACAATCATTCTCAAAGTATCTGAAATGTGTTTGCCTGAGTGATCTGTTGTGATAATGTGAAAGATTAGAAGTACCAAGCTGTTTAACATTAAGCAAGACATTCATGAATTAAACCACTAACAAATACATAATACTGGGAATTGACTTTAAGCATTTGTTGTATTTAGTTAATTTTCATGTCATTTTTCATGTTCTGTTTAATGTTTTGAAAAAGTAACTGAATGAAAATGATAAAATTATTGCAATTAAAATTAAATTCAACTGGTGTGTTTGGTATAGGGGCTGCACAGTGGCGCAGTGGGTAGCGCTGTTGCCTTGCAGCAAGAAGGTCCTGGGTTTGATTCCCGGCCCGGGGTCTTTCTGCACGGAGTTTGCATGTTCTCCCTGTGCATGTGTGGGTTCTCTCCGGGTTCTCCGGCTTCCTCCCACAGTCCAAAGACATGACTGTCAGGTTAATTGGCCTTCCCAAATTCTCCCTAGGTGTGAGTGTGTGTGTGCATGGTTGTTTGTCCTGTTTGTCTCTGTGTTGCCCTGTGACAGACTGGCGACCTGTCCAGGGTGTACCCCGCCTCTCGCCCGGAACGCAGCTGGAGATAGGCACCAGCAACTCCCGACCCCGTCAGGGAGAAGGGTGACGGAAAATGGATGGATGGATGGATGTTTGGTATAGTTTGAAAAATAGATTAAATTAAGTTTAATTTAGGTCATTTTGATCTTCAGATTGCCAAAATCATTCCCAAACATTATCATTGCTTATACTGTCATATAAAAGCCTCAATCTAAATTGGTTTAGCTTAACTGCACGTGTCCTACTCCTTTTGTTCTTACATGTTTTTCACACTTTTGTTAGCGTTTAAGGCAAATTTTGCCACACACAGTATGGCGGACACGACGATCGTTCCTCTTCTGCAACGGATTAGGGTTGATGACGTCAAGCTCTGTGGCCAATCACATAACTCGAAACATCAGCCGGAACGCGCTTCCTGTAAAAAGAAAAAATATGTGACATGTTTTGGTTGCTGGCAAGGAGCGTTCAGTACGATGCGGATAGCGTACACTTAATTTACATTTTCTGATTCGCCTCTATTAATTTTAAGAGATCAACCCTTATTATCTTAATAAGACATCTTGAGATCCCCCAAAATTTGAGCGTTTATTCATCTACATGTCAAAATTTTAAAGTTTTTGACCGAACGCTGGAGTGAGCGGGCAGCGCAGGTGCTGAAATCCAATGTACCCTGGAAGAGCCAAGAATTGGTTTCAACCAATCAGCGAAGGTTATTGATGGACGGGCCCGACTCCCGCCAATTCCGACTCGGGGAGCGCGAGGCAAGCGGCGGGGTGAGCAGAGGGAGAACGCAGGAAATGCGGAAAGACTTTTAGTTATGCTTTTATGAAATAAATTAAGACCGCATGACGTGTGAAGAAGAACTTGATATTTAATAACCAACGGGGGGCCTTTTTGGTGTTAACGCTGCTCTTGTCGGTGTGTCAAACTTGTTTAACTGCAGAACGCAGTGAAGTGAAGAGGCCCCGGGTCAGTAGTTGGGATGTTGGCGGCTGAAAGCTCATCTGTGGACGGTCATTTGGCAGCATCGACTCCCCACACAAGAGGTAATCCCTTGTCCTGAAAGCTTAGACACTTAAAACATGCAGGAAAGTTATCTGTCGTGCCGCAGGCGAATCACCTTAACATATTGATTAATCAAATTAACTGCAGGTATTAATATTCCTCAGCCTCTGTTGCAGTGTGGTAACTCTGTCAGCCTCACCAGTATCAGGTATGCTCAAATGTATCGACTGTACTTGTATGGTTTCATGAAAAAGCTCTTGTTTGGGTCATAAATCTGTTGCTGCTGTCTCGAAAGCAGCTGCTCTCTGCACTGTTGTCAACAGGACACTAATGTGATTTGTTTTAACCTTATTTGTCATATAGGAGACATTTAAGTGCCGCCACGCCGAGCCTTTGTCTTGTCAACAGTTTCTATTGAACATGTTTTACATTAACAGCTAGCAATGCCGGCTAAGTCTGCTGTTGCGCAGCGCAGTGGCTGGCTAGTGTCATTAAAGTAGCATGCAAAGCTAGTGGTGTAGCATGGCTGGGAAGGTCAAAGCTGCTCCCTGAAGAGGGCTGTCAAAACTCACTTCTTGGTTTTTTTGGCATCTCAAATGTCCGTTTCACGGACTGGTGCGCCACGCGTGTTCAGAGTGGGTTTTCCACGACTCCCACTTGTCTGAAGGGCAGTCGGTCACTACCTGGCAACCCCGAGGTGCTGCTCACTCTGCAGACTGGATCCGGTTGGGCCTCTGTAGCCCAGGCTGAGACACAGGTTGGCGGGAGAGTGAGCCAAACACGGTCACTGCATCCAGCCTCATCTTGTACTCCGTGCACAGGGTCAGGGTCTATGCATGCAGCGCGACAGGCCTTTCGATTCAACAAGCTTACAGCTCTAGAAAAGTGATTGATCGTGGATGCACGTCTGCTGCATCCACGATCAATCAGACAAATGATTGAATGTGAGGTGTTTATCTGGTCTCCAACATGAGTCATGAGTTTATCATGCCATCAGTCAATCTCTCTAATCTGCTAATTTTGTTTTTTTTCAGGCATGGATTGCAAATCAAGCAATGCCAACAAGAAACTTATTCAAGGTAAAAGTGACATGGGGTTGTTTAAATCTGCTCATAATAATGCATCCTCCTACATGGAGACAAAAATTTCAAAAGCTTTTTAAAAAAAAGTTATCAAAGGTTTTCCCTTGCAGTAATAGTCTTACAAATATAGTTCTGTGTAAAAGTATTTCATCCCCTACATATGGCTTCTGCTGCCTTTTTCTATGCCAGGATGCTTAAAAAATTATGTTTTCACATCATCAAAATATTGTAATATCATACAAAGACCAATTGGGTAAATAATATTGTTGTTTCCAAATTAATATATCATTTGTTCAGGGGAAAAAGCTGTTAAAACTAACTTTGTCCTGTAAAAAAGGAAAAAATGCATTTGCATGTTCAATCCAAAATCAGGAATCCATGTTAGGCCTTTAGCGAAAATGAAGTGACTTTAATTAGACCGTCTGACAGCTAAGGATTGACCAAAATTATCTTTAAAAAAACAAACAAACACACCATTCCTTGGTTTAAAGAAATGTAAACACTTTTTTTAAGTGTTAAAAACTCAGAAGGAAGGTTTTGAGTTTGGCCTAGTTAAAGTCCAGATCTAAATCCAATTTCCAGTTACCACAAACACTTGATATGTATATTTTTTTACTTAAAATAAATAATTCAATGATCCATTTATGTATTTTCTCAAGTTATTTTGGGTTAATAATAGATCAGTTTGATCAGAAACACTAAAAATTACTAAAAACTTTTGCTAAAAATTCAACCCATAGGTTTTTTTTTACTGTACTGTAATAAATGATCAGTGTAAACAGGCACTCTGCATTTCTACTTAAAAAAAAAAAAAAAAGGTTGCTATAATTGATGCAAAGCTGATCATATTCATAATTGAACAGTGAATTATTGACAATGTAATTTATTTGTGACCATCTATTTGTTTTGATTTTTCTTTTCTTTCCTCTTGTTTCCAGCTCGTCTCCCGTTCAAGCGCCTGAACGCCGAACCTAAAGAAAACCAGCCGCCGAAGCGTCCCTGCACCCATTCCTGCCCTGGACCCGCAGACCCGGACACGCAGAACGAGAACGAGTCGTCGCCTCTCTCCGAACGCAGCGGCCCGCCTCTGGTTAACGGCCGCGGCCCGCTGGACGGCTTCCTGAGGCGCAGGTGCCCCGCTTCCTCTGCGTCCTCGGACAGTAAAGTGGTCATTGACCTGACCGACGACGACAAATCGTCCCCCGCAAAGCGCCTCGGCCCCCCGGGTCCGGCCGCTTCTCGTCCCGCACCGAAAACCAAGAAGCAGCGCAAAGACAGAACAGAGGCTGCTGGGAAACACAAGAACGTTACTGACACTGCTGAAACACAGACTGCAGACTTCGTCTTTGTTATTGACGACGAGGCGGAGGAAGAAGAAGATGAAGAAGAAGAGGATCTCGCCACATCTGTCTCCCAGCTGGATACCACTACTCAGGATTCAGACAGCGAGCCAGAGGAGCAGAATGAGTCGGGAAATAAGTCGACACAGTCACCGTCATCGGCCAGCTCCACGTCTGAGAGCTCACCAGAAAACACAAAGACTGGCGGCTCGACGCCAACCACTACACCTAAAGTACGAACCAGAATGGAAGCATTTATGGCTTCCCCGGTGTTCTACTGCGCATTTGTTGCTAAAAATATTACTCATTAGATGTGTAGTTTGCCATTTTCCATATTTTTTAAGAAATGATTTTTGCATTGCTTAAAATGATCACCAAAATGTATTTAAATGTTCATTTGCTTTCTACATTTTGATAAATAAGTCTAAAAACAATAACCAAAAACCCGTTTAAAAAAAAAAAAAAGAGTACAATGCCTACAATTTCTTCTTATTTCCTACTGTTGTTCTTGAAAGAATTTATTCAGCTTTAATTTTTGTCAGTGAAACACCTTGTACAATGTTTTTTTTCTCCTGTTGCAGAACCCAAAGACCCCCCACACCCCTAAGATGCCAGCAGAGGAGAAAAAGCTCAAGAGGCGCTCGTTAAAGGTAAACTTCATAAAGTTCAGCTCCTGCTGCAGCTTAACAAGGTTCACATGTAGCCTGACAGCTTGGATAAATATGGAAAAACGTTTGCTTTTCGAGACTTTATCGCCCATTTTCCACACACAACGTAAACGCCCACGTTTATAAAAATAATTAGACAAATAGGTGGGTGACTTGAAGCTGATGTTGAATAATTTCAACATTAAAGACCAACTTGTTATTCCTGGTTCTTTGTTTTGTTTATATTTGGACGTTTTTCAGGATGATGTTTGATCGTTGTGAAAAAAAATTAATTTATTGGAAATTTGTGTTGTAGAAGGTAAAAATAGGTTGAGAAATCTGGAAAAGGTGGTGATTTTAAAGAGGAAGCAAGTTTAGAAACTCTTGTTTGAATTAATCCTTAGGGAAACTGAATACGTCTGATTGCAGAGTTTACAAGAGCAAGAGGAGAGGTTACGGCTGCGACAGGAGAAGGAACGGCAGAAGGAAGAAGCCAAAGCTGCAAAGGAAAAGAAGAAAGAAGAGGCTCGCAAGCTCAAAGAGGAGAAAGAAAGGGAAAAAGGAGAAGAAGGAAAAGGAGGAGCGGGAAAAACGAGAAAAAAAAGAGAAGGAAGAGAAAGAGAAGGCAGAGAGGCTAAAAGCAAAAGAGGAGCTGCGGAAATCTAAGCTTGAGTAAGAAAAAGACTTGCTCGGGTTTTTTTTTTCTTGTTTTTCTTGGACGTTGGTCACAAATTTCATGTTATTTATCTTCCTCAGGGCAAAGCTGGAGGAGAAACGGAAGAAGGAGGAAGAAAAGCGAATGAAGGAAGAAGAGAAACGGTTGAAAGAAGAAAAAGATGTGGGTCTTTGCAGAAGCTAATATTGTGTGAATGTGATTAAGTTGGTTGCCATTTAATGTTTCGACTGTTTTCTTTCTGGTTCCAGCGCCTAAAAGCTGAGAAAGCAGAAATTACTCGGTTTCTACAGAAACCCAAAATCCTGCAGGCCCCAAAGGTCAGAAGGTCACCTTTATTACAGATCAGAGACTCATCATCATCATCACCGTCATCATGGACTCTGAGTTAGTTTCTAAGTGCTTTCTGTCCCTCTGCCTCCTCAGACTCTCGCAGCTGCGTGTGGGAAGTTCGCTCCGTTTGAAATTAAAGAGAACATGTCTCTGGCGCCTCTGTGCCGGGTTCAGTGTGACGACTCGGTTCTGGAGGAGCTGGACCGCTGTCTGCTGAAACCTGCCGAAAACCTGAACGCCCTGAAAGACTGGATCGGACAAAAGCCCAGACGGTCGGGACGCACCGAACGCAGACAGGCGGACACGCTCGGGTGAGGACGGACACGCTCTGACCCGGTCCGAAAATGACGAGGGCAGATTTACTGATTTACATCCCAAGGGTTTGATCTTTAGCTAAAGAATCAGACGCTCTGACGGAGTCGATACCAGGACTTTGTGGTTATAGGACATGGTCTAGTTAAAGTTCCCTTCCTTTTCTTCTTTTTTTATTTTTAGTGTCATCTTCGCTCTGTCTCTTGCTCTGCTGACTAAATAATCTGTTGCTTTTTCAAATAAGCTCACGTAACCAAAGTAGCTAGAACCGATAAGTAAAAAGAAATAAACCTTTTTTTTATTGATTAAATTGAATCACTAGATTATTTGTTTGAACCCTAGATTGGATAAATAAAGACAAACACTCTACTACTGCAAAATATTAAATGAAGTGCTTTTTGTTTATAAATTAAAAAGAAATTTGAGACTCCGTCAGAAATACAAACAAGCAACTTTTAAGTTGTGAGTGGATCTCTAGCCCTTCATTTAAATTATAATAACAGAGACTGGAACGTTTCTATCGGGATTTGAGTTTTAGTTTATTTAGGAATCAACATTTTCTCCTGGTGAAATGTGATTAACATGAACAGAAGTGATGCGGTGGGCCGCGTAAAACCGCCACCTATTAAGTGAATTAATAGTTTTCATTAGAAAACAGCTTCTGACATCACTGAGGGCCATAAAAGAAGATTGTTTCTGTGTGTGTGTGTGTGTGTGTGTGTGTGTGTGTGTGTGTGTGTGTGTGTGTGTGTGTGTGTGTGTGTGTGTGTGTGTGTTAACTTTAGCTGCTTGTCATGGATCACACTTCTGCTGTGATTCGAATCTAAACCTTTCGAGTCCAAACCCTGTTCATGTCTATTAACTTTGCTCATACTATAAAACATTTATAAACAGACTTATTTGATCTGCAATGTCTAATCTTCCACGTTTGATGTGGAGGAAATCTGCTCTTGTTCTTAATAATAATAATAATAATAATAATAGTTAAAAAAGTCTCCGAAATTAAAAACTATACATTTACAAAAGTATTTGACTTTAAAAATGTTTATTAATTACAGGCTGCGTTATCAGAGTGCAAAGATCATTGTCCAATGTTGGTTCACAGGAGGAGATGCTTGAAAATATGATTACATTTTCTTATTTTTAATCGATATCCTGATCTGCTGACACATTTCGCTCTACATTTTGTTTTCCCAGCTTCCCTGCATGTTTCAGACGTTTTCTGCTGCAGCATAACAGATTCAACTTAAAGGTTAATTAATGAGATTCTGCTGGAGTTGAAGAGTAATTCAATAATTAGAATCAGGTGTGTTAGCTTTGAGTCTCATATGGCTGCAGCCTTTTTGATAAATATTTGAAGCTCCTCTAAAAGAAACGAGAACTTCTGCTGATTTTCTGGTGATCAGTTGATAATCTGTACGCGCAAGTAGGAAATATAGTGGTACATTATAATTTAGTACTTTTAATCTTGTATTCCTCTGTTCAGAAAATGATTATTTTTTTATTTTTACAAATCCAGATTTTAATACTTTAATGAGTGTAAAGTTGGGGAAATTGTGTTTTTCTGCTGTTTGTCTTTTTAAGATGGACAGATTTTAAAAGTTAGAAGTGCTTCTTAGATGCTTCTGGTAAAACATTTTTATAGAATCTGAAGAAGAAGAAACATGGATTGTAGTTCGTTTTTATTTTCTATTTTGGTCCCTTTGGCTTCAGAACAATGTCTCCAACCCAACTTCACTTTGTGCATTTAAATACTCTGGCAATTTAATGATCCAACTTTATTTAAAGAAGAGTTCGATTTAAACAAAGATTAGAAAAAACACATAGGACTGTTTAGACTGAAAGATGGCAGGAAAAGTTTGGTAATTAATTAAACCATTTCATTTCTAATGTGGACTGTTGGTGTCAACTACTTTTACGATGAAGAAATGAAAATCTTCCTCTTAAGCTCTTTTGAGTTTTAAGTAAATTATTGAAGCCTCAATGTCACACCATCTGCCAAAAGACTGGATGCAGCTGCTGGAGGAGGCAGTGTGGAAACCAGACAGAGAGAAATGCCAGGAGAAAGTGGGTTAATCATAATCACGTCACCATTGTGTTGTAGCTTTTCCCACACCGTCAAACTTTCTACTGCTCTCAGCAGTAGTTGAATCGTTCGACCCTATTTATGTAAGAAGTGTTTTATGTAAGAAGTGTTTTCCTGGAAACGCCTTTGAAGTGTTTGGAATTGATTTCTGTAAAAGTTTGGAGAAGCCCGAGGAAAGTGCGTGGGCGAAACTCCTCTAGAAATGAACTGTAGATGCCTAAAGCTGCCTTTTTTTTTTAGGTAACGATCTGTGGACCATCCTGTCTCCATTTTCGTATTTTCTCTTCTGAGTTTTGGTGACCCAGCGTTTTTCTCCTCGCTCTGCTCCTTCAGGGACTGCATAGCACTGGACCCGTCCAAATCGGACGACACACCGGACCGCGGGCACTACGGCCCGATGAAGCTGCTGCAGTTCCACGAGAACTACCGTCCGGCGTACTGGGGCACCTGGAGGAAGAAGAGCTCGCACATCTCTGCCCGCTGCCCCCTCAGGCAGGACAAGGTAAAACTGGTTCCCAGGAACTATTAGTTATCTGAATTAAACAAATAGTCACGGCTGTTTTCCTTCCACCGCAGGATTTATTGGACTATGAGGTGGACAGTGATGAAGAATGGGAGGAAGAGGAACCCGGAGAGTCTTTGTCTCATAGTGAAGGGGTAAGTGGACAGGACTGGAGTAGCTTTTGTTGTCCAACATTTTGTTTTAAAAGCAAATCACAATTTGAGTTCTTGGAAAGAAAAATGTGCAGTTTCTTGATCAGAAATGTTCCATATTACATCATCACCCTGTGACTGGAGCTGATGTAAAATGTCTGAAAGCCCACATTAATGATTTCCAGCCGTTTCTGTTCAGACGTTTCTGTGGTTAAGGGCTTTAGCATGTTTTAATATTTTTTCACCGCACATCATTCAAAACGCTGATGATGATGTAAACGATGCGTTTCATGCGTCATTAGTGTTTAAAGCGACGCTTGCTTTCTGAGTAGCTACCGAACAGAGATACATTGATGGAGGAAAATGTTCATTTTTAAATATCTTCACGACGACTGCTTAACTGAACAAAAATTATTCACAGGAGGAGGAAGAGGAAGGCGGCGAGGATGACGACGACGATGACGACGGCTTTTTCGTTCCTCATGGCTACCTCTCAGACGATGAAGGTGCTCTGGAGGAGGAGGTATGACTAAATGTTTTGTTGATTTCAGTTGAAGTGGGGAGTTTGTCAGTGTTTTAGTCTGAACGGGTCGCTGGTCTTTTTTGTCGAATGTGTCCCGTTCATGTTTTAATTCAAAGACAAGAAACGCATTAAATAGAAAATGAAAAGTGCTGTAAATTTTCTAAGTGTGTCTTTAAGTAACTAAAACCGTACATCTCCGCAGGACGGCGGCGACCTGGAGAAGCAAAAACTGCGTCAGACACTGAAAGCCAGAGAGTGGGATGAGCTGATGTCCAGCAAGAAGAAGATGAAGGTGCTGGAGGCCGTGGTCAGAGGCTGCGTGTGGGACGAGGACGGAGCGGGTCAGGAGGCCTTCCAGCCGTACGCCGCGTGTCTGATCGACCCTCTGCCCACCGTGGACAACAGCCCCACGCCTGCAGAGCTGCTGCAGAAGGGGCAGAGAGAGGAGCAGCGTAAGTTCAAAACGCGTTTTCCTCTCGACATGACGTCGGCCTCAAATGTTAGATTTCCTTCCTCGTGCAGCTCAAACCTTTTCAAAGCAATTATTGTGAGGAAAGGAATGACTTTGTTGAAACAGCCTGAGCTTATAGAGCTTTATCTGCATTATTGTTGGGAGTGAAATCATCAATAAAAGCCAACAAGGAAGTTGCAGCACTTCTCCCTTAATAAAACCAATAATAGCTTAACGATTTATTGATTTATTTTGAAGCACAAATCATGTATTTGGCGTTGGGAGCCCCAAAGAATTATTGATTGTATTTATTGTTGCAATTAGTTTTGTTGTGTTGATCAGTCACTATTTATTTATCAATCACTAGTTATTTATCTAATGTTTCTCAGCTCAGCTGAATTGGCCGAAAGTCTTAAAAACACTAGAGAAATTTAAATCTGTTCATATGATTTATTCTTCTATCAAATATTCCCTCCATAAGCTTAAATGTAAGCCTGTCTTATGCAAACACAATTGTTGGCCACCAACATTTAGGTTGTTGCGTCGTTAATATTTAGTGAACTGTTCCTTTAAGTGAAACTTGACCTTTTCAGAAGCATCTTAACCTCAGGTGAATCCTCTCTCAGTGTTAGGTCAGCTGCTCCCCCTGCTGCACGGAAACCCCAACAGCAGCAAAGTCATCATCTCCGAGTTCCAGGAGTTTTGTCGCCAGCAGAGCTCTTCCTCTTCCTCCTCCTTGTCTTTGTCGTCGCCGTCTGAGCTGCCCAGTCCTCAGAGCCCTCCAGAAAACGTCCCGTCCAGGTGAAGCAACGTTGAGCCGAACCTAAACGTCGGCTCTTCACCGGTAGTCGTTCCGTTGACGTTCCGTCTTCTCCTCCCTCAGGATGCACGTGCGGCGCCTCATCAAGAGCAACGCCGTTTACGAGAAGCGCTCTTCCTTCAAGCGCTGCTGCTGGTACGTGCACGCAGACGTGCTGACCCGCTTCGGCCAGGACGCCCTCCCAGTGCCGTGCAAGTGGACCTACCTCACCGCCGGGGCCTGGGACGAGTCCCGCGAAGAGCCCCCGGCGGCCACGGGCTCCCAGGGAAACTCTCCCACCACGCCCCAAGCTGCCTCCGCCCAGGCGGCCTCCAACAAGAGGAAGAGCGCCGGCAGCATGTCCATCACCAAGTTCATGAGGAGATGCAACGATCCTGAGCAGGCATGGCTCCGAAAAGCGAAAAGCTCTCGCCGCATGTTTTTACTCCACCCCTCCACGGAAAACGATCCGTTAACGTGGCTTTATTGTTCTCTCTCAGGCCGAAGCAGCGGAGACGGACGGTTTCCAGGCCGACACTGAGGATGACTATGACGAAGACTGTATCATTATCTCCACACAGAGTGGTAAGTTACTTCAGAGGAGCAGAAATTAGGGCTGGGGAAATTTTCATGTTTTTTGAAAATCAGGATTTTACACCAAAATGGCCATCTTGTTTAACTTTATTTGTAAATAAAGCTTCTATTTATTTACATTTTGAATTCAGGTCAATATTCAAGTCAAGCTATAATTTTTAATTTTAATTTTTTTGTTTTTTTACTTTTAATTTTTAATTACAAGAACTGTCGAAATAACAAGAGAATAAAGTATTAATTTAATGAAAACTCCCAAAAAATAATTTAAAATCAGGAATGTTGAGCGTCTTGTGAAGTTATTCTCTTGGTGTAAGTTTACAGACAAAACTATAAGTTGATGCTGGTTTTTTAAAGTGTTATCAGTAGCCAGACTTTTAAACGTTTGTCTACTTCAAAGAATCTAAAAACCGTCGAAGCTTTTTGCTCATAAAGTCAATTTTCTCAATTTTAAGACATTTTTTGGTAATGTAGCATCTTTGTTCTTTCATTTTGACTACATTCTTTGTAATGACACAAAAATCCTCAGTTTGTATCACAGCGCATGGAAGGGATGACAAAAAATAGTCACTTTTTGAAAAATATCTGTGATTTGTCTTGGAAAAAAAAAAAAGAAATCAATTGAATCCAGATCTGGTATAAAAAATAAAAAAAAAGTATGAATACATGTGAACGCTTCAGTTTTAAACCAGTTTACCAAACTTGATCCGACTTTGCAGCTCTCAACAAAGAGAAGCCGTCCAGCCAGGCGGACTGCTCAATGGACGTCAGCGCGTCTGAAACCGCCGCCACGTCTGAAACCGCCGCCACGCTCCCCTCAGCCTGAGCCAATCACAGGCCGCCCTTCCCCTGCAGCTCTCCCTTCACGACTCGTCATTCTGCATCCAAAGGAGACACGAGCGTTCAAGCCGTGTGACCCGTCGCCTCCTCAACGCCGGCAGAAGCCAGGCTGGGTGTTTTTTTTTTGTTTTTTTTTTAAGCCCACTTCACCTGTTTCCCAACAAGGTGTCTTAGCTGTTTAGAGAATAAAAGTTGAACATTTTGAACAGAATCAAAGCAACTTATCAGAGTCTTATTACTAATGCTTGGGCCGAGATGGAACAAGAAATAAATGTTCTAAGAAGCGTTAAGAACACCAACAATCACGGTTTTTGAAACCACAAACTTGCGTTTTGTTTTCCTTTCGTTCCGATTGTACATAGTTCATCAGAGGTTAGTGCTGGAAAGCAAGGCTCCGAGTTCATCTGTACATTGTGATCTTACTGGTTTCATTCATGCTGCCTTCACTGGAAGGGTAGAAAGATCTGTATGTGTACAGTTAGTTACAGTGTTGGTGTCTTATAAATGTATGTATTTTCTCAAGGATACTTGAACAAGATTAATTCATTAAACAAATAAAATTACTGCACCTTTTATTTACACGTTTTTTTTTTTTTTTTTTGTCGTGTGCCAACTTTCTTTCGTTGTGGAATTTACTAAATGATTAGTTCTGTCTAAAATTTGAAACTACACTATGTAGCTTTGAATGCTCAAGTTTTATTTCACTTCAATTTTTTTAGAGCTAATTGGGACTGATGTTTTGTTCGGTTTGTCTGTCGATGTGCGTCCGGCCCAAACAAACGGAATAATTTCATAGATTTGTTAAAAACTATTTCCTGATGCTAAGACCAGTAAAAAAAAACTGAAGTTCATACTGCAATTTGTAAAATTACACCTCTCCATCAGAGAGGAGTGTCTTGGTGCTGTCAATCAAGCTCGGTTGCTCACATCCTTCCTCCTGCCCTTTGCTGCACTAAGCACTCAATGGTCTCAAACTGCATTATTGAAGGCCCAGAGAGAAAGTTTTGTAACTTTTAGATGCATCTGTTGACCGAATTAATAGGCTAAACAGGCTCACTAGCATGCGGTCAGGCTACAGGCTGGTGCTAATGAGCTAATATTGGTGTGCTGTAGCAGAGAGAAGGTAACCCAAAGGTTGTAGGACTCTGGAGTTTGAGGCTACATCTTGTCCCTACCAGGAATGCTAATGCTAGTTAGCATGGCCATCAATGACAGAAGTCGAAATGTTTTTTTTCCTGTAGTGGAGAGTTGTTCCTCTGCCATTAGCACATTTAGCATTGTTAAGTCTTTCCGGCTGGCTTTGATTGGCTGCTTCTCACCAGGAGCAGCCAATGTGTTTCTGTCTCCTTATGCGGCCACGAAATGGTGAGTTTTAGCGAATATGTAAAAATAAAAAATGCCTTCTGCAGCAAAAAGGCCTTATTTATGTGATGCACAACCAGGGAATTTGACAATTACCTCATTTAATGACTTAATATTTTCCCCCACCACTCATGCAGTCATATAAAAACAGGCTGCTCACTCAAAGGCTCCTCTAAAGACTTACGACTTTTATTAAAGAAAAAACTGCAGCAGGGAGTCTCTTTAGAACAGGCAGGTTGAAAAGCAACAGCACAACTCAAAGCATGACATTTAAATCACAGCTGCTCAATAATTTATGAAAGAAGGCTACAATGCTGATCAAATATTGAAACCCATGTGTGTGTGTGTGCGTGTGTGTGCGTGCTGGTGGCAGGTTGTCGAGCTACAACTGGAAGAGTGGAGAAACGAGCGGCGAGTTTCCTTCACAAACAACAGGATTTCAAAGGAAAAGCTTCCCTCTTTTGACTGGCAGCTGCACAGGATATAACATAAAATAAAGATGTTAAAATTATTCATAATGGTTGTTTATCAGTCTGAATGATGGAGGGGGGGTAGATCGATATCCGATCATCAGCAAAACAACCTGCAAGTTATGAGGTGGAAGATTGAAACGTGGAGATGTGATTTTCCCGGAGAACACGTGATTTAAATATTTTGTATCGCAGAGAGAAGAATCTCAAACAAAAAGCGACAGCTGAGTGAGGCGAGGCAGTTCAAAATAAACATACTGCTGCAAATCTACTTGGTGATTGTTCCCATGCGTTTAATGTAAAACCCTCAAACACGAGACTTCAAGGTAGAACCACAATGTTCAACAAAACACGTTTCAGCAGAGCAAACAAAAAGCTAAATTAATGATGGAGACAACATAAGCTTTACTGATAATCCATAATAGTTTGTGGATTATTATCGTTTATCCCCACAGAGCCTATAATTAAGAGAGTATTATCACAAAATAAACCCGTCTTTAGTTTTTTCTGCAGGTCTTAAATGATCCTTCAAAGTGCTTTAAACAGCTAAAGTACAGGTGCGTCTCAATCGGTTAGATTATTTCTTCAGTGATTTTAAAATTACTCTGCAGGTCCAACACGTATCAGCTGATTATTTCAGGCATTTGTTTTTACGTTTGATCATTTTGTCTCGCAGCTCATGAAAACCCAAAAATTCAGTTTCTGAGAAAAATCACATTTTTTTTTTTTAAACAAAGAAATTATTTGTTTGAGGAGATTCAAGACGAGACAGAGACCAAAGCAGTCGACCCAAACAAATCGCAAAATTGCATTTTTGCGATTTACTTGGAATTAAGATTTTGGAGTGTGGCGGGCAGAGTGACGATGCCCAAAATCCACGACGCTTCAGGAAAGGGTGGAAAGTTTCCACAGTTAGTGATGATTTGGAGTTTTATGAAGTGGAAAGTCAGTGCAAAAAAGAAAAATTCTATTTATATATAGATGTCTATATTAGAAAGGTTACTTCAGTAGGCTGACATTTCCATCAAAATACATTTTGAAAGCTTTAAACTGAATTTGCGGTTTTCATAGCTGCAAGCTTTAATTAACCGAACTGAATCAAAACCTTTTGAAGGTTCCTCTAGTTTATTAAGATGCACAAGCGAGCAGCGTGACGTTAAGTACTGCTGTTAAACTCTCCGCCGGTCCGTCCGGTCAACATGTATATATATATATATATATATATATATATATATATATATATATATATATATATATATATATATATATAAAAACAACATTTGACTTCTGATTCATCAATGGTCTCGTGCTCCCACTGAGGCTGCAGAATCTGCTGTACAACACGGGAAAGAGCGGCGGCACGCTGTGGCCGAGTGGACGACCAACAGGCAGCAGGGGCTCACACGCGCCGTTTACTGTTACGGAGTCACTTGACGAGTTCACTCACACGGCCGACACGGAGTTCACCTTGAACACTGACGAAAGAAAGAGGCCACTTCAAGACCTCCAGTGAAACGCCGAACCGAACTACGCAACTTCTACAATGAGCCGAGACACCGAGGGGGTTTGGGAGAGGGGGCAAACGCAGACAAACGTCTCCGTTACATGTTAGTAGTGTCTCTCCTTTAATACAAATGGCTGCTGAGAGCTGCGTCCCCGCATGGAGAGAGAGACGGAGAGACGAGTAGGTTTAAAACAAATCCCTTAGGCTGAAGTTGCCGCCGCGCTACCGTCTTTAACTTTTAAGTAGAATTTGTAAAAATAAATACAGCGCTACTCCAAGGGGCAACTTCACCTCAGCAGTGAGTGAGGAAGAGGGAGGAGGTAGTAGGGGGTCAGAGGGCGCCCTCTCAGTTCAGGGTTTGAATTCTGTCCTGCAGCTCCGGTTTGAGGAGGGCGGCGGAGCTCTTCCCGCCTGCAGCGGCGATGTCCGCCTGCACGGCTGCATCCCAGGCAAACGTGAGCAGCGCAGCGGGAACCTGGAGGGATAAACATAACTCGTTACACTTCGTCATGTTTGTGACGTTACAACGACAGAGTTAAATTGATTTTGTGTGAACAGCTAACATAACATACGACATAATTGTGCAGCGAATGGAATGGGATGCATGGTTTTAAGTTCCTATTTTACAACTAAAAACTGCTAATAGTTTTTTTTTTTGTTTTGTTTTAGTTCTCTGTACTTTGATACCCCTAAATAAAACCCAGCACAAACAACAGCACAAACAACTGCAAATGAAACTTGCAGTTCCTCACAACGTTCAAATTTGGAAAAGTCAGAATTTTTCTCAGCACTACTTTGTTCTGGCGAGGCGTCGCTACGGGAACTGCAGAGGACCCGTCTGATAAAGCCGGTTTGAAGTTCAAACTTAAATAATTTTTAACTCGCTGGTCAAATAAACCAGACTGATATACATCCAGTTCAGTCAAGCAGCGCATTTAGTTTCTGTTTCTCTTTGTTAAAAGGAGCTGAGGGCAAATTAAGACTCCTTAAAAATAAATAACTGCATCCAAATAAACTGAAAACACGTCAAACCGATGTAAACAATAGGATGGATGATTTATCTGATCTGTGTTGTCTTTTTTTTTTTACATATTTGTTCAAAGTTGACAGTACAACACGAAAGAGATGATCTGTTTTTTAACAGATTGTCACCGATTAGCTGCGTTTCTACTACAAATGTGTGCAAAACTGTGTCCATGTTCCAGTAATGTCGAAAAGGCGTCGTTTCCGTTCGCAGTTTCAATTACATGTGAATAAGTTTGTTGATCATTAAATCGTCTTTCCATCGCAGTTTTGCCAAATGACGCTAATTTTGATGCAACTGCCTCGTCCTGCCGCAAAAAACTTTTAGCGAAAAAGCCTGTTCTTTGTTTTTTTTTTTAATTGACACATTTCCACTAATCAATTCATTTATTTTCATAATTCGAATTTGCGAAATTATATGGCCAATAGAAACGTATGTAGTTTCAGCAAATGCACAAACCCCCCCGCATGTATTTAAAAAGGTACACACCGCAGCTTTAAGTGTGCTTGGCGTCGCATCGTTTCCGACGCGAACCTTCAACTCACCAAGTTACATTCGACCAGCGTGACCTCCTCGGACTCCTGCAGCTTCTGCCCTCCGGGGGCGATGAGCTCAAACGGCTGCCAGCCGTCCACCAGAGACTCCCGCACGAATTCAAAGAGCGCCGGCAGATGGTCCCAGGCGTAAAACGTGGCTGGAAGAGACGTCACATGGCGCTCAATTCAGCTCAGCTCAGAACATAAACAAGTAAATGCTCTATTGATCCTAAAGGGAACTCAAACGCTGCAACTCTTTATGCCTGTCAGTGCAGCCGCCAACACTAAGCTGTTCACTGAGGCCCGGCTGCTGCGTACCCTGCAGCAGGTTCCCGTCAGGCAGTCTGACTCTGAGCAGGGTGTAGTTGTATTTCCTCCTCTCCCTCTGCTCCTCTCTCTCCCTCATGGCTTTCGTGCGAAGCATGGCGTTCTTCTCCACCAGCTCCGTTCTGGGGAAAAACACGATGTGAGTGAAACGATTGTCGACTTAAAACGAGCTCGCATTTCTTGAGGAAAAGTTACTTGTAAGTCGGCTTTGTTGTGTTTCAAGTGCACTGAAACACAACAGGCTGTTGTGTTTCAACAATCTGCTGAAACACAATTTCGTGTTTTGTTTGCGGCGACGTTCACCTCTGCTGCTGCTCCTTCTTCAGCTCCTCCGCCGACAGGTTGTAGAAGTCGGGCGGCAGCTCGAAGCGCTGCGCGTTGGGCGACGGTCGGAAAGCCTGAGGCTGCCGGTCCAGCTGGGCTCTGACCGGCTCTCCCCTCTGGAGGCGGTCCCTCCGCTCCTTCATCAACTCCAGGGCGTCGTCACTCTGCTCCGGCAACACCAGGAACTCCTCTTCCTCCTCTGATCCGTGAACATAAACACGGGTTACAAAATGCACATGCTGACTGAGCGCTGCTGTTATGCAAGTCCAATTTTTAAAGTTTTATTTTAGGGCATCAGAGTCTACAAAGGGTGAATGTGAAAACGCATTAGACTTTTTATATTTTATTTGTGAAGATTTTTTTTTTTTTTTTGGGGGGGAGGGGAAACTCCATCCATCCATCCATCCATCCATCCATCCATCCATTTTCCGTCACCCTTCTCCCTAACGGGGTCGGGAGTTGCTGGTGCCTATCTCCAGCTGCGTTCCGGGCGAGAGGCGGGGTTCACCCTGGACAGGTCGCCAGTCTGTCGCAGGGCAACACAGAGAGACAAACAACCATACACACACACACTCACACCTAGGGAGAATTTGGGAAGGCCAATTAACCTGACAGTCATGTTTTTGGACTGTGGGAGGAAGCCGGAGAACCCGGAGAGAACCCACGCACGCACAGGGAGAACATGCAAACTCCGTGCAGAAAGACCCCGGGCCGGGAATCGAATCCAGGACCTTCTTGCTGCAAGGCAACAGCGCTACCCACTGCGCCACTGTGCAGCCCCGGGGGAGGCGGGGGGGGGGGACTGCAAGAGATTTTCATTTCACTTCACTAAAATGTGGTTGTAACCTGACAGACTGAGAAAAGCTAAAAGCTATGAAGACTTTTCAAGGCACTGGGATGAAAACAGCAGGAGAAATTCACCTTGGCCCTCGACAGGCAGCATGACACTTATAAAGCCCAAAGCCTGCAGGAACTCCCGACTGCCCTCCACCGGTCGTACTTTTTCCTGCAACAAAACATTTTTAAAATGTTTAAAAATTATTAAAATTTTTTCTTTTGTTTTTTTTTCTACATTTTCCTAGTTCTAAACGTTGGCTTCGAGCTCACCTGGAACACCTTGTTGCTAACTTTTATCTTTCTGTATTTCTCCTCTGATGGATCCTTACATATATTGTCAACATATCTGTAAAAAAAAAAAAAAAAATCAGATGAAATAAGCTTTTAAAAATATATATATAAGGTAAAAGAGACAGTGGTATGTGGGGGAGGAGCAGAAAAAAAACAGATTAGGTAAAAATATGGACATGTATAAGCATAAATAATATATTCAAGATTTACTTGCTGATGATGTCCACAGCTGCTTTCACTTTCTCTCTGTCTTTGTTGAATGTGTGGACCATCATGACAGAAGCCTCAATGTCGTCCTCCTCGAAGCGCTGACGGTAAAAATGCACCCCGTGTTTTGCCAACAACATCAGCAGGATTACGTTTAATCTGGCTCTAAATCGCCTTGTTACGTTTCGAAAACCCTTCAGGCGCACTGTGGTTTCAAAGAGTTGAGGACACGTACCATCAGAATGGCCTCTTTAATGTGCACCTCCCTCCGACTCTTGGTCAACGTGGCTCCGGTGAGAGGGCAGGTGAAGTAGACGCCGGACACAGAGAGGCAGGCCGGGTCTTTCACTTTGGATCCCTGGAACAGAAAATGACTGCCAGTAACTGCAGCTGTTCAACTTTTTTGCTCAGTAAATAAAGCGTCAACAGCAACACGCTACGAGCCTGGACGCACCTCCGCTGTGACTGCATTTTCCTTCTCGGCCAGAGCTGCGGCCTCCGCCTCCAGTTCTCTTTTAACTGTGAAAGGAAAGCAAAGGAAACTGGTATTACTTCAGCAGATTCTTGCAAGACTAAACAAAATCTTAAGCGTTTAGCGTTTGCTTTACTGTACACAGTAGCTGTGACTCTAGACTGCAGCTCTTTTCATAATATGTTCATAGTTGCATCTTCTGAAGGTTTTTTCCAACAGGTTTTATGCAGAGTGCTCAATCAATGTCATGACAGTTGCTGAAGGGTGAATAATAAAAAAAAAAAGAACTACTTTCTAAATACGAATGCTGCAAAATAAAATAAAAATAAACCAGAAAGTGGGTTGGATGAATGGGTGGAAGTAAAAATGGATAGATGTAAAAGAACATATAGAAGGAAAGACGTATAGTGGGAAGAATCCAGAATAAATTCATCACAGTGGGATGGATGAACAGATTGGCAGGTGAAAGAACAGAGGGGAGGAGGGACACAGATGGACCATTAGATGGATTGAAGAATAGATGAAAGGCTGGAGGGATAGTGCCATACAGTCTTTTTCCTTGCTAATTTCCAGACATTTAACAATAATCATATATGATTGTTATTCCTATTAAACCTTTTAATTATAAGCAGAGGATGCAGAGAGCAGCTGGCCGATGTATCCTTTGCCACAAACGATCAAACATACACTAGAAGGAAAGCTGGAATTGAATTTAGGCAACTGGGTTTATTTTTGCTTGAAAAAGGAATTGCATCGTTTATTTAAATGTATCTCAAATACTGTATGTAAAAAAGGGTTTAAGTGGCAAAATAAAAACAATCCCTAGAATGGGACAATTCTTGTATTTGGGTTCAGGTGAGTCTAGGCTCTGGACGGTGCGTTTCTCACCCTGGTTCCTGATGGCGTCCTGAGAGGTGTGCACCTTGGGCCGCTGCTTCTGCTCGACCCGGGCCAGGGCCGCGGCCCCTGCCATCTGCGCTCCCTCGCTGGGAGCATGGCGACTCTGCTTGCTGCTGGAGCTGCTCGGCGCCACCGCAGGCTTGCTGCGGAAGCGAACACCAACACGTCATGAGTTCAGGTCAGACCGCCTCGAGTCACAACATGTTATAGCCAAGTTAATTACAGACGACAGCAATGATTCGACTTTTAGTTATCAGGTGGCTTCTTTACTTAGCGATCTAAGCTTGTTGATGGATTATCTGCAGGTCAAAGTTAGCTGGGCGTTTCCCGCCGTCTTTGCATTACATTACTGATCTATTCACAGATAAATAAATGAAGAAACTGCACAAGAAAGCCATCGTAGTTATTTTTTTAAATCAATAGTTAGCACCGCAGAAAGCAATAAATCGTTATATTTGCCTTGCATCTTCTGTTAACTTCTTCCCGGGTCCCGCAGATTTAAATTTTATGTCCTTTTTAAAGTCCTCAAATAACTTCTTCATCTTCTGTAGTTGTCAATTAAACAATAAAACATCAGCAATAAAGTATCAGCAGCTCTACAGCAGCGAGCTACTTAGCTAGGAGATGGAGAAGAACCAAAACAAAATCCATAAAAAAAAAAAAAACTCTGCTTCCGCTTCTCGAAATAGTTACGTCGCCCCCTTGTGGTAGGGAATAGAACTAACTCTTAAAGAGAAAACCAGAAATCTACATGCGCTTCATACTAGTGTTTAAATATAAGCTTTTATTGAAGGTCAAATTTAAAACAACAACAAAAAAAACTTTTAATAGCTTCATTTCGATATTTGTTTCAGAAGGAGCTTTCTGAAACATTCCTCATTCTTGTGATCAGGCATCTTGTTTTTTTTCTGCAACAGAGTGGCGTTGCTCTGTCGGCTCATCGGAATATGAACTCCTATTTCACAATTTGCTTTGGTAAAACAACAAGCTTCAATATGTTTTACTCAAAATTGCACGTGACTGTGAAGGAGGAGAAAAAGGATTTCTCTAAATTCTTTACATGTATAAAGCAGTGGTGTGAAATTAACCCCAATCTCTCCACTCTGACACCCCAAAATGAAAATCATCAAATTATTCTGTTAGACATCACAAAAGGGGCAAAAATTGAACTTCTGTATCTACTTCTACTTCACAATAATGCCCTACTGCTCGGATCTTTTCCAGGCCAGTGTTGGCCAGTCCGCCCTTGAAGATTTACCCCAGAAAGGTGAAATAAACAGAAACGGAACCCAGGAGATGTTTGTGTGTGAAACTCCAAGCAGAGCAGCAGTTTCTAAAACACCCGCGTCACCTTATTCGCTTGTAATTTTTTTCAACAACGACACCACTTAATATAAATGAATGAGATCTTTCAAAAAATAAAATATGCTTTCAGACAAATGTTTATTTACTGATTTCGAATAACAACAAACAAAGGTGTCCAGCATTGTCTGAGAGACAAATGTGAATAGGCACATAGTTACTGAACACCTTGACGGCGTTAAGACGACGCAGCCTATGTTTATGTAATGTCGCAGAGCAGAGCGACCCCGCGCATGATCCAGTGATCTGGTGACAGGACGGTCGGCAACGCCACTGCTGTGATGTAGTTCTGGTCTGTTCGTCTTGATTTCTTGTAGATTGGACAGCTGTAAAGCTTTGGGTCAAGGGGCGCAGTGGATCTGATGGCAAACATGTGGATCACGGGCATGGGGGTGAACAGCACTTTGGGCGAGGGCTCACTAAGATGGATGTTCTTTCTGTTCCAGCCGGCACCTTCCAGGTACAAACCGTGGACGTAAACTCCCTCCTGTTAAGGAAATGAAGTGGATAAAGTAAGTTTCGGTTTAGTTGCTTTTTTTTTGTTGTTTTGTTTTGTTTTGTTTTTTTCTCTTGCAGATACACCTGCTGTTATTGCTCCTCACAGCTATGGCTGCCGCACAAAAAGTGGCAAGAAACTCACCGTCGGTGGGGCAGTGATTTCATCCCTTGCCTTTTTCAAAACTTTGTTGTTAAGTGTGACAGTGTCCAAAGCCCAGCCTTTGTTGGCCCTGGTTACTTCTTGCCTCATGGCTGTGAGAAAACCTATAGACGTTACAGGGTGATGGCATCAGTCAGTCAATTAACCAATTACATCATAGTTTTTAAAAACCGAAAGAAATAAACTCTGTCTTGAATTTGTGGGGGGGGACAAACTTTCTTCTTCTTGCTGCCATGTTGACAAGAAATGTGGAGTATTTTCTAGTTCTTGTCTAATTAGTCAGAACGTCAGTGTAAATCTGTGTCAGCTTAATAAAACTAACCCTGTGGATTAAAGAACCCAGTCATCCAGAAGGTTTTTGGTCTGCCTTCCGACACCCAGCTGTCGAACTGCTTGTTTCTCTCAAGAAGTTCGGTGAACCAAAAGCCCAAAGTGGAAGACTCCCAGGACATGTTCTTCCACAGGCTGGGAACACGGGCGTCAAAAATGTTGTCCAAGGCGTCACGGAGGTTCTAGGAAAGACAGTATAGCTCAGCGGGGAGCTCATTCCCCTGCTCTGGAAATGAGCTTCAATGTAAAGTATTTGCAGTTGTCCTTCAAAGAATGTATGCTGAAATGAACAAAAAAATATTCGCAAACGGAAGCCTTACGTCGCTCATGATTATAGTGCCGTCTATCGCCAACTTCAGGTCACTCAGACTACTGCGCACCACAGTGATTATTCTCTGCATTCGATCCACTTCCTGACGCAGGAAGATAATCATCGGGTTCAGAGCGCCCATCTTCTGCAGCCTGGCTTTGACCTTCATTCCAGAAAATACACATTTCAGATTTTGTGGAGAAAAGAACTAGTGCAGTTAAAAAACAAATAAGGTTAAACCTGACCTCATGTGGCACATAATCTTCAGGCAATTTCTCCAACATGTCTTCTGCCATGCTGTAAACAATGGACTCTCGAGTTGCCCCTGAGCCTCCTCCGCTTTCCTTCGGCTGAATATTGGTGATGGTGTCCAACACTTCGGCGGACGTATTTGCCTGATATCTATGAAATGTTATAAAATGCAGCAGAAATGTGACGCTAGCCATGTCGAATGTCAGGTGTTTTGCTCTTAACGGGGATGGCGCTTCCTATAAATTCAGCATCTTACGTGATATCGGCATTAGAATGCAGGCCCAACGCTTCGGGTGCATCAAGAGGAGGCAAGCTCTGGATGTAATGCATGTACTCCTCAACTGTCTCACAAACAGGGATTCTGTAGCCCGTGTAGAAGACAAATGATGGGTCGAGCATCTTCTTACTGAACCACACCTGTAGTTAAAAGCAAATAGTCTTACATATTTCATAAACGTTACTATAGTGGACATGTAGGAACTAATTAGGACAAGACTGGGAGTTGTACCCGAGCAAAACACTTCAGCAGGCGTTTATCGTAGTCGTCTGTGACCCTTCCTCCGTATTGCACTTCAGCTAGCATGTATCGCACCGTTACCCATGAAACATCCTGCGGCGGGAAAAAAGGACAAACTGATGAATTCGGCAGAGACCTTCAGACGTTCGGACCGGTTTTGATTCATCCTTACCTGCTTGGGCCCACAATCATCCAAGTGTCTCTCAACAAATTCCACGCTTGCAGAGAAATCGGCCGAGTTGAACTCGTAAGGTATGTTCCAACCCAAAGGCCCAAATTTGCGTCGTTCCTGTGACAAAAAAAGCAACATCCTTAAATTCCCCTCGCTGACTAGAACGTCATAGAAAATCAGAAACTGGATACATTTTTAAAAAATATCTTAGATGTTAAATGCTCATTGTGTGTTTTTTTTAAAGTATCCAAGTATTACATTCTACTGGAATATTCATATTATCTAGATACAACTTTAAAGCTCAACTAACAAGACAAAAAAAAAAAACATTTAAAACTTTACTCTAAAGCAGTGGTTCCCAAACCCTCTCATCAAGCATCAGCCCTGCATGTCTTCAGTGTCTCCTTGCTTCCAAACTCCTAACTTAAATGAATGGGGGATTAAAAGGCCTCTGCGGCATTTAATGGGTGCAGAGGACATTATGCGGTCATTTGAATCAAGTGTGCCAGAACAGAGATACGTCTAAAATATGCAAACCAGGAGAGCTTGAGGATCATATGTGGGAACCACTGCTCTAAAGTATACATTTTTTTCGAACCAGTTTTCCCAAAAAAAGGCAATTTCAACATTTTCAGTGGATTGCATATTAAAAAATGTTCTGATTATTTACAAGTTACTAATTTTGTCAAAGCATATTTTTTGTTCTCGCCGGTCTACATCTATTATTACAAGAGTATTATTGACATATTAAGTTGAAATGTTATCTTTGTAAGAACAGTCATATTATTATAAGAATACAGTTGAAATAACATGAGAATAAAGTCATAATATTTCAAGTACAAGTCACAATGTTATGACTTAATCCTTGTATCATTTTGACTTCATTCTCGTAATTTTCTATTTTTCATTTTCTTACATAATACTGCGTCATATATTATGCTCATCTTAATAATAATAATAATAATAAAAAAAGGCAGCAATATCATTTGAAGACAATCACCTGCACTGCAGTGTGAAGAAAGGCCACACCGTACAGCAGGGGCTTCCACATGGGCAGGTTGCTCGCTTCCAGCTGGTGCTGTGAGATTCCTGCAAATGTTCGTTTCAAGCCAGCACGTATTCCCTGTGGCGGATCGTTGGTAAACTTGATAGAAGACTAAGGGGACAAAGAGGAGAAGGATATTTGTGTGCTATACTAGTTGCTTAAGTTACCAGTAGGACAGAATGTAAAGTTTACTCCGGTGTTACCTGCAGGAGTGTAATAGAGAACTTATTGTGTGGTTCTGTGGTGATCCACACTCTGAAAGTCTCATGCACGTCCTCTGTTACCGTGACCGTTTCAAGCAGCTCGTCCATGAACTCTAACCCCAGGTGACAATTCTGCAGCAGGACCCAGCCTCCCTGTACAACAGATCAAGTTAAATGTTCAATAATCTGGCAGAGTCCCAGCTTTGACCTGGAAAAGGGTTTGTGGAGAGAGTTATTCAATTTTCCAGTGGTATGAATCTTTTTGAGCCGTTGCTATACAAAGACTCCAACATGAGTTTCAAGTGAAAGATCCACTTTAAGTTCAAATTTTTCAGTCTGTCCCTTTAGATATGACAAATCATCAGTGTCAAGAAGAAGCAGAAATAGCAAATTCACCAATCAGACGAACAGAAAAGAAATGTTGAAAGAGAGCAGAAAGGAAAGAGCAGTAAAATCATCTCCTGGAAGGGAAAAGAGCTTGCTAACTGAATTTAGTGCACTGATTTTAGACACATGAGTTTATAATAACTTGTAAGGCTGTGTATTATGTATTGGCTTTACACCAGCACTTTAACAGCTAAAGTCAGTTAGGGTGAACTGAAGACAATATCCCACATAGAGTAAATATACCTCCGTCATTGATGTCTTGATAAGCTTCCTAGCGTGGACCTCTTGTCCTTGTCCCATTGATATTGCTCTGCAGTCTATAAAACACAACATGTACATCGGCAAAACTCATCCGACTTTATTTGCATTGCAATGTTTTAGTTTTATTACCCACTCATCAATCTTTAATCAATCAGTTAATCAAGTTTATTTGTGTAGCACATTTCATCAGCAAGGTGATTCAATTTTTCTAAGTGTAAATGTGGTCAAAATGATCTTATGCTGTTTTAGGGATAATACGGGAAGCTAAAAATATCCACTTCTAGCAGGAGAGGAGGACTCACCAAGTTCCAGTCTTTTGGCAAGGGCTTCAATTTGATCGGTGGGATCGGAGCCCATGGAGAGGAAGCAAATTAGGGGGGTTCGAGTGTCACTTTCCTCCCATGTGCCATGAAGATTCAAGATCACAGGTTCGGCAAATCTGGCGCCCATTGAGTCTTCTACATACTTCATGGCTTGAGACAAGGTTCGATCAGGGCACCAGGATCTGCAGAATGAAATGTGGTAACTGCTGTATTTCATGTTTGAAGGCATACAGAAGAGGGAAAGCCACAAAAAAAAAAAAAAATCCCACCTTATCAGCAAAAGTTTGTGGAAGACGTCGACTGAGTTGTATCCATCAGGAATGACACCTTCCTCTGGGGCATCGAGATTTAGCCAATGTTTCCAGCTTTTCTCACTTTGGGACACCTACAAAGTGCACCACTATCAGCACCGATACTGTATGAGCTACAAAAGATTCAGGTGTAGGGCCTTGCCTGGTTTAGGATATTAGCAAACTGTGTCAATTTGCTGAGTTCCACCACGTTCAGCCACACCATATCCAGTATCCACTTAAATGGCTTCGGAGGACAGGTCTTTAAGTCTAGAGCTGCACCACCTATACGTGTTTCCAGAGACATTATTACTATTATATAACAGCCAATCATAACAAATAGACTAGCTAGTGACTGTTCATACCTTTAATCAGTATCTGAAACTTGCTGTGTTCGATTTTGTTATTCTGCAAGTCAATCTTAAGGGCCAACAAGAGCGTGAAGACAAACTTGTGGTTTTCATAAAGGCCTCTGATAGTGTATTTGAACACCTCAAAAGTCAAAAATTCAATGATGTTTGCAATTCGAGTTTGGGTTTTGGAGGACTTTTCAGACCTGCAAAGGCACAGTCAATAAATATTGGCAATAAAATTTCTAATTTTCAAAAGCGTGTGCTAAACACATAAAGTTTGCTGTGCAAAAACCAGCCTTGGCGAAGGCTTACCTTTCAAGGGATATATCGAATACTTTGAGGAACTGACCCAGGGAGGTCTGGTACATGACATTGACCATGCTCATTTCTGTGATGAGGAAGTAAAGAATGCTGCCGCGAGAGGCAACGGGACGATATTCCGCCTGAGCCAAATTGATTTTTGCTTCAGCTTCTGCCGCCACACTCAACTTTTCACTAACTTTAGCAGCAGTTTGCTTTGTTGTTCGCAGGATCCCGATCATGGACTCATCATCAACCAGCGAACCTTTAGTCACAAAAGCGCAAACAATCCATCAGGAATGAGTCAAAGCTCTTAAGAGAAGTGTACACCATCAGCTGTACTACCTTTAGTGGAGCTGAGTTTGTACAGCAGGTTGTCTTCCAGTTCCTGCATCCTTCTCTTATTGGCAGTTACGTCCTCCATTAGCTTCAATCTTTCTGCTTCTAGTTCCTGTTCAACAAAATCCAACCAAAGATCAGCGTGTCTTACAGCAAAAATCACAACATCTATTTAATCAGCAATACATTTTAAAATGGAATAAAATTCTAATAAACAAAGCAAGCACTCACTTGTTTCTCCTTGAGGATGACTCGCCCCAGCAGTTGGTTCTCCAGACCTTTCATGTTGACCGTGAAATCAATGATAGATGTCCTGGCACTGACTTCTGGGGTGTATGCTGGGTTAGGCAGTTTGGTGGTTACATACAGCCGGAAACCGTCCATTATACTTATCTCTTTGTCTCCAACTTTAACCTAAACCAAGATGGATGAAGCCAAGAGTGGAAACATTTTTATAGTTTGTCTAGGTAAATGTTTTGTTTTTTTTCGCATATTTCGTAAAACTTTTACAAACTTGACTTTGACAAGTAGGCTTTGTTGCCATAACAAGGCCTCCTTGTGTTATCGTGACAGGCCTATAACAACAGGAGACAGATTCTGAAAAATAGACCTTCACTGCCTTCTCCCTGTTGTCCTACTGCCATCTACGGAAATGCACAACTCCCAGTCAGAACCAACCAATCAGAGCCAGTTGGGTTAAGTAAGCTGGTGAAAGTCCTTCAGAAAAACAACTTAGTGTTACAGGAAAACTGTCTATCTACCGTCATTGACGGCGGCCACGCTAATGAGCGAGCGCATTCAAAGAAGGCTCTGCTGTGGGGAAGAGGCTGTGCCGCAGCAGAGAGCAAGTGGGAGGGTCTGAGGAGCACATACACGAGGAGATTAGCAGCGCTAACAACCTCCTCCTGGCTTTGTCTGATTGATTCTGACCGAGCGGTGCAGTTCTGCAGATAGCTGTTGGACCACAGGGAGGAGGCAGAAGAGATCCAGTTTTTCCACTGATGATCCATCTCATATTAGAGAAAGTTTTAACAAATGTATAAAAACCTTTTTTTTTTTTTTTTTAATAAAAGTAGCCAAATGCAGATATAATGCACATAATCATGATAATTGAGTACCTTAAAACTGGTCCCAGATTTAATGAAGTTTTTCTCAAGCACATTATCCAGGGCTGGGTCAAGCTCTTCAAATATATCTGCAATGAGCAGCGGTCGCCCCAAAGAAAGACAATCTTCCAAATGTGTACGGAAGAACTTATGGTTGAGAGAAGTGACCTGGACAAGAGATCAGAGTTTCCCTAATTAGGGTCACCAAAGGGGGGGGAGTGGGAATCAACACAATTTAATTTGATTCGGCTGTTCACTTGGAGCTCATTTTCCGCTTCTTTTTTTTTAATCCATGCCCTTCCTTGTGTCTGGGGATCTATAAGGAGGGGATATCTCGTTGCTTTGGTGACAACGATGCCATTCTGAACGGACAAGTCGTCTCCTGGAAGTCCCTGGAGGTTCCACTCGCTTATCTAAAAGACGAACAGGAAAGCTTAAGTGGAGTTTATCTGTAACCAGCACTGACGTGTAATCAAACCGGATGCTCGCTATCCTTACAGTCGGAGGATCCACCAGGGCAGAAATAATGTTGAGATTTTCTGAGAAGGGGATTTTGTCATTCAGGAGCTCTGCCTGCCAGTCCTTCAGCAACTTGTCGCGGTAACTTTGATTGAATGGCCCGCAGTATGAAAGGAAGCCAGTAAGCTGGAGCACATCCCCAATAAGTCTAAGAGGGAAAAAAAAGTTCATTTATTTCTTATTTAACGCAATCAGTATTTCAAGTAAGCCCCTGCCCTTGCAATAATACAATTTACAATGGGAATAGCTTTTTATTTTTTATCAACCTGTTTATTTGAGCTTTAAACTCTTTGCTCTGCTCTGTCCAGCGAACCTTCTCTCCACTAAGTCCATCTATCAAGGCAGATGCAGCCTGCATTTTATTCCTACACATCTCTGCGTCATCCAACAGGTCCTGAGCACAAAACAATAGTTGTCTAAGGGGGAATTTTTCGGCCATAACTCGAGAGCACACATTTTCAGTCTGAAGGCAGGATTTCATGTCCTTTGTTCTCAAACAGAAAAGTTTTGGGGTTTGAGAAAGCACAATGAACATTTGAAAAAGAGCAAACGTTTTGAGAACAAGCATTACGAATTTTGAGAACAAAAGACACAAAATCCTGCTTTCAGTCTGAAAGTGTGTGCTCTTGGATTATGGCAAAAAAACATTCCCCCATAGCTGTCATTATTTTATCTTTTTTTTTTTTTTACACTATTAAATGCAAACTTTATTTTGAAGAGTAGATAATACCTGTTTCTCCTTCATGGCGGCATCGCATTTAGCCTTGACTTTGTCAAACTCTGCTTGCTTTTCAGCCAGCGTGGCCTCAGCATTGTGTAGCTCGTTATTAGCTAAGTTCAGGCGGTTCTCTTGAATGGCCAGGTTGGCCTGGACAAAAAATATAATGGCACAACTTAAGAAATAAAAGCAACTAAAGAAATACCAGATTTTTTTCACTGCAAGTCTATTTTTTTGTATATAACATTGAATAAACATTATACACCCCCTGAACATTTCAACATTTTGTCATAACATCTACAAGCTAATGTATTTGAAGGCGTTTGAAGAAGAGGTAAAACTACTTTCAGATATAAGAACAGAAGTCTAGTTGCTTGCTACTTAAACATTTGAGATTAATTGCATTTTATTCAAATTTTGTGATAATTTTTCACAAAATAGTACATAATAGTCAAGTGAGAGGAAAATTCTGTAAAACACAAAAGCCCTGCGTAATTTTCCTTGAACTTCACAATTATGCACTACTGAGAAATGGAACATCACGTAAGGTCTGAATACAATAAAGTCCTGTTTCTGATTCAAGAGGTAGGAATCACTTTTGGAAGCTAATCCCAGCTCACCTCCACGTCTCCTCCCCAATACCCTTAAAATACGAAGTAAAAGCAGAAAATATTCAAAAACAAACCTTGAGTGGCAAAACCTCCTTGTTAATGGAAAAGAACGAGGCCATGGCACGTGTCCACGCGAGCAGACCAGCCACGTTGCCGCACGCTTTCATGGCAGCCTCCATAGTGTAGTCGTCCATTTCAAAGTATGGCTGAAGCAGTTCGACTGTTTCGTCGTTGATTTGGTCCTTGGGGAATTGCTGAAGGGAGGTCAAGAACCCAGGACTACTCAGGAGCTAAAGAGCAGAAAAAAAAAATCCCATTTGCAAAGATGAACAAGATGCTGTTAGTGGACCGGTGTTATATGCCTTTATGTTGTTTAAAAAGAGCACTTAACTTTTCCTTTTACCTTCATTGCTTCTATCCAGGAGGGTTTTAAGCAGCGCCGTTCAGGATCAACAGTAACCGTGTCTAATTTTTTGGTGAATAAAATCAGGACACAGTCCATAATCCTCATGATCAAATGAGGAGGCTTAGCAAGTTTTCTCACTGTAGCAATGTCAGCTGGTTTGATGGTCTGCAAAATACCAAAAAATTAGCACAATGCCCAAGTTGTAGATATACAAATAAGTTCAGGTGCAGAAAACATAGCCTGTCTTTCAGTCGACAATAACAACCAGACTGTTAGTGTGAACACCTCATTTAAAAAAAAGAAAAGAAAGAGTGTGTAAGATGTGAAGAGAGTCCCCAGTTTAAGTCACAGAGATCTCACGTTCAGTGCTGCTGTTGCTTCTTCCAAAGCTGGCCTGGCTGCCTCCAGTTTGCCCTCAGCTACGGCTTTCTCCTTCTCAATTCCATCCACAAGTCTCTGGGCTTTATCCCTCACAACCTGGACCTCATTCTTCACTTTGGTAGCCGCTTCAGCACTAACTGTCACTTCTGCTAATACCTGGTTTTAAATGCAAAAAAACAAGACATATGACATAAAATTCAAACCCCAGTATTTTTTTTTTTTCTTACATAGTCATCTACAAGACACAACCTTAATAAACGATGATGAAAGACCCCAAAAAGTAAATAAATTGCCATAATTTGTCTATATATTAATGATAGACATGTCCAAATTCACAATTTAAAAGTATTTTGAAACATTTAAGACAGTTGCCTAATGGAGGGATGATTTGGGCTTGTTTTAGAGAACTTGGCCAGCTGCAAGCAATAGGCTTGTCTGAAGCTAAATGTAAATTCATAAACCAATCTAGAACCAACTAGCTTAAAAAGAAACAACAAAAGCATTGCTGTGAGGGCCCACCTAAATTTCTGATACTCAAGATGCTGTTAAAACACCTATATTTGAAGAATCTCAGTTTATCATTCCAACGTTGTGAAGCAGAGTAGGTAAAATTTATTACATTACAACGTGCCGGTATTATAGATTGATTAATACACGAGAAAAACTACTTAAAAGTTACTACTGTTGATGCCATGTGTTTAGCAAGCCTTAAATCAAAGGCTATACTTAGCCTTTATGATGACAGAAAACCACTATGAGTACATTTTTCATGTTTCATGTTTCTGCAGGGAACAAGAGGTTGGCCTGTTCATCATTTACCTCATCTGCTTTGATAGATGCTATAGCCAGCTCTTTTTCCTTCACTTCAAGATCTTTTGATAATTGTGCCACAGACTCACTGGCTTCCTTCAGTTTTCCTAAACCTGTAAATATTAATAAAAATCCTCCCTGAGTCATTAAAAAAAACAAAAAACTTTTAGCAGCATTTATACATGCAAATCTGTCTTCTAGAAGTTCAAAAGGCCAATCTCATGCATAATAAACTTATTAAAAACATCTATTCCGGTTAATTAGTAAGTAGCAGGCTAGCCTAGCTTCCTAAACATCTTACCAACATTCATGCGCTCTGCCAGAGTGTTGATGAATTCGTGCTTTTCAGAATATAACATTTTATAACCATTTATGAAAGACAGGTAAGACTTTGGGGTCACGTGAGTTCTTCTCCGGAAGCTGAAAAATGAGCAAAACTTTGCGATCATGCACTTTATCAACAAATATTTCAGGATCATGTAAAGTAAATGAATGCAAGAGACAAATGTAAAACCTTTCAAAGTAACTTTCACAAGCAGAAGATACTCTGTCGTGGTAAGTTCCCATGGTGGTCATCAATGCTGTCTTGACAGCAGCAGAACAAACCACTGGGAACTCTGACAGTAAATAGGTGGATACAGCTACCAGGGCCTCACTGGGCCAAGGGCTGTACCAGTCCATTGTACAGCCAGATATCAAGCCTGGAAACTTCTGACACCTGGACCGAAACTTCTGTCCCACCTATTAAGAAAACAAAACAAAAAAAAAAAAAACAAAGAAAAAACATTTGTAATGAAATGAAAACAATTTAGAGCTATAGTTTTCAAGTAGAAACAACAAAAATAACATAAAATTGTAAAGATTTTGAAAAGTCTGTTGCTTTTAATTAACAATTGCACATTTTAACTTACTGGAGAGAAGCAAAGAACAACATGCAGATTCTTTTTCGCCCGCGCTATGAAGTACTCATAAAGGTTGTCAAAGGTTGGCGGGGTGCGAGGAAACTCCTTTTTCATGATTGCAACGAGGTTTTGGGTGATCTCTTGAATCTCATCTTTTGCAAAAAGATTGGAGACCTGCAGACAGGTTTATTTAGCATAAAATCAACAGGACTGAAAACAAAAGCTTACAGTTTAGAATCTAAAATTCTCTTAGAGGATTAAAGTACTTGACATGAAATTTCAAAAATACTCCAAGGTTTTGTAATCATTGCGGGATCTCACTTCTCCTGAAGAAAGCACGTTGTTCAGGTGTTCGAGGAAGGCTTCATCTTTGATTTCGTTGTCGGTGAAAATGAAGGTGATGCCTTTGCCATCACCTCCAGCTACTTTGTACAACACTTTGATGTCATCGTTGAAATTATTCATGTTGTACGATCTTTCGAAAAGCAAACAACAAAGATTCAGGAATAGACTTGTATTTGGGAGGAAAACTGCTCAGTGCTTGCAGCAGTAGACAAGTGTAGAACTTGTATCTCTCTGCCCTCCAGTTGGACTAAAACAGAGGCGTCCACGTTTTTTTCACATAGGCCAAAATTGAGTGAAAAATACTTGCGGGCCAAGAAAATAATAGTTCTGCTTTTTGTTTTTGTTTTTTTACAACATGGATGTCGTTCATCGTAGATCCAGGACTTAAAAGTAATTTAACAAATTTGTTACTCGACTGAACAAATTTACTTCCACTTAAGAATTTGGGTCACTTTCTTTGAAAAAATTTGATGTATTCGGCCAAGTTAAATTAAATTAAATAAAAGCTTATATTGGTGCAGCAAAGTTGGCTTTTTAACAGGAGACTCTGGATAGACCTGGTTCTACTTATTACAAAAGCTTGGTTGTAAAAATACAAAATCTTTATGTTGTACTTAACAGCTTCCATCATATGAAAATGATATGTGTAATTATTTCAGCCTGATTTCAAAGTTGTATTCCTTTTGTTAATTTGCAGTTGGGCCCAAACAACATCACAGTTTGGCCATCCATGGTTTAAAATGTTTGCTGTTTTCACCTGGTCAGTGTGATCTGGAAGACAGTGTATCCAGCTATGAACGAAGCCAGCCGAGCAAGACTTTGTTTCCCGGATCCTCCAACACCCACAAGCAGAGCATTTCCGTTGTCAGTGCGAATAATTCGTGAAACCTAAAGAAAGGCAACTCTAAAGTTAGCATTGTCCAATAAGCTACCATTGAAAGACTTGCATCTCTGAGGCTGGTTTTAAATCTGACCTTGACGAGGTGAGTCATTGCATCTTTGAAGAAAACCAGATCAAGGTTCATGCCTTTTATTATCTCATTGTGCTGAGCCTGATACATCTTCAGCTTGTCTGATAAGAACTCAAAATCTGGCACCTAAGAAATTGTTAGTTCACACAGATCCTGGGTGATGGTTTGCACCTTACAACTCCACCGAGAACCGCGATTGAAAACGACTTCCTACCATTTCATAAATTTTAGGTGGTTCAAAAGTGGCATCGTCGTCTTCTTCTCCTGTCGGCTCAGGTGCATCGCGGAGGAAGTCCACAAAATATGGCTCGGGATGAAGTCCATTGATAAGATGCGAATCAATGTCTTGGATCGCACGACATAATTTCTCCTCAAACCACTCTTTGTCTTTCTCGTTAATAAACCTGCAATGAAACTAAATCTTAGGGCTTTTTTTTCTAACTTTTGGCTTTCAAGTGGGGATCCAGAAAAAGTGAGCACACTACCTGTCTGCTATCACCCTTGTACATTCACTCTTAAAAAGAGCCAACAGTGTGGGGATGTTGTAACACTCCGGTGCTTTGACGTTTAACATTCCTTGCCAAATTCTGGACAAATCCCTTAGATTGAAGATGTAGTGGAACTTCGATGGAGTGGGGAGCATTTTTATCTTAATGTGACAATATCATACAGTTTAACATCAGTATTAATAAAATAGCTTCCTATATTAAAACTCAAATCAGGTACTGACCTTTGTCCACTGCCAGAGAATCCGTCCAGCAGGCACTAGACGTTTGACCATCTCTGTTATGCTTTGTTTAAAATGTCTGCATTCATGGAAATATCCGCAGCCAATTATACCTAAATAACAAGGAATTGGCAAAATGTTAAATGTCCAAAATGAAGGAAATGAATGCAAGGAAAGCCCTCCCGAAAGCTACCGAAGATCTTGTCGATGGAGTTGTTGGATGGCAAAGTGCAGTTAAAGATTGTAAACTGCCTCTTCAGTCTTTCTGGGATGTCGTTTCTTCCACCGCCAGGGTGAATCATGGCAGCCAGAATCTGTACATCTTCAACAATCGTGAAATCTCCAGGTTTGTCAAGATTGTACATGCCACTCATTTCCATCATCTGGCGCACAATCTCGTTGGTGATCTGGTTCGACAACGGCGTTAAAAAAAAGAAGAAAGAATTTGGTATTTCTAACTGACTCAACAGAAAACACTGGAAAAGAGGCAAATATTTGCAAGACCTGATCTCCCCATTTGTTGACAACAGGCATGTTTATGTCGTCAACGAAAACAGTCATTCGTCGTCCGCCTGGTGGCCCGTAGGTGCTGCCAATTCGTTTCTCAATGTAGCTTTCAATTGTTCGCTGGAAGAAGAAAATGGGCATGTGCAAAAATAAAGAACAAAAAAAAAAAAAAAACGTGTAAAAATTCTACACAACGTAAAAAAAATTATATTATATTTATATTTATATATATCAGACTTTACCTGAAACATTACGGGCTCAGTGGCAGAGGAGAAATTCAGCGATTTGAAGAGGTCTGTCTCAGGATCAAACTTCTTTGCATAGGCTTTGATCATCACTGTCTTAGCTGTGCCTTGCTCTCCAATGAGCAGAACAGCCTAAATGTATAAAATATTGTTGGATTACACCCAGAGATATATAAAAAAAACAGATTTGTAGGGGGGAAAAAAGACCTTTTAAAAGCAGCAGGTATTACCTTGCGTTGCTTTGCAATGGTTTCTAGCAAGAACGAGGTTCTTGTGTTGTCCACATTTGGCACGAGAATGGAAGTGTAGTCAGGCACGTCGTCAGTTGGATAGATGTACTCCCCGACGTGTGTGTTCCAGTGACACCATTCTCCTAAAACAAAAGTTGTCATCCACACATTTAAACCTCACTTGATTGTACAAATGAAAAAGTACCTTTTACGATTTTCCAAACAGAGTTACAATCTACTGTTCTTGTGAGTAAGTAAAAATCAATGGATTATGTTGATACAGTAGCCTTTAAGATTGTAGGAACCTGAAACCTATCCCAGCTAGTGGACCCTGTGGGGTCACTGGAGAAACAGACACCAGTGACCCCACAGGGAGTAATTTGTCAAAAATGCAAAGACCAAGAACAATGGTGGTCACACATTCATGCCACACATCTATATAACTTATTTTACATACTCCAGCTTACCGTTATTGTCGACCATGTACTCAAATATAGTCTCTCCTTCCTTTGACAAAGGCAAATCGATCTTGCTTTCATGAGCTCTCATGTACTCTTCTAGTTTGTCCCTGCCGTCTAATTCCAAAATGGCTCCAATGCTCCACATCAAACAAAAGACAAAGATGCGCTCAAGGTGCTTGCTTCCGGCAAAGCCAGGTACTTCCTTGGTTGGGAGAAAACCTTCCAGTAGGTTAACCGACTGTAGGAAAAGAAGTTTATTTAAATAAGCATAAAGCATTATGCTAAATTACCTTGTAATTGTTTCTTTGAAATACATGCCTGCATGATATAGTTACACTCCAAAAGTTCCATTTTAGGTTTAAGACTTTGCTTCATGAACAAGTAAAGGTCATCAAATATTTTGTCATACAAACTCAAAATGCTTTGTGCTTCGCTTGCGCTGCGTTTTTTGGCCCACCCCTGTAAAATGAAGACCTTTTTCAACTAATCAATCCACATGTTATGTATCATTATTTCTCTGTAGGTTTTATGAACATACAACTGCTATGATTTGAATAAAATAAACTGTACCTGGAGTATTGGTTGCCAGCTGAGAGCAGAGGAGCTCATGAACACCATACCGACCCGGGAGACGGTGGCCGGAGACGCATTATCCATGTTGTGCACCTCAAACACCAGCTTGCAGGTTGGTGACATAGTGATGCGGTCTCCATTAGCGAGGGTCAGAGTTTTGTTATCGTCCAGCACAGAGTTCAGGTTCTCAATCCATATGGCATCCACGGGCCCATCTAAGACAATCCATATGGCTTCCCCTAAAAATATATAAGCCACAATCTATACTTAGTTTTTTTTTGTTTTGTTTTGTTTTTTTTAAGCTGATTAAGCTGCCTTCTCAGTGTTTAGTTTACAACCCTGCGATGGATTGGAAACCTGTCCAGGGTGACCCCACCTATCGCCAATTGACTGCTGGAATTCAAGCAAAATCAAAGAAAAGGGGCGATGGTGGTAGGAGTATATCACGTAATTGGTGGGTTGTTTGCCTGAGTGGCACAATGATCATCTCCATCTTTGTGTACTTGAGCAAAACACTTCACCCGCGCTGCCAACTGGAGGTTGTCAGAGGACCCGATGGTGCAAGTGGAGCGTGTGAATATGTGAATGAATGACTTAATGTAGTGTGAAGTGTTTTGTGGTCCTCTGGACTAGACAAAGTGCTGTAATAGCGAGCTAAACGGTAACATTTAAAGGAGTTGATTTTCGCGAGTTGTTCCAGACCTTAAATCCTATCTAGAACATGAAGTTTGATAACTGCTGAACTACACTATCAAAACACTCTGAACTGATAAAAATTTGTTCACCTCATCATGCTAAATTCTCGGAGCGGTTGTCAACTAAGATTTATTTGATCAATGAAAAGATTGATTTCTTTATGTTTAGGCATAACACCCATGATTAGTTATGCCAGCATGTGTGACATGAGACAAAACAGTGTCTCATATCTAAAAAAAAATACTGACTTTCAAAAGATCCATCTTTTTTTTTTTCTTTACAGAGAATAATTTGTAACATGAGATTTTATATAACATGAGAGATATTTGTGCTACAAACCCTTTTTGGCTTTGAGCGATCTCCTCCATAGCGTCGAAAAGATCCCATCTGTCCAATCATTGGTGGCTGCATCCAGGCGGCCAAACATCTGGGGGGCAGTGATTGCCTTGGGGTTCATTCGCATCTCTTTGTGTGGGATTCCACATTCAGTCAGTGACCTCTGGAGCATGGTGATAGACGCTGTCTTCCCAGCTCCACTTGGGCCTAAAGTCATCAGTCCATGGCGCACCTGTGCCGTCTCATACAGCTAACATGAACATTTGAAGCAACATTTTAGGATGAAATGCACAATAGTAAAAAAAAAGTTGCTCATACAAAAAGAACTAAATTATCTGCGCATTTAATACCTGGACAAGCTTAAGATTCCAAGGTGGGTGGTTAATAAGACCTGCTAGCTCAACTTGATGGGAAACAGCAGCTTGGAGTTCTACATATGTACTTGAATCCAGTTGGATACCAGGGAACAGGTCATTGATAAGACTAAGAAAGAGGGGCTCATCCTCATCCACCTAAAATAAAGACATATTTATGTGTACAAGACTGAATCTACGCACGTGTATTCAATAAAATTCAATGAAACACGCCTCTTTGACTTAAACCTCTGGGTCCCGTACCAGTTTGGAGAGATTCATGTCACGCAGTACCCTCATAACAATGCTGGATTCTGTGTCATCAGGACGAGCTCTTTTACTAGCCCCAAGTGTTCTTAACACAGACAAGATATTCCTTAGTCCAAAGTCATAATGGACCTGACAAGGAAGACAGATTGAGTCCCAAAAACGGCAGTTATCATGGAAAAAAGTGTAATTGAGGACGACGTGTAAAGTTCCCACCTGTTTCGTAAGCTGTTCCTCACACAGCTTGTAAAGAACAAAGAATTTTTGAGCTAAAATAACATTGTCGTTGAACCCACAGCTGGCTAGTTTTACTCTCATGATGATCTGTTAAAAGACAACAGTGAGGAGACGTTAAACAAAATGTAAACAGGAGAATTATTCAGTCAAAACACTCCTAACCCACCTGCCTGTCTGGCACCATCATGGACACAGTCCTGAACTGCACTTTGAGGTTTTCAGGAAGTTCCTGACGACCTGCATATCCAGGGTTCTAAACAAAGACATTTCTTTAAAAAACGGCATCGTAAAGACTTAATCTTTTCTTAAGATCATTCTTACCATAGTAATAAACAACCCAAACTCTGGATTCAGATCCACAAGGTCTCCGTCAGTAAAAATAAAGCTGGTTTTGTGTTTCTTGCGTGCCGTCAAAACAATAGAGATCTGTTGAGCAGCAACAGAAAGGACCGGCAGGTCAATTCTGTTGAACTCATCGAAGCAGCCCCAGGAACCTGACTGTGCAAGGCCTAAAAATAGGAAATTGGCACAGATTCAAATTTCACAGCATTGCTTGATTAATTCTTTCAATGCTTCAAGATACCTTTATATATTCTGCCAAGTCCTCTGAAGTCCATCTGATCTGAGCAGTTGAACACCACAACGTACTTGCCCAGGCAGCGACCCATGTCTTTTGTAGTTTCAGTTTTACCAGTGCCAGCTGGACCAGCAGGGGCTCCCCCCATGCTCATGCCTAAAGCCTGGGCCAATGTGATGTAACACCTAGGCAGATAGATGATAAGCAGCTTTTAGATGCAATAAAGATGGAAAAACTCTCTTAAAAAGTAACTAAACTTTCAAATTCCTCTTTTCTTACCTGTCAGTCAAAGGGGTGATGACCAGACGATCTGTACAGCCGAGAAACTCATTCTGATAAATAAAGTCAACGTTGGTAATTGACACAATGACTTTGTCTATGTCCTCCTTGAAGTAAAATCTGCTCTGTTTGAGCCATTCGAAATCGTTGATACATCGTATACGCTTCTTTACCTGGACACAGTGAAGGAGATACAGCTGGACGTAACTCAAAACAAGACAAACTAAAGATTGAAGTTAAGAAGGATTGTTGAAAGATCTTACCAAGTCATTAAAAATGTCACTTTGGTGCACATGAATTGTGACCAGAGTCTCGTACTTGACCCGATCAAATTTGCTGAGGTTACGTGTGGTTTGTTTAATTAGCACAGAGAGCAGTTCAAGAAATTTGTTCTTCATAAAGGTCATGATCTCCTTGTCAACCTCGGCGGTTAGTAGGGCTTCTTCTGAATCCCTTGTCCAAATCATCTGGATTCCAAGAAGGCCAACCTAGAAGTCAGCGCCAAAGAGCCCACAAAAACATTTACATTCTTAAAATCAAATACTACAAAATCATAATGTCTCTCAGCACACTTCCCAGTTTTGGATGTCCCTGACGAAGTAGACAGTGAAAGGATATTAATGCTGGGTCAGGAAAAACTGACCCAACTAACTTTGATCTAATTTGGCTTTAAGGTGTGGACGTTTCATTGTAGAGCATGGCTATTTAGTTCAGCATTAAAATCTTTACTAAATGCAATAAAATCTTACAAAGTACTGTCTTCACATGGTCTTGACCTGAAATCTAAAGTCAGAAGCATACAGCGGCAGTTCTTGAATAAATTGTGTCCTGTATAAGCCCCCTTTTCATTTACCCCCCACACAACCAAATACAAACCTATTCCCATAAAGCCTACTCTGACTTAAAAACAAAAGAAAATATTGGTCTCGTGATGGCACCCTGTGGTGTGCCCCCCTTCACAGAAAGCCACATGGTCCACATCAAAAACCCATCACTGGCAATTTGATATTTCTAATAAATCACTTAAATGGTACTTTTTCAGAAGCAGCCTTTGTTGTCTTCTGACCTGTGCTTGGAAGTTATCAAGAAAAGTAAGCAGATCAAACTCCTCATCATTTATCTCCCAGTCAGAGGATCTGATGACAGAGTGCAACGAGTGCTGCTGTTCCTGCAGCAGCGCGCCAAGCCATAGTTCCACTGCGCCCCGAGCCATGACAGCATCGTCCAGCTAAAATCATGAAAAAATAAATGTTGATGCAATTGTACTGCACTATATGATCAGAGATTAAAAAAAAGCTTTAAGTAGACTACAAAAGTTTCTTTTAGTTTTATATTTTTTCTGACAGTGGAAAACTACTACATTTAGAAAACACTTCAAAGCCAAAATCCTTTTTACATAAATTACATAGTGATTCAGTGAACATACATTTTTTATTTATTTATTCATTTTTTTAGATCAAATATATTTAAGATCAAAAGCAGTCAACAAAACAGACACAAATCTAGATCCCAGTCATCCTGAATTGGAAAAAATAATCAAACAAATCACTGAAACTCAATTGATAAATATTGGGTCGACTTACTGGTAATCTTTCCCCCTCCTGTGAGATAACAGTCAAAATCTTATCATACTCTGACCCATCAAATTCAACTTCATTGACGTTGTCAAAAACTCCAAGAAGATGTGCCTGAAATTATTTTAGAGAAGAATATTTTTTCCAATAAAAACAATTATGAAAGAACAACTATAATCATTTGCACAGACACATTATAGTATAAGCACATTAGAATTTTTGTGCATTACTCCAACTCAAGAATAGTAAAGGTTTTCTAAAGAAATAAAAATAAATATAAGGTTATTGCCCTACAAATGTTAATTAAGATATCCCTAATAACCTAAAATAGTTTGGCAGTTATTGTGATTTTGAATTAAATTAGTTTGTTTACTGCATACAGCAAAATAATGTTTCCCTACCAGAATGTTGAAAAATAAACCATGGCATAAAAATAAGAACAATAAAATACTGTTCGACAAGGCGTGATTATTGAAAAAATTTAGAAAATCCTTTCTTTATTTCGGCATGTCTGTTCTTACCTGTATAGTGTGAGAATCACTGGCTTGTCCAAGAATTTCCAAAAGAGACGGGTCAGACACAAAGAAGAACCGTGGGAACAGGAGCCTCTTTTTCTCCAGGTAACTGTTCAATTAATTAAGGCAAATTTTCAGCACCAGATTACGATGGTATAGTTAAACTCGATTTTCATTTTTTGGGGGCTAATACTGGGGCAAGCTATCTGTAAAATACCTACCCAGCAAGAGATTTCTGACAGAGCTCCAGCTGTTTCTGAAGGTCTGGCAGGAGCTTGCCCAGAGTAGGATCCCCCACGCAGCACTCCACCACGTTCGGAAAAGTCTGAGCTCGCTTCATGACCTGAAGCCATGCCTTATCAATATCTTGGAATCGCTTTGCCTCCTGTAATTGAAGAAAAAAGTTACCTTTCCAAAGGGAAGGATTGCAGTTATTATATTTTCAGGTTATGAAGGCAGAAAATATGAACAGCACCTGTGGCAGGTCTTTGGCGATGTCACCCCCTACAAACACAGCTTCCAAATAGATCCACAGGTTTTGCACAATCATCCATAGTTCAATAATTTCCGAAGATGTTGAAAGCTTTGAGACCCAGTCCTGGATCTCTCCTTTGTAATAGGCGCTATACCTGTAAAATGAGACGTCACACATCTTGCATCAAAATTAGTTTTTTTAAATCAGGGAGGCCTTTTCGTTTTTGTAAAGAGCCAGGAGTAACTGTGTTGCTAATGACCGGATCATTGGCTCAATTAATTTATTCAAAAACTATCTTATAATAAACTCTAGAGCTAGCTGCTGGTAACAGTGGTCCAACAGAACAATAAAATAAGAGATACCATGTTGATAACTGAAATTTTGCATTGTCTAACAGTTCCTTTTTAGGAAAGCAAAAGTCAAAGTTTATGCCAGCAGCCTGTTCTTAGCAATCAGAGCCAAGGCTATCAGGACTAAGTTTGCACCAGTTTATGAATACAGATTCTGATATTACTGCCTTCAACTGTCTCTGAAGTACCTGAAGCTCCGTAAACTAGTCCATTGATGAAGTGTGGCCATCTGTTACATTGAGACTCTCTCTAACTGGATAATTATCTTAATGTAATACAAGTGGTGAATTAATTTCAGTTGTTAATAACAACCAACAAATACTGCATTCCAAATAATATTAATGAGCACCTTGATATGGTATCGTTATTTATCATGTCCATGTGGTGTTTGGTTTCAGTCTTTTTTCAACATTGGCACACACATTGGGTGATAACATGATAATCTGTTAGAAAAAAAGGCTATATTGTTGAATTATGTGGAATTACCAATTTATGGCTAAAGATCCAGATGTGGCCCCGGAACCCTAAAATATCAAGCTCTGCATACAATCAACACCAGAAAAAGTATTTGTTTATGCAACATCTCTTACATTAATTCATAATTTCATAAATTTGAAGGCTTAATGCTCCAGGGGTATTCATTGCCTTCATAGAGTGTCCACTTTCAGCTGGTGTTTAATCTCGGTAAGCACTTATAAGTGTTTTCAGAAGTAGAGTAAGCATATTAGATTGTCCCGGTTAAGGATCTGGTGGTTTAGTTTTAAAATGATATTACTCATAAGAAACATTAAAAATTCAAACCAGCCAAATAGTATATGCTCTAAATTATTTTTTTGTATTAATATACGTGATTATCAAACTAGACATGCATTTCAAAGTAGCTATACATGCAAAAGTTCATACAAATTCTTTGAACAAGTCGGCCTTATATGGTGTTGTATTCACAAGGAACACCTTATTGAAAAATGTATCTGAGATACATTTAAGAAGAATACACTTTAAACATCTTTAAGAAGATATTTACAAAAAATAACTATACTGAATAATTCTTCTTACTCCTATATTGTACTATACTGGTTGCGCATGTTTTTCTGAATGTTTGTTTCTTAATGTATTGAAGTGAATATCCTATAGTAAAATACTTTCCGAAATAGCACTGATTTTGTTTTGATCCATGGACTCCATTTTGTATTTATATCTCTTTATTTTTGTAGTAGTTTCTATTTTTGAATTTGTGCAATTTATGTAAGTTATGTGTTTTAATTGTTTGTATTGAATGTGTGTACCCTAGTAAGAATAGATTCTCATACCTATTGCTCAGCAGTGAACCGAGCACCATCAGGCTGTCCTCCAGGATGGTAAGAATCTCTGTCGTCTCTGTTCCTCTCAGCATTAGCTCTCCTCTATTCTTGAAATTCATCAGGCATAGGTTCTGAACAGCCCACAGCTCTTTCACTTGTATCAGCTTGGCCTCAATGTCCTTTTCCTTTACTGCTGATATGCAGATATCCTGGGAAAGCACCAAAACGTAGGAGATGAACAAATGCAACCCTTTATCTAAGAATAAAGAAAAAGTAGGTTTATGCAAACTGCAAGCAGACCTCAATATCATCCTTGTAGGTCAAAAGAGGGGCCTCCATGATGTTCTGCAGAGTAAAAGACTCAGACTCTACTTCAAACTCATGTCCGGTCAACGATGTGATCCGATCCCAGTGTCTGCGGTTCATAGACTTGTTAGCCATCATTTCAAGCAGAGGACATGACTCGTTGAAATCATCAATGGTTTTCTTTAGGTCATCAAAGGCCTGCCATTCCTTCAGAGCTTTGGGGAGCTTCCGACACCTGCGGGTACAGATAATGCACAGGATGTTGTCTGAATACACCAAGAAAGTGAAAGAAAATAAAACAAAACATTTATGACAGTAAACACTTCACCTATTTTGGAATTCCAAAAGCTCTGCGTTGATCTTCTCAATATCCAATTCTGTCCACAGAATTTTGTAGTATCCATCAATCTTGCTCATCACCGCATCATACAGGCCGTACAGTTTTTGAAGCAGATCAAGCTCTTTCCTATTTGAATCATTTAAATAGACCTGTCATCTTGTTTGCTTTGAAAGGCTGAATACGCTCTAAAATATGCATTTTAGATACTGAATTTATTTCTTTGAAATGCATTTGTGGATAATGGAAAGAAAGCTTCACCAACTTTTTGAGAAGCAGGCTTTCATATTGTGTAACTGGCAAGCCAAGGAGCTGCTCCGCAGAAGTATAGGTGGTGAAATTTTTCCATAGTTCTTCAAATCTTGCCTGAACAAACACAAAAATGTTTAACAGAGGTTATTTAAAAGAAAAGCTAACATTAGATTTAACATCGAGCAGGATACTGATTAGTCAGAAGGAATAAAACCTTATAAATTAATTTCAGTTCTTGTAATCCACCTGATTCCTGAGAGTGTTGCAAGAAGTCTAATTGCGGTAACTTTATGACAGCGGCACCGGCAGCAGAGTAATTTTTTTAGTCTCTAGGCACTTTGATAACTAAATTTCTTCTCATTTTGTCCGATAAAATAATCAGACAAATCAGAGAAAGCTTGACTTTCAGCTTCAGCTGGTGCATGTTAAAGATGGACTATTCCTGCAATAGTGAATTATCATTACCAACAAGCAAAGAGACTAGGTGAACGTGGTGACAGTATGTAATATGAAAACAACCATCAAATTTCCAAAGCTTTGCTTTTATTGTGCAAAATATAAACAGATTTTCATCCAAAGGAGGATAAAAATCTGAACTGTTGAGAACAGATTCTGTTTGATTTTATGTTGCAGAAGTAATAAGTAACATAGTTAAATACTTTTATGATCAGTAATGACTTTGCAGTCTTTCCCCACCTAACTGCATTCTCAAACAGTTTAACTGATAAGGCATACAGGGGTCATCTCTCAACCTTGGTATCATTTGTGTAATGTTAATAATCCGCAAAGGTTAAGACTTGTTGTCTTTTTCAAATGTAAAAAAGCCAGAACGAAGGAATTTACACAATATATCACATGATCTAAGAATAAAATGGATGCTGCAATAGTTTCCTCTTTTGTGTTTGATTTTTTTTTTTTAAGAAATGGAAACAGAAATGTTCAGAACTCTAAATGGGATGACAAAAAAAAAAAGTTAAATGAGTCCTAAACCAATGCAAGTTTTCATTTAAATGACAGTGTCACCTGAAATCTTTGGAGCCGCTGGCTAGCCACTTGTGGAGCAATTCCTTGCACCAAAGGACCGTCCTGATCAAATTCTACCATATAAGTGCCAACATCTTGTTTGAAAACAGTGACACATTCCAGAAGGTCTTCTTTGAAGTTGGGTTGCATAATGATAAGCACTTCCTGGACTGACCTCTAAGAAATGAAAGATTTATTTTTTAGTCCAGGACAGAATGCATTATAACATCTTAACAAAGATAAATTATTGTTCGTTGGGAATACGGACGGCTTTAGCCTGAAGTTCTGTGAAGAAAGTGCTCAGGACGTACACCCCCTCAACCTCTTTTTTGGTCATCACTGCTTCGCTTTTGGTCAAAATCTCATAAGCTTCCTGTAAAATGTTTTTTTGTAGCATTGACATAGAAAATGGTCAACAATTATTATGCATTGTTTAATTGCATAAATAGATGTATGTGTGAATATATATCTATCTCTCTTTTTCTATATATATATATTTTTTTATCTTTCTAATCCACACATTAAATTTTCTTTAGAAATGTAGCGCTATTTCAGAGGAAACGAGCAAGCTTTCCAGCTATATAAAATTTATTCTTAAGAACATTGCTATAAGGGAAAACAGCAACAAAATGCACCAAAAGCAACTTTACCTGCTTTTTCTGCTAAGTTTATATTACAATATAAGACTAAATTGTGCAGGTCATACCTTGATGTTAGTCATTGTCATATCAATATGTATTTCTTCCTCACGAAGCTTTGACAGGGTAGCCATTGCCTGACGCGCACCTTCCAGATCCGCCACAGGTTTTGACAGCTGTGCGCCATATCTGTTTATCGCTATGGCGACATCAATCTTTTTCTTCTTGTACTTCTCCTTCAGGTATTTACAAATCAGTTTTTTCCAGGCTTTGGTCTCGGCTATCAAGGTCTTCTTAAGAGTGCCTGCATTAACAATAGCACATTCCTTATGGAGAAACTGAACATAATCTACCAGGGAGTTGTTTGATGAATGTTCTTTACTAAGGTTTAACAAAAACCTGACATCAAACAATAGATGGTTAAAGTCAGGGTGTTTTTCTTTTACAAAAAGGGAAAATTTTTGATAGAGCTGATTGGAGAATTAACTTTTTAATTTGTTGTGTAGAGATATAAAAGACCTTCAAGTGTCCATAGTTAATTTTGTCATCCTCTGGTTGTCTTCAAATTTCCAGATTACAGCTTCATGGAATATTTACATACTCAGTCTAAATGAATGAAATTCATTTCAGATGTGGATTTCTTAATATAATATTGTAATCTTACAATAAACATAAAAATATTCTGTTGCAAACTTTTTACATAATGTGTTGGAATCCCTCTAGACACTACTGCACTTTGTTAATACTTATCAAATGAACTTTTCCTGTGTGTTAAATGTAGTCTAATGCAATGTGAAGTAGAAATAAGAAATTAAATATTCAATATAAATAAATTATACCATGGACTTTATCTAGTTATTATCTAAAACAAACCACAAGTAACTTTACCTGTTGACAGCTCAATACACTCAACATGAATGAGAGGTTGAACAGCTTCAATTTCCTGCTCCACTGAGTCATAGTGCTGGATTTCAGACTTTATCTGGACCAAAGATGGTTTCTTGTCCATAAATTCCTTTAGAAACACATTTAATGATAAGAATCTCTTCAGATTAAAATTCTACTTGTTATATTTTCAAAGCATTTTTTTCTGCTAACTATAGATATTGGCTTAGTTAGTCAATATTATTGAATGTAGCCCTCAGACATATGTGAAAGAAATGTTCTTAAATACATCCTTTCAGACGATATTCTGAATTACAAACTACTTAAGAAAAACAAACCTTGATTTTCAGGTTCTTGTCCACGTCCCATAGCATCTGGAATTGATTGAACTTCTTCAGAGCATCAGTTGTTAAAGGCCTTTGGGTAGTGATAGCAGTTTTTAGAGCAGCAATCATCTTTCTAACCTCCTTGTGCTCAAGAACCAAAGGATAGAAATTTTCTTTTTTGGCAGCATGGACAGAAGAATAAAAAGCAGAAAAGCGACAAGCAACCATTAACCAAAGGTAAAAATAAAGTAGAATAAATAGATAAATAAATGTCATATGTTGTTGAGAACATATATGTCCACAATAAAGTGCCATCTGTGGCATAATGTGTAAATTTTCAATATGAATACTATTTCAACAAAACTTAATAGCACACAGGTGTTATCAATCTGAAAATTGTGGATCTAAATGCTGTTAAATATTCACACAATTCAATTTTTTTTAAGAAATGGAAAAAAATTGAAATGTTAACTGGAAACATTGAAAATTTTGTAAAGTTAACAACTCAATGCAATGCAACACATGTTTGTTCAAGAAGAGTGGTTACTTCAAAGTGAGTGACTCAACTGATGTTCATTAGTCACTGGGTTGTACTTTATTTCTATCCATTTATTTCATTCCCAATTTACACTTTAACTATTAGTTACCTTTTGCCTCAGAGCATTTCCAGTTAAACTCCCTATCCCAAGCAATTCCTTTGCTGATTTCCACCACAGCATCACTGAGTTGATTTATACCAGATTGGATCTCATCTACACTGGGAATCATTACCTAATAAACACATATATCAGATACAGAAGCATTTTACCACAAATGTGTTTACTTTAACTGCTATGGTGAATCAAACTTGTAATTAAGAAGAAACTTACCACTTTGGAGGTGTGAAGTTGAGCTTCAGCTTTGATCATCACATCCACACTTGGTCCAGCATTCCACTTCTGGAAAGTACTAAATTGAATATCCATTAATGTTTGTCTATAAGTGATTCATCCAAAGTTTTCTGATACAAGCAGGCTGTTTCAAAAACAGACACACTTACCTTGTGCCAACAATTCTCTTTTTAAGGACATCCAGGGATCCCCTAATTGCCTTGAGTAGGGTTTCAAACACTTTTGTACTGAAGAGTTCGTAGAGCTTCTTGAACTCCTGAAAAAAAAATTGAACTCCACATAAACTGTGTGAAATACTGTGTACAGCAGAATGAAACAAATGTTTTTCAGTAGGTAAGCAAACATACTCTTTGGAAGTTGACTGATGTCTCGTGGCCTTTGCTTTCATCAGTGCCCCTCAATACAATTCCTAGCTCTTTGATTGCACACTTAACCTGAGCAAACCTGGTATTCAATTTGTCTGCCCACTCAAGACTTAACTTCTGAAAAAGGTAAAAAAGAAAAAACCCAAACAATGAAAAAGCCGGAACACTAAGGATTTAAAAATTACATAAGGATTAAAGCTAAAACTGAAGGACAACATTCCAGTTTTTACTCGTTACGGTCATGCCTTATTATGAGCAATGAGATCCGGCAGGGGCAACGCGTAATCATCTGGAAGGTCAATCACCGCAGTCTCTGACATTTCCTTCAGGACATCATCAATGTGCGCCTTACAAATATGTTGCGCCTGGTGAAAAGGAGAGGCAAGTTAATGGACTTTGGAAAAGAGCATCATCATAATTATGTCAAGTGCAACATAGTCAGTCATTTCTACATGCAACACAACTTTCAATATTAAGACATTTTGGTTGTTAAAGGATAACTCCCTTAGCTTTAATTCAGGTCTTTATAAATATACATATTTTTGTATTACTGAAAACTCTGTATCTAAAAATGCCAGACAGGAAGCTCTTTATATTCAGAAACATACCTTATGTACAACCTGTTTGAGCTCAGTCAAAGCAGTCTCAACATCATCAAAGAACTTGTCCAGGTGGAAGGATGGCCACGTCACCAGCAGTGAGCCAAACCGAAGGGCGACTTCAACCTATTAAATTACCACCCATATACAAGCATTAAAGAAAATAATAACCACAGAACTGTAACAATTCCATACATTTCCTGGTTGAATTAAAACGAAATTGCTTGTAACTTCCTTTTACAAGCAAGGACGGAGGAAGGAAGGACCCATGGAAAAAAAGAGGGTCACAAGGAATGAAAGAAGGAATGACAGAGGGAGTGGCAGAGGAAACACATGAAATACCCAAAGAGGGAAGGATTATAGAAAGGGCATATTGAAGTAGGGAATGAAGGACAGGTGTAATCATCTGAGGATGAGGATAGAAAGAAGGATACAATGGACAATTAAATACAGAAGTCTGCACATACAAGTATTATTCCAAACTCTTATTTTCTAGACTGATCTAGCCCTAGGTAATAACTAAAATTAAGTCCCATACTTAATCCTACTTACCCCCATACGTAACACTTATACTGAATTTACAAAATACTTACATTTTTAACTTTTGAAGCAAGCAAGCTACTTAAGTCATCACGAATGCTGACACAGGTGGAGTCATACTCTTCCAAAATGGTCTAAAAAGGCATTCAAGTGACTTTGTATCAGGTTATTGCAACCCTTGTTTTACTACTGTAGTGAAATAGCTAAAAATGTACTTTACCTTAAGCCTTAGGTGACTGTCCTGTAACTTCCGTTCCATATTGAGAAGAGCTAACGCCTGCTTTGGAACCTCTAGACCCATGGTTAACAAACACTTTGTTTCCCAAATGACCTCAGTTATTTTTGGATCAAAGTTAGCCAAAAACCTTTTGGTCTTATGGTGACGCACCAGCAGAGTATGATTTAGGACTGTCACCAAGAGCAGAAAACGTGCCTAAGTGTCCTATAACAAATAATGCCAGCATTTTGCAGGAAACTAGGGACTTACTGTGCTCTAGTTTGGAAACTTCATCCTTCCATTTCTGGTATTGGTGACATTCAAACTCCACCAGCAAGGCTGCCGTTTGATTGTACAGTCTGAGCACTTTTTTCCCATCGGCACTTGACAGAACGTCAGAGTTTTCCTTGTGAGGAAGAAAGACCAATCAATAACGAGGAAACGCACAACTCTTACCTTTTATAAAAATTGACCCACTTTTATGAATAAAATGGGTTCGTGAATCCTTTTAAAAAGGTGCCTGGCCCAACCAATTCTGCCAGCCACTGGAGGCATGTTTCTAGCAATCGGAGGATCCTTATGCTCCTTCTCAAAGAGCTACGAACAAAGAGGTCGAAATTGTTTCATCCTTAAATTACATTATGTATGTATGTTTTGTCAAGTTCTATCAAACTATAAACCTTTGTGATATTATCCACTTCTGTGATATAGCACTGGAGAACATTATGCAAAATGTGGAAAATTTGTGTGTCCAGACAAGAAAGCCTCAGCTTCTGAAATCTATGAAAAAGGAAAGTTAATAAAATTATATTATAATAACAATAAAATGATATACAATAACTTACAATGCACTATGATGAATGTTACTAACCGCTGTAGAAGTGCCAGAGCTTGCTGCGATGAGTATATTTTTGAGAAGCATGAATTCATGAATACCTGGAGTTTGTTCTGTAGACATGAACAGGAAGACATGTAAATTTCAATGTAGTTTCAGCCTCAAGCTAAGAAACTGATAACACTGAACTGCTTAGAGACTGTACATCACCAGTCATCCTTCTTTCTTTTAACGATACTCTCTGCGGGTTTAAAAACTATGGCTACTTAAAGTAGATGTGTATGTATTTGTTAATAAGTGGTTCACGCTTTTAAATCCTCTCCCTTCACATGTAAATCATTCACTTATGGTCTATATAAAGTAGAACTGTGAAGCTTTGAACTGTATTCTTCGCCATTGTAGCTCCACAGACCCCTTGTTTACCCTTGTTCTGAGGAGCGTTTTAGAACTTCGTTAAAAAAAAAAAAAAAAGTCTTGTCCTGTTTGATGCCGGGACGCAATGTAAGGAATCATGCGCGTTAATACGTGCTCGAACCAAACATTTTGACTTGTCTACTTGCAACTTAGCAGAACTTGAACTACAAAATTGCTGTGGGGAAAAAAAACGGTGGCTTCCCAAAACCTATTAGCTGGAAGTCATGAACTTGTTTAGTAGTTCCACAGCAAATGGGGTGACGTCATACAAAAGAAAAACATCATAGTGAATAGAGAAAAATGAACACAACTAAATATTAAAAAATGGATTTTGCATGATACGACCCCTTAACTTAATAATTGACAGTTTTCAACATTTGGCTCAACAAAACCTTTTTGCAAGTTTCCGCTGTTTTTTTTCTTGAGCTCCAATTCTTTTGAGGTTGGAAGGCCTAAGTACTGCCGCCCTAATTGTTAGATCACTCCATACATTCTTTATCAGATTTATGTTGGTAATCTCTCTGGGTCACTCTGAAACAGGCTCCTTCTATCATAAAAACGTATTTGAAACTTGAATCCCAGATCTTTCAATCAAATTAATAATTTGTACCTTTATTGCGTGAAAGACAATGATCATAATGTAGGAACAGACATACCTCAATGAGGCTGATTTCATTCATAAACTTGACATAATCACCGTCAAATTCAGTCATCTTTGGAGACAATATGTCATACTGCTTTCTTTTCAAATTTGTGGACACATTCTGGAATTGTCTGGCAAGAACCTCGATGCCTTCAATCTTTGACTTTCCAAGAGATTCAAATGTCTTGAAAACTGAGATTACTTGTTCGATCTACAAAAGATAATAAACGTGTTAATTCTTGGGGTAGTGTTGTAAAAGTGACTTGTTGAGGAGCACTTGTTTAAAACTACCCTATTTGTACGATGGCTGACAGGTGCAAACACACAGCAGATGGCAAAATGAGTTTTGTGTCTAGTCTTCACTGAATACCCAGAACAAGAAGCAAACAGAGAGAAGCAGCATTCAGCTTCTATGTGTAACGGGATGAAGTCTGCCCTCAATGATTGAGGACATCTGTGCCAGAAGCAAACAAGTTAACTGACAGCAGCGGTGCTGAGTATAAAAGGAGGCTGATGTTAGGCCGGAAGATGCTCTCCAGTTGGCCATATCACGGTATAAAGAGACAGTATGTCTGTTGGCAGTTAACTGGATGCACAGGTGTCCTCAATCCTCAATCAATCGCACCACAAATCTGGAACAAATCTCCAGAAAACTGCCAAAACACAGAGTTCCTTTTAAACCAAGGCTAAAAACTCACCTATTTAGGATTGCTTTTGACCCATAATTTCTGGAACATAAACAAATGTGATGTGTGTTGATAATTTTGATAATAGAACTCGACAAAATGCAATGTCTGTTGTTGGTTTCTCAACTGATAACAAATGTTTTTAATTACATTTTTGTGTTTTTATGTTGCACAGCACTTTGAACTGCCTTGTCGCTGAAACGTGCTACACAAGCAAACTTGATTGATTGATTGATTGATTGATTGATTGAAAAGATTTCAAAATAGAAATGCGAAAGACCCTGAGGGGGAGATGACCAACAAATCATATTGGACCTGAATCTAAGCAAAGACAGGGTGTGAGGAATTAATGTTCAGAAGAAAAGTGGAGGAAGGAAGAAAGCAGTGTCTTATACTTCATCTCTTTGTAAAACTCTTTTCCAATAGCATTTTTATATTGATAATAATTGCAGAGTTTTCGTATTTGCATTTTTGCAGCATTTTTCCTTTTGCTTCTATTTCATGTGGCTGCAGCATTTTGCAATTGCATTTGGGTTTTTTGAAGTTCGACTAATTCATCTGTGTGCAGCTCATTTTGCCCTTAGCGAGCGTTTATATCAGTTTGCAGCTCGTTGCACCATTTGCACCGTGTTTACACCTGTCAGCTGCCATACATTCTTGGCTACCTCCACAATGTCAGCCTCAAAGGCAACACTGACCTTTTTAAGTCTTTTACAGAAGTTCTCAAACATGCCAAAAATATGCCTCTCTGAAAGCACAAAGCCCTTTCCCTTCTGGTCTGATTTCCCCGTTAGCTTTTTTTCATGGAAGAAGGACCGATATGCCTCAAACAAAGTTGTGCAGTCCTACACAGAACAGAACAGGCAACAAGTAATGACTGCTGAAGTCAAGCCAAAGCAATGCAAGCACACACAATAAGAAGTATTAGCATAACAGTGACCTGCATTTTCCTCATGAGCTGTTCGGCATCTTGATCCCATATTAAACTCTTGCCATGGTCAGTAATATGTGCTCTGCACGCTGTAACCAGTTGATTTGTGACCTGGAAACGTACACAACTGAACAGTTCATTTTTAGAAAACAACTTAAATCTTAAAGAATAATAACACACTTACTTTAATTAACAGTGATGGCATCTTTTCATTTATGTTGCGGAACAGTGGTACACTATGAACTAATTCAATGGCGTTGACGAGACTCTGCACACTTTTTATGAGGGAATCCTGGAATTATGAACAACTTATAATACAGAAGTGTTACATGCAGACAAAGGGTTGCAAGACAACAATTTCTGAAAGGGTTAAGCATCCTTTTAACAAGCAGTAGAACTACATGGCAGAGAAATGCATATTCTGAATTGCGTGTCAAATAAAAACTTATCTTGGTGCATTTTAACAATTACGGTAGAGATCAACAAAGTACAATCTTAAATTATGTCATTCTTGCACACAAAATGAAAAGTTTTTTAATCCTTCATACTCCTCCTTCAAATATATTTTCATTTAATGTATCATAACACGAGTTCTAGCTCTTCATTAAATCGCTTAAAATACATACCGGGTCATTGTTATACAGTGCTTGCAAGACTTTCTCCAGTGTGGACAGGAATTTTAAATAGTCTTTTGATTCATTTACACGATCTGTTATCCTCCTGTCCAGATCCCGCCACACCTACACAAGGATATGGTTTGATTTAATAGGGTATATTAAGTTACTTATATAAGTTATTTTAGGAACACACTAAAAAATCTTCCTGACAGAAATAGAGCTTTCTTAGAATCTATTTAATTAAAACGTAACCTCAAAACACTGTAAATTTTACACGGTGCAAAATGTTTTATAGTCTATACTAAACCTTATTATTACCTTTATCATTTTGGAACGGCGTATATGGAGTACCATTACCACTGCATTACACTCTTCACTTTTCATGTGATTGACGATGGAGCTGAACTTTGAGTGCTTCTTCTTCCAATATTCTAACTCGCTCAGAGGTCCCTCAGCATCTATTTTCCTCAATTGATCATCCTCAGTCAGGACCTGATCATGATGAAAATAAAAGACATCACAGTGATTAAGCGTTGTATGTTGCCTTCAGCAGAATTTTATCTGGGCCCCATCTTCCTGCAAAGAACTTCACTTCACCAACAGCATTTCAGTAGGGATCTGGTGGAATCTGGGGGCCAAGTTTAATTTGCTGTGCTTAAATCTCAAACTTTTAGATGTATGGTTCATGTTTCAAGATTTTCAGGGGACCCCCTGACCCATTGAAGGCTCTAACTAGCGATTAGCAATTTAGATATCACAACAGGTCTAAGCTAACGCTTCATTTTTTTGTGGCTTATAGCATCTTTCATCCTATTTTAGCCACTTCTAGTACTAATCAAAGGCAGTTCTGTGACACAAGAGACATCACAGATAAATGTTTGTGATTACAAACCTGTTCAATTTCCTTGCACCAGCGCCTTAGAATCTCTTCCAGTTGCTGCACTTCCTCAAAGTCAGAAGCTGCTGCTTTCATCTCTTCAAGACACGTCAGTTTGGAAAAGTTGACACCTAACGGTTTGCTCAAATGAACAACACTGGTGTTTCTTATCTGAAGGTCTGGTGAAACAGACAAAGTAGAAATATATATATATATATATATATATATATATATATATATATGTAGAAAGAAATTCTAATAAAGTATTGTTTTGTAGTTTCTCAACATACATGTGTTTTTCTTTCGTTAACACTTAGTCAACTTGAAAGAGTACACAGTGAAAATCCAAAAAAGAAAAATCCTACCATCAAGCGTGCCCAGGAAATGTTTGAAGTTCTCCAAGAAGATCTTTTTTGTTTTTTCCCCGTGTTTTGACTGGTCCAACGCTCCCCAGCTGTCCTGTGTTTCAAGAATTGGTAGCAGAATTCCATAGGCATTCTTTAGTCCTTTTAGGAGGCCCTCAGTGGCATCAACCACAGAGAAACAAGTTTGCTATGAGACAATCAGAAAAAAAAAAAAAAAACGTTAGAAGGAATGGAAGAAGCATAATAAACACAGGTAATATTATTTACTTTGATACCACACAATGTATGTTTTAACATTGTATTTTTTTTTTCTCTTCTACCACGTGAAACATCATTCTCATTGTGATGTAAGATAATTTATTTCGCGTTCAACAGTGAGAGAGCACTCTATCTGTCTACCTACTTTGCATGAGTGAACCTTCAAAACGAGAATAACTTTGCACATACACACAAATAAATAAATAAATACAACAAATAAAGTCACAGTGAAAAACTGCATAAAATTTTACCTCGTGTATTTTTTCAGGAGTCACAGGATGGCTCACGTCTGTTCGAACAAAATAGCAGCAGAGTCCGGTCAGACAGATTTCTCTTAAATCGGCTAACATCAGCCTGCGTCCTTTTTCTCGTGCGGCAAGTCCTTGAGGTGCGCGCCCACATTCTGAAACCAAACGCAAAATGGCCTAAGTGAGTGACATAAGCAACAACTACTGTTTTAGAAAACTGAAATCAGTCAATTATTGCCCTAAAATTTGCTTAAGCTTTGTAAGATGAAAAAAATGAACAGCAGATGGACTCAGGTCTGATATTTCAGAATTCCAGACTTTCTGCATGTAATCCTACCTACTCCTGGCGGGTCAGCCTCCTGGTAGACAAAGGAGATCGTTTTACAACCTCCAGCAGCGAAGAACTTATCAAAAGCAGCCAGCTATGCCGTAAAAAACGATAAACAAGCAAGCAGAACATGGTAAGAACATGTCCACAACACACAAAAAGCAGAGATGCAGCTATTAAATACCAATCCAACCAAAATCAAAATTTCTGAATTTAAAGGCAACATCGAATCAAACCCAGAAAAGAAAAATGGCAAAAAAAATGCACGCAATGCAATACTGTATCACATATCATGCATATGTGATGTTTGACACAGCTATTTGACATAATCAGGCGCTCGATAATTTATTATCTCTTCACAATACTTTGCAGTCTCGTTATGAAGAGATTGTAAAGTACATACAAATCTATGCTTCACAACACAAAATGTATGAGGAAAAGTGGGGCAAAAATTCGTGAGAAAGTACAGCTGTGTATGTAAAGTTCCCGGCTACACTTCGGCTACACTCAAAAGATACATTTAAAACCAAGAACTTTACAGCCTCAATTATATTTGAAATGATATTTTCACATTTGCCAAAGGACAATAGTGAAACTGCTGTCCGGACCGACCCAGGGCATCAGCAAACTAAGCTCAGTTCGGCCCCAAAACCATCCCGTAAATGTTTAAACTTTAACCGGACTTCTACATTCGGTTATCGTTCCAATTTTTCATTAGATTAGAAACTCATACCAGCCCATAATCACACTCCAGCGATTGTGATTCTGGAGGGAATCCATACAAAGATTCCCTCCCTTCCATTGACTGATTTGATTGTTTTTCTGAAGGCAAAGCCATAAAGGAAGACTTACCGATAGAGAATCTAAAACAAATTCCTCAACTGCCGACGGGGTCAAAGACAGCTCATTTGCCAATATTTCGAACATGTATTTGTGTGAAGAGGTGATCAGCTTTCTCCGGTCCTCTCTCTCCTTCTTAAAGATGGACTGAACAAGGCAAGAAGTGCAATTAGCAAACTGTTAAGAGACAAGTTAAATCTGCTGTGTAAAATCAAAAGGCCAAGGGGAAAAAAATAGACTTACTTCACTTCCAACCTTGCTTCCTCTTGGGTTTTGTGAATCCATTATAAAAAATGTTTGGTAGGCAGGTATAAGGGCTTCTTTGCTGTTTAAAATTTCAACTCTCCTTCTCCCTTTATGACTATGACTATGAAGCCAGAGAACACAGTTATATGTAATTCTATGTTTTCTATTTCTTTACAAAAAAAAAAATAGCCTGAAAAAATGAAGTTAAAGCAGGAAGGAAAACGGGCCTTCTGTGTGTCTGAAATGTTCTCTTAACAATTAGTTAAGAAATATTGAACTGTGAATTTTTGCAATACATGTGACCTGCAGTTATACCCTCCCACTATCTGACTGCAGGAGATCCACACCAGAGCCCAAACACATCCTTCTTCCCCAATGTCCTGAGAGGAGACCACCAGACAGTGGTTGGTATCAACCCCAGCAATAAAATGAAAAAAAAAAAAAAAACCACTTAAATGCTTGATAATTTTTATGCACCTTAACTTGTGAAACTGTTTCATAAAACACAAGATAATCTGTGTAAACATTGACTTTCACTGGCAAGATGGTCTCAAACTGGACTTTATGGTATTTGGCAACTGGACGTTGATAATGTTAACCTATCAGGATCTTTAATAACCAATAAAACGCAAAATATCCGCTTAATGCTCTGCGGTGCGGATTCACTCTCGGAACTTCGGAACTCGGAACACTGTCAAAAACAGAGTGTTTTTTAATTTAAAAAAACAAAAACAAATTGTTTTTGAAAAACAATTTGTTTTAAAAAATTGTTTTTTTTAAAACAATTTGTTTTAAAATTTTAACAATTTTTTAAAACAAATTGTTAAAAAGTTATTCTTTCTCCTCCTTTCTAACAGGTACATTATGTTAGCTCAACCGTTAGCCTCGGCATAGCTGTTCGCTTTCAGTACGATATAACTACTTATAATTTAAAAAAAAAAAGAAAAAAAGAACGACTTTCCCGCTGGTCTTACCGAAACGGAACCTTGTCTTGAAACTGGAGCTTCTCTTGAAGGCATTTCTTTCGTCAATTCCACTGTTTTCTTTAAAAAAGAAACAAAAAATAATAATCTTTCGTGTATCCTGGCGATGTTTTCCACCGCAACCAGCCGTTACTGTGACAGTTACTGGTTTCAAACGGTTCATAGAGCTTTTGACTGTCACGAGCCGACAGCTGTTGGCGAAAATTTGGAAAAGAAACCTTCAGAGCCAATTTGATATTTGATTTAAATATTTGCCCCCCGGTTTTAATCATGAAAAAAAAAAAAAAGAAGAAGATTTCCAGAACAAGGTGGATCTGTTTTTATTTTAACCTATATTTGCATACGTGTTAAAAATGTGCAGATATATTTGTGTGTGTTAAACTAGATCTGAAGTGATGAATAGGGACAGGAAAAATAATAATGTTGACATGATGACGAAAGAGAAACTTAAATGTATGTTTTTTTTCTCAGTAATTTCCTTATGTGCCACAGGGTGGCGACATTTGACAAGTTCATGCTAATTGATTGGGTGCCTGCAGCTCAATGCAATCTAAATCAATTGCAGAACCATGGTTGATATGTGACATAAGCAATAAGTATGAGTTTTTATTATATATTTACAATAAAAATATAATACAGAGTATATATAATAAAATAAAATACTCTGAGTTTCACAGTTACAACCAAGTCAAAATGTGAGGGACAATCAACTTGTAAGATGTAGAACATAATGTGTCATATTGGGGGGGAAAAGGGCCCAGAATAAAGATTTTGGTGTGTTTGATAAAATAAAAAACATTTATTTCTTTACCTTTTTACCTTTTCATTAGTCTGGAGTACAACACTTGGAACAGAATAGTACTCAGCCCAATACACGTGGATTGGTGGGACAATAAATTATATTTTTCTTTTCTATTCTATTCTATTCTATTTATAATAAATGAAGCCACGATTTTTACCTGTTGGGTGTATTTACCTGAGTAAATACACAAATCTTAAAAACAATTTGTGCATTTACTCAGGTTATTGTCTAATGTTAAAATTAGTTTGATTTCTAAATCATTGAAATGGGACAACAACCAAACAAGAACACTTTCAAACTTCAGCAGTTTGGTTCACGCATCTTTCGGCCTTCTCGCGATTGTTACATTTACGAGGAGCACTTGAAGGCAACGCACTTCACGCTGTTGCCACGTTATACGTGACGTAGATGGAGGCGTGGATCTGGAGGAGGCGTCGCAGCTAAGCGTTGTAAGACAGGAACCGCACAGCCGCTGATATTAATGATTTTAACGTCAACGAGAGTCCGTGAAAGAGGTGAGAGTTGGTGTGTTTTTTGTTTTTCTTCGGTAATATTTATACAAATTTTATTATTTTCGCCCGCCGTCGATGAATTAGCAGCTAATATAAACGTGCTCGGCACCCGCGTCCTCATCGCATGTCTGTGCTGTTGCCAAGGCAGGTTGATGAATGGCGTTTAAGAAATTAGTACAATTAATGTGCATAACAGAGCTTCATAAAGCCAGTTCTGCTTACATGTAGTTTCTCAGCCGTGCTTCGTTCCTGTGTGTTTGTAAACACTCAACTTGACATTGAGACAGAGCCTTACTCTGAACGTGAAGCGTTAGAAGTTTCAGCAGTCAAGTCATATGAGTTAACAAATTAAAGATCTAAATCTGCATGGAACATCGCAACATCATCCCCCCCAGCATCATATTTCCATTCTTCTCCAGCGAAGGGAGGATTTCCTTCTCCAACAAGATGCCTGTGGTGGGTGTGGGCTCAGGCGAACCATGTCAGTCATTTAAGTAATTGTTTCACTTGAAAGTTAATTACTGGATGTTGAGCTGTGGCCAGTTCTGTCAGTTCATCCTATTGTAACTTAACCTCTGTTTTGTTTCCTTCTTAAAACCCCAGTTAGACTTGGAGTTAAATGTATTTAGATGTCCTCTTGAAATACAATTTAATCCAACGGTTGCCTGGTTGGGAGTCACGTCAACCACTCAAATACATGTTCATATAGTTTTTTTTGTTTCGGCAGAGTTCATCCAAATCGTTACTGATCATGGACCCAAACGCCAGTGGACTTGTGCAGAAGTTGGCTGAAGCGGGTCAGTCTCACCTCCTCCAGTTCTGGAAGGAGCTGAGTCCCAAAGACCAGCAGGAACTCTTCCAGGAGCTTCAGGGGATAGACTTCCTGGAGATCAACGGATTCTTCAAGAGCGCCATGGAGACGTCCAGCAGCACCAGACACGAGAAGATGGACGGGCGCATGGAGCCGGTGCCTCGGGAGGTTCTCGGGAGTGTGACTAGGGACAGGGAGAGTCTGAAAGACTGGGAGGTCAAAGGTGAGCTCAATCAGAAGTTTCATATGACTACCTTCCAGCCCTCCTCCTAAGGCACATGTGTCAAACTCAAGGCCCGGGGGCCAAATCCGGCCTGCCGTAGCTTTTTATGTGGCCCTCCACAGACTAGACTAAACACTAAGTGTGATTAAATATTATATTATCAATCATATCAATGCAGTTTTTATCTGTTTACTGCCAATTTCTATCAATCAATCCCTCCAGTTTCTTGAGAATTTAGTTGATGTATGATTATAGTCCATGATTTATACAGCGAGTAAATAAACAGTTGCATTTATGATTAGTTCCTGAAGGGACTGAAATGATGTTCAATAATATTATGTAATTTTAAGAATTCATTGGCATATTAACAGTTTGTGAACAGGTTTTATCTACACATTCTGGCACAACCGGCCCTTTAAGAGCCTTCATGATCTTGATTTGGCCCAAAACAAAAATGAGTTTGACACACAGTCCTAAGGTGTATCGTTGAGTCTTTATTGCTCAATAGACAGTAAGGAAGCAGGAAAAGCTTTTTTTATTGTTTCTTCTCTTTATTATCATGTAGTAGCAAAAGCTAAAATTAATGTCTTCACTTTCTGCTACTAGGGAACCAATTTACTGATATAATGACATTAAAGCATCACAGGGCAGACCAGATAAAATGAGATAGGCATGGGTTGGTGCTTTTTCTGATTTCTTACTTAAGAAAAGTTCAGAGAACCCACTTCTAGATTCACACAAGAAACCATTTCAGTGCATCTATTTGCCAAAGCTCTCCCTGAGTAACCAGCCAGTTACTCACCGTATGCTGTTACAGACTCAACTTCGCCCCAGTGTTGCTTCTGAGGGGTTTTTCAAAATATGAGTAATTGGGTTCTTAAATGTGACTCTTTGCGCAATCCCTGCGTTGCCGAGGCAATTTGATCACCTAATGAATCACTTGGATCTCTTTCTTTTATTTTTGTGGCCAATAGTAACAGGAGATGTGATCGGGCAGAAAACATCTGGTTCTGATTTGGGGCTGACGTCATTGGGTTTTCCTCTCTTGACCCTTATTCATGAAGTCATCTCACCATGTCGTGACCACATTTGTGTGTGCAGGGTGTGGTGTGTGTGCGCGAGCGCGCGCGTGTGTTTCTGCAGGATTCTTCATATGTTGGGAAAGCAGTCAAAGTCTAGCTGACCCTCCCAATGCATGGTGTAAAACTTCTCCCTTGGCACCAGCTGCTAGAATTATTGTTGACTCACGTAGCTGGTAGTAAACTTGAGATAAACCTGCCGTGTCAGGTCAAAAATGTTTTATTTCCCTTTTTAAAAAATATATATATATTTGAAAGTTTCTCTGTAGGAGTTCAATGTTCACATCTTGCCTGTAATGTCACATCTTCAAAGTTTATTTACAAATGATTGTTAATGGTAAACTTTGTGGCTGTTTATTTAAGTTTATCATGATTTATGTAAGATTTCCCAGCAAAGATAATGTAATTGCTCTGAAGGCATCCAAGAAGATTAGAGAGTTGTAAGGCAAGAGATCATAAGGAAAAAACTAAGAACGATATATCGACATTAACATTGGGATCGGCCGATGTTAGTCCAGTTGAAAACATCTGGCAAGATTTAAACGTTGATGCTTACAGAGATCAATTTAATATTCCCAGTTGATCTCCATCTAATTTCACTGAGCTTGAATTTGCAAAGAAGAATGGTCAAACATTTCAGTCAAGATTCTTTGGCTCTTTTCATGCAAAGACTCAAACTGTTGTGCTCCGGTTCCCCCTCAGGTCTGGACTGCATCGCTCAGAGTAAAGTGGCTGTCTTGCTGCTGGCGGGGGGTCAGGGAACCAGACTTGGGGTCTCTTACCCCAAAGGCATGTACAACGTCGGGCTGCCATCCCACAAAACTCTCTTTCAGATCCAGGCGGAGCGCATTTTGAAGCTGCAGCAGCTGGCGGAGCAAAAGACAACAGTCAAATGCTGTGTTCCCTGGTGAGACTCTGGCTCAAACACACTTTTTTTTTTCTTTCTTATCCAAAGAGAAATAGTCAGACTAAGTCTAGCAAACAGCCACCTGTCTTTTTTTTGTAAATGAGTCCCAGTTATGTTCGCGTGATGATTAACTGGGTCAGATCACTGTAGGCGCTAAAGGAAACTCAGTCAAGAAAGCTGGAACAGGATTATCTCCCTGGACAGCAGAGCTAAGGGTCGTTTACTGACTGAAAAGGGAAAATGGTAACAGAAAGAGCTTAGTGTTAGGTCTCACACATTGTTCATTTTAAATCTTTGAAATCTGACATTTGTCATTCACTTTGGTTGAGAAAAAAAGCTTCTTGCATTGTTTTCTAATGTGCAATGTCTTCAGTTTATGTGAAAATAAAAAAACATGAGTTCTCTCCGCTCTCTTTATTTTTCTCAATGTTCCTGCTGGTGTAACCGAAATAACCAAGTCTTATCTTCTTTCTGTGCTGCTTTCAGGTACATCATGACCAGCGGCAGGACAATGGAATCCACCAAGGACTTCTTCTCACAGCATAAATACTTTGGTTTAGACAAGAACAATGTAGTGTTCTTCCAGCAGGGCATGCTGCCAGCAATGGACTACAATGGGAAGATCATCCTGGAGAGTAAGGGGAAGCTTTCCATGGCTCCTGGTAGGTCCAAAGATTATTGGTGACTACAAAATTAATTGATCTGACTGGACAGGTGTTTATGAGCATTTTCTTCAAAGCCTTTTTGTGTGGTTGCCTTTCAGATGGAAACGGGGGTCTTTACAGAGCTCTTGGCAACCAGGGAATCCTGGACGACATGCACTGGAGGGGAGTCGAGTTCATTCATGTGTATTGTGTCGACAACATCCTGGTCAAAGTGGCCGATCCCACCTTCATTGGGTTTTGCGTGCAGAAGGGCGCGGACTGCGGAGCTAAGGTCGGTCAAAGAGTTTTAGGAGTAGAAATATGCAAAGCATAATGTTGGTTTTTATCCATAGACTTTTGCAGCGCCCTGCATAAATGATTTATAAAACAAGGTTTATGAGACTTAACACCAACTTTTAGAATGTATTGAAAGGTACATTATAAACTTTATAAGTTTCACTGCAGTATGTTATAGAGCTGGGTTCACCCGTGCAGTCGCACAAAGCCCAAGGTCCTCTCAATGGCCAGAGTTTCTTTCACAAATCCCACAGTTAATTATCTGCCTTGTTTGTAGTTCAAGATTATTTTGTCTCATGTTCATATTCCAATGAAAACATTAAATAAAAGAATGCTGAAGAGCTCGTTCGCACACCTCAAACAAAGAACAAGCCTTTCTTTGACAAATCAGAAATTACATGTGTTCAACATTGAAGATGCAAAAGGAAATTAGAAACTTTCTAGTTAGAATTGGCGGATGTGTTGCAGAGATGATCAGGTCTTAAAATACGAGCAATGTCTTCGACGACACTTATGCTCCATTATTTATTTATGGAGAATTAGCATCTCCGCATCACATGGTGCATTAAAAGCAAACATATGACAGCTGACGCAGCAGCGAACCTGTTTTCTTCCCCCTCTCATAAAGCGTCTTTATCTCATTCATAAAACAAGAACGTATCATACAGCACAAGAACTCAAGGATAATTAATGATCACCCACTGTTGCTAATAACCTGTGTATTGGATGTGACGAGAGAGCAAAGTATGTCAGCAGTCGAGTCTGATCCGTCAGTCCAGTTTTTCCAGTCGGGTCCAGCAAGGATACATGCTCTTTATATCTTTCCAAGGAACAATGTGTAATTAATGGTGTGGTGCGCTCGCTGCACCTTCAGTAACTCGCCACCTGGTGGAGCTGCTGACTTCATTTTTCTTCTGACTATCTTTCAGCTCTTTGGGAAACTTTTTCCTTCTTTCTGTCATTGAGATTACGTGAGGTATATAATTTTTTTTTTCCCCCTTTGTTTGAGCGTTAAAGGAACAGATATTAAGAGGAATAGCGCATCCCAATAAAATAAAACCTTTTTTTACTGAAAAACCATAAAAGAAAGACGAGCAGTTCCAGAGAATCACAAATCCTCAGCTGTGCTGGGGAGTGGGCATTTGTGGTTATCCATCAATTGACCTTTTGTCTCAGTCCAAACTCTCATAAGTGTTTGCTGCTGAAAAGCTCAATCCTAGACCAAAGTGAGTGGTTCTTGTTGAGTTTTGCAACTTCTGCATTTTCACGGTCATCCTGGAGCACAAAATACTGCCCCTCTAAATATGTCTACTTTCAGTGGGAGTGCAACCACAAACACTTTTTTTTACTTAGGACTTTCCAATCAGATTGTGATTAGTGTGTGACCCTGTCAGGCATTTATGCTGAAGAACAGCTGGCGGGTTCAATTTTTGACAAACCTCTGTGATATCAGGACCTATAACAGGTACTTTGACTCACCATATTAAACCTAGATAAATTAATTTATCAAAAAAGGAGAAAGGGGTTTGTCTCTGTGTTGCCTTGCGATGGCCTGGTGACCTGTCCAGCGGGTACCCCGCCTCTCGACTGGGGACAGCTGGAAATAGGCACAAGCACAAATCCCCCTCCATCCATTTTCTTACTGGGTAAGAAAATGGATGGATGGATGGATGGATGAAGTAGAAAGTCATCTATGAACCATCACTTTACAGATTTCAAAGGGAAAAAAAAGGCGATTAATGATGGATTAAGTATGGAGATACTTAATTATTAATCATTATTGAGACTTAATATAGTCTCAATAAAAGTCTTTATTGAGACTTTTATTATAAAGACTTTTTATTAAAGACTTAAAGTCTTTATTGAGCTTTTTAAAGACAAGTCAACTTATATTATGTGAAGAAGTGGACATTGATGGAGCAGAGGCTTGGGTAATACCAGATGATGAATACTGTTAATAACGATGACATTGCATGGAAACCACATCAAAACTCAATGTCAACATTACTTCCTTTGTTCTGTTTCTTACGACTGTTTTTGTTTCCACTGTTTCCACATCAGTTTATGCACGTCATTTATTGTGAAAGGCATCCAAAGTTTGGTTGAACTGTCAGATAGTCTCTTTCTGGACTTAGAGTTACGCCTTAGTTGCAATCATCAGGATGATCGGGGTCACACAGTGAAATGTTAAAATGAAGATGCAGCTGAGCTTCAGATGGTGATTTAAGTTGGATTTTGAATGTGGTGCAGCAGAGATGGAAGAAGTGCATCAAGCCAGAGTCTCTCCCATCGTAAATTACTGGGAGAGCCTCTAATGTTTTATGTGGCTTCTCAACCCCCCGGCCCCCATTCGACAACCCCCTCATCATAACTAAAGTCTGTCATTAGCAACCAACTTCAGGGTGAAGGGAGGTCTGTCTTCATTTAGAGCAGATGGAGCTAAAAAAGGTGAACTGCGCTGATCATTTGAGTGAAGTTTAACAAACAAGCCCACCGCTGTCACTTTCTGAATCTTTTCACACCTATTTTACTGCAAAATCCCCAAAATCCTGCCAAGTGGTTTTCCATATTTTCTAGTGCAAATATCTTGGCACACTTTAAATATGACCAAACTAATTTACAAGTAACTTTTCAGATAAGAGCTTGTTTTAAGTCAGTAATTCTCGATTATTGACCAAAAAGAATTATTTCCACTGACAGATTCTCATAACATTGGAAACATGTTTTGGTACAAGAGAAATAATTTGCCAGTGCAGCTAGTACTTTATATCAAAATTCAAGAATTACTGACTTAAGACAAGCTCTTATATCTTACTGAAAAGTTCATTGTAAATGAGTTTAGTCATATTTAACGTCTACTAAGATATCTACACTAGAAACTAGCAAAAATACTTGATAAGATTTTGTTGTTTGCAGTGTTCAACCACAAGACCTTTTATTTTCTGGATGCTTTATTAAGCTGTGCTTCAAAGAAGTATTCATACTATTTGAACTCTTTCACAGTTTGTTACAACCACAGACTTCGGTGCATTCTATTGGGATTCAATTGAAAACTACTTCATCTGTCCCCAAAAGGAAATTAAATGTTGCTGTAACTTATATCTTCAAAGAGTCTATGTGAAGGGTGATGCTGTGGGCAGGAAGGAAATCTGGTAGCGGTCAGTCTGTCACCATGAGTGAATAAGAAGCATGTAATGGAGAAGCACAAAGAAATTCATAATCGTGAAGAGAAAGAAATATGAAACGTGGCTTTTCATGCATCATGCTGCAGACGCAAGCGCAAGTGTGTTGGCCAATCTTTCTACCAACTTTACACACCTGGAGCCTGAAAGTTTTATATTTTCTTCACAAAATAGTTCAGACTCAGTCGGACTGGATGGAGAACGCATGTTGTATGTAGAGGTCTATCCTTTGACTTGACCGTTCTAACGCATCTTTTTGATCCAAACCACTCCAGTGCAACTCTGGCTGCAGGCAGGTTTAGGTTTGACGTCATGCTGGAGGTTGAGCCTCCACTCCAGCTTCAAGTCTTCTCGTTGAAGCTCCCATTGTCATATTGCATGGATTCCAGGGCTTGTTTGCGCATATAAATATCTGCCGGTGCTTTCAGGTGGTGGAGAAAACCAACCCGACCGAGGCTGTGGGCGTAGTCTGTAAGGTGGACGGGCGTTACCAGGTGGTGGAGTACAGCGAGATCACCCTAGCGACGGCTGAGAAGCGCGGCTCGGACGGCCGCCTGATGTTCAACGCGGGAAACGTGGCCAACCACTTCTTCAGCTTCTCTTTCCTGCGAGACGTCGTGCAGTAAGATTCCTCCTGTTCACGCTTTTAACGTGTTCCACCAAGAATGATATCTGAATACAGAGTCTTTTATTTATTACCAGGAAATACGAGCCCCAGCTGCAGCACCACGTTGCCCAGAAGAAGATCCCTTTTGTGGATGGTCAGGGTCAGCTCATCAAACCGGAGAAACCCAATGGGATTAAAATGGAAAAGTTTGTCTTTGACATCTTCCAGTTTGCAAAGTGAGTAGCAGCTGAGTTTCTTCAGATAGTGACTAATGCATGCTCTAGTTGAGAGGTGGCTATGTCACCTATGGGTCTCCTAGCCAAAGTATTAGCTCTCCTCCTGCATGCAGGAACCATCCCCCTCTTTTTTCTTTCCAGTCCCCAACCATATCCTTCACCCTCAGCCGTGACATTTCTCCGAAGTCCGATCCAGCAGGCCAAGTCTGCCAAACTCTCTGAAGGAGGAGGATGAAGGTTTACGAGCTGTTTGCTCGTTCCTCCTCTTCAAAATGTTTCATGACATCAGCTCTGAGTCATCCGACTGCTAATCAAAATGCTCATTTAATTACAGAATGGCAGTTGTGATCGACTGACAGGGAATGCGCAGCAGACAAATGCTCTGTGTGTCAAAATGAAAACAGATGAGGAACGATTGCGTTGCCGCTCTGAGGACGGTTCAGAGTTGGGCTGACAGTTTCAGTAGAATCCAGATGGGTCGGCTCTCCTAGCTGCCACATTTCTAAAAATGCCTATTGAATTATGGTTCTTCTCAGATCCTCACAGCATGAGGTGCAACTAAGTCCAATGTCCTTTTCTGTTGTGTTTTAGTGCAGTGAGCCTATAATACCCACATGTCTTCATACTCCCATGAAATGACCTGGAAACATTAGAGAGGTGGATGTTTATTTCAAGATGTCGTTAATCAAAACCTGTTGGTCATAAGTACTGGGTTAAACAGGAGAAACTCAAACAAATTTTGAAACGTATGATCGAGAAAATCATGACTTGAGCTTCTAAAACATCCTTTCATGCACATTTCAGTTCTGCTTGGACGTCCACTTTTTTTGGGGACATCCGCATTTGTTTTTCGGGTCTCGGTCTTTGACAGCAAACAAAAGTTTCAGCATCAAACTGACCAAGTGCTTTGATGATCCTCTGTGTTGAACAATGTCACAGTGTCTTGTAAACAACAATTTTTCTCATTCTGTTACATTACAACCACAAACCTCAACATATTTTAACGAGGTTTTATATAGTTGACCACCAAGAAGTACCACATGCTTGTGAACTGGAAGGATTTAAAAAAAAAAATTTCACAAATAGAAATACGAAACGCTTGACATTTCTAGCACTGGTATTCACCTGCTTGTTATTTTGACAACTCTAAATGAATCCTTTGTTATTGACTCTTAATTAAAGTCATCCATGTTGGTGAGTAGAGTTGACGTGTTTGCAATGTGTTCTCAGTATATGTGATCAGAGTTGGTGGGCAGATGAAAGAAAACCTCCTGGAAACAGAAAAAAAGCTCCCAGCTGGGGCAGAGATTTATCCTCCAGCAGGACAAGTAAACATCCAGTCAGAGATACAGTTGGTTGGTTTTAGGAAAGAAAGGGTTACAAACTCGACTATTAATGCATAAGCCAATACAGCAGATTGACACCCTTTCAAAAACAATGCAGACAAATTAAAAACATGTCAAAATGGAAAAGTATTTGACTTTATTGTCCATAATACTAGCTTTCAATTCCAGAAAATAGGACCACAAACACTCAGTGGCTTTTCCTCAAAAGAACATTTGGTGCGTTTATTCATTAAAATTGGCTAAATTCAGTGAGAATTTTGCAGGAATGACCCAAATCTCCTCGCTTGTTAAATGGACAAAACATTTCTATACAAAGAAAATGGAAAACATTTCCCCTGAAAATATAGGACATCATATCTATTTCTTTCAAAAGGCAAACATGCAAAATGCATGTTTTGGACATTTTAGCAAAAACAAACAAACAAACAAACAAAGTCTGCCAGCTTTGTTGTTTCGTTTATATTTTCTAGGCTTAGTTTTTGTTTTAGAAAGTAAAATTGAATCGCTTTTTTCTTTTTTCTTTTTTTTAATTAGAAATAAAAATACAATTTTGTGGCCCAAAAGCTCTTTCGATGTTTTTTTTTTTTTTTTTGGTCTGCGTGACAAAAACTTCAGACTTTGGACGAGATCAAAGCATGTTCCTCAATTAGAACGGCCCAATGAAAGGACAGACTTAATTTTAAATGGGAATTTGTGGTTAGCCTTAAACGTTGCTGTTCACAGATGCTCTCCATTCAGTTTGACTGAGCTTGAGCCATCTTTCCATAGAGAATGGCCAAAACCTTCTGTCCTTAAGTATGGAAAGCTGGTAGAGAAATGCAACCGAGATCTACAGTCCACAAAGTAATGACTCGGATGATGTGCTCATGCTGTAAAGCTCGGGAAGCACCAGTCTTTCTCTTTGCACTTTGCAATTATGAAGTTAATTGATTATTTTGTTGTTTGTGGCTTAAATATTCAAACGTGTGACAGGATTCAAGGGCTAGGAATACTTGTGAAAACCATCGACTTCTAATAAATGAACTTAAGCGTTACTTAAAACATAATGACCAACTCCAATGATCCAGGGATAAAACCAACCAAATATCCTTCAATTATTCCCAAACAGTAGTCTCAAGAACCCCCAAAAAGCTTGACAAATTTCATCCCTTGAGTTCAGAGCTGTTTTCTTTTCCAGCTGTGCCCTGCTGTTTCCTTGTTGTGCTTACACGCTGAAATGACGGCGTGTTCTCCCAAAACAGGACGTTCGTGGTGTACGAGGTTCTGCGGGAGGACGAGTTCTCCCCGCTGAAGAACGCGGACACCCAGGACGGGAAGGACACTCCCACCACAGCCAGACACGCCCTCATGTCCCTGCACCACCGCTGGGTCCTGAACGCCGGGGGCCACTTCATCGACGAGAACGGCAGGCGTGTGCCCGCCATACCCAGGTGAGCAGCCGCGGAGCGTGGCACAAACACCAAAGCCGGTTCTTCCTGGATGTTCCCCACCTTCCTGACACGCTTCACGCTGTGCAACTCTGCGCACCGGCCTGGACGTGTTTTGTGTGTTGAGACATCTTGTTGTTTTTAGCTTCACACTCTCTCCCCTTCCCCTTCTCTCATGCTCGGTGTTGCACCTGCGTGTCCCGTACAATGTTTCCAGAGACGGAGCAGCTGGCAGTGTCACAGATGATGGCAACAGAAAGTAACTATTCCCCTGCTGTTCTGAGTGCATGGTGACGGGATTTTGGCTTCCGTTAACGCTTTTGATTCTTCGTATCAACTTCCTTCATTTCCACTGATGAGTAGCTTTTTTTTTTGTTGTTGTTTTTTTTTTTTATTATTGTTCCTTGCAGAAGTACTTACACCTCTTTGATGTTATTTTTTTACATATTGCTAAACCACAAAAAATTTATGTTGTTGTGATTCTTTTTTTTCTTGCACAAAGTAGCTCATGATTGTGAAGTATAAAAAGTGCATAGTTTTTAAAATATGAGTACTGAGAATATTTTGTATTTTCATTCAGACCCCTTTAACACTATACTCCTAAATAAAATCCGGGGTAACTTTAAGGAGTGAACAAGGCCCTAGGTGTTTGTTAGGGAACAATTTGGAGAATAGATGTACATTTATGTCTGTTAGTCAGTCATTGGAGCTAATTACAAATGTACTCCACTCTTTTGGGATTTAAATTTACAATAAAAATGATAAAACAATTAATCATTTTCAGTCCACTTCACAATCACGTGCTTCTTTATGTTGATCCATCACAAAAAACAAAAAAATCCCAATAAAATACATTGAGGCTGGCTTAGCACATGTGAAAACAAAACGTTTTAAGAGATGTGAATGCTTCAAGGGACCGTATCAGTTGTGATGAAGGATTTACTTTAGTTTAGTAGTGGCTGGTATTCTGTCATAATGATCTAATGGCAGATAATTTATCCTCTGAAGGCCTGTGCTGAGACCCTTGTGTGCGTAAAGGACGTACGCACCCGTTGCATGCTGGGTAATGGGAACCACTCCTCCTGTCTGTCAAACCTTGAGATGAACTCTGAACCTGCTGATTTGTTTATGAGATCATTACAGGCTCAGCTGTTTTCTGCTTGTTTTAACTTCACTGGCTTGCTCAGACATGAAGAGCCTAAAAAGGTTTTCACCCCCTTTGATTTTTAAAAAAAAATTTTACCCTCCTTATTGCTTCTACAAATCAGTCCTGATCAACAAAGTCTGCCCTATTTGAAAAACAAAATCAGAAAAAAACTATATGACATCAATGCAGTTGTTTATTTTTAGATTGAATATTTACTTTCTAGGGTGTTTTTTTTTTTTTTTTTTTTCTCCCTAATCTTATGAAAAAAGACAGATTTTGTCAATCATGACTCATTTTGTAGAAACAATAAAGAGGGTGAAAACATCCAAGGAGTTGAATGCTTTTTATAGGCACTGTAAAAACACAAGCATGTGCCTCTTTGACATTCATTAGAGTCACAAATGTGTTTAAGGCTCCTATGCCTCTCTTTTAGTCATTCACCTTCTCTTGCAGCTCCACCTCTGACTCTCCAGATGTGGCATCTGTGATTGTTGTCTGGAATAATTACCCTGAAGCGGGCAAGATGAGTGAGGGTTTGTGTGAAGTGCCCCCAGTATTTCAGAAGCACTGGGTGGAGACATTGCCAGGCACTCATCTGTTTGCTTCTGGAGGATGTGTGTTACGGGTCAGAGTACTAATCACTGGTTGCGATGAACGTCTGATTATCTACCTTTGATCTCTAATCACAAGCCTTAGTAAAAGCCCAGCTGTTTTTTCAGGATTTACTGCCACTTCTCTAAGCTACCGTCCCTCTGTCTTTCATGAGACGGTCTCTCATTCTGCTTGTTTTTCTCCTTCCTCTGAAAACGCTTCTTTCTCCGTCGCAGCCTCAAGGACGGAACCGACCTTCCGATCAAATGCGAGATCTCTCCGCTGGTCTCCTACGCGGGAGAGGTGAGGCCAGGAGAATTTAACAGAAAATCCAGGCGTTGTCACAAAATCTCTGCTTGACAAAGTTTTCCACTTTTTTTCCCCCCCTTTTTTTATGATTTTTTTTAAAGGGTCTCGAGGAGTTGGTGAAGGGACGAGAGTTTCAGGCAACCCTGATGATCGACGAGCACGGAGTCCACGAACTGGTGAAGAACGGCGTTTAATCAGCAGAGGACAGACGAGGGGAGAACAACCCAAAGATCGCCTCATGCTTTTTGTTTTCCTGAGTTCGTTTAGAGAAACTGTGATGCCATCGCCGTGCAATAACAAAGTTCATGAGACGAAAGTGAATGGGGCTAATGAAGTACGCAGTCTTTCCTCTGTTTATATGCTGACACCATACTTTTATCTTTCTTTCATAGAGCACTTGAACACATTTGTGAAATTATGAATGAAATCCTTATTGTCTGGGAGATGCATTCGGCAAGTGCATCTGTTTATTTTGCTTATGAGACTTATTTTTATACGTCCTGATGAATGCTGTTTTGATGGACTTTACCATCTATTTAACTTGTAATTTTTGTACAAGACTACGCTGAGATGAAGTAATCAGTACATGTCATAAGGAGACATGGATTGGGATGTGGGGGGTATTTATAATATCTGCTTCTTTTGATTGTGTAATCATTAAAGATTAGATGGATACAATGGCTTCTTTCTTTTACTAAATGCACTTTCTACGTGGAAACCAAATTGTTTTGTCAATACCTCTTTATAAACAATTTGCACAACATTGGAATATGCATTTCACGTTATGACTGCAGCGTGTTTTCATTGCATTATAGTTCTTATAGTCACTCATCAATATCTGGAGTTTGTTTAATTTCCAAGATCTACTAGAGAAAGTAATGCTACAGTGCCTATGAAAAGGCATTCACACCTAGGGAGGTTTTACCCTTTTTATTGCTGATGCAAATCAGTCGCAATCAACAAAAATCACACGCAAAAAAAGCTTCAATGCCAAAGTGAAAAAAGGTTTTCTTCAAAATAATTAAAAGAAAACATTTAACATAACTTAAGTGATTGCATAGACATTCACCCCCCCTACGAAGTTACTGATCTAAGTCAACAAAGGCCCAGCCAGTTGGTGCTTGTAGGCTCACAGCGAATGGACGAATGGAGATCACCTGAGTGCAGTGACTTTATCTCAAGTGATTGTTACTTAAAGACCCTTGAGTTTGGAAAGTCCTTTTACTGTTTTAATCAGTATCCTTGGCTACCACTTGCGCCAGATGTCTCCAGAAACTTTACAAAAGAGGTCATTTCAGCATTCCAATTGATACCAGTCATCAAGCAGAGCCCCATCAAAGAAAACCCAGTTGATCGCATGGAGTTACTAGCCTGCAGCATTCACTCCCTACGAGAAGCTCGCAACAATAGCTAATCACTTCTGTCATTTTTCCTAGCGTGAAGGAAAATGAATGATGCTTCCTTACAAACCAGTCAGTTCTATCTCGGGTAGTTTAGAGTTGCTAGTTCAACTTCCCAAGCCGCATTTTCTTCCAAATATTTCAGACACATCCTACAAAAGAAAATTGCACAATTGGGGCAGTTTTTTTTTTTTTTTTTTTCGCAAATAATTTATCCATTTAAATTTAGGATGAATATCAGTTTTTGAATTTGAAGCAATGTTAAATGTTTTGGAATTGCTCTGTTGCTGCTCAGGCTGTATTTTAAAGTGGCTCAACTTTTTAAAAACAATGTTTAACAATATTTATCTCGGTACGTGAAAATGTTGGGTGCTCTAGAGCTACTTACAGCTGCTTCAAAAAAAAAAAAAAAAACAAGAAGCAAAACCAACTTAGCTTTTGGAAAAAATATTTGACTTCAGCTTTTAGCTTTGAATGAGTTGATAATCCTTAGTTGTCGGGGAATTAACGTTGGTAAAATTATGACATTTTCAACCAGCCCCATTTCTGCAGCTGGTGAAAATCTCTACATGAGAGGGCAATAAAATCAAATCCTTCTGCTTTTATAAATCCCTCCCTGCCTCTGGAGTTACTCCACCACAAGCTAGAATGACTTTTGCAAGTCAAGATGACCAGAATACTGTTAAAAAAATAAATAAATATTTCCATATCTGATAGTTAAGGTTTATCTAAATATATCCGGACAAAACGGCTGCAGAAGTTGTGAAATGTCAATAAACGCATCCTGCCTGATGCGTTGACTCACACCTCTCTGTATTTGTCAAATTGAAATCCCTGCCTGCACTCAGAGCCGTTTTTCACGCAAAGCAGTGAATGAAGTGATTAAAGCGCACAGGTCACTTTCTATTAAAGTTGCTTCAGTCTCTGGTTGTCAAAAGAAAGCCTCTTTTCAGGTGGACGAAAAGCGTTTTGATAGAGACTTGGATTCGGCCTTAATTGAAACCATATGTGTGGAATTCTGGAACTTTGGCTCATTCCCAGGAATCCACAGAATGTGAGGGTTTTTTTCCCTCCTTCTCTCTCTCTCTGCCTCGCTCCCTCTGTCCCCTCTGGTTCTTTTTTTTTTTTTTCTTTCTTTCTTTTCACAGTGCAGAGGCGTCTTACATCAGCCGAGTGAGTCCTGCTGAAGGCAGCTGACAACTGGACGACGGAGGACCGAAACATCCAGCCGCCACGCTCCCACTGGAATAAACTAAACCAATCTATGAGCAAATGGTCTGAAGACAAAGAAAGGCAAAAAGTAAGTAGTCTCAGTGTGCTGGTTTCCATTTTTGTAACTTTGCAGTTTTCTTTGACACTTTGAAACGTCTCATTCTGCATCAGCCTTACTGAAGCCTCCATGACAACTTCAAGGTTTGATTGATGCGTTTTCAGTCTGGGGCAGCTGATGTGCCTGAACCTTTTCGGCAAAACGAGAAAGCGATGCAGAAACTCATCTCCTGTAGATGCTTTCCACAGAAGCCGTCGCACACGGTTTCACTTTGTTATGGTTGTCGCAAAGGTGATTTGTGCTCATTGCTGCTCTCAGTTTTTCTCTGTTATCATTTGACTAAAGACAAAAATATGTTCTCACGGGTGCAGGCCTCATCAACTCCCAATTTGTTTTTGACTCTGAAAAGCTTTTTTCTTTTGTGAACAACAATGACATCAATGACCAATCCTCCTCCACCCCGCCAGAGAACTAATATAAATACCTTGCAATTCAAATAAACTCTCAAAGTCTCAAGCCTGGAAATATTTGTGCTGCCTTATTGTGGCTTGAATGTTTTTTTTATTTTATTTTTGTGCGTGAGAAATTTTGTTCAACACTTTCAACAATGGCTCCAAGGAATCTCATAAAGTTCAGTGGTATGTTGAGGCTCTTTGGTCCTGCTCTTGAGTTGGCCGGTGCACTGTGGGAGCTACATGCGGCAGGTATTCGGGTATCCTCCTGTGGAATGCGGCTGAAAAGACGTCCAAACAAAGGACTCTTTGCTGCCCGGAGCCCTGGATTTGCATGAGCTCATGGCTTTGACATCTGACCCCGCGTCGCTCGGTGAGCTGCAGAGTCAACAGCAGACCCAGGAGGGACGGCTCCGATCAATGGAAATATTGTTGCAGGAAGGTCGCGCTGAAGAGTTTGCCCTGCTGCCTGCGAGCATCCGACTCCGTAGGAAAGCACGGTGGATGCAGAAGTTTGTCCAATCTGACCAGCAGTTGGCAGAAAATGAAAAGCATCCTGCTTTGAACTGTTTGCTGTTGATTCGTCCATCACCAACAGCACTTCTGGACATTTTGTTTTTCGCCTGATCACCGAGAGCCATTCCAGCACACGAATACACGTCGATCTAAACCATTATGCTGAAGCTCTGCCAAACCTCTAGCTCTGTCACATGTCTTCTGCAGCTTGTGCAAGTTTTCCTACTATGACCAGCCTCTCTGTCTCTGTGTCCTGAAGAAGGACATCCCTACGGCACAATGGCAGCCTGACTATTGCCTTCTTATGCAATTCCTCTCGAAAAACATTCTCGCTTCCAGCACAGCCTGGGCTTTCTCCCTTTGACTTGGATTGCCTCTGGTAAATTTTGACCGGGGCCAATCAGGGAACAGAAGGAGACGTGAACGACAATGCTGATTATTTTATTTATTTATTTATTTATTTATTTATTTATTTATTTATTTATTTATTTATTTATTTATTTATTTGTTTGTTTATTGCGCTGTTTTGGAATTGTAGTTCACCTGGACTTATAGCAACAGCAGAGGAGGAAGTGAAGGAATCTGTTCAGTCCGTGTTGGTCACAATTACAAATATTAGATTAACTTTGGGATCAGCGCTTCTCCCAGGTATGCGTACCATCAAGCTGGAGCGTTACATCACAGGCAAATGTTAGCAATTGGGTAAAACTTAAATCTTCTCAATGGCCTGATCAATATGCTTTGCTTTGTCAACAGATTTAATTGAACGACTGGACCACAAATGAATCCCAGAATGTCTTTATCTGTAGAAACTAATCATTTAAGCCTTTCTGATTCGTGCAGCTTTGTTCTTATTTACCCTTGCTAATATACGCCGACGGGTTGAATTTAAAGGAACAGTGTTTTCTTGTGTGTTGTCATGAGGTGTCTGTTGTTTTAACCAGCCATCCCATCCCTCCGCAGCCCGGTGGCTGACTGACATCCTCTCATGTAAGCCCTAATCACACACAGCAAAGGCTGCAATTTCACCCCCACATTCAAAACGCTGCACCGCAGCTCGGCTGTAACTCAACACGGATGTCTGTCTGATTGAGAGCGTTCTCAAATCAATCCTTCTGGCAGCAGAGAGCCAGCTGCTCTCTGGCTTGTAATTTGGTATAAATAGTGACATTTTCGAAAACATCGAGCCTAAAATACTGCAGTGTTTTGTTTGCACTTTGACCTTATTTGGCCCATGCCATAATCACACTCATCAGCGACGCCGAGATGGGATAGGGTTACATGTCGCCTGAAGAGTGTTTTACAATCATTCCAGGTTTGAGTTTGGTGAGTTTTGCTTAACCTCCATCCAGAGATTCAGCTCAGGTTGATTCTCTGCTGTAATCAGTTCCCTCATCTGTTACAGGTTTAATCTGTGCTCACAAACGACCGTGAGACTAAATAAATGACAAAAGACGTTGTAATCTAAGTCATCCATAACTCACACTAGTTACCGACTGCGTCTTCTGTTTGTACATGTGGCCTTTGTGTTTCATTCTCCCTGTCGTGTTTACACGTGGCACTATGTTTTTGTTTGTCTGTTGGACGCTTGTTGCCTGGCTCCATCCACCTTGCTGTCTCTCAGTTTGTCTTCCTTTGATTATGGGCTGTCAGCAGTCGTTTGAAGAGAGCCATTTTTTCACAGCCAGCCGCCATGAGCGAGAAATTTGACTATAGGTTCTGACTGAATGGATTTATCGGGGATATACAGTACACCGCCTGATCAATTCACTAGACGCGCTTTGCTTGTATCGAGTTGGACCTCCTCCAACCACAAGCAGTGCCTCAGTTCTCCGTTCCGCAGTTCGAACGAGGTGTTGGAAGATCTGCGGTGGCAGCTGCAGATTTGATGGCTGCACTTCCACAACCTGAATCTCCAATACACCCCAAAGTGTCGTTTTGAGAAGCGGTGACTGCTGAAGCCGAAGTTCAAGAAACCAGTTTGAGATCATTTGGTCTTAAGAAGATGGACACATTGTGTTGGGATGTTGAAATGATTGGTGCTACGGGTCTCAAAACGAGTAGAAAAAAAAAACCCCATCCCCCTCGTCACCACCAACTTGAACTACTGATACGATGAAATTCTCATCAACCTGATGTCGCATCAGATATGAAGGCATTTTCATCCGGACAGCCCGGCTCACTGGATATTTTCTTTTCTTTTCTTTTTTCTTTGTAAATCTGAAAGAGTTTGTGCTTGAAAACTTTTACACTGATGACCTATTTACAATGCTACAGAAAATGTTTATGTTCTGTGACGTACATTGCCGCATGTGAAAAAAATGCCCTGTTCACAAGTAACAAGAAAATTTACTTTTGATGGAGGATAAAATAAAAATATACAATGAAACTAAATTTACATTGAGCAAGCCTTAGGTATCTTCCTTCAAAGATAGAAAGCTAACAAAGTAGCCAATATGGCTCCTTGATCAGCATTGTCTAGCATCTGTGGTCTCTATGGTGACCAACTGCTTTGCTGGCCAATAGGAGGCGGTATAGTCACCTATTGGGCTTTGGGCTTGAGGTCAGGCTTTCACATCAGTATCTGGGTACATCTCTATCCTATCCAGTGGATCGAAACATGTTACCTGCCAGAACATCTTGTACACTCAGCTTGGTTTGAGACAGGTTGCTATGGTGACGACGGAAAACGCTAAAACACAGCTGTTGCCTACATTCAAGTTTTCATGCTGCCGATGTACCTGCAGTTGTAAATGATCTATCCTGTCTTCCTTAGATTATTTAATATTAGCAACAAAAAGCAGTGAAATAGTTGTTTTCTGCCAGATGACTCCTCCACATTTCCTCCATGAATATCCATTCAACATTGCTCTCCGTTGTAAGATGGAAAAAAAAAATCTACTGCATCATAGAGCGTGCAGCTTGAAAATTCACATCAAAAGGGTGAACATGCATTCTCTGATATTTAAGAAGCAGCTTCTAGATTATCTAAGAAGCAAAGACTTTGAAAATGATAGAAAATCATCAACGCGAAATAGAGAAGATACAAAAATGACCGGAATAGGACGTACACGAAAAAAGGGAAATGTTTCTAAAACTGTGAACTATGTCAACAACAGAGGCAGAGTTTCAGAATAAAAATAAAGAGTCACATCTGGGTTTAAGAGGTGTCCTTACAGGGCAGAGTCTTAGCAGAATGATGTAAAAATGGGGGGGGAAACAAGTAAAAATGAAACAAAGTGCAGCAGAGAGAAATGTGTCTTAACAGAAAAGATGGAAAAAAAAAAGAGAGAGAGAGAGGGAGAGAGAGAGATTTCTTGGCGTTGCTTGGTGTTTTTCTCAATCCGAAAGTGTAACTGTAAAATGTTCGAGCCTGGAAATCCCATCAAAACTGAATCTCCAGAGAAAGATTTCAGCCTCCTCTCCTTACATAACAAACACAAGCTCCGTCTTTGCACGGTTCTGACGCTGACCTCGTTTGAGTCTCGGTGAGATTGATGTGCTGGTTTTTTTTTGTTGGTTTTTTTTACAGGGTTTCAATTCGGCTTTCCCGGGGGTTTTTACAGGTGAGCCGGGCTGGCGGGTGTGTGTGTGACACGGTTTCTCATTTTCTGTCTCCCTCCAGTCTTCTGAATATCAAGCTCTGGCTTGAACGGGTGACGTCCTCAGGCAACCCGACGTCTTCAAAAATAAATCTGGAAACAAAAGACAGACACCCTATGAAATAAAGAAAAAGTGAAAAACTCAAGAGAGGGTAAATAAAATGGCCTGACGCTGATTTGGCCACGAGCCCCTTCCCCCTCCCCCCTCCCATTGCACCGCCCACAGAGTGTAACTTAAGTTTAACTAAAGTTATGTTTACACGGCTCCACCTGGGTCTGATTGGGGAAATGTGGTTCATATTTCATACTTTTCCCGTAAAAATGAAACACGTGATGCTTTATTGCAGCCTTAAGGTAGGACTGAGAGGATTTAATGGGAAGCACATGTGAGGGGTTTCGGTGCAGAGCGCACAAGCAGACTGCATAACAGTGACGACACTGACAGGCCGCATTAATACGCCTGAGCAGAAAACGTGCGCTCTGAATGATCAGGCTTCCTAAACGGGCATAAAAAATAAAAAAAAATCGGTGAATGCATGCTGATGTTTATAGGAATCGTTTAAAAAAAGAAAAAAACCTGAAAGGAAGCACACTTAAAAACCAGAAGTTTGCTTGATGCATGTACAGTAGTCCTCCTTTCCCTCCCCTTAAGCGTTAGTTACCCTGCGCATAAACGATGTGGGTAAACCGCATATTACCTATGAAAGCGTTTCATGGGGCGTTTCGCAACATTTGAGCGAATGTGAGCCGCAGCTCCGGGCGTGTGTGTGACGGCGACGCCTCCTTGTGTGGCGTCGTTAAAGAGACCGACGCAGATATTAAAGAGAGAAACGTGGACCTTCCACGAGCCTCGTCAGCAAGACTCAAGATCCATCTGTTCAAGCAATGACATGGCACGAACCTTACGGGAACATCCAGCCAGCACAGCTTTCTGGGAAGAGGTTTCACAACGTCAACCTCAGGACAAAAAAAAAAAAAAAAAAAAAGCGAAAAGGTGTTGTAGGTTGTTGACCGAAGCAGGTCAGTGACGGTCGTTGTCCATACTCGGGGCCGAGGGGCCACTCGGTAGGGAAGAAGCCATTACTTCAAAGGCAACACGAAAAAAAAAATCTGTTTCCAATCTGAAAATCAGAGGCAAATATCTTCATTTTTCGGGAGACATTTCCTTTGGTCACGGGAGATTAAATTTAATGTTATTGGCCAAAAATATCAGTTGCTACACTTGTAGGAAAAAGGAGAAACTTATAAGGCCTCAAAAACACCATACCTTATTGTGTTATTTTAGCATTGTGTTATTTTAGGTAGTAATATGTATGTATTTTGGCTTCAAGTGTTAATGGGTTTCATTCCTCGAGAGAAAATCAACATTAATTGACAGCACTGGTCACGCGGATGAGAGGGAAAATATTTTATGCCTGATTTGGAAATGAAAGTATCCTGTTGCTATTTGGATTTGGTGCGAATTTTCCAGCTCTGTGCAATTTAATGGATTAACAGAAACGTTGTTAATCCATTTCTGTTAATCTCTGTTGTAATCTGTGCAAGCCCGGAGACAATCCGGAGAGAATCTTCTCTCCTCTTTTGCTCGTCTCCTGGTGTCTGCTGACCCGTACCAGACAGTGGTGGATCGAAGGTCGACTTCACACTCAGCTCTCTCAGCCTCTGTAATTTCCTCTCCCTGCAAAGCCTCATGTTAAACCCCCGAATATGTTTTGCGTGTGCATGCGAAGAAGAAGAAAGAAAAAGACAGAGGTAGGGAGTAGAGTTAAGTAAACCTGTGTGTTGACTTTGCAGGCTTTCCCAGGCTGCAGGACCGGCTAGCGCGCCGCTTCTGCTCTCTATCACTCCTGCAAAGTCATTTTATCTGCACAGGCATCACAGTAACACGGCTTTGATGAACGTTCTGCATTAAAACTCCAGACTGAGCTCTCTGCGGATGCATGACTGTGCTTGCAGCAGAGCTCCGGGGGTTGGTGTGAGCTCTGACATTCGGGTTCGGACACCGATTCCAGCAAGCAGTCCAAAAATTGAAACCTCATCAAATTTGGATGAGTCCAACATGAAGGTACAGAGTGTGCATGCTTATTCCCTGCTTTCTGCGGGCCTGTGGGTAAGTGAGGGGAGTTTCTGTCTTTCACCACTTCCTGAACGTGTCTGCAGGGACCTGATGTTTTTAGAGAACAGAGCACCCCCACCCCCGTTTCCCCCACATCAACCCACAGAAATTCACATTGATAGCATCTGCATTTACAGAAACGTCTCTGATAGACTCTTCACATGTCTGTTCTTCCTGGCAGTTACAATTATCTGCTTGAGATCAGTGCCAGACGGAAGCGCTCCATGTGAAAGGGTCAGTGTTGATGCTGCTGCGATTCGATACTCTAGCCAGGGATATCTCGGACTGCATCTGCGCACAGATGTTATTCTAAGGTGGGAAGCTGATGCATCACAGATTGTGGTGAGTGTGAAAGGGCGTGCAGCAGCTCCCACTGGCTCCACATTTGCAAACATCAACCGGAGGACGCTTTTGTCCTCGTTTCTGATCTTTGCTGAGAACACAGCGGCCACCGCAATCCCACAGTGGTCTGTTTCACTGGGTATGCTCCACGCTTCGTGCACATACATCACCTTGGAAGCGTAATAACAGACCCTGGGCTTTTTGCACTTTTGCTACTTGTAAATAGAGTGAACTAGAGTGTAATTTAATCTCGAAAGACTAAAGCCATTTTGAAGCAGCTCTTTTGTCAGAATCATTGTCGTATTTTGGGTTTCTCTTTAGTTATTGAGGTGGCAGTTCCCAAAAAGAAGAAAAACATTTTTCGCTTTTCCCACTCAATGCGAAGTTGTAACACTCAGGATTTTGGTTACACTTTATTTGAAGGGATGTGCATAAGACTGACATGACGCTGTCATGAACACGAAGGAGTCTTCATGAATGTTTACGACACTTTTAATGCAAAGTTGCACTAAATGTTGCATTCAAAGTCCTTTACAAGTGTCAGCTTTTCTTTAACTTTGCTTTGCTTTAGGTATGCCCACTTTCCAATGGTTACAGTAAGTGAAGCAGTAATACTTTTTGACACATCCAGTTGGTCTCCTCGCTGCAAAGATGACACTGCATAAAGCCGAAGCTCGTTTGTGATTTCATAAGTAGAATTTATTTAATAGCGGCGCAGCAGAGGGCCTGCAGGAACAAAATGTGAAACGTTCTGCAAGCACACTCACACACACGCACATGCACACACGCACACACACACACACACGCACACACACACACGCCGGTGAAGTAATGTTCTTTTCCATCTCTTCTTTATTGTTCCATCCGGTCTTCCTCTGGTCCATTTTTTTTTTTTTTTTTTTTTTTTTTTTAGGGGGACTCGTAAATGAGTGTTTGATGAAAAATGATCCCCAGAACAAACTTGAATTTGTCTGACACAGTATATGACATTAAAGAGGGGGGCTCTGGGGGTTTGGTTTGGTTGCTTTACTCTCATTCTGCTCCGGTTTATTTTTCTGGCCCTGTTCGGAAAGCTTCTAAAGGTGTCAGTGGTTTATTTTCTCATATGTGACCCAGAGGGAGAGGTGTGTGGAGGAGCAGCCTTGAAAAATAATGGATCAGAGTTTAAAACATTCCGGCAGTATTTGCCATCAGTAGAGAAAAAGGGCTGAAACGATCCGAGCAACACGTTTGGAAAGTCCAGTGAGAACAGAAGAGGTCATAACAAAATATTCTTTTTCTCATAATTCATTGTCCGGGTGAAATTTTTAAAGCGCCACCTTTTAATAAATGAATGTGCTCAATCTGTGTTACTCCCGTTGGAGCTTCACTTCCAATCACACCGTTTCTCTGAGTTTAAGCTCTCTGAGTTTTCCAGTCATGTTAATATGCTCACTGGCAGCTATGGGGGTCAGCTATCAAGCCCACTATTCCTGGAAGGAGGTGTTATTTTCATTATTGAACCATTTATTTCGCCAAAAAGCTTCTCTGAAATGTTCTGGTCTGCTGAGAGGTACTTTAGATCAGAAGAACTCAGGATCCATGAAGTTCATGTGCAAATATGAGAACGGTCTGTGTTGCAGCTCTCATATTCCTAAGCTCCACTCAACAACTTTCTTGTTATCGACAACACATAATAACCAAAATGTCAGATGACAAATAGAAGACGATCAGTAGAACTGCCGCTATATTTTACGAGCCCTAATGCTTTTTTCCCTCCACAGAACCTTTTTGCACTTTTCCACATTTTCTCACAACACTACTGAATTTTATGAAGACAAAAACTACTTAGCATATAATTGTTAAATGGAAGGCAAAAACAAAAAAAAGAAAAAAAGAACAAATTTGAAATTTGCTTTAATGTTCAGCCCAATTTACTTTGATACAGCTAAATAAAATCCAGTGCAATTGTCTTACTAAGGATGTTGTCAGTAACAATCCGATTCCTCTGTTAAGGCTCCAGAGCAAATATCACTGATTAAACAAATTTGTTCATCCCGAGTTTTGAAAATTTCATTAAGCACTGATCAGTTCATCTGGAAAGTATTTAAACTATTCGGTCCAAAAGAGTATGGCATGACAGCAAACCTACAAAGACGCGGCTTCCCACCTTAGCTGACAGGAAGCAGTCGGGATAAGCATGGTTACTCTGGAGGAGCTGCAGAGATTCACAGCTCAAGTTGGATTAATCTGTGTGTAAACTCCACAAATCTGACAACATGTCGGCAGAAGCCAGAGAAGGAGTAGTGCCAACGAGGAAGAAGATGCTCTGCTCAAAAAAAGAAGTATGTTTCCCTGTGCTCAACAAGCTCACACTGAAACATGGTGGTGGCAGCATCATGCTGTGAGGAGGTGTTCAACGTTGACAGGAAGATTGATGGAGATTATTGTAGGGAAACACTTGGAAGAAACTCTTTCAAAGACTTAAAGATTTAGACTTAAAGCTTTGAGGTGAGTGTTGCAGAACCTCACCTCCCTTTGGAGGTCAGAGCTCGAACGCTGACAAAAGTTCAGGCAGTGACATTTACGTGTTAGAGTGGCCCAGTCAAAGTTCACGTGTGATTCAGTGACAAAACATGAACACCGACGGTGACGGACGCGCTCTCTGACCGAGCTTCAGATATTTCTCACAGAAAAACGGGGAAAACATGTGCAAAGCAAACAGAGAAAAACGTCCTAAACTTTCAACAGCTGTAAACGAAGCCAATTGTTTTTCTTCAGGCTGCCGAAAACAGGCACACCAAACTTTTCCGATATTTATCCACATAAAACTTTACACTGAAACCCGTTTTTTTTTTTTATGCTTCACGTTCTTCTCACTTCGCAAATCCTAATGGAAGACATTGGAGTTGGCGGTCACGACGTCACACGCTTTGGTTAGAACGGTGTGAACACTTTTGCGGAGGCCCGGCCTTCGCAAGCGAAAAGCACAAAACGTCCCGTTTGACTCAGAAGCGACCTATGAATAAGTTTTTCCTGCGGCTCTATCAACCTGTTTACCGATCTCGTGTCGCTGCAGCGGAGAACAGATGTGGAGGAACAGCTGTTATCTTCATACCGAGAGCACAGCTGGGACACGAAGATGCTGCATCAGAACACATGGCGGGCGGGAAATCCATCTCAATATAACATTGGCACAAACAAGCAATATTCACAAGGAAACGTTGCGCGTCCCGGAGCAGACCTCGTCGGATTCATCATTATTTTCCCAGGTTTGTTTTCTGGATCAAGATTTACAGAGACGCTTGTCATGTTTCTGTCCTCTGAGGTTTTCACTGTGCTTGTTCAAAGCCATCTCACCAAGTCTCTGACTGATATGAAGTGGACTCGCTTCAAGGCGAGTCCACGTGGTTAAAACAACAACCGTTGAAGCCCAGTTAGAGCACAAACCAAAACCCTGCGACTTTTTGGTTTTCTAGAAGATTTCAATAAATACACGGATCGAGCATTTTGACACGTCAGCTCCCAGTTCCGGACCGGGATTATTTTAAAAGATGGATCCTTGTGTATTTTACGTCCTGAGGCTCATAGGGAATGTGAAGTTACAACTATGATCGAGCAAAACGGACACAAACACACAAAAAATGTTTTTCTTTTATCTTCATTACTGTTATGTGATAAGACCAGGTTCAAAGTTTATGAATCTGCTGGAGGCCGTGGACGTTTTTTTCCTAACTGGGAAAAATGATGAGAAAACAAAACCTATAGTATTGAAGTTGTCGCCTTAAAGTTACTACATGAGGCCTTGGACTCAAAACGTCTGTGGAGATGCTTGTGTGAACATGAGAACGGCTCTATGTGAACCGCTGAGTCTAAAAGGAGCTTTTCCACTTTCATCACAAATTTGAAAGTGTGACGTCTGGATCGGTTATGAATGTTGAAGCGGGGGCAGGTCTCTGCTGGCCCCACGTGCAACACAGGCTGTTTTTAACGTGTGATGAACATGCCGAAAGTACGTTTGACTTCCAAATGCAAAAACATCAGCTGCACAGAAAGCAGAGGAATTTGGCTTGGTGGAGGTTTCTGAGTGCTAAATACTTGGGATGAGAGGTGGCAGGAGAAGGCAGTGAAAAATCAAAATAATTTTGTGGAAAGTGGCAACAATGGAGTTGAGTCAGAAATATTGTGAAATCGAGGAAGTTTGAGGTGAGGATTCACTTACCTCAAACACTTAGAGATCTTAACTGAAAGCTGAGACGTTTCTGCTTGTGTTCATCATGTTTACACTAAGAGATTTTTCTAGATTATAAATGAGTAATTTTTGAGCCTCAATATTCACCAATTAATACATAGAATGGTTCATTTCTGATTTAAGCTTTATTTTAGAAAAAAAGCAACTTTGATAGTCATCCCCCACAAAGTTTCACAAAAATCTAAAATAAAAAAAATAGTTTAGAGCATGACTAATAGTTTGTTTGCTTTTTTAAGTGCTGATGCCACCCTCCAAGCCACGCCGCCCTGTGTCGTGAGCCAAAACAAAAAACGCCACTATTCTGAAGATGAGTCAGCCAGAGAGTCTGTAGAAAACAGCAGTGCACATGGAGACTCGTTCACATTCATCCATTTGTGCTCTCGTGTTGAAAAGGTTGTGCAAGAATTGCAGCTAAGCTTGTAAACAGCCAAAAGTCTTATTCCCAAGTTGACGCTCAGTGATTTTCTACAATACTGAGAGTGAAAAGGTTGTTTGTGAGGCTCCGGCGGATGTCAGCTTTCACGTGAAAGACTCGCATCGTGAACGAAACGCGGACACAAACTGGTTGCGACTGGTTCCCGAGCTGCTGGGACCGAGTGGTCAGTCGGAGGTGGCTTCTTGGCTCCGTGTCAGTCCGGCTGAAGTCATGTCTGTGATTTAAGGCCTCAGCGTCTCCTCCTCCTTCCCTCTTTTCATCCTTTGATTCATCCGGGCGTCGTTTAACTTTCTCAGCTCGGGTGCATATTTGAATATCGAGAACCTACGTCAGAACTAAGCATGCGAAGCTGTTTCGTCTCATGTGTTTGATGGCGCGACGTCACTGCAGTTTTGGGTTTAACTGGGTTTTTTTTTTTTTTTTTTTTCCCCCTCATTGGGTAATAAACTGGTTGGTTAATGGAAATTCCACTGTTAGCTGGTAATTACTGCGTTTTTGTTGCTGGTTGTAAAAAAAAAGCATCATTCTGTTTAGGCTCTCATGTATTCTAAGTGAAAGTTTTGTTCCCATGAATACCAAAAAGCAAACACAAATGGGTGGGATTGGGGGGGGGGGGGGGGGGGGGGGGGGTTTGGTGGTTAAGTAACATTGGAAAGTCCATCGGACATTTTCTGACCTGCCGCTTTCATATTTTCCTCCAGGTTGTGGACGTCCGTCTGTTTTCGTGTGTTCACGATGATGAGGCACCTGTCGGACACTCACTTCCTCCCGCTCGTTGTCATCCAGCTGCTGGGAACCGTCACATCGCAGGTCAACCCAGGTTTGTGCCGCCACAGAAAGCTGTCTCAGAATTGGACTCGGCGCTTGATACAAGCAGGGAGCTCTCTCTGGTTTGACTCCGGTGAAAAAGAGGACGCTCACCTTTCTTCCAGCTCTTTCCAGCATCTGGTTTTCTTGGAATCAAAGTGAAATGCAGATCAATGTTTTTCAACAAGTAAACTGAGTGGGGAAGACAGAGATGGAATTAAATTGAAACCGAAATGAGTTTTTAGTTATAGTTGACAAAATGGAAGAACAGGAGATATTTGCCAGTGAAAACCTCGAGCTGGCAACACAGAGCTTCTCTCATTAGGGTGAGATTCCTTTACTGTTGAACAAAAATAACATGTGACACATACACAGATCTGAACTGCAACAAATGGCTCCGGAAAAGTGAGATGCAAGAATATTCCAAGCTGTTGATGTTTCTTTTTTTTCCTTTTTCTTCACAAATTTTGTGGTGTCATGCGATACATCATTTTCCGTTTCTTTCACAAACGAAAATCTGAACGTATTTATATTAAGCCCTCCTGAGTCGGGAATTTGTTGACTCAGCTTTTGCTGCATGACTCTACGAGTTTTTCGACGGCTGCAAACCAACGCGACTCTTTGGGAGCTCAAGTTCAGTCAGATTGCGGCAGATTATCAATCAGATTCCAGGATGGACTTTGACAGGGACATTTCCTTGCGCTGAACTCTTCTGCTGCAGTTCATAATGAATGTTTAGGGTTTTCTTTCTGCTGGAAGGTGAACCTCCTCCTCCGTCTCAGCTCTTTTGCGGTCTTGGCCATTAACTCCGTTCATCTTTTCGTCAACCCTGACCAGCCACACCACAAAAAATGGACAGCAAACTGACGCCACCGCCATGTTTACAGTGGGGTTGGTGACTCCGGGGTGCAGTTTCATATCAGTTTTCAGTGACATTTTCCTTCAACTCTCCTTCATCGCATAAACCCCGATGAAGAGTGTGCGCCAACGTGAAAACAAAAATGCCCAGAGGCACAAATACTTTGGTGAATCACTCTCTTGTCGCCATGGTCACAGAGGAGACACATAAAAATGAGCCCATTGCTTTTGCCAGCGAACTCCCCCACATTTTTACTTTTTAAGATTTGCCTTTTTACACCCCCACCGTTTTAGTAGCCAAAAACTAAAAGCATTAAGTCATGACAAAGGGATGTTTTGAACAAAAGCTACCCTTGACAATACGTTGCTCTCTGTGTAGATAGCTACCGGTTTATATTGGATTCGATCCTTGTGCCAAATTCAAGATGGAAGCACAATTTACAAGGCGAAAAAAGAAAAACGGAGCCAGTCCAACGCTGGAAAACCTATTGTGCCTAATTGAATTGGCACAATTCAATTAGGGAGCCTTTTGGCTATCAGCCTTCACATCTGATGTCCTGTAACTATCATTCATGTTCAGACATTTCTGCATCGCACACAGTTATTGTAGCATACACTTAATTCTTTGATGAGAGCCTTTAAGCTACTAATATTATTTTGCTTAGAAAAAGCTCTGACTACAGTATTTCTATTTAAAAAAAAACTTATTGTGTTTTGTGTCATAAAAAACATTGTTCTCACGAAAACTTTGTGGTCCTGACTCGCATGAGGGATATTGTTGTTTTTGTCCCCATTGCAACTCCACCAGTTGATAGCAGCTGCTTAGTTTGCTTATGCCTTGGCCTGACTTTGATATAAATGTAAAATAATAATAATAATGAAATAGTAAGGATAGTCAAGTTGATGCTAAGCTGAGCATCTTCTGCCTTTATATGTTTATGTTTCTGACCTATTTGGCAAAGTGTGAACCCTAGTCTTGTTTGACTCTGGTGAACCCTCTTACTTTCACTCTCTTTGTTTTTGTTCGTTGTTGTGTGTGCGCGTGTGCGTGTGCGTGTGCGCGTGCGCGTGTCTGCGCGTGTGCGTGTGCGCGTGCGCGTGTCTGCGTGTGTGTGTGTGTGTGTGCGCGCGTGCTACTACGCCTGCTTGCATGGATTTGCCCTCATGCACATGCATGCTGTGGATCCAGCTATCCCACTGGAGTCTGTGGCTAATGCATACCAGACATTCTGACAGCAGGAAAGTCCATTGAAATTCACTGTCTTTCTTCCACAATGTTTATGTGTCTTTTTAGTTTTTCTGCACAAGAGTGTCCAGTGTGTGATTCCCCGTGTTTGACCACTCATAAGTCATGGAAAGGACTGCTTGCGCATCTAATTGTGGTCACAGTTCAACGAGGTTCGCCACTCGAGCGATATTTCGCGTGCAACGTCCCACCCAAGTCCACATCCAGGCTTACAAAAAAAATAAAATAAAAACATCTCCCCCTCTGTGGCTGAGAGCTCAGGTCTCAACCTGCTCTGATATATTGACGCACCTATAATTCTCTTGAATGCTTCGGTTCTGCTGCATTGAGAAGAGGGTCATTTTTCCACAGTCTGGAAATATTCACGGCTGAATTTAGCAGAGCCGAGTTGTTGAGTGATGCCAACTTTCCCCTATTTAAAATTCCCTTGCAATGGAGTTATACCATCCCTGTCTTTCCCATTTTGCTTGTGAGTGGGCGAACTTTATTTCGCTGCGGAGAGAGGCAGGCTCCAGGGCAGGCCCCGTCCCGGCAGCCAAATATTAAGCAATGGCTTTACAGACTAGACCTTTTGAGGGGAGGGCGCTTTGAGCGCATACTGACTGAGTGCCTAAATTTACTGGCTGATTCTAATCCCAGCTAATATTGGATTTTTTTTTTTCTTTTTTAGATATCATATTATCTTTTATTGCTTTATAAACCAAAGTCACGCTCCGTCCTCTGCTGTTCTGGGCTCTTGAGTAGACTCAGCTTAATTTTCCTTATTTATCTTCGTAATCTGCTTTAACGCTGCAAGAGGACATATCCCAGTCTGCTTGCACTTTATTATTTTAATTTAAAACATATATATTTTTTGACTTATGCAAAAAGGTGTGGGCCTTAGTGTACCTCAGATGATGTACTTGTTAGATGACAGTTGCGCTTCATTAAATGAATCAAATCTGTTCAGAAATGTTGTTTCCGTGCGGGGAAATTGTGTCGTGACGTTGCTTTTGCTGTAAAAGAGACGTGGCAATCCTCACACCGACTAAGCTTTGACGTTTAGCCACGACTCAAAAGAAGAAACAAAATGTTATTTGTCTTTATACTGCTGCCACCTTTGGTCAAGATCTGTTTGAAGAAAAACGATTACGCACGCAAATCATAGCAACATGATACGTATTTGTTACAGCTTTTCCCCTTTTATTTGTTTCCTTTGAGTTGCTGCATTGTTATGATTAATGAAAATAAAAAGTGGGGAATGTGCAAAGTTCCCCTGTCATCTGGGAGAGGGGGTTATTATGTGTTTTCCAGGCACTTTTGTAGCAATAGTGTCTCACAATCAAGCCGGTTCCCTTCAGTTGTTGTAAAAATTATATATAAATCAAGCATGACTCAAAGAAGACGTGACTTTCTCATTTATTTGAAATTTATCCACAACACAAGACGTGCACTTTTCCACCTGACAGGATGTTTTTAGCTGGTGGTTGAGTAAAGCCGTGTTTGTGAGCCTGCCTCCAACCAGGCGCTCTCTAATGCCCCCACAACTCGCCCCCGGAGTCACCTCTGAGTGGGCCAGGTAGGTAAATAAACACAGCAAAAAACCAACATTTGGAGGAGCGCTCATGCATCCTGTACAACATCCTGAAAACCACCTCCCTCTCTGTCTTAGACTTACTATGGGACGCGGTGACCACGGCGTCTGATGACGAGTTTTATGGACAGCCGTGGGCAAACACGCTTGAGTGTTGCAGCTTTAATGTGAGCCAAGAGGGACATTAACTGAAAAGTCCTGGTAGTCAAATCAGATAATTAGTGGATCAGCCAATGTGGCAGCATTTTGTAAATGCAGACGTTCTGGCAGTTTGTTAATGCCAAGACGGAAAGACATCAGCGGTGACTGAGAGGGTTTACAGTGAAGTGGTTGGAAATAGCATTTTTATTGCCGCAGCCATATGCCATGTCTTTTTTTTGTGTTTTTTTTTCTGCTTTTATGGCTGGCTCCAACTGTATTCTTTTTGCAACGCCTTGCAAAAAAAAAAAAAAAAAGTTGCTTCTTGAAATTTTTCACATTTTGTTATCCTAACAGAAAACTTCAATGTTTTCTCTTAGGTTTTATGTGACAAGACAAAAGCAGGAATGATTTAAGAATTACATATATTTTAATAAACCATTACTAGTCATTCAGAAGTGCCTAAACGCTTGTTCTCACCAAGCGTCGCCTATTTCATCAAAGCTCCTCCTTTACGCATGCAGTTTCCAGTCGAGGCTCCTCCTCGCAGAGCACGACTCCTCCACTCGTCTCCTCCAGACTAGCGGCAGCAGCAGTTAGCAGGCACCTGATGGATCTGAATACCTCCTGAGCTCATCACAGGAACTACTTTTCAGTTCAACACTCCTGAAAACGGCTTTGACGGCATCATGGAGAAACGTGGCGATGACGCTCTGAAGGTTGGAAAGAGCACGAGCTTCTTAAAGAGGCAGAGGCCAATTTCAAGGCGTTAAATTGCTAAATCAAATTTCTTTCGCTACATCTCAAGGTGCCCTATTCAAACTATTATCTAATTATCGAACTATTGGAAATCTACCTGGATACTATCCTCACCTGAACTATCAGGGTGTGCAACAGGAACATCAATCAGAGGAACCGCCAAGAGGCACTTGGTAACTCTGGAGGACGACTTAAGTAAGATAATGCCCATGTCTGTACATGGGAATTATCTTACTAAAGTTGCAGCAGAAAGCCAATGCTTCACATCAGCCAGAGCACACCACTCCCATTGTAAAACATGGTGGGAGGCAGGATTGTGGTGCTGATATGGTTTTGTTTAACAGGGACAGAAAAGTTGATGGGAAGCTAACTGGGACTGCAGAATAGTGCTGTATATATATGTATATAAATAAACAGAGGCTGGAGTATTCTGTCATCAGTCCAAACTGTGTTTCCACAAAGTAAAGCTGTAAGCAAATATTTGGAGGAGGTCAAGAAGAGAGGAAGAGATGATTATAGGGTGAGATGAAGAAGAAAAAAAAGGAGAGAGCTGGAGAAACAGAAAAGGTCTTGAACCTCAAGCTCTGCTGTTGCTGGCATCTTCTCAAAGGCTTACTGTAACACATGGAGCCAGGCAAACAGGGCCACACTCCCTTTCACCTCCGCATGCAGCTCAGCTGTAGACGTCCATGCAGGCCAATCACAGCTGTGTGAACCAAGACTTCCCAAAGGCCCTTTCATCTAAAACATTAAGTTTCACTCTGCAGAGCTCGGACCCTCTTAATTTCAGCTCCCGAATGAGACTCTTTTGCTCATTTGCATCCACTGTTGACCAGGTCTGTCTCATTTAGCCGGTACTTTAGAGAGTCCTAATCAGTGGAGGATTAGGTAAAATCACAACTTTCGTTTCAGACTTGCTCGAGACCACACAGGCGGGCAAGAGGCAGAAAATGGAGGATGAGGGGGTGGGATGGCATGCAGGAAATGGTGGGGGAATATTGCTCCTATCGACCACAAAGCAAAGCCACGAGGTAGCTGTACCGGTGTTGCTCACCCAGCACACTTACTTTCCCCGCTAACTTCATGTGTCTGAGTGCTGGGCTTTATCTAAAGTTTATTATGAGAGCTCAGAGTTTGGCTCGACCCCTTCGTCCAGCGATACCCAATCTGTATTGGTGGTTTTCCTGTGCACGCAAACTTGGATGGAGTGAATGTTTGAGTTGAGCTTCAAAATTTCCCTGCAAACTATTAATCAGAGCAGTGCAGTGGGAGAAATGTTGCTGGGATATCAAATTAGGTGTGGAAATACTGCTGTCATCACGGGTCCATTGACTTACATGTAAGTGTTTAGAGGGTGACAAATAAGGGGTTAAACACTCATCATCTTATGTGTTTTTATTAGCACTCTGTGTGACTTCTCCCAGCGGTGGCCCTTGCGTTGATGCATATGTTTGATGCTCCAGGTGTGTGTCGATACGCTCTGGGGATGTCGAGTGGGCAGATACCGGATGAGGACATCTCTGCCTCCAGTCAGTGGTCTGAATCTACCGCCGCCAGATACGGCAGGTACATCTTACCCACACACAAACTCAGACACGTGTTTCTTGGCACGAGAACAAGTGCAACACACGGGTGGCTTGTCCAGCAAGGTGCCTGTGCCCGATCGTGAGACGTGAACCACAAACTGGGGTCCCGGTTCTGCTCACAGACGCACCATTAGGAGAGCGTGCGTGGGGGGGGCTGGTGTGCTAGAGCTGTGTGCTGTAGAACTTGGGTGGCCTTCGCTAAGTATCGGGATCTTGATGTCATAGACTTTCCGCCTCTACTCTGGTTTGAGTTTCTGTCTTGCTACCCTTCTCCCTTCCCAGCCCCGTCCCCTAAATTAGCACTTGAACGATTTACGACGCAGCCTTTCACCAGACCCTTTTTACAACCGGCTTTAAGAGCTCAAATCCTCCACTCCACCCACTTTTACATTTCTTTCCACGTTTCCTCTTCGTCCTGACATTACCTCCCACCCCTCTACATCCTCCATTCATTGGCTCCCTTTTCTTCCCACGTTTTCAAATCGTTTGTCTTCACCTCCAAGGTTGGACGGTGAGGAGGGAGACGGCGCCTGGTGTCCGGAGATAACTGGTGAACCAGACCACCTGAAGGAGTTCCTGCAGATCGACTTGCGTTCGCTCCACTTCATCACCCTTGTGGGCACCCAGGGCCGTCACGCTGGAGGAATGGGCAACGAGTTTGCCCAGATGTACAAGATTAAGTACAGTCGTGATGGCAGTCGCTGGATCTCATGGAGGAACAGGCAGGGGAAACAGGTAACTCCACCTGCTGGCGAGAAGTCAAAGATAATGATACGAGTTGACCCTTCTAACGAATGTTTCATTATTTTGGTGTCTGAAAAATTACCCTTTTTCAAAAATGAATGTGACATCACAAATCAGCAGACACAGCCCCTCACCTAGCAACCCCAGTGACAGTCAGCACGTCACCTAGCAACCCCAGCAGAGCTCCAGCCCATTTGCTCAGCTGGTTTGACTGTTGTGTGTGCTGTACAATGGCTGCTGGAAAAGACAAGTGGTTTGTTGCTGACTTACCATCCAGAAATCACTTGCTGCATTCTTGTTGGTTGGACAGGAGGCTCCACTTCTGCTTCTCAAAGATGTGCGGTTGCGTAATTGTGCATTTGTTCGCAGCCTTTTTCACGCGCGAGTGTAAACTTTGACACGGCCAGCAGCAGCTTATTTGAATTTCAAGTGATAAGAGGCCCCAAAACAGTTGATTCTTAAAGGAGCTCAAAGTAGGCAGAAGTGAGAAGACAAAACTCTTGCTATCTGAGAATGAACTTGTGCAAAAAAAAAAAAAAAAAAAAAGAAAAAATGTAATGAACATGTTTTGTGTAGCCCATAGGCCACAGGTGTCAAACTCCAGTCCTGGAGGGCCACTGCTCTGCAACTTTTAGATGTGCCTCTTCTGCACCACACCTGAATAGAATAATTAAGTTATTAGCAAGGCTCTGGAGAACTGAGCTACACAAGGAGGAAGTAATTAACCCATTTCATTCCAGTGTTTTGTACATGTGGCTCATCTAAAAACTGCAGGACAGCGGCCCTCGAGGACTGGAGTTTGACTCTCCTGCGATGGGCCTATCCTAACCTGTTCAAGGAAGTATTGTAGGTTACCTTTAAGAGGTGGTTAAACTTTTTCCAGACACTAGTCAATAAGTGACTTAACATTGAGCTTAATTTTCTTGCAAAAACAATATAGTGATGATCAGACATCAGATCAATCTGATAATGATGTCATAAAATGTTTGCTTCGTCTGCAGGTGATCGAGGGCAACAGGAACACGTACGACATCGCACTCAGGGACATGCAGCCGCCCATCATCGCTCGTCTGGTCCGCTTCATGCCCGTCATAGACCACTCCATGAACGTCTGCATGAGAGTGGAGCTCTACGGCTGCGAGTGGCTCGGTGAGTTTGAGTTCAGCCGTGCAGGAGAGAAAACACAAAGAGAACCACTTTGGAATGCATTTAAATAACTGCGACCTCTTAAGGGTGATCGTAAAACTGTGAAAGCAACACTAACCTTTGAGCCGCTTAACGAAGGAAGGAACAGCTGATTTCCAGTTACCATTGCGTAACAACGCGCTGTGTAAACTCTAATCCAGTAGACAAGATAAGGATATTATGATAATATAGTATCTATGTGGAACGTTACTTCTGTTGCCAAACTATAAGTTCATACTGACTGATGTCCCTTTAAGTCTGGTTTCTGTTGTGCAAAGAAGAAAAGCTGTGTTTGATGAAAGATGTGAAAATGTTCATTTCAGCCTTTCTTTCCCTGAACCGGACCCACATTCTTTGATGAATGAAACTCTGCAGGCTGCAAACAAGTCTGTGAAAAGGACTTTGTTGAAGCCATTTTCCGTGCCGTTTCCCCACATAGCATAAATATTTTCCATCTCTTTGTTTTGCTTTCAGTTGCTTTGGTAAGTTTTGTTTGAAATTCTCAAAATGGCCCTTTTTTCCCCTTTTTTTCCCTTTTTTTTTAATTTTTTTTTTATACATCCTACCTGTATCTTGGTGCATTTGTTGCCACGGTGACCCTAAACTGTGCAGTTTAAAACAAACTTTGTGGCTTTCTGAACAATGTCAATAAAATCCCCACGACTAAAGAGCAAATTGCCATTTCTTCCCAGATGGCCTGGTTTCGTACAACGCTCCTGCAGGACAACAGATGAGCCTTCCTGCTTACACCGTTTACCTCAACGACTCGGTCTACGATGGAGCCGTCATCAACAGGTGAATGACCGCTCAGTGCTTTTGCTCCTCATCTTTTGCTTCCTGCGCTACTTTGATGGAGCTCTCATCTCTAATGATGGCTGCTTTTCCTCCTCACCGTGTGAGTTCCCATTGCCATGGCAAAAACAAAGAAACAGAGCGGTGTGAGTGGGTTGGGGTGTTTTATTGTCAGGCAAAACCTCCTCTCCTGGGAATAACTGAGTCAACGGGACTGAAAAACTTTATGACCTAGAATCGACCAATCAGGGCTTTTGTTTTGTTTGGATTGTAGCGTGAATAATGTCCTCCATGACACTGAAACACTCTGTTGAGGAAACAGTGGAGAAGGAAAGCAAGAAAATGAGGAATAATAGAAAATCTGACAAATTCCTGTAACAGAGTGGATTTTGTTTGGTAATGCTGCCACCTAGTGTTAAGAATTAAATACAGTTTATTTATGAGCCAATTTGTTGATGAAATCAAACAAGTTGCATTGGGCGACTTTTTATGAAAATGTTTCTTATATGTTTGTTTTGGTCTATGCAAGCATATAAAGAACATTTTTATAAAAAGTGCAGCTTTAGAACAAGAATATTAATTAACATGAAATACTGCGAATGGGAAACCATTCAGTGCAGTGAAAAAAATAAGTACTTACCCCTTTATAGATTTCTTTATTGTTTTTTTAATGTACAGTTATTTTCAGTCACATTTATGCTTCAGATCACCAAACAAATTTTAATAGCAGACAAACTTAGTCAACACAAAATGCAGATTTAAAATAAAAGTTCATATATTGAATTTTCAAAAGTTGTCCAAACCATACCTTGTTCTAAGTGTATAGAGATCACCTTCCCTGTTTTATTGAATTAACTATGATTAAGAATATTTCTTGAAACGATTAGTAGAAATGAACTCTACTTCCAGAACCCGTCCGACAGCATGAAGAAGGCTAAAAGTGTCAAGCCTCCATCACATATGGATATGCCTCCCATCACTATAATTCAGCTTCCTGATGGTGAAAACCACAAATGCTGTGCTTTTTCTAAAACAAAAACCAAAAGTTTACTGCTTTGTTTGTGTCACCATGGTGAACAGAATCATGACTGGTTTTGTGATTAGCAGCACTGTAAATAACAAACAGGGACATTTCATCGAAGGAGTTAATAAGGAGCTCAAATAATCGTCAAAAGACTGCAGATGTTTCTGAATGGAGCTCATAGGCTGTGGATTTCAGGCTTTTCACAGACTTGTTTCTGTGTTTCTCAGTATGACAGAGGGCTTAGGCCAGCTGACCGACGGCGTTTGTGGAGAAGACGATTTCACTCTCAGCCACGTCCACAACGGATGGCCCGGGTACGACTACGTGGGCTGGAACAACGAGAGCTTCCCCGGTGGATCCGTCGAAATCATGTTCGAGTTTGACCGCATACGAAACTTCACCTCCATGAAGGTGAGAGTCCTGGGGGCCGACGCGGCGGCGTGAAGGTCCTCGCGCGTCGTTCTCCGTCGTCACAGAGAATGCCCTCGTGTGCGCAGGTCCACTGCAACAACATGTTCTCCCGACGCGTCAAGGCCTTCCAGCAGGCGGTTTGCCACTTCCGCTCCGACTCCGACTGGGAGACGACGCCGCTCGCCTTCAGCCCCGTGGAGGACGAGAAGAATCCCAGCGCCCGCTTCATCACCGTCGGGCTGGCCAATCACATGGCCAGCGCCATCAAGTGCCAGTTCTACTTTGCTGACGCCTGGATGCTGTTCAGCGAAATCACCTTCCAGTCAGGTACTGAGTGCGGAGCTGATTCGGTGCTGGGGTGAAATTGTTTTCAACCCAAGTAACAATTGGTGAAACTTTTTCAGATACAGCCATGTACAACACAACACCACCTTCCACTCCTAAGCCAGGTGAGGAGCTACATCTCACATGCACATGCAAAGCTTGGTTGATAATATGTGAGCAATGCCTACAGTAATTTCTTTAAATCTTGATTCCTGCTAACATAGAGTTTGTATAAAGTTTTTTGTTTTTTTTTTTTATCTACGTTATCTTTGGTATTTGAGATATATTCAGCTAGAGAAGTTGAAACTTCTTTGAAATTATTTTGTTCCTTTGATTGCAAAACACAACATTTATGATGAGTGGGACACTCCATGAAATGTGCTTCCTTAAGAGAGGTTCACCTATCCATGTCTAGTGTCTCATGTTATTTGATGAAAACTTAAATCTTGTTTTACTCAATAAACAGAATGAAGTAAAATATTTTTTTCCAGTTAGGAAAAATTGAGGACTTTGTGCACACTATGTGGAATCCTCTTTGCTTGAAACAACTACAATCAGAAGCACACTAAGCTAAATATCTACGGTTCTAACAAGTTAAACCTTCAAAGTGCTTGGGTATTAATCTTCATTATTTTGCAACTAATGTCACACAACCCTGTGTTTTATTTAGCGGTTTTAAGTTGTCGTAGATCTGGCAATGTCTTAATTTAATTCTTTCAAAAATTACAACTTTTATTTTCTTTCACAGAAAAAACAAAAATGATTTTGTATATGTTTTGTTCATTTATTTATTTGAATTCCTCGGCACCGTGAAATTATACTAAATATTAATATGTCAGGTTTTGTCTCCAATGCCATTAGTGGCTATGGAAAAACCAAATTCAGGCAAATGGAGGCAGAACAAAAGAGACGTAAAAATAAAACTGTTTAATAGTAAAAGGGAGCTTTTTTTTTTTTTTTAAAGAGCACAAATCTGAAAAGGCTAAAGATAGTCAAAGTAATGAAATCCCCAAACCAACCAGGAGCGGTACGAAGCACAGAGGGTTTGTAGACTTCCAGACTCCAAATGGCCTCCAGAGTATCTCAGTAATAGTTTGAGGAAAGCGTTTTGGAATATGCATCTGCCACTTGTACTTGTATCTTTTTAAAATTCTCATTTAACTTGGAAGCGCGTGAAACTAAAGTCTCTTTTTAAAATCTTTAAAAGGCACCTCTCCTCCTCCCTCATCAGAAGACGACCCAACTCATAAAGTAGATGACAGCAACACTCGCATTCTGATTGGCTGTTTGGTGGCCATCATATTCATCCTTGTTGCCATCATTGTCATCATTTTGTGGAGACAGGTGTGGCAGAAGATGCTGGAGAAGGTGAACTCCCCCCTTTCTTTTCTTTTTTTTTAAATTTTTTTAAATATATTGACACAACTAACAAACACAGTGTGATCTTATGCATTTCCAGTTTTTCCTCTCAGAGACGGTCAGATGTACTCCCTGACACGCCTGTTTTGTTCCAGGCCTCTCGTCGGATCCTGGACGACGAACTGACTGCTAGCTTGTCGATACAGAGCGAGACGTTCAGCTACAATCACACCGGCAACCGGCCAGGCACGACCGGCGAACAGGAGTCTAATTCCACCTACGAGCGCATCTTCCCTCTGGGCCCAGACTACCAGGAGCCGTCGCGCCTCATATGTAAGCTGCCGGAGTTTGCACAGAGCTCAGAGGAACCTGGTAAGCCAGCAAATCTGCTCACACACATGGATATTAACACACAGTGCTTTTTTTTTTTCTTCTCTTTTTAAAAAAAAGGGATTTGGCCCGTAATTTGCGTATCCATGACCAATTAAATCCAGAACACAATGGCAAATTGGAAGCAAAAGCAATTATTTTTTATTCGTTTTTGCAAATAAAAAGGCTAAAAAGAAAAAAAAAAGACTATTCATTTGTTGTGTTTCTTGATCTTTATGATGCTATTTGTTCACTAAAACACTCTTTAAAAAAAGCAGGGAGACCTTTATATTAAACTTTGTTAAGCTCCCAATGCTGCTGCTGTCTGAAGAAATGCACAAGTCCCTGTCAAAAACAACCAATCAGAGCCAGCAGAGAGGTCTTAGTGCTGTCAATCACAATTGTGTACAAACTACTCAATGTGCAAATGGTGGAGAAGCGACTTATAACAGGGACACTATTTATGCGCTGTCATCGGTGGCTACGCTAAGTAGCCTGAGCATACATGGCAGACTGTGCTAACAATGAGAAGCTGTAATGTTGCAGAGAGCCAGGAGAGTATAGGGGGGTGAACAGCAGGTACATGAGGATGATTGACAGTATAAAAACTCTTCTCCAAGCTCCGATTGGTTCTTCCTAGTTAGCAGAGACAGAAAGCAGAAGAGATTGCTTTTTCACATATGTCAAATATGTACAAAAAAAACACCTTTTTTTCATTAAAGTTACATACTGCAGCTTTAAAGGCGCTGGACAAAAATGTACACCACACTTTTCAGATTTTAAGATGCAACGTATGCAAAATAAACATACAACTTTCCATCATATGTCACAAAAATGCATGATGTGTTTGTCGAGCCAGCCTGTACATTAGAATCAAATACATTAAAGTTGGTGGTTATAACATGAAAAAGGTTCAAATATTTTCCCATGAGGAGCCTCCGTCCTGTTGTGGTTTCAGCTCCTGTGTCTCATGATGTGTTGCAGCTGCGGCCGCCACTGCAGCTTCAAAGTCCACAACTCAAACTGTGGTGCAGGACGGCGCCCCCCACTACGCAGAGGCAGACATCGTCAACTTGCAAGGTGTCACCGGAGGCAACACGTACGCCATCCCCGCGGTGACGATGGACCTGTTGTCTGGGAAGGACGTCGTTGTGGAGGAGTTCCCGCGAAAACTGCTCACATTTAAGGAGAAGCTGGGGGAGGGCCAGTTTGGAGAGGTGCGAGTTCTTTACTTGCATATGACTTCACTCAAAAACAAAAGCAAATGTTAAACCCCTTAATTGTTTTTTTGTGTTTTTTTTTTTTATCTTGTGCTGCTTCAGGTGCATCTTTGTGAAGCAGAGGGAATGCAGGAGTTCATAAATGAGGACTACTTATTTGACGTCCCAGAGGGCCAGCCAGTGCTGGTGGCTGTGAAGATGCTCCGCTCAGATGCCAACAAGAATGCAAGGTGCGCCGTCGTCGGAGCTGGAAATTTAACAACAAATGAAAGCAAACATGAGGTTACTGTTCACCTAATTTATATAAAACCTATACAAACTTTTTCTATATGGACAGGAATGACTTCCTGAAAGAAATAAAGATCATGTCGCGTCTGAAGGACCCCAACATCATTCGTCTGCTCGCCGTGTGCATCTACAGCGACCCGCTCTGTATGATCACAGAGTACATGGAAAATGGAGACCTCAACCAGTTTCTGTCCCGCCACGAACCCGAGGGACAACTCGCTATCCTCAGCAACGCACCTACCGTCAGGTCAGCCAGCGATCGTGGCATTTCATTTGTCGTTTTGTCTTCTGACCGCATGGTGACGTCTCTCATCTCCCCTTCAGCTTCGGTGATCTGTGCTACATGGCCACCCAGATAGCCTCGGGGATGAAGTACCTGTCCTCCCTGAACTTTGTCCACCGAGACTTGGCCACACGGAACTGCTTGGTGGGGAAAAACTACACGATAAAGATAGCTGACTTCGGCATGAGCAGAAACTTGTACAGTGGCGACTACTACCGCATCCAGGGTAGAGCGGTGCTGCCCATACGCTGGATGTCATGGGAGAGCATCCTGCTGGTGAGGGCCGCTGCTGAAACACGACTTTGTACCGGGGCGCAAGGTCTCAGTTTCACTACTTGAGTGGAGGAAATGTTCCTACTGGTCAAATATTACTCCTGCAAGAGTAAAAGTAGCTCCGTCAAATTATTACCAAAGTTGGCGTACTGTAGTGTGTGCTTTAAGTATTTAAATTTCACTGGAGTGTAGTGCTATTCTGGACAGATCATCAATAATAATGCAGGAGTCTTATATTTTTCTCGCTTTTTTTGAATGCTCAAAGACACTCAGGTACAACGCACCATCTCTGTTTGTGCAGGGTAAGTTCACCACGGCGAGTGACGTCTGGGCCTACGCCGTGACGCTGTGGGAGATCCTGAACTTCTGCAAGGAGCAGCCGTACTCCCAGCTCACCGACGAGCAGGTGATAGAAAACACAGGGGAGTTTTTCAGGGACCAGAAACGACAGGTGAGGGCGACTGAAACAGTTTTGATTTCACGTGTGGGGGGAAAAAAAAAAAATCGTTTTGCGACGCATTTCATGTCTCGCCCTCGATCTCGCAGATCTACTTGCCTCAACCTGTGCTGTGTCCGGACTCTCTCTACAAGATCATGCTGAACTGCTGGAGGAGGAACGCCAAGGAGCGGCCCTCCTTCCAGGAATTACACAGAGCCCTGGTGGATTTACAGCCTTAAGCCTGCGTAGTGTTTAAGACACTTTAGAGTCTGCGCAAATCTCTGGTGGAAGGGATGCCGCAGGATGTCCAGGTTTAAGCTACGCTCCTATTCAACAGAGACAGGATGGGAGGCCACCTGCTGGCTCCAAGCTACATTTTCAAGGACTGAGTACTCTTAAGTTGATCTGTATTCCAGTTAATGCAAAGGTTTTATTTTTATGAAGCATAAATTTAGACAAAGTACTTTATCACAGTTTGCAGAGAGAGGCACGGACTGCTTGAGGACAACATTTAAATGTAGCAAGAGACATTTGGCACTTTCAAAACTGAACACTAAAAGTAGGGAGACTCATGTCTGGACATTTCTTTCTTTGTTGCAGAATTGTTCTTGGCAAAAAATAAAAATATCTCATACCTGTTTATGTCCCCTACAGTGGTGCCATATTCGAAAGGAAAACGCATTTATGCAGGTATGCAGGGTTGAGTACCAGGGTACCGTGAAGTCGTCAGACGTTTATCAGAGTCTGGATACAGGCAGGTTGGCTTGACCCGCCTGCAGGCCCGACTTCAGACCCACCGAACACTTGTGGGATGAGGCTGGGCGTAATAAATAGGCCAAAATCACCAAAATAACCTCATCATCCAATTTAAGACATGACAAGGATGTGCCAGGATGTTAAAGTGGCAACATGTCTTGTTTTTTCACACCTTCATTCAGGTGGCATCAAACAGTCTCATATACTGATGAGACGATTTAACTTGTACTTTTTATTATTATTATTCTTACAAATGTGGCCCCACTTAAAGCGAAATAAACAGGCGTTGGAGTGGAATGAGATTTGCAGCCAGTGTTCCAGCATTTTTACAGCAACGCAACAATTTTCCAGACCTGAATTTCCGTACTGTTTCTGTTTAGTTAATGTCTAAATGCAATGTGTAATAAGTGGTTCATATATCCCATGTTACATTGTTGAAATACTGCTTTCTTGTCTTTTCTTTTGGAAGACTGCTTGAATGTAGACAGGGAAAGTGCAGAGTCAGCGGTTACTTTCATATTTGATTATATTTGAATAGTTTCATCATGTTCAGAAAAACTTCATACACGCAGAGTAAAAATAAACAATGAGTGCATTTGTTTCCATCTCCCTGCCATTTTCCTGAAGTAGTGTTGACAAGTGTACATGACTGTGTATTTCCAATAGACATGTTTAAATTTCATGTATCATTTTTTTTGTATCAGTATTTATATATTGACTTTGTGTTTATGACTTGTTTATAGATGTGCATAAGAATATGCACTCAAACCAGAGTGTCATTGCAGCATTTCTTCTTCTTTGTTTTGTGTATGTTTTCTTTCTGTTGCGAAATCTGCTGCGACATCCTTTTGTCTGCAGTTGAACATGCTTTGAAGAAATCCAGTTGGAACTGCGTGCTGTGTCATTGCTGTGTGCCGTGTGTTGATTCAAAGCGTGTGTGTGTGTGCAGCAGGTGTGATTAGAAAGTGTTTTCTGCAGGGATCAGGAAAAGAGAAAAGTTTGATCGAAGTATTAACCAGAAGAAAGGCATGAAAAGGAAAACGCCTTCGGACATCCATCCATTCTTTTTACAAACGCATTAGAAAAGGGTCACAAGTTGGGAAAGTCAGAAAAAAAGAGGAGTTTCACCATAACAATGAATTTTCTTGGATGGTTGCAAAGGGCACGGTCAATGAAGATCAACTTTTAAGTGCATTAGTTTAGAGCTCATCTTTTACTGGTGCGTCTGGACTTCATGCTGCGTTTGTCTCATCGTGTTTTTTCTCTACTTGTACTTGCTTTTAACGTTAAACACAAGCCCAGTCATCTCACCCGTGAAAGACAATTGCGATTCTTTTCCTGCTTTGCAGGTCGAGCTCAGGTTCAAATTGATACACATTCATGAGTTTCATTGCATTCATTCTCCTTTCAATATTGTTAGAAGCGCAAAAACAATATGTAAAAATATCTGAATAAAGTACTAGTTTCTTTCATTTTTAGGATATTTTTGTATGAAAATTGTTAAATTTCTGCAATATTATATGTATATATATATATATATATATATATATATATATATATATATATATATATAAAAAATTCCCTTCTCACCCACCGCGGGTGGTTCTTATCCTCTGAGCTCGGGTCCTCTACCAGAGGCCTGGGAGCTTGAGGGTCCTGCGCAGTATCTTGGCTGTGCCAAGGACTGCACATTTCTGGACTGAGATGTCTGATGTTGTTCCTGGGATCTGTTGTAGCCACTGCTCCAGTTTGGGGGTGACTGCCCCGAGGGGCCCCGATGACCACAGGCACCACTGTGGTCTTCACCTTCCAGGCCCTCTCCAGTTCCTCCCTGAGGCCCTGGTATTTCTCCAGTTTCTCGTGCTCCTTTTTCCTGATGTTGCAATCGCTTGGTATTGCTACATCTACCACAACGGCTTTCCTCTGTTGTTTATCCACTATGACAATGTCTGGTTGGTTCGCCATTACCATTCTGTCTGTCTGGATCTGGAAGTCCCACAGGATCTTAGCTCTGGCATTCTCCACCACCTTTGGGGGGTGTTTCCCACTTTGATCTCGGGGTTTCCAGTCCATATTCTGCACAGATGTTTCTGTACACTATGCCTGCCACTTGGTTATGTCGTTCCATGTATGCTTTCCCTGCCAGTATCTTGCACCCTGCTGTTATGTGCTGGACTGTCTCAGGGGCCTCCTTACACAACCTACACCTTGGGTCTTGTCTGGTGTGGTAGATCTGGGCCTCTATTGCTCTGGTGTTTAGGGCCTGTTCCTGGGCGGCCATGATGAGGGCCTCTGTGCTGTCCTTGAGCCCAGCTTTTTCCAGCCATTGGTAGGATTTACTGATATCAGCCACTTGGGTTATTTGCTGGTGGTACATCCCATGTAGGGGCTTGTCCTCCCATGATGGTATCTCTGGCACTTCAACCTCCGTTCCCTGTTGTCTGAGACATTCACTGAGCACATTGTCTGTTGAGGCTTTGTCCCTGATGTATTTATGGATCTTAGTTGTTTCGTCCTGGACAGTGGTTCTCACACTCACTAGTCCTCTGCCTCCTTCCTTGCGGCTCGTGTACAGAGTCAGGGTGCTGGATTTGGGATGGAACCCTCCATGCATTGTTAGTAGCTTTCTAGTCTTAATATCTGTGGCTTTTATCTCCTCCTTTGGCCAGCTAATTATTCCAGCAGGGTATCTGATTACTGGCAGGGCATAGCTGTTTATCGCACGGATTTTGTTCTTGCCATTGAGCTGGCTTCTCAGGACTTGCCTTATTCGTTGGAGGTATTTAGCTGTTGCTCCTTTCCTTGTGGCCTCATCGAGGTTGCCATTTGCTTGTGGTATACCTAGGTACTTGTAACTGTCCTCTATGTCTGCTATTGTTCCTTCTGGGAGTGAGACCCCTTCTGTGCGGATCACCTTCCCCTCTTTGTAATCAGCCGACCACACTTCTCTAGTCCGAATGACATCCCAATGTCTGTGCTGTAGATCCTGGTGGTGTGGGATCAGTGAGTCGATGTCTCGCTCATTCTTGGCGTACAGCTTGATGTCATCCATGTAGAGAAGGTGACTGATGTTGGCCCCATTTTTTGAGTCGGTATCCGTAGCCAGTCTTGTTGATAATTTGGCTGAGGGGGTTCAGGCCTATGCAGAACAGTAGCGGGGACAGAGCATCTCCTTGGTATATGCCACATTTGATGGACACTTGTGCAAGTGGTATATATATATGTATATACCATATATATATATATATATATATATATATATATATATATATACCATATATATATATATATATATATATAAGTTAGACCTTGATGGCGAAAACCCAAATAAAAGCCCTAACATATACTCTGTCATGGCCAGGACTCTGTTTTGCTCCTGCGATCCAATGTTTCGGTGTCTGGAGTTGGGCGGGACCCTTGTGGCTGGGCTGAGGCGTACTAAGAGCTTTATTGGCTGGAGTGCTGCCACGGGATCCAATCAGAACACGGGAGGTGGAGCTAAACTGCGACTCCCACAGAAGAGGAAACCAGTTCCTGAACCGGACGCGCAGCCCTTTCCCTCCAGTTCTCCTGTCGTTTTACAGGTTTTGGCTTCACCACGATGAGAAAAGTGGTTCTGGTGACTGGAGCGAACAGGTAACAACCCAGCTTATAACCTCTATTATGAGAAGCATTCATACTTCACAATACCAATTAAAAGTTCAATCATTTCAGGCAGAATAAAGTATTGTTCCATGAATAGCAACTGTGTTGTCGTTTTTAGTTAGATGTGTACCGATCTTGTTTTTGTGTCCAATTTCAAATGTCCAGTTTTTCTTCTTTTAAATACTATAACAGCTCTAAAATATGTCTTTCTTGGTGAGAAAGGTCAATAATTTCATGAAAAAGGAGCAGGGGAGACGTCATACTGTGTGTGTTTGTGTGACAGAGTGGTCATTCTGAAACAAGGTTTCCTATATTCAACATATTTGCAATATTTGCATTAAACATTGATCTCAGTATTTCTAACAAAAAGATAATCTCTTACCCTTAGATGTGGCTTTTCCACAATGCTACCAATTTGTCCAAACCCCACATGTCCCACAACCAGACTGAGGTTCACAGCCCAAGAAGATCAAGCAGCACAACCTTGCCTTAATATATTCAGACTTCATGGTATCTTCTGAATCGCTCAAGATCCATTTTGCCCTTCAGTGTTTCACACACACAAAAAAAGCCAGGCACGAAACCACCGAAACTGCATACGATGGAGCAAAATGATGCTGATCATTTTGCTCCATCATACGGAGCACAGGAGGGCTGTTATATGAAACACTTTGAAAAGAAAAAAAAACAACATAAACTACTTCCTACAGCATCAATGCTTCCTCTGGCTTCTTTTTTAAAACACCCCACTGATCCTGGAAATAGATCACCTTGAATTTTCTTCACTCAAGAACAAGTGCAGCTGTGGTGCTTTCACTTATCGGGAAAATGTTGGATTTAAGTCTGCACCACAAGTTGAAAATTTCAATTCACAAACCGTTTTCTCATTTCAACGTTTAATGCTGACGCATATCTGAGCATGTTATTATTATGCTATGACATCCTTATTGTATGGCTGTAATATTAAAACAGTCTAACGGTTCCCCTGCAGTGGCATCGGCCTGGCGCTGTGTGAGCGTCTCCTCTCGCACGACACGGACGGCCTGCTCCTCTGCTTGGCCTGCAGGAACGCGCAGCGAGCCGAGGCGGCGCGCGCTGCCCTGCTCGCCTCTCACCCGGCAGCCCAGGTGGACCTGCTGCAGATGGACACCAGCAGCGTCTCCTCTGTTCTCAGAGCGGCACAGGAAGTCAAAGTCAGGTGGGAGGATGGACTTTTTTTTTTTTTTGCCTCTTAAAGCATTTTCAAAAACAATTACGTTTACGTCTGCACTTCAGAAAAATATTACAGGATTAAATTTTTTTAAGTATTATTATTATTTTGTCATTTTCAGGTACGATCGGCTGGACTACCTCTACCTAAATGCCGGCATCATGCCAAACCCAGAATTTGACGCCAAGGCCTTTTTTAGAGGCCTCTTCTCCAGGTAAATAACTGATTTCAGTCAATGAAGACAAAAACAAACTAAATGAATGATACTCAACTAATAAAATATTAATCCGTATCAAGGCCTTTTGCGGAAGTAATTTATCTTTAAAAATAAATTAATAAAGAAAAGTAACTGGTTGTTTTCAATGCTTTCATCTCATACGTTTGGTCAAATATGTGCTTACAGTAAGGCGATCACTATGTTTGCCACCGGTGATGGGATTCTGACTCAGAAAGATGGCGTCACTCCTGACGGCTTGCAGCAAGTTTTTGCCACCAACCTCTTCGGTCACTTCCTTCTCGTAAGCCGCCGCTGCAGAGTGTTTCGACTCCTAAATTATAAAAAGAATAAAAGGTTCGTTCAGCAAGTCTGTGGTTTTCTGCAGGCAGCCTGTGTGTCCTTGATGGAAAGAAGCAAGGCTGACACCGAATCCGTTTGTCACTTAGCAACTGTCCTCATTAAAAATTAACAGCACAATGAGAGCCTAAGGTCACGGCAGTCATTATTCAGCTCAATTTGCTTCTGCAGGGGAATTCGTGATTGTATTAAGTTGCTGTTGACGAGTGAGTTTTGTGAGGTTCATGATTGGATCATTGGTGCTACTGGTGCAGCGTAAGATCTGTTTTTTTTTTTTACCCTGTAAGGCTGAACTGATCAAAGACGAAGCCGAAATCAGAGTTTTTCAGGATGATACTAATTTACGGTTTTCTTTTATCATTTTTAGAGATTGCTACTTTTAATAGCTAACAGTATTCTTTGATAGCGGTGGTATTTTTATTTCTGCGCATATATCTCTAATATTTATCCAGTGTTTATTAAGCTCAAAAAGGAGCAACTGCATCTTTTTGGTTCATAAAAATAAATTTGAGTTCCTAGTTTGGATAGAAATAACCCGATTCTGAAGTTTTTGGGGATGCGCATGCAGAATTGATTCTTTGTTTTGACCCAGATTAGGGAACTGGAGCCGGTTCTGTGCCAAGACGGAAGAACCTCGCAGCTGGTTTGGACCTCCTCTAGCAACGCTAACCGGTCCGCCTTCAGTCTCAAAGACATACAGCACCGGAGAGGAACTCAGCCTTACAGCTCCTCCAAATACGCCACAGACCTGCTCAGCCTGTCTCTCAATCAGCACTACAACAAGCAGGTTAGAAAAACAAAAAAGAAACACGCATTTAACGTCACTTAATACTAACTAAAGTAATCGATACCGGTCTTTGCTTTAGGGTTTGTACTCATCTGTCGTCTCTCCTGGGTTTGTGATGACAAACCTGACCTTTGGCATTCTCCCGTCGTTTCCGGCCTTTCTGTGGGCCCTGCTCATGCCCGTCTTTTGGCTGGTGGGTTCAGCTTCATGAAGTGTGAGAACAACACAAAAAACGTTCATGCTTTTTTTTCTTTGTTTTGTTTTTTTAATTCTGTAACGACAGACATCTCCTTATTCTGCCAACAGATCAGGGTGTTCACCAACACTTTCACCCTGACACCTTATAATGGATCTGAAGCTTTGGTGGGTGAAACAAAAGTGTTATCGCTTACAAAAAGCAGCTCTGCACAAATTCATGTTCTGATTTCTACCCTTCTTGGCCAGCTTTGGCTATTTAGGCAAAAGCCTGAATCTCTGGACCCTTATGCTAAATACCACAGCTTGACATCAGGGCTTGGAAACAACTACATCCAACCACAGAAGGTGCAGCAAGTAACTGTAGATGTTTTTTTTATTATTGTTATTATTATTTATGTGAATTATGTTAAAAAATAATCTGTTTAAAACAGCTAAATGTTATGTGGTGCTTTCCCATTTGCAGATGGACATTACGATTGAGACATCAGAGTCATTATATATCAAATTACTTCAACTTGAAAGTGACACGAGGAAGAAACTGGCAGAAACACTGAACTGAAGGACGATCACACCCCTTGAACTGATCTGCATTTTCTCAACTTTGATGTATATTTTATTGGGATTATATATATTAGACAAAAGCCTTAGATGATTGTGAAGTGGTGGGGAGGGAAGGATCTATGGTTATCGAAACAACCAAACAATTCAGAAATGTGGCCAGCATTTCTATTTAGCCACTCTAGGTTGGTAACTTTGCTGCAATTGCCTGCAGGCAGTTTTGGGTACGACTTCTCTTCCGTTACCACTCACTCTGTTTTGTAAAATAGCTCAACCAAGAAAACAAGGCATCCACTTAAATATGGAGCAGATTATAAGAAAAACAACAACAGAAGAATATTACCGATTTTCTAAGAAGTTGGCGTCCAGTCATCACATCGCGATCCAGGAGGGGCTGTTTGCAATCTGGTTGTCAATCCCCAAATTATCCAGACAAAACGCAGCGCTGTCCGATAGCAGACTTTCATTGTCATCTTTATCATCTTCATCCTCATCATCATCGTTGTCATCGTCGTCATCCTCCCAGAAGTTGACATATGTGCTCTGTGTGAGCGTCTCCGCGGTGTACGGCGGCGCGGCCACTTGAAGAAGCCCGGCGGCGCACCGTGCGTCCCGCTGCGGGGAGCCCGGCGCGCACATCCAGCGGCGCTCCCTCGGCTCCCCGGCCCGGTTTCCCGCAGCGCACTCTTCTTCCTCCTCCACCTTCTCCTCCTCCTCCTCCTCCTCCGCTTCGCTCAACTTGGGGTTGCAAAATGCCCACACCATTCCGCAGAAGTAGACGAAAAATGTGCCCATGACCATGACCATGAGCGCATAGGACTCTATCATAGCTTTAGTGACTGGAGACGTCATTTTTTTATTTTTTCCCTTATGGAGAGCGGGAGCACTGATTGTGCTGAGAAGCGGCTCAGCGGGTCATCGTCGTGATCATGAATAAAGGGGGCCGGGCCTTTTAAACAAGAGAAAGTCTGCTTTCAAAGTACAAATAAAAACACTTAATTTTTTTTTTTTTTTTTACGTTTTATTGTGATGTAGAAACTGAGGGAAAACATCATTAAAATGTTACTGAATAGGCACGCCAATTTTTGAAGTGAGACATTTTCACGGGGTTGTAAATCCTCTTACGTCACTGTGTGACAATTTCACACAGCCACTGATCAATACTGGAAAGACAAGAGAACATGCCATTCAAGTAGTGTGTGCCGATCTTAAAATGGAGACATGGGAAAGCGACTTCCTTCATGCTGACCAAACCTACAATCAGAGTAATAATTTAAAAGTTTTAAACTGTTTATCTTCTCAACGGGGAACGATGATCACAGTGGAGGTTTTTACAGAGAAGTGCAGAAAAGATGGACAGATTTTGCCTGCTCGTTTGCATAATGGGAACCAGTTGTTTGAAAGTGATGAAAGAGAAGTTTTTTTCTTTTTTTGTCATACCATCACAAATTTAAAGGTGTGGAGTTTGTTCATCTGAAACTTTGACTAGGACCTTGTGCTTTGGTCAGATGAAACTATAAGCTTAAACTTGTTGACCACAAATACTCCAAATGGTTTTGATGTCCCATGGAAAACTTGGGATGCTGTGGGCCTGATACGTCATCACTGGGTCCTTTAGTAGAATTATTAACCAAACATATGGGCAAATCAGCAGAATTTACTCACTAGACCACCTTAGCAGATCAGAATCCAGTAGAAAGCCTCTTTCTTTCAATGTATTCTGTAACCTTATCAAATGTTAGGAGAAAATATATTTGAAAAATTGAGGTACTGACAGTTGTAGTCTGTGTGTTGTTGTTAAAAAATAAAAAATCAATTTCTATATGTGGAACCTTGGATTTGCAATTTTTTTTTCCCCTGTACGTTTTGCTGTTGTGCGAGATGCAGTTTCAACATAAATAAATTACTGAATATTTTTGACAAATTTTTATGCTGGAAATGAATTAATCTATGCACAAGACAGCCATGTGGTTGCAAAAAGATGTGTGCACTTCTTAAAGTGTGGAAAATGTTTTGTCAGTTCTTTCATTGTTCCAGATGCATTTCACTGGCAAGCTGCATAAGCCTAATATTTTCTCTGTCATTTAATGGAGCTCTCCAATTATGTGTTTTAACCACTTTTAACCAAGGGTAAACATTCTACAATGTTTACCCTTGAGTAAACATTGTAGAATATGTTTACTCAAGGGTAAACATATTCTACAAAATAGGAGCCACACCAATAATAATAATAAAAAAAAGACGACTGAAGAAATACATATTTCTGTAAATAAAAAAAAAGTTAATTCTTGATTCTGTAATTGCCAAATGTAACGTGTGTAGGGTTAAAAATGACTGCCATAAGTAATAGCCTAGCCAAGAAATAGTGAAATAATTTTAACTTGCAGCACTAATTTCCAGATTAACCCCTAATATCAAGATATTTCTTCCTCTGTGGTCTTCAGTTATATTAAAGAACTAGCAGGCTGTCTGCTAATGTAAGTGTTAAATTCGACAAACTGCTCAGAAAGGCACTCCACACAACTGTATAGTTCTTTCCTAAAAGTCAAAACAACAACAGAGCGCAGACCGGGGCAACCATGCTTTCCTTTGCAAAGCGAGTCAAAGCACTTGCATTGTGGGTAATTGAGTTTTTTCTTTCAGCTACTCCCCAACTGCTTTCATGGCTACGGGTTTCCACGGAAACTACACAACCCACCCGCGCAAACTCCGAGGTCCCGGATGTCTACCGTGCCGGAAGAGAAGAAGGTCCTTTCCCAGCCATCTTGTGGCTTCATCTAGCGAAGTGCTCGCACCAAGCCTCGTAGAATCGGAGGAAAATCCTGCTGAAGGGGCGCCATCATGCCCGGACAAATGCAAGACGGTTTTGGCTGTGCCATAACCAATCGGTTCGACCAGTTATTTGACGACGAGTCGGATCCGTTCGAGCTGCTGAAGCAAGCCGAAGTTAAGAAGAAGGAGGCTGCAGTCCCTGGTGCCGCCAAGACTGCAGCGCAGGCTGCCAAGCAGCCCAAGAAGGAGTCCCAAAAAGACAGAAAGACCCCGCTGGCTGATAAGAAGGAGGAAACCCAGGCTCCAGTTCCACTTAAGAAAGATGGTAATATTTAACGCACGTTTTGGGCTCCAATTAGCCAAAAGAGCAGCCTAGAAATTTAAGCTAACAGGCTAAGTTGCTCGGTTACCAGCTAGCCGTTACAACCGGGCTCGGTCACATGCAGTCGACTTACCCGCTGTTTTAGTGCCTTAAGATAAATGACATTTGCACGAACAACAACTTTTACCCAAGCATAATTTACGACAGGGGACGTGAGGTTGCTGCGGTACGAAGATAAACAGTTTGCGGCCCAGCTAGTTTTAGCTTTACACCCCCAAAGGGCCTGGTTGAGCAGAGAGCCTAACTAACAGCATGCTTCAGTTAAATCGTTAGCTCTGCCCAGGAGCCACTCGAAGCTAAACTACTTGTTGCTCCGCGAACCCAGAATCAGTTAAAAACCGAACAATTGTTGGTTAAAGCTTAAAATTTGCGTAATAAAATTTTAAAAAAAAATCTCTGAAACACGTGAGAGGAGGGTAACACGTGTGGAGAAGATAGGAGTGAGCTTCAGTTCGCGTTTTTGTTTTGGCGGATTTCTCCGCTGACATGCGGAGCTGTCCGCTCCGGCCGAGCTGAACCTCGTGGCTGCAGGGCGTGTTGAGGCACAGCCTCCACACTCTTACTTCCTATTGGCGCACAATAAACACTCCGCACGCGGTCGATTCGAGACAAATCGCATACGTACAAGATTAATCGTTTTTTTTTTTCTTGCATCACCCGGTTTTTTTACCCAGCGGCTCAAAGTAAGTCGTGACTTCTGGGTGAAAAGGCGCGGCCTGCAGAACTTATACTGAATCAGATTTGATGTTTTTTTTTTTTTTTATGTGTAATTGAGTTTTCATCATGTTGAGCTGACAAGTAGGATCATATTTATCTTCGTGAGAGAGAGGATGAGACAGGTGCATTGATGGTGGTTCCGCCAGCTGCCGCTGTGGTGTAGTGGAGCGGATCTATTTCTGGATCAGGCGATTTAGTCAATGGGAGGGACTTGTGTTACACTGGGCTGGTGGCTCTGACTCAAGTAAGGGGGAAAAAGAAAAATAAAATAACTGGGTCACCAGTAATCCCAGTAGATCTGGCGAGGTAGCTTGATCACAAATTAACAGTGAATTATGAAACTCTCGTTAGGGCTGAGAAATAACCTTTCAGAGAAATCCTGACTCTCTTAACAACAACCCCACCCTGGTCTGCCTCTCCTCCACTTTATTGAGCACATTAATTGGAATTATTTGCTCCACTTGTGCAGAACAATGTTGTTTCTTTTTCTTCAGCGTTGGGTGTGGATCCGCCAACGCTGCAGGTCATCTAATCACTTTTTTCTTTATTTTTTTTTATGATTATTTCAATTCCTAGGTGCTGGCATGAGGAGAATGGGTAGAAAACCAGAGGGCGAAGGCTCCAGACCTCAGGGCGGACAGGGAGACGGACGGCCCCCCGCAGACAGACGGCCCGTGGACAGGCGGCCGCCCCGCCGCTTCGAGCGGCCTGCCGGCGAAGCCGCAGAGAAACCCGAAGGTGGCGAGTTCTCCGTGGAGAAGTGAGTCGGGACTGATAACATACCAACCCGGCACATGAAACATGATACATGACGCAAAAAATAGTGTAATGATAAGCATGAATAACATTTTCATATCCAGTTAGAAATGGAGCTTATTAAATCCTTGTCTCATCTAAATATATCCAATGTTATGCATATTTACACAACTAACCTCATTTTAAAATGCATGCTATATATTTCTATATTTTGAAAAGGCCAATAAATTAGATCTTCACATCGCTATGTCTGAAATTCATCAAATAGATGACAAATTTGTAGACCATTAGTTTTTCTTTTTACCCTATTTAACAACTGCATCAAAACTACAAACTCCATCTATACATGCTTCAACCTACAGGATATATGTGCCATTTTAAAGTTTATTACAGATCAGGAGAAGGTTAGGGAAATGTGCATAAATGGGTTTAATCTTGTATTTCTTAGATTTTCTGTTGGTTTTATGACTACAGCTTCTAACAACGAACTGGCTTCATCTCTCTTAGAAAAAAAAATATCTTCAAATCATATCTTAGTTAAAACCAAAATTTGTCAGAGAGGAAATGCTGAAATAGTTTCACCTGTGCTTCTTTTTTGTTTGCACGAAGTAGTTAAAAAAGAGCTTATTTAACATTTAGCTCATGAACTGCTGGATATTTATTAAAGACTGCAGGAACAGATCTCAGAGTCTAACATAATTTATCATTTAAAGTTATTCCTATTGAGATAAGACATTGGAAGGCATGAACATTTAGGAAACGTAGATCTGTAGCCGGTAAGAAACAAAATGTAATTTCTTTCCACAAAACTAAGTATTGATGGCAAGTTTAAATACAAAACTCCATAATTACTTGCTTTCTCTGAAAATGGCTGACTATTTTTTTATTTATTTTTTTTATCTTCCTCAGGCCCGTCGGTGATAGGCCAATGAGGGGTCGTGGCGGCGGCAGGGGAGGTCGCGGCGGAAGAGGCCGCGGCATGGGCCGCAGCGACGGATTCGACTCCAGAGGAAAACGGGAATTCGACCGACACAGTGGCAGCGACCGATCGTAAGTGATCCTTTGAGCCCCTTCATGGTCTGAATTAAACCCCAATCATTTGTGCCCAAGATGTTTGCGCTCACGTTGCGCGCGCGTTTGTATCACGATTGATGTTTCGGGGGGGTTTTCTTTCCCTCTCCAGTAGTCTGAAAGGTGAGGACAAGCGTGGTGGGAGTGGATCTCACAACTGGGGCACAGTTAAAGACGAACTGAAGTGAGTGCTTCCAAAAGACGGATACAAAAACTTCACGTTTCCAAGGAAGTCGGCGCCGTAACAATGCAGGACACTGAGGTTTTTTTCTGTTTTCTCCGCAGTGAGCTCGACCAGCCTAACGCCACCGAGGAGAACCCAGAAGGAGAGGAGCATCCACCCGCCGACTCTGAGAACAAGTAAGTTGTTGTTCCGATGAAGAACGACAACGAGGAACGAAAGATACTGATGCTAAACACGCGCATGCTAACATGTCTTTGCGTTCGTGTGTGTTGAAGGGAGAATGAGGTTGAAGAGCAGAAGGAAGAAGGTCCTAAGGAGATGACTCTGGACGAATGGAAGGCCATGCAGGACAAAGAGCGGGCCAAGGTCGAGTTCAACATCCGCAAGGCCAACGAGGGCGCTGACTGGAACAAAGGATTTGTGCTGCACAAGTCCAAGGCCGAGGTGAGGCGTTTCCCAAAGCTCCTAAAGCCCCACCTCATGTTTTAATGCAGGGAAATACTGTTCAGATGTGTTTCTGAAGTCGGTGTAAGCATCCTGGCACGACTTGAAAACTAAACTGCAAACATGATCCAATTCATTTGACTTGAAACTAAACACAATGCTGCTTCTCAGCGCTGCAGTTAGGTTATGTTTACTATTTGTTTTTAGCTTAATGCTCAACAAATGTAATAGTTTTTATGAAACATTCTGAGACGTGATCAGGATAATATCTATTCACTGTCACAAGCTGACATTAGATGGTTTATTAGTTTATTAGTGCTGCCAAACAGATGAGAGCAGGCTTCAGGAAAATCTCAAAGTGTGTAGCAGAAAGCAGAGTTCATTGTAGGGGTGGGTGACGGAAACGTAGTTTGATCACAATATTTTGATAATGGTAACAGTGACGATAAGAACTTGAACGCTGTGAGATCATCGGGCGTCACGCAGAGGAAGGACTGACAGGGTGACTGATCTGGAGCAAGCTGCTTGTTGTATGATTGTTCTAATCAACAATCATATCCTCACAAGCACAAATAATGTTCTTGAAAAGCTTTCGTGATGGGATACAAGACACATAAAAAAGTGATTTGTATCACTAAACTGTAATTACATTAACTCGTATTTTCCACATTAATTGATATTTATCAATACTTTAATTGAACAAACTGTGGAAAAAATAGTAAGACTTAACAGGCCTAACAATACAGAACGTTTTGGTGAGTTTTAAACATTAATTGAAATTTATGACAATAAATCAGAATTCTGATCACACTAATAAATTTATCATGGTAAATAACACAATAAATATGCTTCCGTAATGCTCTGTCGCTGTACATATTAGTCAGACTAGCTGTCAAGTGTCTTAACGTTTTAGTAGACGCTTATGTGTTTTTCTGACGTTATGCTTATGATCTGAACTTCTCTTCACACAGGACAAGAAAACTGATCTGACTGAGCTTGACATCGATGATTCCAAGGTAAAATGTTACCTGTTGCTCAATCTACACCTGTAGGCAGGCGGCGTTGGGGCTGCGCGAGCACGCTTCTAATTAATAAAACCCTCTTCGTTGGTTTTGTTTGCGTAATTCAGGGCGACGAGGAGCACCACTTCCGGAAACCAGCCAACGACATCACGTCCCAGCTGGAGATAAACTTCGGAGACCTCGGCCGTCCCGGCCGCGGGCGCGGAGGGCCCCGCGGCGGGCCGGGGAGGGCCGCGGGCGCGGAGGGGAGCGTGGCGAGCGCGGCGAGCGCGGCGAGCCCACCAGGCCGGCACGCGGAGGAAGGACTGACAGGGTAAGTAACCTGGATGCCAGCTGCTGCCGTCTAGTCAATTCCCCAGCCTAAACGTGTTCTCCGTTCGCTCTCGCTTGCAGTCATCTACGTCTGTGCCGAATGTGGACGACCCCGAGGCTTTCCCAGCCCTGGCTTAAGCTGCGGCTGTCAAAACCCCCCTCAGGCCTTCAGGAGCCTCCTGAGCACCTCCACTACGAGGCTTGCATGTTCCTGGATCCTTCAGCAAAGTCAAATGATGGCGAAGACTGTCATAGCTATGACACTCTGTGAGGACTGAGTTTTATTCAATAAAAACAAAACAAAGATGGAAAAAAAAACAAAAAGAAATTAACAAAAAAAACACATAAAAACAAAAAGGACTTCTTGCTACTCCGGAGCAACTTATTGGTAGAGGTTTTGTACTTTGAAACAAAGTAGCAGGGATGTTTTCATACAGTATTTTTTTCAGAGGTTATGCATTGTCCATTAATAAAGTTTTTGTAATTGCTGCTTGAAAATATGCATTTTGAAATGTAAGCGTAAGAATATCTTATTTTGGCGTGGTGAGTGCTGTTGCTTGTTTGCTTTAAAGCGGGCGCCGCCGCCGGAGCCCCAGCGCCGCGAGCGCCGCCTCACCTGGCTGTTTCAGAAGTTACAGCTCCACTCATTGAGATTTATGGATCCCTCCCCCCCTTCCTTTAGCACGGAGATATTGTTTTATATTTTATAGAGGAGGTCTATTCTTATATGATCTTCAGCCTGTAAATCAACTATTTTCATAAATTCTTTCAGAGACTGTATTTCACATGGTGCACATGGAAGAAAAAAAAAAAAAAGAAACACTGGTATTTCAAAGAGATGCTGCCTACATTGGAAATGTACGTGGAAAGGCACGCAATCTGGACTTTTTATTTCATTTTTTTTTTTACTGAAACATTCTTAAAAGCTCGTCTTTTTTTTTTTTATTCTTTTTTTTTTTTTCTTGTTTTTGTGGAACACATTGGAAACGCGTCCCAAATTTTTGAGTCCCGGTTTGGTTCAATCGAAAACGGGGCCGCTGTTCACGCGTTTCGGATTTGCTCGTATCGGAAGGGTAATCTTCAGACGTTTCTTCCTCCCACGCTCATTTCATCTTAGGTCATCGTCAGCCACGTGCGAGTCGGTCGCTGCCTTCTTAGTTCCGAGTGACGTGGAGAGGCGTTCCTTTCCTGTTCCTCCCCAACCGCCGAGACGAGACCGGAGACGGCCGGAAAACCTCGTTTACACACTCCACTCGGCGTCCTTCCGCAGACGTAAACTCTGCTCGGCCTCGGGTTTCTTTCGGTCTGTGCTGAATGTTTCTCCTCTGCTGGTGACATGCTCTGTAGCTTCCACGATGGCACCACTGCATAATTGCTCTGAAAGAAATACAGTTGTCCATAGTGTGGAACAACTGAATTGCTCTACAAATGTGTGAATTCCAGCCCTGCTATTAGACCTCTGTCGGTAAATAAAGGTGGTCAACAAAAAGCTTTTTCTTGTCCTGTTGTCATCAGGGGTTGCAAATGTCCAGACCTGGCTTACTCCACCTTTATTTTTATTTATTTATTTTTTAAGATTTAAAGTATAATAATTCAAAATCAAACTTTTATGTTTTCCAGAGTTTCTTCCCTTTAATTTGGACAAAATATTGTTTAATCTATTGAGTTTCAATTTCACTGAAACCGCTTTGTAATAAAACCTTGAAAGATTTCCAGAAATAAAATGTATTATCAGCACATCTGGCATATTAGTAGAAAAAAGTGAAATATTTACATGGTATTTCTCCAGCGTCTTCAAGCTATCAAAACTTTTGCTGTTTTTGCTCAGATCAGTTTTAAATGCAGTTCCCACCTGGGGCCCCTGGGCTGGAACCAGTTTTTGGGCTTTTTTCACCACAGAGACTTTCTTCTAATAATTACAATCCTAGACATGAGTTGTTGCATGGTAGGTTAATAAGTCTGCCTGTTCACTAGCTCCATGTTGTTCCGCAAAAATTACCATGACTTCTTAATTTTCAAATAGTTGAGTTTGGTTATATTAATAAAAATACATTACACTTGATGTAAAAATCAAAAATCTATAAGTTTTATATATAACATATATCCCGATACAAGTTTTATATAAGGATTTTTTTTTTTTTTTTTGGATTCATTACAACAACAAAAAATGTCTTTGGGGGCCCCGCAAAATTGGAGCCCTGGGCAGCTGCCCCTGTAAGCTCATTTCAAAGTCTGGCCCAGTGCTGATCAATACTGTGGTGAGAAACATTTAATTAAGGATTAAGTGTCACAATTCTACACTTTTACAACCTTAACGTCGGAGCATTTCTCTTAGTTTTTCCAGTTCTGTTCTCGGTAATATTGCGATTGCGGAGGGCGTGAGGGATTTGACAGCTTGACTTCATGTCTTGTTGCCTTGAGATGTTTCACCTTCCATTCAGAAGCTTTTTCAGTTCTAAACATGGGTTGGAAACATCATGCCTGCAACTTACACTTACAAGAATGAGCTGCATGAGTCACTGAACCTACATGTTTGGGTCGTTGTCACCTAAAACGCCCAAAAATGCCGACAAGTGATTCGTTTTGACTGCATCACACTCTAGTATTGGCAAGACTGTGAGGGGTTAGTAGGTCAATTTCGAAGAATACTACTAAACTCCTTTTCTACAATTTGAGCTTAGGAGGAGGAAGTTGCTCTTCCTATTTGACGCTGTTGTTGACTCAGTTGCAGTTAAAATCACCTTAACAGGTATTTCTTGTGGAGAGGTGGTGAAATCAGGTCCATTGGGTTGAACTGCTTCCTCGGGTTGTGTCACATTTTTTTCTCCTGTGGGAAACGTGTGGGACGTTTTGTGTCTCGGTGTCAAGCTGCCGTCATAAGCAGTAAACTAGGCGTGAAGGGATCGTGGATGCAGAACATTAACTCCTGACAGAGCATTGATGCGTCGTAAAAACAAGTTTTCTACTCTAGTTTCACTTTTAGGGTACTTTTGCACGGATAGCGGCGAATAAACTGGAGTTTTTGTCTACTGAGAAGAATGTAATGATTCAAAAGGTTTTGGTCAAACTGATCTAAGTTGCTCAAATGCATGTTTTTTATGTTGATGTGAGTCCTAATAGTAATGGAAAAGCACTAGCTATTACTGAGATAATTAACTTTCCTTTTCAGTATTAAGAAATTATTGACTTAAAACAAGCTGTTAAAAAGTAGCTTTTCAGCACATCTGTGATTAAATTCGGTTTTATTTCACGTGTGTTCAAGATATTTACAGTAGAAACAAGACCAAAAATACTTTTGTTTTTGCAGTGTGCGTGCGTGTGTGTGTGTGTTCTATATTTGGCTCTGAAACTGAAAGTTTTGCTGTGCTCACAATAATTTTAGTCTGACAAACAAATGATTTTCATTTGATTAAATTTGCATCCACTTTGAGGTAGAATGAAGAGCGTAGCAATTAAAGAATAACAGTATTTAAAAAACAAAACATGTAGCCTTTTTTAAACAGTCTGCGCGTGAAACAGGAAGAACAGGCGTAGATCCTAAAGTTCACGACGGACGACGATGCCGATACGAATCCGTCCTCCTACAAAGAGAAGTCCAATCTGCCTTTTAGAGATTAAACCTCAGTAAAATCCCTCTTGTCTCTTCCTTTTAGTTCTGCTTAGTGTGTCCATAGATGTGCCATTGGAAAACAATTGTAATGCCGGAGAGGATTTCTGCTGAACTGAAGCTTGGGCAGTTCTTTGTGATTTCTAAAAGCAAAGGAGGTAGTTCATGCTCATCTCGGACGAGAGTTCAATTCGGAGAGGCTGGGCGCGTCGCTCTAAGCGTTCTGAAAGAAGTCGCCGCAGTCGATTTTCACCGCGTCCAGGGTCAGCTTCCCTCCAAACCCCGCGGGCTCCATGAGCATGCTGAGGCTGGGGAAAAACTGCATCCCGGGGAACTCCTCCTCATCCTCCTGGTCGGAGTTGTCCAGGTTGTCCTGCACGTGGGACGAGATGTAGTCGACGGTCGTGTTCGTGTCCAGGGAGGTCTGCGTGTGGCCGGAGCTGTCCGAGTCGTGCGAGAGGCTTTTGATGTAGGTGGTCAGAGGAGGGTAGAGCAGAGCCGACAGCTCGGTCTCTTGGCCGCCGTCGCTCTCGGGAGGGAACGCCGCGCGGCCGCTCCTGGGCGAGGAGGAGTCCCCCATCCGCCTGCAGAGCTCTTCCACGTCCACCAGGACGGCCTCTTCTTCTGGGTCAGTGAAACTGGAGTTGTGAGACGGGAGATGCAGGTCCATCTTGCCCTGAACGGAGAGGAGGAGGACGAAGAGGGTCAAATCGGAACGGTGGCGGGTTCCGCCGGTGGTTGATCCGTTAAAGGTTTGTCTACATTTTTACCTTCTCTTTGGTGCACTCTCTTGCCCACTTGCTGTTCGCAGGGTCTGGCACAACATCAGGCATCAGGCAATGGAAAATGTCTTTGAACCTGAGATATGGAGAACTGTTAACCAGCCGTTCTCCAAAGTCATTCATGCAATGAAGCCTGAAATTAATCATACTCCTAGTTTTATAAAGTATTCTTTTACATCAGGCTAATTTTAAGGTTTTGGAGAGACCTTTCCAGAGTGCTGACTGGAATTTCACTGAAAGTCTTTGGATAAACCTCGAGCTGACAAAATGGCTGGAAAACATATCCCAGCATGAGCATTTCCTCTCAGTTGATATGGATAATCATTGACTAGTTTCTTGCTTTGGTTCATCCACAGACTTCACTCCACGCTGTTGTTTAGTTTTAAGCAGTTGAAAGAAAAAACCTGAATCTGCTGCTACGCCTGTCACCCAACAGGTTGTTGCTAGGTAACCAGAGAGTGAGTCAGTGACAGACAGACAGACAAAAATGACAAAATGTCACTTTGGCATTTCAGAGTATGCAGCAAGCTGCCGCACGTGCAGCCGCATTGCGTGGTGCTGCTAAGCCCCAGGGGGTCACATACATACCTATGCTTGAGTGCTGAGCTCTTCCACAGACACAGAGTAAACAGCACCATCACGGTGATGAACACACACATCAGCACAGGGGAGAGATGGTCGTGTTCTGCAACAGCAGCAGGACAAAGTGTCACGCCGGGCACAGCCGGTTCAACGATCGGGCGATGCAAATGGCAGGTACGAAGACGCTCAAAGTTTTCAGTGCAAGACCATATCGATGGAATAAAAGCCTAATTTATCGTAATGTGTTGCACGTCTTCACTAGGAGCGCCGGTAGATGTGAAAATCTGCTCACCCTCGATGTAGAACTTGATCTTCTGACCGGGAGGACCTTCTCCTTTCGAAGTGGAAGCGCTCATCCACAAACTGTAGGAATCAGGAGAAAGACCTGGGATGGGATACGACCTCTGGGACGCTCCTGCCGTGTCTGGTCGGGACAAAAGGAGACGTTCGTCTCGAAACTGCTCATGCGTCTGTCAGCCACAAACCCAACATTTTGCTTCAGTTCTTCCTGCAGCTGGACGCTCCAATCTTATTTTAGTAACATTTCCCTGCCTGGCTGATTTAATAAAGTTAAAATGACTTAAGATTCTAGTAACCATGAATAGGAAGCGGTTATTAAATGAACACGGCTGGCAGCAGCGTTCAGACAAGCTCTGGCACCGCAGTGTTTTAACCCCTAACCACATCCTCTTCACATGGCAAAACAAGATGCAAGTATTTACTGGATAGCTGCATCTCCTTTCGTCATGAGCATCAGCTGAGATAAATCGAGTGAAACGGCTCGATGCAGCACGGCTGCTTCAGGGAGACTTCACAGTTAAGTTGTTCTTACAAAGCTTCTGGACTCCTTGGCTGTTCTGCAGGTAGATGGTGAACTTTGTGATGCATCCCCTGCGCTGCGCCCTGCGCAGCTGCGTCCAAGACACCGTCACCGTTTTCCCCTCCACCTTTTCTTGGGCCGACGGGCCCGTTTCCGGAGCTGCAGGCAACACAGCAGAGCCGCGCGGCGACGTCGATGATTACCGACACGAAATATGCGCGACCATTTCGACTGAGATTTTAAACTCGGGCGTAAAAGCAGAGGTCACGCCGTTGAACCCTACCTGCTTCCAACGTGGCGATCCGTTTAAAGCTGGTCCTGCTGACGGAGCTCTGGTTGTAGAAAACGTTCACCGCTCCTTCATAGCACTCCCATGGTTTAATATCTACAAATGAAAAAATATTATTAACAAGAAAAACAGCTCAACATGGAGCTTAAAGGCTGCAGAGTAAGAGCAACCTGGCTAATGTGACGAGAAATTGCTGGTTGAGTCAAGCTCAGACTTTTCAAACCCGAGAAAATATAAAATGTCAAGAATGGCGGTGGCAGCATCATTCTGAGGGTTTGTTTTGCTGCCAGCGGCACCTCTGTGCTGCACAGAGAGAATGAAATATTGAAGAAAAACAACTGTCTTCAACGTTTCATGTTTTAATTTTATTTATTAGCCAGGCTTCAGCATTTCATCTTAATCTTGAAAGAAATAGCCCAAGTTCAACTTCCCAAAATTAGGAAACAGTATGACTTTCTTTTAAGAGCAACACTCTTTGTATGCTTTGGCTCTGCAATGATTTCCTTCTTGTACAAAAGTCTCTTTTGTTTGTTTCATTAAATTATTGCACATTCAGTTCACTATTGAGCAGATACGATAAAATAAGAAAATCATTTTCAAGCTCATATGAAGACACCACTGATTCAAATCAGCATTTAGATGGTTAAAACATGAGCTGGGTGTAACAACAGGACATTTATTCCAAACACAGGAGAAGGCAGGCCAGCATTAACATTTTGGACCCAGAGTTCATTGAAAATTTTGTGGATCACGTCAAGCATTTTAACCATTCTGGAAATGTCCAGCCAGAATGATGGCCGAACCCAACCGATGTGATTTTTGCAACTTGGCTCTAACTTCTTACCCGTGATGGTGAGGAAGTTTTCATTCCCGTCCAGTCTGACCCATCTGAGCTCGTCCAACACGCGCCCCTCCGGGTACCACTCCACCACGGAGTAGGCGGGTGCAGTTTCAGCTTTTCTCCAGGAGATGGCGACAGTGTGGTTCTCCGGCGTTACTTGAACATCAAGAATCGGCTTGGCTAAAAACACACACGCACACGCACACGCACACACACACACACACACACACACACACACGTATATATGTGATAAAAGTGAAGCTCCAGTTTCAGAACCATCAGATGAAGATCAGACAAGTTGTTCATGGTTTTTACCTGTGGTGTGGCGCGTTGTCATGGTTGCAGGAGGCGACGAGCCTTTAGAGTTCACGGCCTGCACCGTCACTTCGCAGTGGGAGCAGAACGGGACCGAGCGGTTCCTCGCGTCAGCGCTGACGTTGGTGACGACCGTCAGGTTGTTGCTGCTCACTGTGATGGCGTACTGGACGATGCTCCCTCTGCAGACGGACATGTTGGACTCCTGAAACGTTGGGAAAAGATTAACTCTAGCTCTGCAGGTGAACGTTTGCTTTGCCTCTTTGTGAGTGATTACTGTCGCCAAGGATTTACAGCCAAACCGCAAGATGAGTGTGTAAGACACATCATTTCTGTTCAGCTCCTCTTTTTCTTGTAAATTGAAACTGCGGTGCGTGTACTGTCAGGTTTCAGTTGCCCCTGAGTGAGTGTGTGTGTGACATTAAAACACTCTAGGTGTGTGTGTTTTAACTGTATTTGGCAAAAGGCCGTTCATCTCTCTCTCTCTCTCTCTCTCTGTGTTAGTGTGAGGATGTCACAAGATGTGGTCAAGGTTTGACCTTTAGTCTGTGCAGAACAAAGCAGGAAAGCAGAAAGAAAGTGTTACTATAGTTACAACACCGTGATCATGCAGCCGTGTGAGAACAATGGAGATGTGAGAATCCTCAAACTCATGAGGCTCCAGTGACTTTTTATTCATGACGGGGAAACAGGATCCTCATCCAGAAAGCGCACACGCTTCAGATTCAGAAAGTTTTATGAAGTAGCAGACAGTAGTAAAACAAATTTATCTAATCAAGACTTTTTTTTTATTTTTTTTTTTACATATTCTCATGAGAAAGTTTTTAAGGTTAAACTCCATTGTTTTCAGTGGCTTTCAATATAACTTTTTTTGGTATCTGGAAGCAATTTGTGTCCATGTGCTACGTCTGGATATGGGGTTCTATTATTATAAGAAAAATAATGAAAAATCACCATGGCTCTTCGCTGATCCGATTAGTAAATACCACCAATTAAAGCCTTGATATAAAACACATCACGTATGAATTCAGTCAATCAATGAAAGCCGACATAAACCGAAATGTAGAGACGTGTATCTAAATACACGTATGCCACAATATTTTATATGTATTTATTTATAGAAAACAGTGCTGTGCTTCCTGGTATTGGCTTACTTCTCTATGTTCATCTCAATAATCAGCAATAAAGTTGGTTGTTGTGACATAAAAAAAACTTTCTGAAGACATGGGAGTCTTTTTTTTTTTTTTTTTTTAATGAATTACAGTGAAAAACATCAAAGAGCGATTGTATCTATGTGTGTGTGTGTGCGTGTGCGTGTGTGTGTGTGTGTTTTTCTGCCTAAAACAAATCGTTGACCCTAGAACTGGGTCAACCAAACTTCCTTTCTGAGGCTGAGATTTTTAGTTTTTTCTGTCGAGCTGCAATGGACTATGCTATGCTTTTTAAGGAGTTTTATAACTCACCTACACCATTTTAAAATACTACTACTAATCATAAAACATATTTAGAAAACAGGTCGTTTTCAACACTTACATTCCAGTAGACTCTCATGGATCTGAAGTCGGGCCCGGCGGCGAGCCACACGTCCAGATGTTGTTCAGGAGCTTCAAAACCAAACGTCAAAAAGTTACTTTTTTAAGTGTTTGTTTTCTATAGACACCAAACAAATGTTTCTCTTTAAACTTATTCCTCGACAAGTTTCACTAGTTGGATGACGAAAAGCTCTGAAATCTATTTAATTAAACTTCAATCCAATCTGATGCCTTCAAACTTTGCAGCTCAGCGAGCCGCGACAATAAAACATGGGTCGCGCATCGCCTCTCTTGGGTATTGAAATTTATTATGAATTATTATTTTCAGCAGGTGTTTCTGACTGTGCAGCAAAAACAGGAAGGGATACTTTTGCGCAGACAACAGCTGGCAGCTGAGTTTGAGGCTCCTCCACCCTGCTTTATGTGCAGCTGCGCTGTCTTTTGAGCACAATCAAACTCCATTTGACCTCTTCTTTTTTTTTTTTTTTGGGTCATTTTTCCAGGAAATGAAGAAGACGTTTGCAAAAACTAGAGTAACAGATGCAAGGGTAACACGTCGCAGGCATTCGGCGCAGACAGAACCGCCGTGACGGGTGCAAAGCCTCTTGGAAAGTTGCTGCTATAAATTGCAATGTTCTTATTGTTTGAACACAACCTCTACGGTCAAGCATTGGCGGTAACTTGACGGTGTTTTTTGCCCAGTGGCGTTAAAAAAAGACTAAATCAAGATTCTTAACTATAGCATCAATATTCGTTACATCATATGTAAATCTCCTGGGGGTATAAATAACTTTGGCCTTGGCAGTGAAGGCTCAAGGGGGAAACAAAACAAAACGAAATGAACTCAACGCTGCAAGGTGAAAATTTGCACAAGACCTTCCTCATCAATAGAAAGAGGAAGGCAGCGCAAACCGATGCAGCTGAAGTTTTTGATAACTGCTCACTCGACAACGCTAGCCGTAAGTGGAAACTGCTGACATGTCGCCGCTGCGTATTCATAGCTCATGCAGTTTTATAGAGCTACCTCCATATCTTCACACCATCAGCACTGCAAAATACACTGCTGCATTTCCCATAAAGGAGATTCCTCCTGGCTTCCTTCACTCTCAACTGATGCAAGAGCGAGTGACAACTAAATTCTCCCAGATCAACTCAATAAAATCTCAGCAGCCTTATCAGCACAAGCGGTTGGGTTCTGGAGATAAAACGCAAAAAGACTTCATCCTTTCAGATAGTCAAGTCAGTGGTGATCTGATAGCGGCCTCACAAACCCAGACTGCAGGAAGCACCGCTGCACTGTCTGATGGCCTATATTGATACAGTCCCTGAGAGGTTAGCCTGCCGACAGAACGAGCAGAGCTTCAAAGCAACGCTGGCGTCAGACTCACCCTCTTCTTTAGTCGTGCTGGAGACACCAGAGCTCCACTGGCTCCACAGCCCGGTGCTGAATCTGGACCGCGCTCTGAATTCGTACCTGCTGCAGGGCTCCAAGGAGGAGACGTGCTTGGCCTCAAATGAAGTCGTCAGCCCAGCCTGCAGGCGATCAATGCACACAACGTATCTGATCAGCTGTTTGAGTTCAGCTGTAAAACATTTCAACAGTTTTCTTTTTTGTGAGGAAGGAATTTGAGGAGAACTTCGAAGCAGGGTTAGATTGTGAAACAACATCTCGTGATTTTTCTTTCGCAAAAGAAAAATCACGCGAAACCCATTCCGCGAAAATATCTATACCCTGAAAATGCACACTGAGACATGGTAGTGGCAGCATCATGCTGGTACAGCTGGTCAGAGTTGTTGTGCAGATGAATGACGATAGATTCACAGATGCTGGAGAATACCTGAGGCTGCGGCGAAGGTTCATCTTCCAGGAAGGCAAAAACAGCCAGAGCCGCAATGCAATTGTTTATGTGAAAGTACATTTATGTTTTAGAATGGCCTAGTCAAAGTCAGATGGTCAAACTGTGGCAAGTTTGACTATTCTCCATCCAGTCTAACTGAGCTTGAGCTAAGAGCATTGTATGTTCCTCCACCTGATTGATTATGCACTACTCTATGGTGATCTATCACTATCACATATTTTTATCTGTCATGGTTTTGTTTTTTAGATGCAAGAAAAAAGAAGAAGAAAAAAAAGCTGACTTGAATATGATTTTGATGGATTTGTGTCGATGAACAAAACGCACAAAAGAGTCTGAAAGGTCAAATTTTCAGCTTATTCCTGAGACAGGTGAGTCATCTCAAATTCACTTCTTCACACGTCGACCGAGAGACTCATATCTGCCTCCGACTCTGAATCAGCAGAGGCTCGGAGCAAGATGATCAGCCAGACATATTCAAAGACCTTAAATTGCCTTTTGCAATTTCTGCAACTCACTCAAAGCCCCCCGAGGGCTTTCAGAGAGCCGAGGGTTGGGGGGAGTTAAAACTTCTTACAGAGTCTGGATGAGTCGTCCAGTTCTTGTGCCGCCCGCCTTGGTACTGGACCTGCAGATGCGGAGTCCTCGCAGGCTGTTCCACTTTGATGGTGCAGTTCCTGGAAGAGCACTCGACTTGATCAACAATGGGCGTCGATGGCATCACTGCTCGGATCAGAACAAAGTTATGGGACGTGTTACAACCAAAAAGTAATAGCAAGATTTACAGGATTATGGTGCAACGGGGTTGAGAGGAATGAGCGGTTGGAAACGATTGCTGGTGATCGGCTGCAAAAAGTCAACGATTTCTGGAAATAAAATGACTTTGAATTCTCTCGACGAGACACAGCGTGATTCATCCGGGCAGAGCCGAACCTCGACAACAAGCGTTCAGAGTCTTACCGATGTCACTGAGCTTGTAGCTGACGATGGAGGAGTTAGCAGAACCCAGGGCGTTCTGGGCTCGAATCTGCACCGACACGAGCTGGACAGATCTGGGCAAAGTGAAACTGGCAGACGTCCCCTCAATCGCCTTGCCGGACAAAACCAGTCGTCCCGTTTGGTTTCCAACCCTGCAGCCCACAGAGCAAAGTTTCAGTTCAACAACATCGGCACGACTCTTGAGTTTTACAAGCAGAATAACGTGGGAAGAAAAGCGTGCTCACTCCACCGTGAAGCGGTTGACAAGGTAAGTGTCTCTTCCTCTGTCCCAGGAGCAATTCACACTCCCAGGGTCATTTTTGAGGATCCTGTAGATGCATGAGATGTTTTTGGGCTTATCTGGTGGGTCTGGACAGGAAAGGAGACAAACGTTGCTTGTGAATTTGTATCCTTACGGAACAGGATGCAGTCTTTCAAAAAAAACAAAACAAAAAACCACAAATTTATGACTAATAGAATCATTTTTCTCTGTTTCAATGTTCAGTTGATCAAAGCGTCTGGTTGCTTGTGTGAAAACAAACAGCCACCCAACTTGAGCCAGAAAAAAAAAATGTCTCCCAACGGTTCGTTATGAGCTGTGTGTCACCAAGCAGCAAAGAGAAAGCAGAACAAGCTCCTTTTTTTTTTTTTTTTTTAACAGGTTACTAAAGTTAACCCCAGTTTAGGTCAGGAAAGCTTAATGTGAACATGCTCTGCGGTTCTTCCAGAGAAGATTAAATGTAAACAGGAAACAAACTCAGTTGTGTCATGTGCAATAAAAACTGCTTCACAAAGAAACTCATCTCAGCCAAATACAACGCCCCACGTACATCCAGCTGCGACGTCCAGGCCACAGAAGTCCATATTTGGGACGCATTCAGACCAACAGCTGTATGTCCTTTTCTCCGTAATGTTCTCCACTTTCAGGAATATGGTTGTGTCGTTGTGTTGTTCGTGCGCGGACTTCTCGCCTTCGATGTACATGGATCTCTGGGTCCTACAACCGGGGATGAAGGTGCAGTACACCACGAAGCTGGAGCCTCGCTGCACCACGTCTCCGGCATCGGACCATGTCACGCAGGACTTCCTGTCGTTGTCCTCACCTGGAAGAAGGAGGGCTGGTTATTTCCTGGGGACTCAGTAGAATGAACACTCTTCTAACGTTTCGGGAAAACCCTGGTGAAATATTCGATTGCACAGGCGCATCTCAAGAAATGGGAACGTCTTTTTGACTGACTTTGCTCGAGGTTCCTTTTGCATGAATTACTGCATTAATGCGGAGTGGCCTGTGGCTCTGCTCAGGAAGCCCAATCCGCTTTGATGGCAGCCTTCAGCTCGTCTGCGCTGTTGGCTCTACAGTTTCACGTCTTCCTCTTGATCCCATGGCAGGTGGGGTTTTGGTCTACATTGCGCAGTGAAAGCAGGTATTTGTGCTTCTGTCAGTGTGGGAAAGTGTCACGTCCAGATGGAACATAAAAGCAGCATCTCCATAAAGGAGAGGAAAGGATCAGGATTTTCCCAATAGACAGCGATAATTTATTTGTTAAAAATAAAATAAAATAATCAGCCGTTGGTAACTTCTTTCTCTCAGCTCTCCCTCGCCACACTCTGGGGTTCTTCATTTTTATAACAAATGCAAAATCCACTTAGCCCAGGTAACAATATTTTACATCTTGCTCATATCTGCCTACATTTGACAGTTCCCTCCCTTGTCATCGATACGGCTCTGTTTGGTGGCCTTATCGTGTCACAGCAGGTAGAGCAGCTGTCTTGAAATTGGAAAGTGTGTCTTCCTTCAGTAGTCACATTTTGATGTGCCCCCGAGCAAGGCACCAAGTCCCAGGGTGTTTGTTTGTGTGTGAAATGTGCCTAAACTCTGACACCAAACGCAGAGTGAAAATAAAATAAAACGGGATCGATGCAGTGTCCGCTCACGGTGGTGTTCCCTGTTATTTTTTTGCACCTTTTCTCTTCTTCTTCCACTAAACTTTCCATCTATATGCTTGGATGCAGCAAACACTTTTCATTCACAACGACCCTTTTGTGTCTTGTCCTCCCAGTTCAGGTGTCACTAAAAGGTAACTCAGCAATCTTCTGATGAGGCCATCATTTTATTTTATTTTATTTTATTTTTTTGGTTTTTGCATTAAAACTCAAATCCATCCATCCATCCATCCATCCATTTTCCGTCACCCTTCTCCCTAACGGGGTCGGGAGTTGCTGGTGCCTATCTCCAGCTGCGTTCCGGGCGAGAGGCGGGGTTCACCCTGGACAGGTCGCCAGTCTGTCGCAGTAAAACTCAAATTACAAATGTAAAAGTTAAAATTTAAGAACGCTTTAGATAAGTGTAATGTTTATTATTATTATTGTGATTATTTATTGATTTATTGAGATGAGACGCACCATACAGTCGAGTTATGTTTGCCGGGCGGACGTGAGGTTTACCTGCGCACTGCTGCACGACCAGCGAGGCGACCGCGACGACCGTCACGCACCAAGAGAGGAACATCGTCGACGTAAGTCACCAGAAGCGGCAAGTATGAGTCTCACATCGCCGCCGATCCTGTTAGTTCCTCTTAATAAAAAAAAAAAAAAAACATAGCAGAAAAGAGAACAATAAAAACGGCGCACGAGCCCCGAAGACATTTATGGCACGAATGACCCTAAAACACTCGAGGGGGATTAAAGTGATTGGAAAAGTGTTGCGTTTACGGGACCCGTCGCCCAGAACTCACCGGCGACTCTCATCCCGGCGTCCTGTCCGCGTTCAGCGCCTCTCTGAGCGGCTCGAGGTTTTATCCGTGACCGCTTCTGTTTCCACGCATCTCCTTCTCTCGGAGCGGGGAGACTGCGCGCGCACACGCTGCCTCCGCTGAAGTGACTGACTGACTGACAAACTTCTGTCTGTCTGAAGCCAACCTGATGCAGCGCGTGCGTGTGCGTCAGTGACGACACACTCTGAGCACACCCAGCCTGAACATCGACAACACTTCAGAAAACTGACTAATAGGAATATCTTCCTCCACACTGAGGAAGATATTTAGAGGTTTAGAAGGAATTATTATTATTATTTATTTTTTCCTCACATTTTTATCCAGTTTAGCTTTCAACTTTTAATAAGTTAAATACCAATTTGAAAACTGCAGTTTTTGCTTTTAGTCTGTCGTTTTATACACATTTTTATAGTATTTACTAAATTAATTATTACTAAATTGTTCACATTTTTTTTTTTGTTTTATGATCTGACACTCTTTAAACTCAAGTTATTCAGGCAAAGAAAGTGGTTCACATTCTTCCTTAGCATTTCTATTTACTTGTCATTTCTCCGTGCATCAAACCTGCGCTCTCACATTTTCCACCTACTCTGTGTGTGTGGCTTTCACAAACACCAGCCTGTGTATCGCAGTCGGGGGACTTTCCCTCAAAATCTGCACCTCAACGTGGTTCAGAACTTGAGGCCGATTGAAAAGCAACATCAGGGATCAAACTTGTGCAGGGAGTGAAGTGTGCAGACTCCATTTGTCGGTTACCCTGGTGAAAATGCGATCAGGAACTGAGACGACTCTCAGGAAGAGATAAAAATGTGTGCAGTGCTGCAGCTGGTGCTTGTTCGAGTAGGACTGAAGGTTCAGGGACCTGTCACTGTATTTCCCATGAGGGGAAGTCCCAACTGTGTGTTTTGGAATAATTTCCCTCTCTGTGCCGCTTCATGGATCATTAAACACAGGGGCCACTTGGGGACACACGTGCAGAGGTCACACCTCGGTGTTAAAGTGACAGTGAAAAAGAGTGGCTGCTGTCCAAACGCTAATGTAGTATAACATATGACACGTACGTCAAAAATATCAAACTGTTACGGTTGCTGCAGGATGCAGGTCACTTTTTGTGGTGTTATGTTAATAATATTAACGTTATTAGCTAACACCAGAGGACAATACAAAGTGAAGTTAATTTCATGCATCTTTTTCACATGCAAGTTCACATCAAATACATTGAAATATTAGCCAAAGACAACACAAGTAAACACAACATGCAGTTTTTGAATGAAGATGCTCATTGTGTTGGGAGAAAAATCCAAACCTACATAGCTTTGTGTGGAAAAAGTGATTTTCTGCGCTGTTACTTATCTGTGGTTCATCACACCTGAGTTCGCTGTCTCTAGTCAAACACTGACCTACTTTCTGCCACACCTGTTCTCAGTCAGCACCTCACTTAAATAGGACCTGCCTGACAGAGTGAAGGACACCAAAAGATCCCGCAAAACTGGACGTCATGCTGAGATCCAGAGAACTTCAGGAACAAATGAGAGAGAAAGAAAAAAGCAATTGAGATTTACCGGTTTGGAAAAGTTACAAAGTTGTTCCTAAAGCCTTTGGACTCCAAAGTTTAGGTTTTGCGGTGAACAACAGTGAGAACCGTTATCCAGAAATGGTAAAAAAAAAACAACAACAAAAAAAAAAACACATGCAACAGTAAACAGGAGTGGCTTGCCGAACAAAATTACCCTAAGAGAGCAGCGATTCATTCAAAAGGTCACAAAAGACCCCAAAACATCCAAAGAACTGCAGGCCTCACTTGCTTTAGTTAAGGTCAAAGGTCATGCCTCCACCATAAGAGTTGGTCTTGGTAGAATTCCAAAACTAAAACCACTGGCTAGCAAAAAAACACAAATAAAAAACACCCCATTAAGGCTCGTCTTAGTTTTTCCTGAACATCTTGAAGACTTCTGGGAAAACATTCTGTGGCCTGAAAAGTTGAACTCTTTCAAAGTATCTCGTTACATCTGGTGCGAAACTAACACAGCATTTCAGACAAAGAACGTCGTACGAAGAGTAAAACATGGACCTGGAAGACTTGCTGTGACAAATGGAACGATGAATACCGCCGTCCACCTAAACATCCTGAAGGAGGACGTCCGTCCGTCCGTCTGTTCCTGACCTCAAAATGCAGCAGAAACATGATTCAAAATACACCTGCAAAGTCCTCCTCTGAAAGGCTGAAGAGAAACTAAAACGGGCTTGTGGATTTGCCGAGTCAAAGTCCTGACCCGAAACCTATCGAGAGGCTCCGGCATGACCTTGAAAAGTCCCTGCTAGAAAACTCTCCAATATGACTGAGTTAGAACAAAATGAGTGTCTCAAAATTCCTTCACAGCTGTAAAAGACTCACTGCAAGTTATCACAAACGCTTGTTTGGAGTTGTTGCTGCTAAACGTAGCGCAACTGAGTTTAGGGGGCAATCACTTTCTCACACAGGTCCATGTAGGCTTGATTTTTTTTCTACCCTTAATAACAGACATCTTGTGTTAGCTTTGACCAATATTTAAATTGGTTTGACGTTCTGTGACAAGGATGCAAAAACAAGAAATCACAAAGGGAGGTCAGCATATTTTTACACCACCGTACCGCATTTGAATTTAGGGGAAAACAGTTTCAAATTTAATCAATATCTTTGCTCATTTATTCACACAGGTAGCACAGGTTGACAGAACATCCATCCACAGAGATCAGCAGGTTCTCACCTGAGAGGGCAGCCATTAAAACCTCTTACACACTCGCCTCCACAGTGAAAATGACATTTAAACACAATCAGTAACAACAACGATGAGTAAAATGTGTGCTTTTGTAATGCTTTCTCAAAATTAGTCTCAAAAGTGCAGTTCTTGTCCCTCTGACATCGCTGCCACCTTGGCGTGTCAAGTGTCAACGTCAAGGGAAGCCACCTGTGGGAAGTATCCACCGTTCAGGAACATGCGAACTGAAAACGGAGAGGAGCAGGAATCATCTGAACCCACAGCCTCTCTCTGATTCTGCAGCAAATCCGGAGAGAAAACATTGTTCTCCATTGTGTCTTCCTCCATTCTGGTAATCTCTTGCAAGCAGACTCCTTTCCAGACAGACGTTTCAACAGTTTTAGGCCACAAAAGATCCCCGGCAGAACCAAGACTGACCCGATGAGACGAATTAGAGCAATCCACGTTGGACAGGAAGCCTCCCAGAAATCCTTCAAATCCAACCAAAAGCCTGTCCTCCTCTGCGTTTTCTGGATCTTCCCGTTGCTCCTCCCTTGCATCCCCGATCTCGCCGTCAAGCGGAAGCAGCGCAGCAATCTGAGGCTTGTAGCCGGTGTGCTCAACCAGAATGGTTCTGGGGAGAGACGTCGCCTGTTCGGCTCCATCTGGGCACTCTTCGACGTGGATGGTGGGGTACGCTTCGTCCTTCTCTTCCTGGGAGACCACGAGGATGGGGGAAAGGGTCGGGTCACTGTCGGTGAGGGAGAAAAGAGGCTCACTTCTGTCGTCCTAAAGAAAAGAAAACAGTCGGAATTAACCAGCAGAAAAAAAATGACTGGCAAATACTGAGTTATCACTACAGGCAGTACATTGAGAACTAGAAGAGCAAAAGAGCAAGGGTTCCTCTTTCAGTAGCGATGTTTCTATAGGTTTAATATTAGAATAATCCTTAAATGGCATGAACTGGCAGCTGTCGTAGTTGCTGGCTATATTAGGTACTAATACATCCAGAGTTGATTACCTCCAGCAGTCTGATGGCATTGCTGTGTCCTGGTTTGGGCAAGTTGTCCACGAGCCACGCAGGCCCCCATGCGATACATTTCTGTTTGATCCTACAGCAAAAGAAGAAATTAGATCAAGTTTTTTGGACATGCAAAGTTGTATGACTTTGTTTTATTGATCTGAATTGACAAAGTTAAACCTCGATTATTGCAAAAAGTGTTCAAACCACAAGCATTTTCACATTTTGTCACATATCAGCCACATTATTATGTTTCATCAGCTTTTTATTTTAAAGGCCAGCACGGACTAGCGGAAAATTGTGAAGAGGAAGCAAAATCATGCACACTGTCAACATTTTGTAAAAATAATATCTGGACACTTGTGTAACTCTCTTTTACTCTCCTACCCATAAATAAAAAATAGGCTCCTGGTGACACGGAAGGAGCTGCATAGATCACTGTTATTTAATTTGAGAAGGTTCTGGGTCCTTTCTGCACGCCGTTTTCATGTTCTTTCTGCGCCAATGTAGATTCTCTCCGGGTACTCCAGTCCACAACCGTGCATGTTAGATGAAATAGCCACTCTAAGTTGTCTTTAGGTCTCGACCATGCGGTACGCATGCTCGCCTGTCCTGAGTTCTGTGCTGCAGTTCAGCTCAAGGCTTGTTCATGTGTTAGAATGGCCTAATTAAAGGCCCTACAGTAAGCCTGTTGAGAATCCGCGCATTTGAAAAAATGATATTTGCAGTATGCTGTCCTTCCAATTCGACTGAGATCGGAACTGTTTACAACAGAAGAATCCACAGGAATGCGCTTTTCGTTGCGATAATATTTTGTGTCGGGTCAAATTAATGAAATCCCGTTAAAACACACGGAGGTTTGCGGTTGTGACGTGACAACATGTGGTTAAAAGTGCAAGTGGAACCAACACTTCAGCAAGGAAGCGCACGTCGATGCTAATGTCATGACTAACGATGCAGATAGCCAAACAGCAACATCAGAATGAGGTTTAGGTTTCTGTTCACAACAACCAAGTGGTTTTTACTCATATTGCGGTGTGGTTTTTCACTAAAAATTAACCACAGGGTCCTCCATCCCTTTTACTCGTAAAACAAAACTTATGAACGTTCAGGCTGCAGACTAATGAGCCAAAGAAAAAAAAAAAAAAACGACGCTGGCTCAGGAGTTTGTCTAGCAGAAATGACTGAGGCTTTCCGTGGAAGAAGTAGCGTTTTTTTTTTTTAGAAAAATTACCGTTTTCTCACACAGCTCCAGCACATCAGGTTGGCTACGATTGCTATGGAGATCGTGATGATGAACACAATCACAATCACCAGCCCCACTGTAAGAGATATGAAGAAAAAGTCATTATTTGGATGAATCCTGGACTCGGAACCTTTTTTTTTTTTTTATCATACCGATCAGGTGAAATTAAGACTACATAAATGTAAAAGTTTTATATCTGGTGATATTTTGCGACTTAAGATAGAGAAGTGGTATTGACCAGCTGGAGCTGGAGGCTGAGATAAGGTCTGTCTCCCTCGAGGCCCTTCTCCCGCTGAGTTCGATGCGGTCAGCTGAAGGGACAACGTTCCTTCTGGACAGTCCAGCCACATCTGTCTTTGGCCAGATCCAGACACCGTCACTGTGCAGAAGAAAACAACAGTTAGCTTTTTTCCCCATCCTGCAGAATCTAAAGAGCTTCTTGCTTGGTTGCTCAAGTTAAACCACTGCACTTCACCACAAAAAAACCTAGAGTGTTCAACTCAGAGGCTTTGCATTTTGCTGCATGCCAGCTTGAAACAGTGCAAAGTTGACAAAAAAGGGAAGGAAAATGATACATTGTTTGCAAACTTAGGGTTAGATGAGAGAGCATAGGTTAGGGGTGTCCACAGTCAGACTTCAAGGTGCCATGCATGTTTCAGCTCTCTCTCAATGTTCTGCAGAGGCCTCCTAACGAACCATCGCTTGACTCAGATGTGTTGGAGAGAACAAAAACACGCAGGACAACTTTGGACACCTCTGTTTGATAGGTTATTCATGAACCAGTCAAATTAGAAATCGAATCTCACAGATGCTCTTATTCAAACTCGCTCTGCTGTTTTGTCAGGAAGAACAGGCAAAAGTTCTGTTTTCTAGACGAACAAAGTGTTTGATGCGTGACAAGATCTGAAAAAGCTGAAAATACACAAACACTTTTTGCATGGCAAAGTCAGCGGTCAGTAGTATTTACCCTCTGTTACTAAGTGTATTCTGTTTGACGTCAGAGACTCATACTGAAACTCACATGAAGTGTAGGAGAGATGAACATTTGCAGTCAATACTGACCCACAGACTGTGGGCTGAGGAAGCCGCACGGTTCTGCATACTGACTAAACCGGTTTCTGTTCTTACACGCAGCCAAAAGTCAGCTACCTTTAAGACATGGATGCAACTTGGAAGTCCAAAAAACAAATGCTGACTTTTTGAAACTTTGCTGTTTTGCATTTGAAGACAAAAAAAAAAAAAAAAAAGCAAACACAACGGTTAACCTCCATAGATATGATAATGCATTTGTTGTAACTGTTCATCATGCCCCATGCTTGGATCCAGAAACCCATCCAATGACCGCCAACTGATTGGGGATTAATGTGTGCAAAATGATGCCATTTAAAGTTTCTTTGCACATGTACAAGTTAAAATAAACCAGGCTAATGAAAAACCTGCACATGATATTCAGAAGCAGGTAATTAATAAAGAGTACACCAGAATCATTCAGTGAGTACATGACATTTTAGAAAGAGGAAAAGGCACAAGCTCTGAGGAGCTCTCATAGTCAGGTTCCACAAATAGCGAACAAGGCAAGCTGGCTGGTAACAGTCTCTTCTGACACATGTGCATGAAGCCACACGGCTTCCTGTTTTGCGTTCAGAACGAGTTCGAGAAACTTCTAAAGATGCTACTAAAGCAACATCAACTTGTGTTTGGCTCCTGTTTCTTCACTACTGAACATCTTCAAATGTCTAAAACACTGGATTGTTTTGTTGTTTTTGTGAGCAGATGCTGGCTTTGATGTTTGGTTGCTATGTGTGTGTTTTGTTGTTGTTGTTTTTTTATTTGCTCCTTGAAAGAGTGATTAGCAATAACAGAGAAATAATAATTTGCGCTCAACGTCTGAATTTCTTTTCGTTACGGGAAGCCTGAGCGAAAAATACCCTGCTGATGCAATGAAACTTCGAGGGAGGGGAATATCAATGGATTGCCTCTTGCACGCTTTCCATTAAGTAAGTGTGGTTTGTGCCGAGACACAACACTTGCATACTGCTGCATGTATAATTTACCACGCCTGTGCGCACACAGGTGTGAGAGTTTGCCTTCGCTTGAGACCAAGGTGAAGTACAAGGACACACACATGCACAAAAAAAGCTGCTGTTACAGGAGGACAAGGGCAGGCTGAAGCAGCGATGAGCAAGAACAGGAAACTCACTGTTTCCTTCCACACTTTCAAATCAACATCAACATAATGTGAATGAGAGGCTCCACTTAATTTCAAGATCAGATATGATCAAGTTGTTGTTGTTGTTGTTTTGGAAAAAGGATTTTCAAACCGAGTTTGAAGATATAGCAGCGGTTGAAACATGCTCAAAATCCTCAGTAGTTTTCTTGATTTTATATCTGCCTTCATTATAACATTTTACTCATTTGATTATCCTTTCAATTTCCAGTTTTAGTACAATAAACTACTGGTCCTACTATGATACTTTAGAGTATGATATCTTAGTAAAGTCTGGTCATGCAGAGCACTTGAGAGTAATCATTAACTTACACTATATTGGCACAAATATTCATAAAGATGTGAATTTGATTTAAAGACTTATTTTTATTCACCAGGGTTTCATATGCCATCCCCCACGTACTTTCTCTCCCACTTTTATATGTTTTTGATCATTTTTTATCTTTTGTTCCAGAATCACATTTGTGGGGTCAGACACTGATGTTGGATGAGACGTCCTCGCTTGCGGTCTCCGCTTTAATTCATGCCAAATGAATGTCAAGGCACATTGAAGCAGTAAGATTTCCTTTCACTGGATCAAGAGGGGCCCAGCCTAATTCCTGAAAAAGCTCACAATCACCCTACTTACCTCAAATCTTCACAATCTTAACAATGCAGAAAAGCAAGTGATGTCACCCTGGCAACAGCTAAACCCACACTCATCCACTGGATCGTCATTACCACTATGCTCTAGAATATACTGGCATGGCTTACATCACCACATCTGACGATTTGCATTTCCCTTGGTCAGGTAGGATATGGATGCAGCTGCTTGGCCATGAAAACCCAGGATGGAAAAGTATAGTATTTGATTTCAGTATTTCAGGTCTGGATGAGTTTTAAAAAAAGAAAATTACCATCTATGATGACAGTGCTTTGAAAATTAAGCCTGGAAAATGTTTCAACTTCACAGCTTTGCTTTGAAAGCTTCTGCACTTTTTAACGCTACAAAATAAGATGTCAACTTTGGAAGGGAAAGAGGCAACATTGCAGATGAAGGACGTGAGCAATTAAGAAGACTTCAAAACACACAGCCGGCAGTAAACCGAACAAGATGAAAGAACTGCCATGGAGACATGTGAGAGGAAGTCTCAGGTCTATATACAGAGCCCAGAGGAAGTTGTTGAATCAAAATAATTCATCAGACCTTATTCAGTTCAGACAATCTGTAAATAATCAAGAAGGCAACAAGGGAAATCTAATTTGTATTTGTATTTGGGTCTTGTAAATGTTCAAATCTTTGCAGAGTCTCAGCTGGACTTTGGTCTGGACTTTGGTTAGGACATTTTAATACATGAATATGCTTTGACCCACAGCTCTGGCTGTATGTTTGAGGTGACCTTCAACCCCAATCTCAAGTCTTTTACTCAATTGTTCTTCCAGAGTCACCCTGTATTTTTCTCTATTTAACCTTCCCATAATCTTTGAACAGCTCTCCTTTCCCAATTGAAGAGAATCATGCCCACAGTATGATGCAACCACCACTATGTTTAACAAAGGGGATGGTGTGTTCAAGGTCAGATGAAGTATGAGTTTTCCATCACCCATGGTAAAAACATACATTTTGGTCTCGTTTGACCAGAGCACCTTCTTTCATGTTTTTTCCAACATTGTTTGTAGCAAACTGCAGACAAACCTTCTTATATCTTTCTTTAAATATAAACAGAAACATCTATCAAGGGCCAGACTTGAGGTGCTATTAATAGTTCTCTTGTTTGAAAAGTCTCTTGTGATGGATTGTTTGTATATTTGTGTTCTTTCTAAGTGCTCACCGTTGAGCTCTGTGCTGCTGGAGTCCAGTGTCTGCAAGTAGACAGTGTACTTTGAGATGAAGCCTCTCCGTTGGTCCGGGGGCAGCTCGTCCCACCGGACCAGGATCCGTCTGGCCTCGCGGGTCAGAACATGGAGCATGGGAGCTGAAAGTGGCCCTGAAGCAAACAAGCACGGACACAATGATTACAGAATGGTTGGTGCAGACTGTGAGAAAACGAAGCAGAAAAGCTGCCTGCTTTACTCTGCTCTCTGGAGTAGATCGGTGTGGATGTTGGAGCACTGGCGCCTCTGGTGGTCACAGCATACAAAGACACGTTGTACCTCACACCCGCTGTCAAACCTGAAACAGAGTGACGATGAAACCCGCTCTGTGTTCTGAAAGCAGGTCGCTTATTTCACTACGTCTGGTTGGTGGGTGTGACATATCATGCTTTCTGTACGGTGTGATTAAGGCAAAACATAATTATACCGAACAAGGGCCACACGGGGGCGCTGTTTGACCGCCTTTAAAAGCCACACTGTGATCTGCTGATTTTATGCCAGAAAGTTCTTGAAAAACGTGGTTAGATGTCTTACGGTGGCAAACCACAGCTAAAAACAACAGCATCGTTTTTCGGTAATGTTGTGAAGACTAAAAAAATAACATAAATATGAATAAATATATATATAAATATGTTTAAGTGTTGTCTGGTCGACAATTTCTTTTCTCATTCTAATCTAATATGTATTTTCAACTATTCTTATTGTAATTTGAACAAGTTATTTGAATTTTCATAAAAGAAAACCACCACAAATTTGAACCCAGGACCTTCTTGCTGCAGGGCAACGGTGTTGCCAACTGCCCCACTGTGCAGCCCTCATTATTATAATAACGATAATGTGCAACCTCATTTTAGTTGCACATTATCCTCTGAGTTTATTTTTAAATGGTTAATATAAATTTAATTTCAAATACAAGAGCAGTTAAGGTAAGAGAAAAATATATTTTTTTTAAATGTCCGCACAAGAGCAACTGTTGAAGGACTTCGGGATTTTACAGGAATATTTCCTTGTTAACTTATTTTCACTTTATTTACCTAGTTAAGGTATTTGGAGGTGAAAAAGCATATCCAGAAAGTTTATAAAAATGTGAAATTTGTCTTATGTTAACAATTAATAAATGCACATGTGTGATTGAATGACTATACCTGTGATTGTTGTGTCTTTTATGTCTTTAAGCACTTTTTTCCACTGCAGCCCCGCTGCATGCAAGCTTTCCCATTCTACCACAAAGTACAGAAGACCTTCCTGAACCGGCGCAGACCAGGAGACACGAGCAGAGCTGTCGTCTGCACCAGGAGCCAACTTTAGAAAGAAAGATTTAGAAGCACCTAAAGGATCAAGAGAGTTTAGTGATTACCACAGAAATGTAAAATACTAGAAACATTTCAGTCCCTTTTGTGTAACTTTATTGCACCTGCATGCCTGAGATCTACAAAAGCTGGTGGAGACGCCCCACTGGAGGTCACTGCACTGACGGTCAGCCCAAGAACCGCCGCTGGCGCCTGAACTGAACACTGGCTGGAAGCGGCAGGACAGATCTCCTCTCTGCCATCATCCAGGACGATGCTGTACCGCAGCAATTCACCACTGTAATCCTCTACAGGCGGAGGCTGGGAACGACACCGTTTATTTACCCATTTATTTTGAGGTTTTCATCTATTTAATCTTTTCTTATAGTGCTTAAATGCTGTCCAAAACCCAACTGTAGCAATATTTGACAAACAAACTGAATGATTATGTAACTTTTTGCAACACAAATAGGTAATCACAAAAAGGATTTTTTTTTCAAACACCAAGTTGCAATCTCTGAAAGAAAACAGTTTGTTTCCAAATATAACAAAAGAATGTCTGGAATAATTAAATATAATGTTAGAAGGCTAATAGGTAACACACGTACAAGTCGAGAAATATCAGAGTAACACCTGGGCGCACTGCCTTGCACCTGGACCATGAACAAACATGGAGATCAAATTGCTAATGCATGGGAAACACATACTTTCACCTTCCCAGCTATAACAGGAGGAACATTTGAAAATGAATTTAACTGTCAAAAAAATAACTTAAAAATAAAAATTCAACATGTAGCCTAATTATATGGATGTTTAGAAGATTCTTAGCAGAAAATATCAATACCTTCCAGAAAACAGTAACGTTCCTCAGCCCATGTTTGACCTGGTCTCCTAAGCGTCTCCATACATGCAGCTGCTGAGTCGGACCTGTTGGATCAGACTTAGCATGAAGTTTCTCTGCCTCGTGTCACTTTGACTCCTTCATATTCCAAATATCTCACACTTGCCTTTTCTGGGACTCGTCCTCCTCACAGACGGGCTCCATTTGCTGCAGAGAACGCGCTGGCTGCTTTTAAAGCTTGTGGTCTGTCCTGATGCGTAGGAACACGTTCTGATTTGGAACTCATATTCAGTCTCAGGCTTTAGGTTCTCCACTCGTATCAGACCCTCGCTCAGCTCTGCTCCCGCTCTGTGCTCCTGAAAGAGAGCGGGATGTTTTTAGGCTATTGCATGGGAAGATTTAAAACAAGAAAAACTGCAAAGTCAACATGATGCCGCTTTACCCAGGTATTGTTTCCTCGCAGCCTGATTTGGGGTCTGAGGAGCATCGAATGCTCAAAGGTTTTCCAGTGCAGCACAGCTGACGTGGAGTCATTCATGAACTCCACCTTCACTACATGAGGGGTTTCTGGTATCACTGAAATATAAAACAATAAAGCAATCTGAACAGGCAATGGCAAATGTGATAAAAAAAAAAAGATACAGATCTAAAAGCGTTTGCAAGTCTTAAACTTTTACAACCACAAACTTCAACATGCCACCTGTTTAGCATACAGTGGACCCGAGTGATTTAATCTCAGCTTAAATCCAGAATGTTCTACGAAAGCCTCAGAGGTTTGACAGAAAACATTAATGAATGAACAGGAAACAAGAATCTTGTTTGCAGTTTTCCCACCAGCCACACAGGAGAAACGGCACATATGAGGAAGACGGGCCAAAATGTGTATTTTTTTTGTTTACGTGAAATACTAAAAAGACAAGTAATGCTGAGAAACCTGCAGCAGGCTTGAAGCTAGGAGCAGGTCATTGATCCTTGATCAGACCAAAACTAACCTGGGAATTGATCTTCAAACTATCTCTATTTATTGATTTTTTATTAAAAATACCAACGCACGCTACAGTTTTCAGATATTTACTTATTCAAAAGCTTTAAAACCAATACATAATTTTCTTTCCACATTGTTGCACTACTTTGTGTCGGTGTATCATATACCGACTATCCGGATAAAATGCACCGATGTGTGAATCAGCTCTGTAATCTATTAAACAGCTACTGTCAGTGAATTTGCTAAAGTTCAAACAGTGGGTAGGTGGCAGAAAGACAGAGGAAATTGCCTCTGTGACATATATAACATAAAGAGAAACTTTACTGAAAGTCAAATTAGTCAGACTCAGGAGAAAAAGGACTGATTGAACTAACCACTCGACATATGACTCAGCCTTTGAACTACGATGATTCTGACTAATTAACTCAAATGAACAACAAGGTTAATGCACTCTCATCAAACGAATGTCGAAGCATTACCTATGTCTGCCAGAGAAAAGATGAACGGGTCCGACCGGGACGCCCCAAAGTGGTTGTAAGCGGAGACGGTCAGCGTGTATTTAGTGTTTTCCTCCAAGATTGCTCGTGGTACGCCGATTTCCTCCCCGTCCAAGATCAGATCTAAAACGCTTTCATTCTCCCTGATAATGAAAAAAGGAAAGGGAAATTAGGCCACAAGCACATGCTGAATTAGAAACAATAAGAAAGCAAAACTGGACACCTGTGGACTGAAACGTTGTAGAACGTGTCGATGTGTGTTTCCCGTCCTCTGTCCAGTGAGCAGTTCACCAAGTCAGAGCTCCTTGTTGTTTCACAGTTGATACTTGCAGGCTTGTCAGGAGGAACTGTAGCGATATGAAAACGCAAGAGAAGGTTTCTCATCATCTGGAAGCACGAACGAATGCTTGGGACTAATTTGTGAGATTAGTTTAACTCTAATGCATCGGCTCTGCACTCACAAAACAATTCCCCAATCCAAACAGGATGTGGTGGCTTCACTGCAGCCACCCAAGACAGCCTTCACCCAGCGGTGTTTCAAGGATCTAGCTCTCTTTTAATTGAGCAGCAGATAATGTCGAAAATGTTCTATCCGGGTCATGGTACAGCACTCAAATTTAGCTGATCATATTGTGCCAAAAAGGTGAGAAGTTATCTAGGGGAAGCCAAGATGTCTGCATTTGAGTCACTGAGTTTGCAGCAATCCCTCCTCCTCAGCAAGCACGAGGCAGCAGTGGAGAGTAACAATTCCCTTCAACGGAGGAGAAACCTCAGAAAAAAATGAGGTCGTCTGTAACGACTCTGCACTAGATTAAAGCGGTCTTATATTTTACAAGGCATTATAGTTTTTTATTTTGCTTCGTCATTTTCTCTGACCCGTGAAATATGAAATAAAGAAGGTGATTTCTCACAGCGGTAATAGATGAACTCACAGCACAACCGAGAGAAAGATGATAGATCTTTCAGGTTCAATATTTTAGAACAAAATGAGTAAAAAAGCCTTGAAAGAAAAAAAACAAAAAACATTGCAAAATAGTGAGAAAAATAGTGAGAAAAATCTAAAGCAGTGGGGACTGATTTAAAACCATTGCACAGAAAATATGCAGTGATTCCAGATGTGTTTTCTGAATTGAAAATGAAACACACAGTCTCTACAAAATACCATATTTTTAAATGATATAAATTTATCAGTCTGATATATATATATTTTAGAGTAGCTGCACTTTGAGAGAACATTAAAATAGTTTCTCCCCTCTGCTGCACCTCCCTCCCGACCCGCCCTGTCCCGTGTCGAAGTAAAGCGTACGTACGTGCAAGACGGAGATCCAGGCCACAGACGACTTCCAGAGCAGACAGCTGGCTGCTCTTCATCTTGCAGACCACCTTAGAGAGCGGCTTCCACACGCGGGGCAGGTAGAACGCCGTTGTGGTGCAGTTGACTCTTTTCGACAGGTTCACTGTCTGTTTGTTCAGGTCCAGGAACATCTTCGACCTGAAAGCCAACAGTAGGAGGCGGTTTCATGTGTCTGAAGGTGTCGTTTCAGAAAAACAATGCAGGATGCAGAGCACAAAGGAGCATTATAGAAGATTCTTCCTCACAGTCTCTGTTGGACAAACTCAATAAATGTTTACATCCGTCATGTTTTTTTTTGTAGTTTCTTATATTGTGAATAGTCTGTTGTCTTTTTTTATTGAACAAACACACACACACACACACACATTATGTACTTTAAAAAATGTTCCTAACCAGCTGCATATTTCTTAGATCACAGTACTAGACGACTGCACTGTACGTTTAAGTTGTGATCATGTCCATAACAGTATGCTATTATTTGACCTTATATATTTTGAATACTTTTTTTTTTAATCTTTGTGTGAATCCATATGCTTTTGTTCTGCTGCTAATCCTGGATTTTGAATGTTTGCAAGTCTGGTGAAAAACATTGCAAAGTAAGCCTGGTTGATGACAGCGAAGCTAGTGTGTGATGTGAAGCCCAGGAGATGATGCTTGAAGTAGGCGTCCGATTTAAAGCCTCTCTACCGATGCTGAACTTGGGCATGCCAAGTGATGCCGAAGATACGGATAATCAAATCTGATCACGTTTGATTATCTGCGGTTGAAGATTCAAAATATCCAGACTTGGTTACACAAAAACCATGATGCTCTATAGTGAACAGAGATGCTATAATCACATTTCAAGAAGAATTTACAATGTTTCTCCTTGCCACTAAGACCATCACTGATTGTGAGAAGCCTGAAAAGCTGAATATGCAGCCAGGTTATCCACAAAGTCATTTTTGTGAGGCATTGGATGGCTGATGAGGGCCATCAGCCATCCAATGCCTCTGCCAGGGTGGCATTCTTGCCAGATTCTCCACTGCAAAAAAACCACAAAAATAAATAAAACACACATATATTCTGCACTAGTCAAAGTTTCAAAGCAAATCTGCTCACCCCTTTTCACATCGGAAGGTGTGGCAGTACACGGTCAGGTTCGAACCCATGAGCAGGACGGTGGCCGGTTCTGCTGTTGCATAGCCGCCGGAAATGAGGTCCACACAGCCTGCAGGGAGCAGAGGGCAGCCTGCGCAAGCAAAGAGAACCGTTTGAAAATTCAGAAACAAGACTCAGCTTCTTGATCGCTTATTCTTTTTTTTCTTGTTTTTAAATAAAGACTTTATGAGTAACAGAGAAGAACCCGCGAACAACTCACCATTGATGGAAAAACAAAACAGCAAGATGATGCATCTCCAACTGGCTAACAAGAGATTCATCTCAGCTCATCTCTCTGGAACAGGAGGACCCTATGGAGTGATGAGGAAAAAAAAAAAAAAGATTAAAAATCATGGGCTCGATCTTCAAGACTGAAGCACATGAAGGAAACGACTGTACCTCATCCATTCGTGTCCAGAAATAAGGCAGCAACCTTTCCAACATGAGGAGGAAGAGCAGCTTATCGTCTCTCCTGTCTCACTGCGGGTTTTCCTGTTGATAACGTTTTCATAAGTGCGTCACAGCAGGTGTGCCACATCCACCCTGCCACATTAAACAACAACTACACTCTGGATTGTGATTCTAAATCACCACAAACAAATTATCTTTCCAATTATCTTCATTCTCCCCACTTATTTCCCCCCCAGAGAAGATAAAACTCGCCAGAATTACGTCCTGTAAGCGTTTCTCTCATCAATCCGCCATCCAGTGATGAGTTCAACATCAGTCTGACGCGACCCGCTTCGCTCCACGCGCTTCCTTCGACTCATCTGTGCAGCCGGAGAGTCACGTCTTAAAAGAGGCCATTGACCCAGTTAGGCGGTCTGCTGCCAGAGCAGAAACTTTCAACATTCGTCTCGGTACTTGTGCGCCCTACTTCAGCTGCCTGTTTTTCATCACCGCAAAGGCCGAGCTGACGTAAAGCGTCTCGTGAAGCTGCCGCTGTTAGCGGGTTATTGGGCGATAAATCTCGTAATCACGCGCTGACCGCTGCTGCTGCCCGCTAACGCCGACTGCCTAGTTTCCTACAGTAAATGCTAAAATGGCTTATCAGCATGAGCCAAGTTGGGGTTTATATTAAAATAGAAACTATTTGGAAGCTATTACTATTATTATTCTGGTTTTCTACAGGGAGATAATCATACTTACATGTTTTAGCTTCACATGTCGTGTTTCTTTTCCAGCGAGGCGCTTTGACTGTGATTGTTGTCTGTCGCCTGAACTTTTGTGTCTGTCTGAGCCTCTTCTTTTTTTTTTTTTTTTTTTTGTAGTTAAGCTTGTTTTTGTGAATTTTTACGAGTTTTTTCCGTTTCTAACCTCAACGGCTTTGCAGGGAAAACCCAGAATTAGAGCAGAAACGCCTGCTCGTAGAGATAAAACACACCTCAAAACTGTGGGCTGCTATTAGCGCTGGGGTTCAAAGAGCAGGATGTTAAACCCTGCTGAATATTGAATGCGCTATACTTTTGAGATATAAGTCGTTGCCTGATGAGTTCTGTGTCTCATCCGCGACCTGATTTCAAAATGTCCACACATGTCAAACAACGGGCTGGAACAGCGACGGGGACAAACACCAGCAGCCCTCCTCAGTGACCTTGACCCCTTTTCTTTAAGGTCATCCAGTGAATTGCAAATTAGTCGTGACACTTGCACTCTTTCAAATTTGATCACATAAGAATCGTTCAGATGACGGTTTGGGTTTCGCTTTCCTGTTGAGTTTGTTTTCTGATCATTTTTCTGGACTTAGTTTATTGTTGCTCGATTGATTCCTCTGTTTAAAGTTTCTTGTTGTGTTTTCTCTCTGTTTGTCTCTCCTGTACGATTTTCCTTTTTTAATCCAGCTGCTCTCTCTGTGTGTTAAGTTAGCAGTGTTTAAATGTACAATCTTATTTTTTCTGCAAGGCTAAATGTTGGGTGACTAAATGCAACATGATGCTCTTCTCTGCTAAGAACCTTTCTTTGCACTCTGAACCTTTCTTTGATATGCTTGCTTTTTTTTCTTGAACAATCTCCTTTAATAGAGTTTTAGAAAAAAAAATCTACTTTCTTTTTCTTTCAGAAGTTTTACTTTTCAAATATATGGCAAAACAATGATCCGACTTCTGTTTGCTGTTATTGCTGAGTCAGTGTAAAGACGGTAAAAGTCAGCGAGGCACAATGGTGGGTCGACCGGCAGACGCACACAAGACGCAGAAGTTCGGACCTAAGTGAGCCTGCTACACTGCGTCTGATCCAGCCGTTTAAAATTCATTTGTGCTGCTTTTAGTTATGTTAATGTTTTCTGGACTGCAGGGAATGAAAACAGCCAAACCTCCAACAGCCTTCAGGCCTCAGAGTAACTTCCCTGCAGGGGCAGAAAGCAGCTGTGAGCCCAACGGTTGGTGGCATTTCCAGTTAAGAGAGAGAGAGAAGCCACATCTGACTGGACTTGAAACAGAAAGTCAAGTTGGTTCAGGGAAAGTAAAGAGGATCTGAACCAACTGAGAAGCTCTCTTCTCCTCTCTCAGGATCAAGATGTTTGCCTTCCTACTAATTTAAATGTTCATTGTCACTTCTGCTCAGAATTTCCTTTGGAACAATTTGATTTCTGGGTCATTTTGTCTCGTTTCTTCACTTATTCATTTTAAAGATAAAAGTGGGAGTCTATAAAAGACCAATTAAAGACCTAACATGGTTCTGAGAATAAATATGTCTTCAAAGTGCCTGTTTTTTTTATGAATGTTTGGCATCAGATCATCTGAAACCCTGCAAGGTTAAACAAGCTGCTTATTTCATGGATGGATGAAATAAGCAGTTTAGGCTCCATGACAAAGGTAGTTAATTTTCACACAGATAGGACAATAAAACACATTTCTAATGCATAAAAAGCATATACATAATCCGCCATTGTTTTTGAGGTCCAGAGCCTCGAAATTGTCAAAAACTGATTGAATTCCCCTTTATGTTTTGAAGGGGAAAAAAACAAGAGATTTTCCAAAAGCAAATGACACATTGCGGTTTAATATCTTTATGATCAGTGTGCTTCTGCTCTTAATGTTGCCATCATCAGGATTTTTTTTCCCCCTACATTTGATTCTTTCATCTTTCATGCCAAATCTGAACGGCGAATCTCCAAAACAGGAAGGAAGATGCTTTACATTTCAAAAACTCTCCCTTTCTGACCGTCTGTTTCTGCTGACGGCAGCAGAGAGAGAAAGCAGAAGGAGCTCCACTTTTTCCACAGGTTACCTATTCCACAGGAAACTGTGACTTAGTTTTAAAAACTAAGTAGATTTTCTTTTAGAAAAGAAAATCTACTTAGTCACGTGCTTTTGGCGAAGGCTCATAAAGCACATAACAAATGGGTGAACCCAGCGGTCTCACTCCAGTTCTTGTCATTTTTCAATGTGTCTCTGCTTCGACACTGAATTAAATAATGACGTTTTTAAGGGGACTGCCCCTGTCGGCAAAACTGAAAAAAAAATAAATAAATAAGCCACTGAAAAAACCTGAATAACGCTTTTGAATTGTGGTTCAACAGAATCATTCAAAAACACAAAATAGTGAAACAGGCTTGTATGAAAATGATGGTCCTTCTAGAGAAGATTTTAAAAAATATATTGCAATAGGGACATTTTAAATGAAGGCATGTTCATTCAGCAGCACTTTAACTTTGGAAAAAAGCAGTTGGAAACAGCTGGTTTCTTCAGGTCTGCTGAAGATTGAGATTGCTAAGCGAACATTTGGTTTTGTTTGTTAAGTGTTCTCACGCTGTGTGGTAATTCTGGCGCAAGAAAGAGTTTGCCACTTCCTTTCCTGCAGATCTAATCAGGGTCAGGTCAACGTACTTCTTCCTGTCTTGTCCTGAGAGCGCATCAAGTCAAGCATCTTCTTCGCGGAGTAAAATCCCTCGCTTGACGTTCTCAATAGATTGCATTTTGTTTGCCTGCAACACTTAAAAATGATGACAAAAAATGTGAAAAAATGTCCAAGAATAACTCAACAAACAACGTTTTTTTGTGTGTTATTATGTAATTTAAAATGTGGTAGTTTGTGTTTGAAAATGAAACCAAGCAGTGTGATTTCATTTTTAAATGTGGTTCAGATTGCATTGCAAAAATGGCAAATGTCAACATTTATTTTCCAGTTTTAGTATCGTAAAATGGTTTTGAAAGTCGGGGTAATGCTTGAGATTGCACAGTAGATGAGTGGTTCACTGTGTTCTGCACGTGCAGAAAGATATAAATCTGGCGGTAGACCAGACAGGTAGCATCTGTCTGTACAAAATACCAACAGTTTCAGTCGACTGGGGGGAAAAAAAGAGACAAAATGAAACTAAAGCTTACTCTTTATTCTTATGTGAATATATACAGCTTTTGACTGTCTTTTTGTGGCTCTGAAAGTTCAGATCTGATTCCTTCACTACACCCAGGTTTCTAGCCTGATCTTGAGCTTTTAGCTGTAATGACTGAAGCTACCATTCAGTTGAATGGATTTATAAACGTAAATCAAATTAAAGAAGATGCTACAGGTAGAATTGAGTTGGTCAAACTTAAATACTTTAGATTCAATCAATAAATAATGGTTTACTGTTTCAGTGAACAAACTTAACTTGCAGAAACTAATTTATTGGATGGAAAACTTGCCCAAAATTGGATTGAGTTCATCCAATGAGTCATTTTTTTGAGTGCACCACTGGCGGCTGCTGATCAGCAACACTTGCATCCAAGGTGTGGGTGTGTGAGTAATGCCTTTCTGTCTCAATTTCAGGATGTAGTTCTATGACCTTTTAATGTCACCAGACCCCCACTGATCAGTCGAGGAATGAGAACCTAAGAGAGCTGCATCTTCAGTCAGTCATTTGCAAACGACTGGGCCTCATGTTTGATCATAGATGCTTTGATTGACCAATCAGGCCTCTCTGTAATGCCACTCAGCCACTAGATCCACACATGCAAATAAGGTTTCAACATGATGGCTCGATGAATATTTCCAAACGTTATCTCCATTGTTCTACAAAGATTTATGCGACAGTGTCTCTTGTTTTTAAAGTTTCTATGAGAAAAGGTCTTTTGGAGTTTACACAGAAGCAGACAACTTTCTACATACGTTACAAATTCTGGTGATGATTTATTATGAGACCTGATCAAATATCAGAGCAGAATACTTTGAAACAGAATATTTTTGGTTTGATATCGATGAAAAAATTAGACAAGATTTGTTTCACTCTTGCTCGTTTATTGTGGTGAGTGATCTCGAGGCTTTTACCTTTGTCCAAATTATTCTGCCATCTTGTGGAGGTAGTGAGTAATGCAGATTAAGAGCACGTTTTCAGTGGTTGATGAAGGTTTTTTTTTTTGTTTTTGTAAAGCACTTAAAACTTAAAGCACATTGAACTGCCTTGTTGCTGAAATGTGATGATGACAATAACGATGATATTTTTACTGCAGCAATCAGCCAAATATAAAAATCAGCCAATTTCACATGATTATTTCATATTTATTGCATCGCAAAGGTTCATCTTCCTAATCCAGTGATTCAATTTATAAAGGAGAAATATAAGCAGAGTCATTTTTTGTCATCAGGCAGCAGTTAGTTTAACGTGGCACTGCACAGAGGCGGTAAGGTTTGGGGCAATGGGTTACTCCCAGTTTGTACTCCAGACTGGGCTTCTCTCCTGGAGGAGACGAGAACTTAAACCTCTGCAGGAGGGAGGTGAAGAAGAGGAACAACTCCATCCTGGCCAGCTGCTCCCCGAGACACACACGCTTACCTGGGAACGCAGAGTTAGAAAGTTTTTAAGACGTGGAGTTTACAGCTGATTTTGTGAAGCAAAGGTTTAGCTTCTGAAGAAGAAAACTTTGTGATACTTAAATTTCACTGCTGACCTCATATAGAGATTCAAAGTCTCAAAGGACAAGTTAACAATATTGTATAAATAGACGTGGAGCCCAGTAAATGATAACATCACCAATAATTCAATTCATTTCATTCGTTTCAACAAGTGAAACAGTGATGGCTTGCTGCTAACGAAAACCCAAAAGTATTCAGGAAATAAGAATATTACTCAAAACCATTAAACTTTTTTTTTGTAACTGTAACTTTTGTAACATAACTGTATTTTCATGAAGAATAAATCATTTTCATAAATGTTGTCTAAACATCCGAAATGCAGGAGTTTCACGTTTAATTCGTGGGCCTACGTTTAACCTAAAGGTCTCAGTAAGTTTTTGGTTGAGGTTTTTTTTAGTTCTCTCAGACACAAATGTCTTCTTTTAAGAGCTGTCCATAAAATGACATCAACAAAGTTCACCAGCCAACCTGCAGAGAAGGGAAGAAAAGCTTCTCTCTTCCTGAATTTGCCGTCCTTCTCCAGAAAGTGCTGAGGATTGAAGGTGTTCGGAGTTTCCCACATGGACTCGTCATGTAGAACCGAGTCCAGTACAGCAAGGATCATGGTGCCCTGAAAAAACCAGTGTGGTGTTGGTCAGATAGGACCAAATACTTTATTTTACTGCTGATTATTACAAATCTAAAAAAGTTATATCAGTCAAAATCACTACTTGAATTTTCATCTTAGCCTCTGAAATTGACTGAATGCTGCATTTTTGATTGCTGCTCTGTTGATTCAGAGTGGTCATGCGTACCCACTGATGAGGGTAACATTGATAATCAATGCAAATATTTCAATAGAAATTGATTGTAAAAACAACAATTACACAGACTTTTACTGACTGAGGCAACACATTGGCTTATTTTGAAGTTCAATCCCTGTTACAGGCATTGGGGAGGGCAAGTACATTTTTTTTTTAGTCAAACTTCACATCATTTCTAGAGCTATGCAGCAGTAGTTTGTGTTTGGAGTGGGATTGTGCTGAGGAGATATGAGTAGGAATATCAGGTCCAAACCCGAGTGCCAATCATTTTCTCATCAGAGGATTTTTAAGCAAATTTCGTCATTTACTAATTTCCAAAATCTGCTGTTGTTGTACCAGCAGTGATTCTGTGTCAGCTCCACCAGCTGCAAACCAGTTTATATGACCAAGAAAATCTCTAATCATCATAGTTTGCACATCTGGTAAAGCTGTATTATTGGCACATCACGTTGTTAATCTCCCTGAGACTAAGATCAGCTCTCAAAGCTCTGCTAAAGCAGTGCAGTCTGAAAACTTCCTCTCTCTCCTCACATTATTTGTCATGCTAAGGCAAAATCTAAGACCTCCAAATAAAGTTTGAGGTATAGAAATAGGGGAAGCATCTAAATAAAATCAGAATGTATGTGCAGGTTAAACCTTTGGGATGGTGTATTTGTCCACTGTGGTGTCCTGGTTCGCTGTCCGGGTCACATTGAGCGGGATGATGTTCCCCATCCTCTGTATCTCGTGGATGACGGCGTTGGTGTAAGGCATGTTGTCTCTGTCAGCCATGGACGGCTGCCTGGACGGACCAATCACAGCGTCTATCTCAGCCTGGACCCGCTCTGCACACAGACAAGAACAGAACAATCTGAGTCTATGTGCTGGACTGAGGAACATTATAACATACTATATAATGTTATAAGATAGTTTTAACCAACCTTGTATGTGTGGGTTCAAGATCATGTACAGCAGCCCCCAGTGTAAAGTGGTGGTGGTGGTTTCGGTTCCAGCACCAAACAGGTCAAAAGTGCAGAAACACAAATTGTCGATATAAAATCCAGAATCCTTGTCTTCTTTCTGATTGAGACACGTGAGGCAGACGTTGTTGGACACATGAGTCATGTGAGGTGAGAAGAGCTTGAACGCAGCAGGGAGGCCTCACCTCTCCCATCTCTATGAGGAAGGAGTCGATGTAGTCTCTGGGCGACGAAGGGTCCAGGTTCTCTCTGTGTTCCTTGATCCTCACTTTAATAAAATCCAGTAGTTCATATGTTATGGTGAAAATCCTCTGATGAGGCCCAGGCAGCCATTTCATCAGCCAGGGCAACGTGTTGTACAGCTACAGAAGAGACAGAGAAATATAAATTGCTTCATCAAAGTGGTTTTGATATCCAAGTGATGAATGAGAGGTCAGAGTTTCCATCAATCTCATTATTTGTGCTAAAATGATGTATTGAACTGGCGTATCTAGATGGTCAGTAAGTCTCTATGTGTGAATGCATCACCTCCAACTTCACTAGACTGAATCTGATACCACTGGAAAACTTTATTACCAGAATTACTTGAATAAAGATTTCACGTGTCTCTGTATTTCCATTATTGGTAACAGAAATTGTGGTTTATCGAGCTGCTCATTGGTCAAGTAGCTCTTATCTCTTCTCCGTGTCTTGGAAACGTGTCCTCACCTGAGCCCACACAGTTCCTTCCAGGTAAACCGTCTCATTGAAGTGCTGAAGGATGACCTGGAACTGCTTGTCGTTGTACTCAAATCGACTCCCAAACACCAAGCAGCAGATGATGTTGGACACAGCGTTGTTGATTAGTTTTTGGACATTGAAAGGCTGACCTGAAGCAAACACAAGAAAACTTATTAGACAACAGCATTGTTCAGTAATTCACTCTGTACTGAGTTTCGTTTTGGTGTTTGAAACTCTTGTTAACTTGGAGTAAAAGCAATTCAGGAGATAAAAAAAAAGGGGTCCAATGGGATACTATTAAGGTGACCATAATAAATCTAATATATTTCTAACAAAACCTTTTTCTGAACATAAAATAAAATTTATGTGAAATTTTTTTTTTTACCTTGCAGATCAGCAAAAGCCTCAGTGAGATACTGACACTCCTGCTGGATGGATCGCTCCAGGGTTTTCTTTCCCAGACCAAAGTTTCTGAGTGTGTGAAGAGCAAATCTCCTCTGCTGCTTCCACTGATTCCCGCTGGAACCTACAAGACCTTTATGAAACCAATTAAATAAAACGTTTTACTCTGACACTTGAATGAAATTGATACTGTAGTACAGAAGCCCTGAGAGCCAAGGGGAAAATATATTTTCAAAGACCCAAATTGTGTTTTCCCCTGAACTTTAAAAGTCATGTAAAGTATATTAAAAAAAAGAGGAAAAACGGCATATGTCAGATTAAAATATTGTCAAGCTTTGCTGTTTAGTTTCTACTTCTGGATTCTTTCCCCTTGAGATAGCATAAAACATTTGCGATGTGCAAAATTTCTATTAAGTATTTATATTCCTTTTAATTATACAAAAAACAACTAGAGAGTGGAAAGAAGTTTTAAGTCCTTATTTTTTAGTAGCTTTAGTCCCATTTGCCTTTCAGGGCTTTGATAAATTAATGCAATTAGTAAAACAGTCAAACATTCTTTGCATGAAATGAGACAGATGGTTTTGAGATTGATTGGAAATTGAAGCTTTTGAGACAAAACATAATGAATGTCACCTTTATTCCCAACTAAGTCTTCAAACAACGGGATGCTGGGACGATCGACGAAGTTTTCTCCGTTTTGGATCAGAGTTTCTCTCACCAGCTTGTAGCCGTTGATGATCACAATCCTTCCACCGAACAAACGAAGACTGAAAACTTTCCCGTATTTCCCTGCAAACTGAACGCAGAGCAGATATTTGCCTTCATTCAAAATTCAAAAAATAAACATTTTAAAAACCTTTGAGAAAGAAATCCAAAGGACAACATCTCTGGATTGATGCATCTTCACTGGAGCATAAGGTCGAGGTTTGTTTTCACACATGTTCTAACATTTGAGATCAAAAATACCAATCAGTTATAGTTATAGTTGAAATAGTTGTATTTTCTAAAATTAACCAACTCCATGTTAACTTTTAGCCTGCTTTTGATCACTCCCTTTGTCCCCTTTTCTTCCCTTTTTGTTCATTGAAAGTGTAGTTTATTTATTCTTCATAGTTTTCTTTTTCATCTATTAAGAAAGCCTCACTTGAACACTGACGATATTTATCCTGGACCTTGAGCACTGATGAGAGTGGCCTTTGTAAATTATCTTTCCTGGATGCATCTCACAAAGGTTTCATCAGGTTAAACTGTGAGGTATTAGAGAACCAGGTGAACCAGGTGAACACTTCAGCAGTGTGAGAACGGAGGAGGCTAAAATCAGCAGAAGCCTGTATTGTGACAATATGATAACTCAATTATTTATTATATTTATTCATTAAATTATTATTATATTTGGAGTCTTGTAGTTCTCTGTTCCACAACATTCCCTCTTTATGAGACAAATATTCATCCAGATGAATTGTACAATAAGGTTGCAGCACATTATTAAATTAATATTTCTAAAAGGGTCAGCATCTTCTCATATTAATCATCATAAATCACTAACATCAGTCCTTTATTAGGCTTTTGAACAGTTTCTCACTATATCACTACTTCTACCTCAACCGTAATAATGAATTATTGTTTCAGCAAATGTTGTTTATGTTGTTTACAATTTTTCATCACTGTGTTTTCTAAAAAAAAAAAAAAAAAGTGAACTTTTTCAAGGTATGTCTATAAGGAGAAGTGATAAAGGCTCCAGGGAAATATGATGATTGAGCGTTAAAAAGTATGCAGGCAAAAAGCCGAGTGAGTCAGAATGGAGCACTTTGCTCTACTAGAGAAAAATAAAAAGGTTAGAGTCCATTTCAGCCACCTTTATACTCTTCAGTCAGCAATGTCCTCAATAAAGCATTTTATCTGAACTTAATCCATGGCATCGTTTGTTCTTTTTAAAGAAATATAATTTTGTTATTTGTTGTTTGAGTCACTGCATTATATTTGGAAAACATCATTATTTAAAGGCATTATTTAAAGACATTTATTTAAAGTCTACACTTCATCGCTGTCTGTTTTCTCCCACCTCTTTAAACTGCAGGTGAATTTTGCACGCCTTGATGCGAGGAAGGTCCCCAATGAAAGGAAAAGACCACGGGCCTGGTGGGAAGTTACTCGGCACTCTGTTCTTCAAAACGTCTGTCAGCAGCAGAAAAACACAGACAAATATCAGAAAACCTCTGAGGTCTATCCACTCCAAGCCCAGGACTCTCAGGATCGTCTCCATGTCTTCTATGAACACCGAGGAGGAGCAAATGGACCGAATGGTTTAGGAAATATTTCAGGAAGCAGATAAGTTGCACTGTACTGAGTTAAAGTTTCACTAATAAACATTACTGAGTTTCAAAATAAAACCACTCGACTCTTGTGTATGCATATGAATCGTTCAAAACAAGTAATAGACAGTTTCTTTACAACACCTTTTTATTTTATTTATTTAGATTTGATTACAAAAGTGATGACCTGTCAGTGAAACAATTCAGAACTTTTACTATGATAAACTGATTCTTGGTATTTCTGACTGAAACTCATCATTCAATGGCTCCTTTTTTGAATATGTTGCATATTGAATTCATGTCCATGTGTATTTAAAGACAACTTTGGATAAAAAACAAAACAAACAAACGAACAACTGAACATGTCAAATCAATCAGAAAGTTTTCAACACCCTCTTGTAGTACTCCCACAGCGCCACTGGGGGTCGCGCCTCCCAACTTGAATAGCTCTGATCAAAGTCATGACTCATGCAAAAATCTGCATTTTGAATTCATGAACCATTAAAGATGCCAGACAAACATTTGAGACTTGATGATACAGAAATGTTAACACATTAGCCACTGAATTGAAGATGAGTTCAAAGTACTGTAAATACTGGAGAATAACCTTTAAAAGAGACATCAGAGTTTGATTACCTGAAATTAATATTTGGGCAAATGCAGGTTAAATGGAACTATTGTGTAATGAGTCTGGTCCAATGAAATCGTGTTATTTTCCTAAAACAACCATTTTCTAAACATTTTAATCTTTATTGCACTTTATGAGCTCATTTTCATGTTGACTGCCATTATGATCCATTTCATAGTGATCCTATAGCAGGTTAACGTGGTGTGGCACAGAGGCTGTAAGGCTTGGGACAACGAGTGAGTCCCAGTTTGTACTCCAGACTGGGCTTCTCTCCTGGAGGAGATGAAAATGTGAACCTTTGCAGGAGGGAGGTGAAGAAGAGGAACAACTCCATCCTGGCCAGCTGCTCCCCGAGACACACACGTTTACCTGGGAACGCAGAGTTAGAATGTTTTTAATCATATCTGATGTCACAGAGACCACGATCGCCTTAAAATGAACTTAAATGGCAAGTTAATGGCAGGGTCAGCAATAACTACGTTTAATTTAAAGGTCTCAGTAAGTTTTTGGTTGAGGTTTTTTTAGTTCTCTCAGACACAAATGTCTTCTTTTAAGAGCTGTCCATAAAATGACATCAACAAAGTTCACCAGCCAACCTGCAGAGAAGGGAAGAAAAGCTTCTCTCTTCCTGAATTTGCCGTCCTTCTCCAGAAAGTGCTGAGGATTGAAGGTGTTCGGAGTTTCCCACATGGACTCGTCATGTAGAACCGAGTCCAGTACAGCAAGGATCATGGTGCCCTGAAAAAACCAGTGTGGTGTTGGTCAGATAGGACCAAATACTTTATTTTACTGCTGATTATTACAAATCTAAAAAAGTTATATCAGTCAAAATCACTACTTGAATTTTCATTTTAGCCTCTTGGTTTCCACTCAACATTCTCAAAGTGGGTTCACAAAGATCTCCTCAAACAGTGTAGTCTAGCACCTCTAAATAAAGTTTGACATGTAAAAATAGGGGAAGCATCTAAATAAAATCAGAATGTATGTGCAGGTTAGACCTTTGGGATGGTGTATTTGTCCACTGTGGTGTCCTGGCTAGTGGTCCGGGCCACATTGAGCGGGACGATGTTCCCCATCCTCTGTATCTCGTGGATGACGGCGTTGGTGTAAGGCATGTTGTCTCTGTCAGCCATGGACGGCTGCCTGGACGGACCAATCACAGCGTCTATCTCAGCCTGGACCCGCTCTGCACACAGACAAGAACAGAACAATCTGAGTCTATGTGCTGGACTGGTTTAATGTTATAAGATAGTTGAGTGTAGCAATGGAAAATGTTTGACAGACATAAAGATGTTTCACCCAAACCAACCTTGTATGTGTGGGTTCAAGATCATGTACAGCAGCCCCCAGTGTAAAGTGGTGGTGGTGGTTTCGGTTCCAGCACCAAACAGGTCAAAAGTGCAGAAACACAAATTGTCGACATCAAAACCAGAATCCTTGTCTTCTTTCTGATTGAGACACGTGAGGCAGACGTTGTTGGACACATGAGTCATGTGAGGTGAGAAGAGCTTGAACGCAGCAGGGAGGCCTCACCTCTCCCATCTCTATGAGGAAGGAGTCGATGTAGTCTCTGGGCGACGAAGGGTCCAGGTTCTCTCTGTGCTCCTGAACCCTCACTTTAATAAAACCTAATATCTCGTGAGACATGGTGAAAATCCTCTGATGAGGTCCGGGCAGCCATTTCATCAGCCAGGGCAACGCGTTGTACAGCTACAGATAAAAATCGATTGTTTCACCAAAGTTTTTCTGACGCTACAATCTTCAATTACACATCAAAGTATTGAATGGAAATATTTTATTATTGTTTTACCATATAATTTCTGAGCTGCTGTTCTCACCTGTGCCCACGCACTTCCTTGTAAGTGGAGCGAATCGTCAAAGTGTTGAAGCATGACCTTGAACTGCTTGTCGTTGTACTCAAATCGACTCCCAAACACCAAGCAGCAGATGATGTTGGCGACGGCGTTGTTGATCAGTTTATGGGCGTTAAATGACTGACCTGAAATGAAAATAAGAACCGGCTGATGAAGTGAAGGCAGATGCTCCAGCACTTCCTGGTACACATTGTCTGTAGACTTCAGGAACCCAGTGGACCAAAACCAGCAGATGAAATGAAGCCATCATTGACTGTGGAGACTTTACTGGACATCAAGCATTGTGAAAGCTGCTATGCTTTCATAGTTTTTAATATAAGTACCATATTTGTAGATTAGTGAATGTGTTGTATGATGGCTCTGATACCAGCTGAGTCGGTGTAATAAACCCAGTATAGTGAATATTTCAGGCATGCTTGTCCTGAACACACACATAAAAAGATTTTTCATTTGTTAATTTTTACCTTGCAGATCAGCAAAAGCCTCAGTGAGATAGCGACACTCCTGCTGGATGGATCGCTCCAGGGTTTTCTTTCCCAGACCAAAGTTTCTGAGTGTGTGAAGAGCAAATCTCCTCTGCTGCTTCCACTGATTCCCGCTGGAAATTATGAGACCTTTTTGACACCAACAACAATAAGTTTATTTTGATGTTTTTTTTTTTTGACACCAGAACTGACAGACTAATATGCATCTCACCTTTGTTCTGAGATACGGCCTCAAACATCGGGATGTTGGGACGATCGGTGAAGTTTTCTCCTTGCTCGATGAGAGTTTCTCTCACCAGCTTGTAGCCGTTGATGACCACAACCCTTCCGCCAAACAGACGAAGACTGAAAACATTCCCGTATTTCCCTGCAAACTGAACGCAGAGCAGATGTTTCATTCAAAACACAAGAAATAAACTTTGTAAAAACCTCTGAAGAAAAGATCCAAAGGACCAAAGGATCCAAAGGATCTTTTCTTCAGAGATCCAAAGGATCTTTTCTTCAGAGGCTTAAGAAGATATCACACATCACAACGTCTTTGTCTTTAATGTGGTCAAATGTGAAGAGGGAAGTTTGTCAGAATATTTTTTCTAACGTTTCAAATCATAATCATAATTGTAAATATTTTGATTACATTACATTTTGATTACATTTGTTGCCTTAAAGTAACCAACTCATTAGGTTTTGTCTGCAATACTTTTCTGTGGTACAATTTAATTTAAACCCGTGTTTGACTCGCCTTTTTTCCTCTTTTCTTTCTGTTCTTATGGAATTATAAACGCACATGTAGAGGCATATGAATTCATTTTCCATACTGTTTTTCTAATGTGCAAATATCTATCTTTACTTCACTTCAAAAATAAAATAAAAATTCGACCACAAACAAAGTATATTCTTAAGGGGAGGAAAGAAAGGATCAAAGGAAAAATATGATGAATAACAGTAAAAATTATACATGTGTGTTTAAGGTTAAATAGGTTAGTCATTTAAATGGAGCACTTTGCTCTACAAGAGAAAATTAAAAAGGCTAGAGTCCATTTCAGCTACCTTTACGCTGAAAGGACGTAAAGGTGGCCGAGTTAATAATCTTTAGTTCAACAAAGCATTTTATCTGAACTTAATCAGTTATGTATTTTACTTTTTTTAAGACATGTGTTTTATTCATTTATTATTTGAGGCAATTATTTGTGTTTTAGAGTATTTAAAGAGACGATGAGGCTACGCCATACACACTTATTAAACAACAACACTGGCTGTATTTCATTATTCTCTGTTTTTTTCCCTACCTCTTTAAACTGCAGGTGAATTTTGGACGCATCAATGCGAGGAAGGTCCCCAATAAAAGGAAAAGACCACGGGCCTGGTGGAAAGTTACTGGGCACTTTGTGCTTCAAAACGTCTGTCAGCAGCAGAAAAACACTGACAAATATCAGAAAACCTCTGAGGTCTATCCACTCCAAGCCCAGGACGCTCAGGATCGTCTCCATGTCTTCTATGAACACCGAGGAGGAGCAAATGGACCAAATGGTTCACTAGCAAACATAGTGGGAAGATAAGACAAACTGTCCTGAGTCAAAGTTTGACAGGTGAAAACAGCTGAGTGTCAAAATAAAACCACTCAGCTTGGTGTAAGCTGTGTTGAACCAGGCGCTGCACGATCACTGACTATTTATGGAGCCAATGAAGTAAAACTCTCCTTTTCACACTGTATTTTAAACTACTGTGAAAACCAACTTAACAGTGAAGCAATGACTGTACATGAAACTTTTCAGGCTAAAATGATCACATCACTCAGAATATTTATATACACAACCACTTGTCATACCAATTTATGGGACGATGAAAGTTGCTGTTAAACTCATTTGGAAACATATTTCACCACTTCCTAAAATTGTTTGATGCAATAAAGAAAAGTTTTAATCTCAACCTCCTTTTGTCCGATTTGTAAAGGGTCAGTGTTGTTAAAGAAATGCATAATGTTCAGTTTCTAAGAAATAATGAATAACTATTTCCTTCGAAAACAAAAATAATAAACTAAGTAGATTAGATTAGCCATATTTTAACTAATTTCTTCAATAGATATATATTTTAATTTTGTCCTTTAATTGCGAGAGCTTTGTTCTTTCCTGGTTTGTTAGGATTTCTGGATTAACTTTATGTGAACTTACAAACGTTTGCCAGTAGAGGGCGGTGGAGGCTACATAAACCATCAACACCCACAAAAATGGCTTTTGAAAATCTTCCCTCTGCCTCCAGACAAGAGTGAATTTAAACATGAAAATGTTAAATATTAATGCTTACGTTAATAACACAGAAATGTGTATTAAAAGCAAAATATTTATTTTTCAAAATTAACATCAGTAATTTAAACAAATATTGTCTTGAGTTAACGACCTAACAGGGCAATAATAATAACAGTGTCATAAGAATTTATGTAAATGTTGCAATGATGAAAAACAGGTGCAAAGTGTTCTCATCGGAGGATGCAATATTTATTGCAATTTGTTGAGACTTACGCAAGATTTCAAGATTATTTATTTTTGTACAACACAACAGTCACACAACAACAGCAGATACATTGCTTGTTTCAGGTTATTTAGTAAGTTGTAGCTAGGATAAACCCAACAATGTTAAAATCTTTTCTAAAAGTCTTTAAATACAAGATGATTTGAAAAATTGAAGTCACTCAAATGACAGAGACTTTAAATGTCTTGATTGATTGTCTCTAGTCTACCAGCAAATATTTTCGATTTACGCCAAGATTGCCGTATTTTAAGTGATTGTCATCCGTTTTCGTGGTTTAACGTGTCGCGGCACAGAGGCGGTAAGGTTTGGGACTACGAGTTCCTCCCATCTTGCACTCCAGACTGGGCTGCTCTCCTGCTGGAGGCGAGAACTTAAACCTCTGCAGGAGGGAGGTGAAGAAGAGGAACAGCTCCATCCTGGCCAGCTGCTCCCCGAGACACACACGTTTACCTGAGGACACACAGTTCCACACGTCGTCACTAGTTATGCAACACAAAGTAATATTTGTTTCCTACTTAAAATTAAATTGAACAAAAAAGTCAAAATTGTGATCCCAAGAAACAAAAATTAATGAAAAATTGCATATTTTCAGAAAAAAAAAAAGATTTCAAAAATAATTTCTTGGTGGATGTAAAAATATTGAGATGCAATGTAAATAATGTCTTATAGAAAAGTGTAAAATACTAAAACTGTTTCTAAACCTGTTCATTTACACAAGATGTAGCTCCTGCGCATCAATACTGTCATTGTATAATCTAAAAATAACAACTTTACTTAGAAAAAAATAATTTTACTTTTAGTAATTTTTACATCTTTTTCTCAGCATTTCACCTCTTTATTGTCATTTAAATTATTTGCTACCTAATAAATAAGCTACTTTAACCAACTAATATTTGGGTTTATTGCCAGTTTGTGTGTTTGGTTTTAACTTCAAACCTAAATCAAATTTAGTGTTTTTTGCTTGTTCTTTTATGTATTTTGTAGTAATTGGGGTTTAAAAAAAATAAAGAACAAAAAACTTTTTAAAAGTTCAGTTCCATAAACTTAAAAATAATTTTGCAGGCACATTTCACATTCTCTGATTAATATTATAAAATTACATGTAATAAACTTCTATTTCTGTTTTTTTTTTTTTTTGAGTTACAAGAGCAAAATGTAACATTTCATCAATAAGGACTTTCATCATGTTACTTCTCTTCAAAATAACAGCAGTCACCAAGGGTTCTGGCTGACTGCAAGTGGAGATGTGCCAACTCTGTTAAGCTGCATCAAGCAGAATAAAAAAACTTTTAAAAAAATTAAACAAAAGACTAACCTGCAGAAAAAGGTATGAAGGCGTCTCTCTTCCTAAATTTACCGTCCTGGTCCAGGAAGTGCTGAGGGTTGAAGGAGTGTGGAGTCTCCCACACCGACTTGTCATGGAGGACAGAGTGAAGTGGAGCGATTATCAAGGTTCCCTGAGGAAAAACACAGAAAATACACGGCTTTATACTCCTACTTTTTAGTCACACCTAAATGTTTCCAAAGCCAGTTTTATACGTCTGCCAATAAGTTTGTTCACGTCGCTCTGAATTCATTTCACGCATTCAATAGTTTGTTATTCAACAGTTTATGCTTTTTTAGATCATGCAAAGCATTTTAACCAAACTTATTTTTGTAATTTTCTCCATCTTATGTATTGCAAAGCTATGTTACCACTTCCCCAAATAGATGATGACTAGAACAAAGCACACCGCTTGCTAAACGTAACTCAAGGACGCTAATAAATGCTTCACGTCTACAACTAGTATCGTTCTTTTAGCCCATCATGCATGGTGTCTTCAAAGTACAAATGCTTCAGAGCGGCATTCACATGTGCTACACTATTTTGTTGTCTGACATTTTGACTGATGGCGTGTAAAAATAAAATCCAGTCATGATTAAATGTTGAATGTCAATGTTTAAATCGAAACGTAATTTTGTGGTAGAAAAACTGCTTCACTCCTCCCTCCTTCACCAAACAGATAAACCACAGCAGCTGCTTCTGCTTGTTGATCACAGCAGGAGGCTGACTGACAGGGAGGAGGACCTGATCAAAACAAATAAATCAATAACAATAGATCTGCCACTCGCAAAACCTTGGATCTATAATAATAATAATAATTTAGCAAAAAATAAAGTCATCTAATTATTAATAGGCTCCAACAGTGCAGAAAGTTTAAAATTCCTGTGCGTCTGCCCCGTGTGGTCAAATGTGTGAATTGCAGTTTGCTAAGATAAACAGCTGATCTTCAGATTTTTACTTCGCCTAAAAAAAAAACAATCAAAGATGGAAAATATTCAGTGACACGACCCCTCAGACAGCAGGAGACGAGAGTCATTGTGTTTGAAGAAGTCAGTGCAGAGTAATGTGAAATGATTTGGATGCTAAGATGCGTTTACAGACTCATAATTAATGTTGTTTGCATATTTTGTACCTTTGGGATGGTGTATTTATCCAAGGTGGTGTCTTTGTTTGCTCTTCGGGGCACATTTAACGGGATGATGTTCCCCATCCTCTGTATCTCGTGGATGACGGCGTTGGTGTAAGGCATGTTGTCTCTGTCAGCCATGGACGGCTGCCTGGACGGACCAATCACAGCGTCTATCTCAGCCTGGACCCGCTCTGCACACAGAGAAAAATCTATTGCTACACTGATATTCTGAAATGTCAATTTTATACAGTTTATATACCCAACACCGGACTGCTCTGTTAGTGAGTGGTGAACATGTAAAGTCATAGGAACGCTTCCTTCCTCAACACACCTTGAATGTCAGGATAGTAGATCATGTACAGCAGCCCCCAGTGCAGAGTGGTGGTGGTGGTTTCAGTTCCAGCACCGAACAGGTCCATAATGCAAAAACACAGATTCTCCAAATCAAAACCGGAGACTTTGTCTTCTTTCTGTAAGTAAAAAATAAATGAATCAGATGAGAGCATATGCTTAATGAGACACAGCGGAGTCCTCACCTCTCCCATCTCTATGAGGAAGGCGTCGATGTAGTCTCTCGGAGATGACGGGTCGAGGTTCTCTCTGTGCTCCCTGATCTTGATCTCTATGAATTCAGCTATTTCCCTTATTATGGAGAACAGCGTCTGATGAGGCCCCGGCAGCCGCTTCATCAGCCAGGGGATTACGTTGTAAAGCTAGCGACCGTGAACATATGCTTTTAGGCGTCAGAGACATTTTCATTTCATAAGAACAACACAAATCTACGCTACGAAACACAAAATGTGTCATGGACGTATTTTGATTCAAGGATTTTATTTTACCTTATTTATTTTTTGAGAGTTCTCACCTGCACCACTACTTCTCCCTGTAAGCGCACAATTTCATTGAATTTCTGCAGTACGGCCTGCTGCTCCTGGTCTGTGTACTCAAATCTGTTCCCAAAGACCAGACAGCAGATGACATTGGACACAGCCTTGTTCACCAAAGTCTGGGAATTAAAAGGCTGACCTGTAAGACAGAGAAAAGTTTCACTGAGATTTCCACTGTTTTTAAACAACCTTGGTGAGTTTTTATTTTTTTCACTTTTTTGTTATTCTGTGCGTTTCATTTCTATTAGTTATGTAATCGGGGGGTAATACTGTCTCTCACTCTTATTCGTATCTTGCTTTTCACAGATCTGCTTCCTCTCGCCATGCCTCCTGCTTTTGTTCTTAGGATACAAGAGCGTCTCAGTGATTTAGAATATATTGGAAAAGTGACTCATTGATCTGAGAGGGGAAACTTTATTAATTCCTGGTAACATATCTCCAGCCTTTCCATTAGGGATGCACGACATATCTGCACTAATGTCAGTGTCGGTTAATATTAGTAATTTATTAACAGTCCGATAAATAAAACTGGTCTGTTGTTGACAACCAGTATTTATTTCCATCTTGTTTGCTTCTGGAGGAGATTGAAGGTGGTTTTTGTTCAATCGACCATGTGACAGTGACAGTCATGCACCTCAAGACTAGGAAATTTCACTGAAGCAGAGAATCAGTGGTGAAGACGGAAGTGTGGTCCATTTCTTTTTAAAGGTATTGAAACGATAATGAGATCAGTTTTCAGCCATAACGACAATATTAATACCAGATATTGACATCGGCCCAGACTTCCATATTACTTTTCAGTAAGTTAATATTTCAGTATTAAAAGACTTTTATTGGTCCTATGTCATTTTTACATTTTCTAAGGAACTGGATGTTTTTTTTTTTGTTTTTTTTTTAACAAATTAACAGAAAAACACAAAAAATATGTCACTTTGGAAATAAAGTCACTGATATAAATCAACTATAAATTCTAATTAACATGCAGCTACATATAAAACTTGGTTTATATATATATATTTTTTTTTTAAGTCCCTAAAGTTTCTACTACACTTGTGTCCTCTTATTGCTTCACAGCTTTCAGGGTCGGTGTTCATAATATGTGTAAAATTAACAAAAAATAAATCAAAGTGATATATATATATATATATATATATATATATATATATATATATATATATATATATCACTTGCCTTTATGAGTGGCGTAGGCCTCTGTGAGGTACTGGCACTCCTGCTGGATGGATCGCTCCAGGATTTTCTTGCCCAGGCCAAAGTTTCTGAGTGTTTGAAGAGCAAATCTCCTGTGTGTCTTCCATGGATAACCGCTGGAACCAACAAGACCTATTAAAAGCAAAAAACAAAGTTACAGCAAAGGCGTTTGGGAGTTACTGCATTAAGCAACATCTACATGATTTGTTTCTTGTGTGAAACAGGTGTTATCAATACCAAAACTCCAAACTGCAGCTTTGGACACAAAATCTCTACCTTTGTTCCCAACTAGCTCTTCAAACAGCGGGATGGAGGGACGATCTACGAAGTCTTCTCCTTGAAGGATCAGCGCCTCCCTTATTTGCTTGTAGCCACTAACGATGACAGTCCTTCCACCAAAGAGGCGGACGCTGAAAATGTTCCCATATTTTTCTGCCAACTGAGCACAAAGAACGGCCCCAGTGACTCAACACAGAGGAAAATGAATTCTCAAAACACTGAGGACACTTTTCTTTTGTGCTCAGTGCCAGCAGTTCACCCAGACGGGGAGCAGTGACCCTGCACTCTAAAAGCTTTAGTTCGGAGGTTTAGAGCCTTCCTAAATCTACAACGAACCCTTGAACGTCTCCCTGCTTCGTTACAGTACAACCCCAAGCTTGAATTTATTTTATTGGAGTTTGAAGTGATAAAGCAACATTTCTGTTTGTGCGTCTGGGAACCTGAGAAACGCAGACCAAATGAGATCTTGTGCCAATTATTTTACCGCTGTATGTGTTGGCTGAGAGAGCTGATGAATGGACAGTGTGAACTTGGCTTTGAAACGGCCAAGTCAAAGTCCAGACCTACGCCGGAAATACCTCAAAATGTCCAGTTACAGAGGTCAAAAGGTTGTGCGTTAGCTATGTAGGAAATGGCATTAGCTGCTTCAAGGCTCCATTATGGGAGTTTTGTAGAAATATTTATTTTTTCACATCTATACTGCGTCGAGACAGTACATGTACGAGAAGAAAACGGAGCTCCTCTGCCTCCTCTCTATGGACCTGCTGTCGACTGAAATACACTGGTTGTTTTTCATCAGAGAGCAAGAATACCACTGGGAAGAGGTGGAGGAGCCAAGTCTTTTCACAGATTATCTGTCTCATCTTACATTGTCACAACACAGCAACACATGTCAAAGTTACACACTGCAGCTTTAATCGCAGTGAAATGTTGACTCAACAAACTGGGGGTCCTGTGGTGGGTCCTGAGTGAAAATATGTTGAAGTAGGGCTGCTCTTACTTGAGCAGTTTTTTTCGATTATTTGCCCACCTTTATTTTTCTGAGTCTACCTGCCTGCATTCACAGCGTATACATTATAAAACTATTCGACGATCAGAACCAAGGACCAAATTGTCTGGGAAATCCTGTGCTTACTTTGACTATACCTTTCAAATCCGGATCCATCGGGCGAGTTCAGTTATTTCAATGTCAGAGTTGCAGATTCATCTCCCACAGAGAAAACAAATCATTCTCAACGAGACTAAACGCTTCACTTTATGCAACAAAACTTTTTTTTTTTTTTTTAATAATAATTATTATTATTTTATTTTATTCTACGGAGTACCTCAGAAAACTGCAAGTGCATACGAGAGAGGTCGATGAGATGAAGGTGTCCAACGAAAGGAAGGGCCCTGGGCCCGGGAGGAAAGTTTCTCGGCGCTCTGTTCTTCCAGACGTCGCTCAGCAGCAGGAAAACAAACGCAAAAACGAGAAGGCTGCTGGTGTCCAGCCAGTCCAGGCCCAGGACGCGCAGGACGGACATCATGACTTCTCCTCGAGCGGTTTCTGCGCGTTAACTTTTAACACGCAGGAAGAAAACACTGAGTGACGTCACAGAATGGCTTTGGCACGCTGTTGGCCTTCAAAGTAAAAGCAGAAAGCGCAGAAAATTGAAAGAAAAACAAAACAAAAAAAAAAAAAAAAAAAAAATGCATCATCAGTCGTGAAAATCATGGGAGCGTAAAATCTCCCTCTTGGTGCCAACTTATAAAATACAATGCGACATGTGTAATAATCTATTGCCGGTGGTGGCAGCATCATGATGTGGGAATAATATGGACAGGAAAATCCTGAAGAAAAAACTGTAATTGTATGAACACATTTTGCAGGGAAATGACATCCAGTGAAAGTAACTCGGTGAGCAATGTTAACTTGTCTTTCAGTTGAATCATTGTGTCTAACTGCTGTGGGTATTTATGATGTAAAAAGTCAAAGAGCTCAGTTTATTTCTGCTCCGTTTGTCAGTAGATTTTTATCTGCACAGGGAGTAAAACAGGATAAATCGTGAGTAAAGATAAGCAGTAGGTCAAATTCATTTAGAAATGCCAAACTCCCTTTTAATTTGGGCCGTGTCAAAATTATTTTATTTATTACGGAAAAGATTTACAAAAAAAAAAATCAAAAACCAACAGCCAAAAAAATACACAAAACGCGTCCACGAAAACCAGGACAAAAGTACCACAAAGTTTATGGTCATAGTCATATCATCCTGGTTGGCAACATGTGGAACAGTGTGAACAGTTCTGCATTTGTTTGATTGACTTTTTATTGACTGACCTGCCCTGTCATTCAGCTTTGCTTTTGCCCCACTGACTCGCACTTATCAGTGACATTTCTCCCAGTGACATTTCTCCCAGCTTTATCTTATCTCCAAAACTTTTACATTACCTCTGAAGCTGGAAACATGCAGCTACTTTCACAACAACTTTTCTCCAAAGCTCATCAGGAGATTCGCCGATTTTAAAGACAGAGGCAAAACAAAAGCTTTTTATTTAAGATAAGACGAGATGTACTTTGTTGATCCCACAACTGGGAGATTCGATTCAATAATCAACTGGGAGATTTAAAAAACCCTTATTGAGAGATTAAAATTTCATAATTTTTTTCATTAAAAAAATTATGAAATGGACCTTAATCACAACCAACAGAACTTAACAGGTTTTTGATCTAGTTCCCAACAACAGGTTCAAAATTGAAGCAAATTGTTCCACAGAAATGTGTTTTAGATTAAAATGCAGCCATTTAAGTCACACCGTTCATTTCTAGCATCAACAATTTGGACAACTTTATTTCGACACAATTTGATATGTTATTAGCTGTTATACCAGCAGGTTTTAAGACACAGCTGCCACTGAGAGCTTTGATTTCAGAGACAGTGCAGTGGCTGCAGGCGGTTCTGCCAACCCTTCTGTTGGTCTAACGTTGTGCGACACAGAGGCGGTAAGGTTTGGGATAATGAGTGGCTCCCAGTTTATACTCCAGACTGGGCTGCTCTCCTGGAGGAGGTGAGAACTTAAACCTCTGCAGGAGGGAGGTGAAGAAGAGGAACAGCTCCATCCTGGCCAGCTGCTCCCCGATACACACACGTTTACCTGAGGACACACAACACAACGCCGTTGCTACACAACTGTGATGTACGAAAGATCGTCAAGATTGCTCCAGTTTGGTTTACTGTTTTGTTTGCCTGTGATGCTTATTTCTATTACTGGAGTTATTCACGTTACTCTGGACTGATCAGTGTCAGCTCCTTATTTCCTGAATGTAGCAAGAGCGCCATTCGTGGCAATTTGTCGGTTTTTACTTATCTTCAACTTAACAGAAAGCAAGCAAACACAGGAGCACATTCATAACAACATTGTCCCAAAAACACTTTGGTTACGCTTCAGGTTCATTCATTTCGGTCTGCAACACCACAATCTCTCTTATGTAGTCAAGCTGATTATCGTTTTCCGAAGACTCAACTAGAAATAAAGTGACTGAAACTGCTACCAACCTGCAGAAAAAGGCATGAAGGCGTCTCTCTTCCTAAATTTACCGTCCTGGTCCAGGAAGTGCTGAGGGTTGAAGGAGTGTGGAGTCTCCCACACCGACTCATCATGGAGGACAGAGTGAAGCGTCGCCATGACCAAAGTCCCCTGGAGATTGAGAAAAGACCAGAGGCTCAGTAAGATGTTTATTTCTGCTCAGTTTGTCAGTAGATTTTTATCTGTACAAGGAGCAAAACAGGATAAATAGTGATTAAAGATAAGTAGTTCGCACCCATTTATAATAAACCTGCAGGGGAATTATTAAGTAAGTCAAAACCTGCTGAGTTTTCAATTCTTCTTGGGTATTTTTATGGCAAAGAAACATTAAAAAACATAATTGTGAGTAAATTATGAATGAATTATGTTTAAAATAATCAGCAGTTTTTTTTTCTTTAGTTTATTTCTGTGTCCCTCAATGTGTAACTAAAATACTGTCCACTGCAAATAATGTACCTTTGGAATAGAGTACTTATCCAGGGTGGTGTCTTTGGTCGTCATGCGGGCCACATTCAGTGGGACGATGTTTCCCTTCCTCTGGATCTCGTGGATGACGGCGTCAGTGTAGGGCATGTTCTCTCTGTCGGACACCGCGGGTTGCCTGGACGGGCCGATCACGGCGTCTATCTCAGCCTGGACCCGCTCTGAACACAACGAAGACACAACTGACTCTGGAGTCTGAGCAGCGGGGAAAAATGACTGCCTCACTCTGGTTTTATATTTCTATTCCAGTGTGCTGAGTGTTCCTCAACACACCTTGTATGTCAGGATAGTAGATCATGTACAGCAGCCCCCAGTGCAGAGTGGTGGTGGTGGTTTCTGTCCCAGCAAAAAACAGGTCCAGAGTGCAGGCGCACAAATTCAAGACATCAAAACCAGAATCTGTGTTCCCTTCCTGCCAACGATATGAGAGACAGAAGTGACTACATACGTACTGTAAGCATTGTGCTGTTCAAGCTTTTTAATCTCCCTCTGATCTCCTAAGACTTACCCAGACTTTCTAATGTTGTTTTTAAGAGAAACCCAAAAGTACTTCTGCAGACTTTAATCTCCCTGATTGTGACGGTTTATTCTTGCGACAAATGAGAAATATGGAGGAAAAGGTTCCTGTAAATTCAAATGACCGCGTTACCGTCAGTTGTTATAAACAATGTTGTCTACACTGTTGTGCTCTGTGAAAGGCTGCAGCTCAGAGAGGGAGCTTTGTAGGAGCAAGAGAAGATTCAATGATTCCTCAAATCATCGCACGTAAGAATTAAAGCAACATTTCATGTATGTTTTTGATGAGGGAATAACTTTATAACATAAGGTGAAGCTAAAAGGTCAACTTTACAGAATGTCCTCCATTTGAATATGTTTGCTCTTTATGCATAAAGTGTTGTCTGTGCGGCGTCCCGTGCTTAGTGCAAGCAAAATGACATCAATAACACGCAAACATATTTATGTATGGAGAAACGAACCTGTCTGCCTTTCTTTGGGACAGAACTGAAGCTAAAATGTAATGAACACTGACATGAGACTAGAGGGCTACAAACCCAAACATCCAAAATAGTCAAATGATTACCGTCTATGTAATTTATTACCGAATTCAACACTTACGTCTCCCATTTGTGTCAGGAAGGAGTCGATGTAGTCTCTCGGTGATGAGGGATCAAAGTCCTCTTTGTGTTCTTTGATACGGATTTCTATAAAGTCAATTATGTTCTGGAGGAGTTTAAATATTTTCCAATGGGGTCCAGGCAGCCACTTCATCACAGAGGGAAACACGTTGTATATCTGAGGATCAAAGAAGATAAAATCTCATCCCTGGTGAAAAAACTTTAGGCAAATATCGTTTTGCTGAATATGCAGTAAAGTATATTCTTCAGCTACTTTTGGATTGTCTGTCGAGCAAATCTTGTTTTGGGGCGTTGGAACTACGGCTACACATTATCTGTGTGCAACGAGATTTTACCTGCACCCACAAGCCCTCCTGTAAGCGCAAAATCTCATTTAAGTTCTCAAGGATAGTCTGGTAATGCCTGTCATTGTATTCGTATCGACTCCCGAAGACCAGACAGCAGATGATGTTGGACACGGCGTTGTTGATCAGCGCCTGGGCAGAGAAAGGCTTTCCTTTCAAACAGAAACAGATTGCAGACGAAACAGAGTCAAATACAAAAAGCTTTAAAAACATTTTAAAAAAAAAGATGTATAGCTTGTAATATTGAAATAACAGTAGCAGACCTGCGATAATAAAAGCAAACACTATAGCAAGAGTTAAGAACAGCATATTATTTGAGATTTTTTTGTACCTTGTTTGTCAGCAAATATTTCAGTGAGGTACTGGCACTCCTGCTGGATGTATCGCTCCATGCTCTTCTTCCCCAGACCAAAGTTCCTCAGTGAATGAAGAGCGAACCTCCTCTGTACTTTCCATAGATTTCCATTAGACATCACAATACCTTTTTTATTAATAAGTAAAAAAAATATATATGTAGAAACATGCATTAGCGTTCAGGTCAGTTTTATTACATCCTCACCGACTCAACATTTTTAGACAAAATGAATTACAAATTTAACAAACTACACCTTTGTTCTTGAAAATCTCTGAAAACAGTGGAATGGCGGGGCGATCCATGAAGTCCTCTCCTTTTTCAACAAGTGCCTCTTTCACGTGTTTGTACCCGTTAATGATCACGGCTTTTTCCCCGAACAGATGGAGACTGAAAATATTTCCATATTTTTCTGCAAACTGAACAACAAGAATGATGGCATGAGCATTACTACTTTATTGCAAAAAGATCCGGCAATTAGAGGTGCACCATTACCGTTTTCTGGCCAATCGCCAATTTTTTATAAAAACCTTAACGTGCCGATTCCGATTTTGGCTGATGCCAATTCCAGTTTTTCTGAAATGTTGTTCAATACAGCAAGAAGTTTTTGAGTTGGCAACAGTAGGGTCACTACTGTTAATTGTAATCATGCAGACATAACTTGGCGGGCCGGTCTGTCAGTCAAACCTTTCTCACCAGAGAGCAAAAAAGGACAGTGGTTGATTCTTAGACCTTTGCAGAGGTGCAAAGGTCTAAGAATCTTTGCACCTATCTTGAAGCAAGATAAGATCGCTGGATCTTATCTTGCTTCATATGTAAAAATCATCCGATCACCGATCTCCCAAAATTAAGGAAATCGGCACCGATAAATCGGCTGGCCCATACATCGGTGCACCCCTACCTGCGATGCAGAAATCAAACATATGAAGAGCGGGAGACATCAGTTCTCCCACCAAAAACACTCTCTCTGTTTGCCCAGTGACTATTACACAACTGAAATATTGACCTCACAGGTCGACAAACCTGAATCTGAGGGATGCGAATACTAAAAAGTTCAGGCCGGGGCAACAACATACTGTAGTTGCAAGCCAGACCACTGAGGCAAACATGGGTGTTGTTTGTGAGCATAAAGTCCTCTCACAAAATGAAGTTTTAAAACTGTTCTTACTTTTTATCTCCTGACATTCAGATAGTTTAATCCAAACAACCTAACAGTCCTGTACAATAATTAACTGCAGGAGCCACAGAATTTTTTTTATTATTATTTTTTTTTTATCTGTGTCTGAGCCACGTGGATTATTGTATTTTGGTCCTTTGATTATGTATTGATTATGTATTAGGTTGAAAATGAAATTTGGATCACATGACGTGCTGTTGTGGGAAATCTATGAGTTACTTTAATGCATATTACTTAGTGCTTTACAGTCTAATTAACTTCTACAACTTACTTTCCCCTAGATGGTAAACTACCCCTTCCTCTATATAAACTGCAATAAGTACATTAACACAACTTTACATCATGGATTACAGTGTAATTGTTTCTATGACGTATGCAAGCCTGTTTATGGTTCACACTAGATCTTATGTGGTTTATTGAAAACGCACCACAACCTGACCATCAAAATCTGGGTCGAGCTCGAGCATGAAAACATGACAATAACACAGTGCTATATGTCTGCCTATATGTGAGAACTCACACCTCTGTGAGCTGCAGGTGAAGTCTCGCAGGCTTGATGCGGTGAAGATCTCCGATGAAAGGCAGAGCCCGCGGGCCGGGAGGAAAGTTTTTCGGTTTTCTGTTCCTTAAAATGTCGCTGAGCAGCAAAAACACGCAGGAGAATATCAAGACACTCCGCGTGTCCAGCCACTCCAAGCCGAAGAGACTGTTCAGCGCCTCCATTTACTCCGAACGCGGTGCCGCTGCAAAACAGCTGCGGGTCTGACAGGTGAGCCCGAGCCTTACCTGGTCTTTTCAAAATAAAAGCATACGTCTTCCTCTCTCTGCGGCACACACGAGGCTACAGATGCTGGTTTTAGAACAACAAATGAATCTTATTCCAAGTTTTTTATATTTTATATATAATTAGTTTCTATAACCAGAAAGAAAAAAAATCAGCAGGAAAAAGTTAGATGACATTTTCATGTGCAAATATATTTGTTAAATACTTTAAGAGAGATTTTTTTTTTTTTTTTTTACTTGAAAAAAGAAATGAATTAATTACCAAACAAACCAAACCCAGCTTTTTATTTTTTTGTTTCAATTCCAGTTTATGAATAAATCTGTAGTTCGCCAAAACCCCTGTGGTACAAGAGTGATGTGCTTTGTGCATTTTGTCTTGTCTGTTTCATACAGCTCTCCTCTATGCTTGCCAGCCACTTTATTAGGTACACTTTGCTAGAGCCTGTCAACCAAAAAGGGACAGAGAGTCAGAGTCATTGGGTAGCTCCAGGTTTTAATGGATGCCATGAACACCATATGGTGATTGCTGTAGGAGCTGATGAAATATTAATGTGGACCTGGATTGTTTTACTGAATCAGATGATCTAACAATATAGAGTCACGGTGTGTGTGGAACGACACACCGTGGGTGTGATTGGAGGTGGGTGTACCTTGACCAACCCATCATGCTCCTATTGTAGTGAGGAGATTTACCTCCCCATGGGTTCGACTCCCTTTTGCCTTCGTTTTGTGAATCATTCATTAATAAGACATTAAAAACAATCCTGAGAGCTGTTGGTCATTCGTGTAATTTATTATGTCTTAAGGAAGTGGACATTACATTAAAAACATTAAATCTCTGAGCAGTAAAATTCTAAATGGACATGAAATTGATTTAAACAGGTAAGATGCATGATGTGAGGCATCCCTAACACTGATGATGAAATATCTTAGAAGTCAGCCGAATGGATTCTTTAAGTAAAAGTCGTTCCTGGTCTCAGTCAGCAGCTGCCATGTTATGTGAAGCAGTCACATGTTCACCGCAGACTTAATAACTTCATCTAAACGTCTATTAATGCAGTAAATCCACTGTCATGCTCCAGTGTAAATATTGACCAAAAAGATGCTTTATATCTGTTAATTCCCATTTTACATATTATCTTTCTAATTAGGCTTGGCGTCCAGAAATGGTTTTCAAGGGAAGGTTTCGTTTTGATCAATTTCCCCACCAGCAGGTTTGTCATTTTGTCATTTGTTGAACAAATTCAAGCAACACATAAGGTCCCACAGAGAGCTTAAATGCCTTTTACATTAAAATATGGCCATGTAGTTCACACTGTCAATTTCAACAATTTATACAAATACATGCCTACACAATTTATTCAAAAAGTATTAACAATCATTCAGTTTCATGGACTTACAGTCTAACTTTCACAAAAGCAGCAGATTAACGTTTTGATACGTTAACTGCTGTAATACCAGCAGGTTTTAAGACACAGCTGCCACTGAGAGCTTTGATTTCAGAGACAGTGCAGTGGCTGCAGGAGGTTCTGTCAACCCTTCTGTTGGTCTAACGTGGTGCTGCACAGAGGCGGTAAGGTTTGGGACAATGAGTGGCTCCCAGTTTGTACTCCAGACTGGGCTGCTCTCCTGGAGGAGGCGAGAACTTAAACCTCTGGAGGAGGGAGGTGAAGAAGAGGAACAGCTCCATCCTGGCCAGCTGCTCCCCGAGACACACACGCTTACCTGAGGAAACACAACACCTCATTTTTCCACCGTAAACTGATGATGTGATGTAACTCTGTTTTGGCCTCATAGGCCGGAGTCGAGAATTAATTGTGGTTGAATTAAGAATATGCCGTCATGTTTAAATTTTAAAAGCCAAAAACCCTCTTTGGTGCTCAACAGTAGGGAAACGCTAAACATAAACTCTGTACATTTATGTTTGTGATGGTAGAACAGAAAAAGTATTTTTTTCTGACATGCCACCAAAATATTGTCTCATAGTGACTCATCAGTCCAGATTGTCCTTCCAATACATGTTTGTTATTGCCAAGGCATAAGCAAAGTCTTAATTTTACAGATGACTGATGGTCATTGTTGAATTTTGTAGTCTTGTCTTGAATCTGACAGGAATTAAAGCTGTTTATCATTTGATAAAGGTTTCCTTCAGCACAGAAAATCTTACCTGCAGAAAAAGGCATGAAGGCGTCTCTCTTCCTAAATTTACCGTCCTGGTCCAGGAAGTGCTGAGGGTTGAAGGTGTGTGGAGTCTCCCACATGGACTCGTCATGGAGGACAGAGTGAAGTGTAGCTAATATCAAGGTTCCCTTAAAAAAAGAGAAACATTAAAATTTGTTCTTCTCACTGCTTTACTGCTATTTGCAGGGTACTAACTAGCTTCCTACAGATTATAATGAATGATGTTCCCTTCTATGCCATAAGCTTGTTTGGTTCACTGTCATATTTCTCAGTTACCTCCGTAATGTCAGAGGCAAATGGACTAAATTTAAAGAACACTTTCCTGGTCATGGCGGCCACTTTTTGTGCCTCAGTGGACAATGTTTACTTCACAAACATTCAGATTCATAGACTGACAGGCAAAATGAAGGAAAGTTGGAGTTTAGCAAATTAACATTTGGCAGGAGGAAGTTGGACCTCACCCCACAACGTTTGGATTGCGGCAATTACTCATTTCACAGAGATATAGTCACCCTCACAAATCTCCTTGGTGTCGTTTGGTAGAAACTTTCTTTTTTTACGCCTGATATATAATTTCAATACCAAATCCATGCTCTAAATTAAATGATGTGGGTCGCACACCTTTGGAATAGAGTACTTATCCAGGGTGGTGTCTTTGGTCGTCATGCGGGCCACGTTCAGTGGAAGGATGTTTCCCATCCTCTGCATCTCGTGGATGACGGCGTCAGTGTAGGGCATGTTCTCTCTGTCGGACACCGCGGGTTGCCTGGACGGGCCGATCACGGCGTCTATCTCAGCCTGGACCCGCTCTGAACACACAGAAAACAAGTTTTTCTATCATGGGCATGATCTCTCCCAATAAACACATGACTTGCAAACAGATTTATTTAAGATATTTATCTTATACAAACCTTGAATCTCAGGGTAGTAGATCATGTACAGCAGCCCCCAGTGTAACGTGGTGGTCGTAGTTTCACTTCCGGCACCAAACAGATCCAGAACGCAAGCGCTCAAGTTGAAGAGATCAAAACCAGAATCTTTGTCCTCTTTCTAACAAAGACACCAGAGACAGGCGTTTAAATCATTTTAAATCACCTCCAAAGTCTTACTTAGCCAGACTTTCTAATGTTGTTTTTAAGTTTTATACTTTTACAGGCTTTAATGCCTCTGTGCAGAAGCATATGATGGTATATAGCCCTCTAGTGAGATGTGAAAACTGATGTTGTCAGACACTCTTGATCAAATCTGGCTGAATTTAGTCTGTTTTGTAAAGAAAACTCAGGGCAAATTTTGAGGCTGGTAAAGAAATGTCACAAGACTTCAAGATGTAGTTGGGAAACAAGCGTTTCCACAAACCACTGACTCAAAACATGGCAAATAAATTCAAGCACAACTTTTCCTGTGAAAAACAAAAGGACATTTAATAGAAATCTCAGTCCATTCATCTTTTCCCTGCTACTTTGCAATTGTGCTCCATCATGCGTTTGTCAAGCTCATAAAAGCTAATAAAGTTCATGAAGGTCTGTGATTGTAAGATGACAAAATGTGAAATACTTCCGAGGGGCATAATAATTTTGAAAGCCAATAAAGAACTCTAAAAATTATGTACAGAGGCAGCATTTTGTGTTAACCTATTTTCCTGTAAATGTAGACGTGGTTCATCCCTATAAGAGGATCTGTTCTGCTCTGCAGATAACAAATGGAAAATGAATAAAATAACATTTGAGAGGCTTTCAGGCACCGATGGGAACTTCTGATCCTTCAAACAATTCAAGAAAGTCTCGGCTAATCGAAGGTAAAACATAATAAAGACACTGAACATCTCACGTAATGAATAAAGGAACCCAAAAACTCACCTCTCCCATCTCTATGAGGAAGGAGTCGATGTAGTCTCTGGGAGACGCCGGGTCGAGGTTCTCTCTGTGTTCTTTGATCCGTATTTCTGTAAACGTAATTACCTTCTTTAACAGAGTGAAGATTTGTTGATGAGGTCCTGGCAGCCACTTCATTACTGAGGGGATTGTGTTGTAAATCTGAATAGCAAAGAAGATGCATCATTTTCACTGTTAGAAATTGTTTAGATGCTAATATGATATGGATATTAATTAATAGCAACTAATAGCAATAGGATTTTTAAATGTGTTTTGAAGACACTTGTACTCATTTTAAATAAACTGTACGTTTTTCATTAAAAACCAGCAAGGTGCATTTTGTTTTTCCACAGCCCTGAGGATGACGGGCCATCGTAGACAAAGTTACACTTTTCCAATCCTCCGTCACTCTTAGGCTGCAGCTCGTATAAAAGACTTTTATAATCAATGCTTGTAAAACACATTTATAGGCGAGAAGGCCGACCTGTATGAGAAAACTTCCTTGTAAGCGCACAATCTCATTAAAGTTGTGAAGGATAGTCTGGTACTGCTTGTCGTCGTACTCGAATCGACTCCCGAAGACCAAGCAGCAGATGATGTTGGACACGGCTTTGTTGATCAGCGCCTGGCCACTGAACGCCTTGCCTTTCAAATAATAACAGATTGCAAACTGAATGAAACCGAGGAATAATAAACATAAAAAATAAAAAGAAGGTGAAGAACTGCAGCAATGACAAATTAAATGTTTGTTTATTTGGTCGTTTGCTTAATTTGTACCTTGCTGATCAGCAAACGCCTCAGTGAGGTACTGGCACTCCTGCTGGATGTATCGCTCCATGCTCTTCTTCCCCAGACCAAAGTTCCTCAGCGTATGAAGAGCGAACCTCCTCTGTACTTTCCACAGATTACCATTTGACATCACAATACCTTTCAGAAATAGCGAACTGTGTCAACACTGAGGTTTGTGGAGTCAGATACAAATGATATTGCTTAACATGAAAGAGCGACTTAGAGAAATTTTCAACATTAACGTAAAGAGACACCATACCTTTGTTCTCGAAAACCTCAGAAAACAATGGAATGGAGGGACGACCCATGAAGTCCTCTCCTTTTTCAACAAGTGCCTCTTTCACATGTTTGTACCCGTTAACGATCACCGTCCTTCCTCCAAAGACATTGAGACTGAAAACTTTGCCATATTTTTCTGCAAACTGAACACAGACAACAGATTTCGGTTTTCAACAAAGTGACATTGAGACACTTTGTTGCTCCCTGAGGATCATGTTTTACTGTTTGTCCAAAATTCAGAACTATTTGAACTTATTCACGCATTGTCTCCCATTCTGCAGCACAGGAAGCAGCCACACTACTTCAGTGCTGCCCCCGTCTTTAGATCCATCTCCCTCTCCATCCGGCCAACAACAGTCAGCAAAACACCAAAATGGTGGCGGCAGAGACTGGCTCCTAACTTTGAAGGAGCGTTGTCTCTCTTTTTGGGAAACTCCAGAGTCGGAGGAAGTTGGTTCTACAGCGCAAGTCATGTGTGATGGTGAATCCGACTGTAAATACATGAAATTATTCAACCTCACACACCAGCCCTCACTGGTCAGAGACTGCAGTAAGTCACCAGTATCACCAACCATCCAAGGAGAGTGTAAACAGTTTACTCAGGTTACCTTTATTTGATTAGAGAAATAGTTTGATGGTACAATAAATTTAATGTGATGACAGATATTTTTTAAAGAAGGTTTGAAGACTTAACATGTCACCACGGCTGAGTTCATTAAGGGCTCGATAAGGAAAGTAAAAAAAGGACAAAAGAGGAAGAACATCACATTTCTGCCCATGTGGGAACTAAGTGTACCTCTGTGAGCTGCAGGTGAAGTCTGGCAGGGTTGATGCGATGAAGATCTCCAATAAACGGGAGAGCCTGCGGTCCTGGAGGAAAGTTTTGTGGTTTTCTGTTCTTTAAGATATCGCTCAGCAGCAGAAACACGAAGAAAAATATCAAGACACTCCTGGTGTCCAGCCACTCAAAGCCGAGGAGGCTGTGCAAAGCGTCCATTGTTCAACCAGTGCTCTGCTGAACAGGTGCAGCACTGTGAGGTGAGCTATGAATGAAACAAAAGAATCTCTGAATGTTTGTATTTAACTATTCTGTTTACAGTGATAAAAGTTATCATGCGCTGTGAGTAAGTGTTGAGTAAACACATCCCACTCTGCAAATAGGCTAAAGGTTGTGAACATATAAGCTGCAATAAAAAGGTTTAGCAACCCTCTAAGTTTCTGCTCCCATCTATAATCTGAGGTTCTGCGTTCTTGATGCCTTTTATATCAACTGCATTTGTGTTTAGGTAAAAAAAAAAAAGCCATGTAGATAGGGATGGGAAAATGTTGAGTCAAATAATCTGCTTTTTAAAGTCAAAGTAATGGATTTACTAGGCAGAGTGGAGCGTTAAAGGACACCCATAAACAAAGCACAGATAGATTTTTGCGATTACTGTGACTCATTATCTGCCTCTGACTTGTTTAATGCGTGAAGTGAAGAACTGAAAAGAAAAAAAAAACCACGTTCTCGTTTCATATTGCGAAATATTCTCCTGTGCAACTTGTCTTCAGTCTGTTTCACCTTCTCATTGATCGCTTCAAGCCCACGTTCTCCACACAGCTGCAGAGAAATCTTAGCCAAAAAGTGTTTTGTTTCAAATCGTCCAGGCTCTGACCTGCCATGCTGCATAGTTTTCCCCTCTGCAACCAGCTGGAACAGGGCCAGCTCCCACATGTTTTTACTGTTGCATGAGACTCATCGGAGGGAAACCGTTACATAACTCCCTTATGTAACAGGAAAAAACTTATGGGAGTCACTTATCACCCAGTTTGCCTGCCGCCACCTCCATCTCTGTTTAAACGTTTTCTAAAGCATCTTTCAGGTAAATTTCAAGCTATTTCGATTCGATTAGATTCACTGGTTGGCTGTCGCTGAGTTTTCTATGGCTGCTTTTAAATCGGCTGCTTGTTGTTTGGACTCAAAGGCCCTGAGCGGACCCGTCCCACCCGCCCTGCTGTCTGGCCCCCCGGCTGTGCCTCTTCTTAGAAAACAGAGGAAACGGGAGGAAGCGTTCTTTGTTTCTGTTTATTTTTACAATCCGCAACTGAGAAAAACACAGACCAAATATGAGCAAACATGAAATTTTATGATTTTTAAAATGAGAGTACGGATTGATGTGTAATGTTTGGATATGAGCCAAAGATTCAGCACTGAAATCAGAGAGATGCTGGATTCAGAGACTCGGGTTACAAAATAAATCATCAAAGCGTAACTCACTAAAGGTTTCTGGCCACAAGGCAAAATGCTCAGGTACTTGCAGAGTGCAAACCAAGTTCATTTAAATGCATTGTCCTTTTTAAGAAATAACAGGAATGCAACATTTGATGTATGTCTACTGAAACTTTATAGTCGCCTCACTAGATTTGTGAGTGAAAGGAACTTGTTGCATTTATTGCCCCAGGATAAAAGTGAATGAGATGACATGTTTGAGGCTTTTTGGAACTGATTAATCTAAAAGAAAATATACATTTTGGTGAATACAACACACTGCGACACCATTTGTCTGTAAAGCCAAGAGAATGTGACGTTTTTCTATCAACAAATTTTCAGGACCAATTGTAACTGTTAAACTGATTTTACATAAAGAGCTATAATACTCTTTTTTGATAACAAAGACACACTGCACTGCTTCATTTTAATGTCCAGAGGATTGACAGCTGGTCGAGTTGTTTCTTTGACCAATACAATACAAGAAAGGAGAGGCTGTGCTCAGCTCAGCGAGGCGTGGTGCAGAGGCGGTAAGGCTTGGGATTACGAGTCGCTCCCAGTTTGAACTCCAAGCTGGGCTGCTCTCCAGGTGGAAGCGAGAACTTAAACCTCTGCAGGAGGGAGGTGAAGAAGAGGAATAACTCCATCCTGGCCAGCTGCTCCCCCAGACACACACGCTTACCTGGGAATCAGAAATGCAGGAGACGAGGTTTATCGTCACACTGTGACCTCTCAGGGTCCTGATGAAGTCACAGTGTGACTTCATCAGGTGAAGTTGCATGCTGGAAGGTTCTGAATTGCACCCCCTACTGCAAAATGGGGGATTTTGTAGCTAAAATATGAGCGCATGTAGGATCAGCAGTGAGTGAAACTCAAACTCAAGATCCTATGAAAATTACTCCAATTTTGATTATTATCCGTAACAGAAGGAGCAACACTGGCTTGGTAAACATTGACTAATTGTTAGACTTTTTGTTGAGTGTACAGGTGATAGATCCATGTAACTACGACTTACATTTGTTTTGCTACCAAAGCAATTAATTATTGCCGATCATGCTTCACAGCCTGACATGAGTCATTTAGTTTAGTTTTCACATCCCAATGAACTTGTGAAATCTTAAGTGCGTCCAGATGTTCGCTTTCAAAACACAATCTGGTGTTTAATCTTTCCTTGCTGAGCTTCATTCCTTCTATTTACTTTGGCATAATAAATAGAGGTCCTGCACGCACTTGTTATTTTTCAGAGCTTTCTATTTGCTTTACGCAGCTACTCAGGATCTGGTTCTTACTGAGATCGTGATATAATACTCTCCTCCAACTGAACCGTTCCCAGGAGGGTTTTTCCAGCTCCTCAGAAGGTGGTGTCCATCTTTATCTGGCCTCACACAGTTATGAACAAGACAATTACCTGTATGCACTCACTCTCAACCTTAGGGGCTATTTAGATTCACAATTTAGCCCATTTTGACCTGCGGAAAGAAGTTGGAGAACCCAGAAACAAATGATACATGCAGAAGCAGAATGTGCAACTTCGACACAGAAAGGCCTCAGCTGACATTTAGACTTACCATTTAGAAACAAAAACAAGGTGCTAAACAGGTGGCTTCCTGTTTCACAGGAATTTTAGCTGGATCAGCTCAGTGTGGTGACTGATGGGAAACCTGACAATAGTGGCTTTTTCTGCTCGGTGAACTCACAACAAGTAAGCTCTACTCCGTAACACTCTTCACTGTGGAAGTTGTTACTGAGGGAGGAAGCCAAAAACTGTGAGAAGCAGCAAAAGGAAACTGAGATGCCGATTGTTCCTTTAGACTGCTTCAGCAGAGAGCGAGACATCGGTGCATGTTTGTCATTTTGATCCTTTACTGTTACTGGTAAAGAAAAAAAAAAAAAGTTCATCTATGAAACTTAACTGATTACAAGAACCAGTAATTTTTTTTCTGGTCTGTCAGTTTGTATGTTTTGAAGACTTTACAGGAAGTAGAAGAGAGCTCAACTTTGAAGGACCAAATCAAACAAAACTCACCTGCAGAAAAAGGCATGAAGGCGTCTCTCTTCCTAAATTTACCGTCCTGGTCCAGGAAGTGCTGAGGGTTGAAGGTGTGTGGAGTCTCCCACACCGACTCATCATGGAGGACAGAGTGAACTGTAGGCAAAATCATGGTTCCCTGAGAATTAGAAACATCAGTTAAAAGGATCAATAACATTATTGATGCCGTCAGAACCAGCAGACAAACAGAGACAAGTTTGATCCCTGCTCTACATTCATCGGTGATTATTTTGAGGTTTTTCATTTTGTAAGATGAAATGTTCATTTCCAATGACGTGCCAAAGATAATTAGAGGCAGCTGCTCAATAAAATAAAACGCTAACATTAATTTTAAACTTTCCCTAAACTGAGTAAAGTAAGTCTTGATGAAAAGAAGAAACAAAAAAACTCATTTAATTAATTTAATCTTTGTTGACAAAATAGGAAAGAATGGACGGATTAATTTTAAAAATATTTTATATATCATTAGATTGACCAAAAAAGTGGAAATTTTGTTATTTTAAGGATGAAATGTGTTTTTTCTTCATCTAGTGAAGTTACTCAGTGAGTAGACAATACAGAAATTTTACTCAATTAAAATTAGTAATACTACATAAAAAAATTATTCAAGTAAAAGCATAGTGAAAAAAATACTTCTGAAAGTCCTTTGTTTTTCAGAAAAGTGACTCGAGTAAATGTAATTGAGTGAAAGTAACTAGTTACTACCCATCTCTGTAAAGCAGCCTCTGCTTTATGTTACCCTCTATGCGTAGATATGAGTCAAACTGCACCTTTGGGATAAAGTATTTATCCAAAGTGGTGTCTTTGTTTGCAAGCCGTGCGAGATTCAGTGGGACGATGTTTCCCATCCTCTGCATCTCGTGGATGACGGCGTCAGTGTAGGGCATGTTCTCTCTGTCGGACACCGCGGGTTGCCTGGACGGACCAACCACGGCGTCTATCTCAGCCTGGACCCGCTCTGAAGACACAGAAAACAGGATAAAAGATGAGCTTTTGCACAGACAGCGAAATGCTTTTCCTTGCGAGTGAGAAAGTACACACCACATAAATTTAAAGGTAATTAAAGATGATACGAACCTTGAATCTCAGGATAGTAGATCATGTACAGCAGCCCCCAGTGTAACGTGGTGGTCGTAGTTTCAGTTCCAGCACCGAACAGATCCAGAACGCAGGCGCTCAAGTTTAAGAGATCAAAACCTGAATCTTTGTCCTCTTTCTAACAAAGACACCAGAGCAGCTGCAAGAATCTGTTCACCGTGTGTGGAGGATATTTTAGAGCGAACAGAAAACGCACCTCTCCCATCTCTATGAGGAAGGCGTCGATGTAGTCTCTCGGAGACGACGGGTCGAGGTTCTCTCTGTGTTCCTTGATCCGAATGTCTATAAAGTCAATCAGCTTCAGTAAGAGCGTGAATAATGTTTTGTGTGGTCCAGGCAGCCACCTCATCAACCCGGGCATTGAGTTGAAAATCTGAAGAGGAAGGTGAATGTAGTGGAAATAGTTTTAAAATAATTTCAATGTAACCTCCAGTGGTTAAATAAAAACGTAATAGATCCTCCAGGGTTTCTTAAGTTGACTGAATACATCCAAAGAGCCGTCACTGTCTACAATACTCAAGAATTGCATTTGGACAATTTTGCTGTAAAATGCGATGTGTTTTTAGAGAGAAGGCGTACCTGAACAGACAAACCTCCCTGTAGGAGGATTATATCGTTGAGGTACTTAAGGATAGTCTGGTACTGCTTGTCGTTGTACTCGAATCGACTCCCAAAGACCAAACAGCAGATGATGTTGGAAACGGCGTTGTTGATCAGCGCCTGGCCACTGAACGTCTTATCTGTGCAGAATGAAAAGAATGAAGGTCTTTTGTTCAAAGAACGAATATCTGAAAAGGTAGAAAAAACTCTAGCTTGGCAAATTAAGAAAACAGTCGGGTGCGACAGCTTCTTCAGGAGATCTGACAGTAGATCTAATAGAAGATCTAAGTAGAAAGTAGATCTAATAGAAATCAATAATACTTTCACAGAGTTTTCTGAAGAAAGGTTGCTCAGTTTAAGTTCACAACAGAGCAACAGATAGTGATGAAAAGCTAAAATAGCAAAGTAGCAAATCACTACAATTCAGTGCTTTTATGCTGGTAGTTGCGGTTAAGATGACTTGATGAAGTTTAAGTCAAGAATCGGAATTGTCAAGAAAAGCGTGTCAAGTGACTTGGAAGTGGCACAATTGCTGTTGCTGGGGAAATGGGCCGGGGTATTTCAGAAACCGATGTATGACTTCGAGCACAATCATCTCTCAGTGTCTCTCAGCATCCATAACGGGATGCAGCAGAGGGTCTGCTGCAGCAGAGGTGGAATACCTGTCTTCCAAGTTCAGGAAACTGTTCACACAGTTTGCTAAGGCTTACAAGATACCTGGTCCAACATAAAACCATGACATATTACTGAATCGACTGGAGAGTTGGGTTGGACTCTCCGGTTCGGTGCTCGACTGGTTTGAATCTTACGTAAAGAACAGGGATTTCTTTGTTTCAATTGGAGACTTCTCATCAAAGAGGTCAAAGGTCACATGTGGGGTGCCCCAAGGTTCAATCCTAGGACCCCTCTTATTCAATATTTATATTCTCCCACTAGCTCAGATTATAACAGGAAATAATATTAGCTACCATAACTATGCAGAGGACACACAGCTCTACATTACGATGTCACCAGGTGACTCTGAACCCATCCAGTCACTGAATAAATGCTTAGAACAGATAAATGTGTGGATGTGCCAAAACTTTCTCCAACTGAACAAAAACAAAACTGAAGTAATTATTTTTGGACCTAAAGAGGAACGATCTAGAGTCAATGCACAGCTTCAGTTATTAAAACTAAAAACTAGCGATCAGGCCCGAAACCTGGGAGTAGTGATGGACTCTGACCTGAACCTCCAGAGTCACATAAAGACAGTAACAAAATCGGCCTTCTATCACCTGAAGAACATCTCCAGGATCAGAGGATTAATGTCTCAGCCATATCTAGAGAAACTCATCCATGCGTTTATCTTTAGTGGCATTGATTATTGTAACAGCGTCTTCACAGGCCTGTCCAACAAATCAATCAAACAGCTGCAGCTGATCCAGAACGCTGCTGCTCGCGTTCTCACTAGAACCAGGAAGATAGAGACATAACACCAGTTTTAAAGTCCCTCCACTGGCTCCCTGTAGCTCAAAGAATAGATTTTAAAATACTGTTGTTAGTTTAAAAATCACTGAACGGTTTAGCACCACAATACATTAAAGATCTGCTGTTGTTATATCAACCTTCCCGACCTCTCAGGTCTTCTGGTTCTGGACTGCTCTGCATCCCCAGAACCAGAACCAAAAGAGGAGAAGCAGCTTTCAGCATCCATGGACCAAAAATTTGGAACAAACTTCCAGAAAACTGTAAAACAGCGGAAACCCTGACTTCCTTTAAATCTCGACTAAAAACACACCTGTTTAGAACTGTATTTGAAATGTAATATGTAACAATGTATTTTTTATTCTATGTTGCATGACTTTGTGTTTTTGTGTTTATGATGTAAAGCACTTTGAAATGCCTTGTTGCTGAAATGTGCTCTACAAATAAAATTTGATTGATTTGATTGATTAATTGATTGATCGATCTCGGCCCAGGGGCTCCACCGGACAGCTCCCAAGGTTGGGCCCCGTCCCAGGGAGTCCCCTGGATACGCCCAGCCCGGTGCCAGTCGCCTGGCACACTGGGCGTCCCCCACCGAACTACCACAGAGTACATAGCTCTCTGATCTCAGCCGGGGGGCTCCAGGGGACGGCTCCCAGGGTTGGGCCCCGTCCCAGGGAATCCCCAGGAAATGCCCAGCCCAATGCCAGTCGCCTGGCCCCATTGCAACTGTCCTAGCTCCAGTAACCTTCGTTCTGGGTACACGGTTCCCAGATCCTGGATCTCGTCCAGGGACCACCAACTTTCCTTCTGACACAAAACCCTTACCCTAATCCTGCCAGGTTTAGTAAACCCAAAGCTTGGCTGGACCACCTGGTTCTGGACAACCTACATCCGTCCCACTGGTCCCCACACACCCTGGTAGCTAGGAAAAAAGACCTGTCAAACTCCCGTTTTGACAGAAAAATGGCTTTTCTCTGCGTCAGGTTCATGCCCTTCAGATTATGGCTCCATTCAGGTCCATGAAGAGTACGCTCGCCACAGAGTTTTTGCCCCCTGAAACATCAGACATATCGATATGCCTGCTGCACAGCCTGATCCTACCATTTTAAAGACATGTTTCACCTTTTCTTTTGTCGTCATGTCTAAAAATTTCTTCAATGAAATCAACCCATTTAGTGCTTCTTCCACGTCCCTAACTTGCTGTTGTCGTGCTTCCTCTTTCTCCCTTACTTCCCTCATTTTTGATGTAATACTATTGATTCTAAAATCAAGATCTCTAAGTTGAATCTTAAGTACTTCGATGTTGTCAGCAGACAACATGGTCGTTCTTTTCAAAACGATTCTTATTTCATTGATCGTTTCAATGACGAAATCCAACTGTGTCCTTACGTCCTTCGACAGCTGAGACGTTTCATCCATTTTTGTTGAATTAATCCGTTCGTTTCAAAAGTTGTCTGGAATTGTTGAGCTCTTCACTGACTAAAGAACCAAAGTTCAAGATTGCAGTCTTGTGATGTAACAGAGAAAAGCGTGATGTCACAAACTGATGTCACAGCCTCAGCAGAACAAATGGCAAACTCCTCAAGTTTGAATGAAAACAATCTGTGTTTGTATTTTTTGTTGTTTTTATTTTATTTCAAACAAATAACATGAGCATAAATACAGAGGTTAACTCAAAGTCAAATATTAAAATATAATAAAAACATAAAGAATAATTACAGATATTGAGGGTGTTTTAAAGTCTAGAAAGACAAAAGTTAAATAAATATATATATACATTAGTAAAATATAATGATGTGTACTTTTTCAGTTAGGTTTTCATACCAAAATGTCAAAAATATATTCAAATACATATGAAGATTGTATATTATAGCAAAAAGAACAATAAAGGCAAGAAAAGAAAAAGATAACAAGGATCTGCTTTTGAGAAATCAATTCTAGATTGAGTTGAAAAGATTTTGTTACTCCAGGTGAATTGGAGTCAGTAGGATGACGATGTCTCCAAATATCTACTAAATTTAGCCGGTTACAGAAGTCCAAAATATGGATTTGTGCATTTCTAAATCTAGAGGGATGTCTATCCAGTTGAGTGGAAAAGATCACATTAAAACCCCCCCCTAAAATAACCTTTGCTGATGGGAACTTAGTACCAAGTTAAACATGGTGTCCTCCAGCTCTTTTAAGAAAATAATATTTAAAGAATTAGAATTATAATCATAATTAAAGCCGCAAGCGGCGTCGGGCGGCCCTCGCAGCCAAGCGCCGCTCCGGCCTAATGGCCACCGCGGGGGAACTAGCAACCGCCGGCTGCCAGCCACCACAGAAGCTCTCACGCAATTTCCAGCACCTCCGCCTGCACGGCACCGCGAGAAGCCGCTGCGCAGTTTCCCGCGCCGCCCGTGCCACTGCAGGCGGTACGCATCGATGCGTGCTCGGCGCGGCGCTCCCTGACGACTCCACAAAAAAATGTGTTGCAGATTGGTGCATTTAGCGAGGAGATATAGCTGGTGGATTAACCTAGGCGGCTCAGTGGAGTCAAATTACATTTCAATGCTGTTGTGCTCCTTAGAGGTCAACAAAGGTCATACATATCCAGTTTGGTGCCAGTCGGATGATCCATGAGTAATTTATAGCCGATCTTATGCACATGGCGAAGCACTGCAGTTTGCCATTTCTACACCCAAATTCGTGTTCGGTCAGCAGCCAGCATTCCACAGAGTTCATCATTTTATGTCAGTTTTCAGATCATGAAACTCATATAAATGATAGAATAACAGTAAAATATACAGCAGAAAAAACAGGTCACTCTATGCTAAAAGTGGGCGGGGGCTAACCTGATGTCATGAAGTCACCATGTAAATGTGTTAAGGACTGTTCTGCAGAGAGAATTAGAAAGTCTGGTCCAGCTGTCGCCTTGCATTTGGAAGTTATTTAATCTTCATCTTTCATGGCAAATATTCAGTTTCACACTAAGCCACGCCCACATGCTTTCATGCTAACTACAACTTAGATGTAAATGCAGTGCAATTTCAACCTTCTTCTAAAATCAGAGGAAAATTTTAAAGTTCAAGATGTTCCAGCTTAATAAACCATTCTGGTCAGTAATAAACCAAGGGCAAAGCACATTAGCAGAGCACAGTTAACTGTCACAACAATAGCACAGGCTCAATCCCAGCCATTAATTAGGTATTAATCACAGGAAGCGCTACAACTAAATATTATAACCCCAATGGATCGGTAATAAAATACTTAGCATTTTGTCAGAGCTCTTTTAAACAAGCCTTTAAACAGGTTCTATGCATAACAACAAACAAGGCTCAATTTATCAAACTGGATGTATCAAACACACTATTCAGTCTCTTTAATTATAAAAGCGCTAGCATTACAAACGTTGCAGGCCTGACAGACTCGGTTAGCATCGTCCTCGGAGTTCCAAAACCCAAGCAAAACGTTGAGCGTCCCTTCAACAGTCGTTCCGGCTCACGAGAGTTGTTCGAATCTGCAGCTCAAAAACCCAAAGCAAAACGTTGAGCGTGGTCCGGTTCTATGGCTCCAAAGTCCGTGCAAAATGTTCAGGAAATGTTAGCAGCTCCAACTGGTTAGCAAAAAAAAAAAAGTACAGTCCACAGCGTAATACGCCGAACCTCGTACGTAGCAGCTTGCTTCTGCAAGCTTGACTGATCAGTAAGATAGGGACAAGTTATATAGATGCATTTACTTGCAGTAGTAAATAACAGTTATTAACAAAACGCTACATTTAGTGCGTGTTTTAAGCCAACAAAAACTATCTGAGTGTTTACATATAACTTTTCAGGTTACAGATAACCTCTCAGTTTATATGTAACCGCTATCCTTTTGGAAATTTCACGGCAGACGCTCTCGCAAAGTTTAGATGCGTCCATGCGTCCGTCGATTTTTTCATTGGTTAAGACCTTATATTTCATTGGTGGAGTAACACTGACCCCAAGTGGCGAATTACGGAAATAGTTTCTAAACAGTGACAGCTGATCAATCACGTACTTATTATTTTAACCAAGAATAATCAATATTTTTAGTGTAAGAATTATTGGAACAAACCAAAACACATAACTATGTATATTTAAATAATTATTATGTTAAGATGGCCTTCATAAATTATATTTTCAGGGCTGCATTAATGTTGAAGAGAAAATTACGTCTTTTACCAAAATAGTCGACTTCCTGTGGGGTTTAGACCATGGCTCCAAGAGACTTTTTTGTACGTCCTGAAAAGATACACATGTGTACCGAGTTTCATAATTGTAGGTTAAAGCATGGCTTGGGGCTGATCATTTAAAGTTTTCTAGGGGGCGCTATAAAAAAATTAGGCCACGGCCACCAAATGTTGTGAAGGATTCCTGTCGGGGAGTGAATGAGGATCTATCCTAGTGAGTTTGGAACAGCTCGGCCCGAAACTGTGGAATTTAGAGCCAAACGTATGGCAATGGCATTACAGGTCACTTCGCCACGCCGCCACACCCACCTGCTTCATCGAAGCTGGTCAGGGTTGGAATCCTCAACACACCAACATGTCTTCTGTCTCTGGGAACAGTTTCATGTTGATGAGGTCAAAGGGGTCACATCGCGACCGTTCACAGTAAAACATTACATTTCCTGTTCTCAGGGGGCGTGGCCTAAGTGATGTCATCATTCGACCATAGGGTATTGTAGGAGACCCGATGATGATCAATCACAGTAACTTTGGTGCCTCTGTGAGTTTCTGTGTAGGAGATATAACTTTTTGGCGAGTCGGGTGAACTTTTGACCCCTGCTAACCCCCCTTCAGCATACTCAAAAACTCACCGTTTTGATAACTTTAGATGGGACATGCCTTATGAACAGACTCATCGAGTTTGAAGCCGATCAATCGAAATCCCTAGGAGGAGTTCGATCAAATACGAAGGCTGAAAACGGCAAAAATGGGGTCAAAATCGGAGCTTCAATCCAAAATGGCTGACTTTCTGTGATACTTGCTCTATGACATTAATTGTAAATTTTGAGCGTCTTGGGGAGCTCTACAAGTGTACCAAATTTAATGTCTCTACGATGAAGTAAGTGAATAGGAAAGGGTCCTTTGAAAATTTTTAGGTGGCGCTGTAGAGCCATTTCTTGTGTGATTTTTTGTGTTGACCTTAAAAATCAAAATTTTTAAACTCCCTTTATGCTTCCGCCAAGTTTGGTGAGTTTTTGAATATGATAAGGCCCCCAAAAAGCCCCCCAAAGAGGTGGGAAGAAAAATAATAATAAACAGTACAAAAACAATAGGCCTTCGCAGCGCTTAGCTGCTCGGGCCTAAATATTGCCCTGCACAAAGAGGTAAGAATGAAATTCAACCACTGTTTGTACTTTCCTTTTCAAATTGTGAAGCCAGAAAAAACTGATATGAACAGAAAACATTTATTTATCAATGAAAATATGAATTGCTTTTGAGCCAGTGATATTTTCTGAATATTATATATGTGACAGTTTCATCAATTTGTCCTTTCATAAACACTCGTGCTTCGCTTATGACACAGCCTCCAACAATTTAGATGCTGTTTACTGGAAATTGGTGGTCAATGTAGAAACAGAGCAAGTAGATCCTCTACGGTCCATAAATCACACAGCAAAGAGCCGGACAGACAGACAGACAGACAGACAGCAGCAGCGTGTGGGATGGAAGTGACAGGATTCATATGAATGGTTTAGAGTAAGAAACTCTGTATTTGGTTTGTTACCGGGAAGGTTTTCCAGGTGCGACTCACGTACTGAACTATATGGAAACTCCATTTCTGACATTTCTACGCTGCCAGTCCGTAAGAAATGTCATGTGACATGTGACATTAGCCACGATGGTGATGCAGCATCGTGCTAGATGCTGCATCACCAAAGCGATACCTCTAAGCCTATGTATTTTTTTAAAAAGTTAAACTAAAATAACTATGTCTCTCTGTCTCTTTTATTATTATGAAATTGTAACTGCACCCCAAGCAACTTCTTACATTTTCCACACTTTTTTATTATTTTAAAAGTTGTTTTTTGTCCTTTCATTGGCCCACCTATCTGCGGCCCATCCACCTTACATTTTAGATGTATTGATTCATAATAAAATATTGACCACTGTGAAAATGCCCCTTTAAATTCAAATGGAACCATTGTATCTAAATTTTTTATAGAATGGTCTATAAAATGATTGAAAAGTTTGGAATTTTCACCTGAAATGAAAAAAAGAAAAAAATGCTAATCAGCCACCTACATTTTGATGTTTGCTGATTGGAAAATACATTAACAATATTCTTTGAATCCTCAGTAGCTTCTAAATGCAGTAACAGTTAATTTTGCATACATCTCTTTGTTTTGAATTGAGAGCAGCAGACATTTTGTGCCAACCAGATTTTCTGCTGCAGAACTTTTGACATGTTAGCAGCCATGTAAAAACATTTATTTAAGGAATTTATCTATGTTTTAGTCATGTTTGTTGCAGTACCATTGTATGGATTATCCAGGATTCAAACTATGGACTTCCTTTCACAAGGCAGCAGCACTAATTTTCACCCGTCTTTTCTTTATGACGGCGCTCTATTGTCAGAAAATACTGTCTCTAGTTCCTCACAATAGAGAAAAGGGAATGAACCCTTTCCTCTATTGTCATGTCTTTTTTTTTGTATTGCCAATGATTGTGCTAAAAGCTTAAGCTTTTACATGATTGACTTCAAGAACTCTCTAAAACATTAAAAATTGCCATAATAAATCATGTTATCTTAAACTAATAGGTTACGTTATTGGGACCGCCTCCTGACCCCGGGGGAGTACACATTCATCCACTCTGCAGTCGTCTGGAACATTTCTAGCTCTGGCAATGTTTATTCCTGTGAATGGGTCCAGAGAGGCCACGAGTATTACGTAACTCTACTGGAGCCAGGTTTTTTTTTTTTCTGTTTTCCTCAACATCAGCCTTCCTGTCTTAGCCCTCTCTACACAGAACAAGTTGCAAGAACAAGCTCAGTTTTCTTCTTAGCTGAGCCATTCTTGCTATTTTCTTCACCATGATTTTCCAAGCTCTTTTTGATTGCATGGACTTTACTGGCTGGCTTCTGTTAGGGTTTGTATTCCTGCTGATATTTGATGTTGTGAAAAACGGGAGGCCTCCTAACTTTCCACCCGGACCCTGGGCTGCACCTTTTGTAGGAAACATCTTCACGTCGTTAGACTTCAAGACAATGGATAAGGTGAACGAGAATGCTTGTTTATATATGGGTATGTCAGTGCATGTCTCCAAACAGGAGTGTGTGGAACTATACAGTTGGCTTTATGCTTTTAATCACAGGGGAGAATGTATTTATGAAACATGGTGTTCACTTATAGGAAGGAATAACCACAGAAGCCATGTTGTAATTCCAAGTTTCCCAAAAAGTTTCACATTTACACTAAACTTTAACATCAATTGGTTGTAGCCTTTTCAAATCATGTGGACTAGCATTGCAGGTTTTTACATCTGAACTGGATAAACAACTGCCAATCATTTTTATTTCTCGATGTGAATTTGTGTTTTACATGTAGGTTTCAAAGGAGTACGGTCCTGTGTTCAGCGTGAGAAAAGGCAGTGACAGGCTGGTGTTTGTCTCTGGACTCAAGATGGTCAAAGAGGCTCTTGTCAACCAGCTGGACAGCTTCGTTGATCGGCCAATAGTTCCCCTTTTTCACGTCACCTTCAAGGGCCTTGGTGAGTCGCCAAACCAGTACATTAATTTATTATTCTTTGCAGAAAAAATATCGTCTTTGGTCAGTTTTCATGCAAGCTTGTCCCTATGCCTAACAGATCTTGGGTTAGAGACATTGGGAGATGCTGAATAGGTCACCAGTTTAACCTAGGGCAACACAACCTATATTACACACCCTACTGAAGTTTATTGTCCATTTATTTGAAAATGCCAGCACAAATATTTGTGCTGAAAATGTATTTTAAAATACTCTGATGTGACGTTATGACAGGTATTGCTCTGAGTAATGGGTACCTGTGGAAGAAACAGAGGAAGTTCGCCAACGCTCACCTTCGCCACTTTGGAGAGGGACAGAAATCTTTAGAAAAGTACATCGAAGTGGAGTCCAACTTTCTTTGCGAAGCCTTCAATAATGAGCAAGGTGAGCAGACTTTAACAGAAACCAGTGAGAGTTAGGATTCATTCTCATTTAAATGTTATTTCTCAATATTTCCAGGAAGACCATTTAACCCCCACTACATCTTAACAAACGCAGTGTCTAACATAATCTCATCTGTGGTCTTTGGACATCGATTTGAGTACTCGGACCCAAGCTTTCGGGAAGTCCTGGAGCTGGACAACGAAGCCGTTATTCTTGCTGGTTCCCTTCGGACTCAGGTATTCTTTTCTGTCCGCTGAAAAGAACCATCCCTGGCTGGCCTGCAGCTGATCTGAGGGTTTGTCCCATCAACAGCTGTTTGACGTCTTCCCCGGATTGATGAAGCACCTGCCAGGGCCTCACCAGACTGTGCATGCCAACTACAGGAAGATCCTGGACTTTTTGGAAAAAGAGATTGAGAAGCACAAAGAGGAGTGGAATCCAGACGATCCTCGGGATTATATCGATGTCTACTTGTCAGAGATGGAGAAGGTGAAAAATTCATTCAAGATGAGACTTGAGTCACACAGTTTTGACAAAACACTCAAAAGCTTTGAGTCGCTGCCAAGTGATTGGTCATTTGACTAGTAGAGCTAAACAATAGAGCAGATGAACCTAATAAAGTTTTACTATGGTGTAATATTTATTAACATAATTTAGGAGATCCAATAGTCCATCCAATCACTGATAAACCTACGTAATTACTAAAAGTATCTGGTAGAAACTAATGGTTGTCTTTTCATAAATTATTCACAATATATAATTTAACACAATTCTGTTTTGCATCTTTTATGAACACGTATCCTGGGAAGAAACTGCTTTTAGGGGCTCGCAGCATATAAATTCAACGAAGGCATAAGCAACAAAAAAAGGGAAAAAAAGCCTCTCTCCAAAATCCTTGGTAGGCAATAACCTCCATCCACCGGTCAGTGTCACATCTCCAACATTACATGTTTGGTACTGACCAAATGGGTGGTGTTAGTCTCCACATCAGGAAATAAAAACAGAAAAGTAACACAAAATAGCCATGGAGATGGTCAAAAACAAAAAGACAGCTGTCTCTGTCAACATGTCTGCTAGCGTCTCTACACTGCTAAAACATTAACAAGAAACTGTGATGCTGCTTCTGCTTCAATTTTGACATCTTGAGTTAGAGTGATTTGTCAGCAAAGCCAAAACCCTTAGAATCTGGTCAACCATGAAAAAGTACTTTGCAGCCATTGCTCACTGGCAAGCTGTGTGAATTATGTACAACTATGTTTAAAGTGAGAAATGTTAGCAGAGCTCTTGTTGTAATGAGGTTAAATTCTGATATTTTTGATGTCGTGCTAGAAAAAAGAGGATCCCCAGGCTGGCTTCAACACTGAAACGCTTCTGGTTAGCACTCTTGACCTCATTGAGGCTGGAACAGAAACCACTGCCACCACGTTGCGCTGGGCCCTTCTGTTCATGTTGCACTACCCGGAGATACAGGGTCAGCGGCTCGTTACAAAACTGAAATATCCCAACTAAAACGGTGTTAGATTTCAACGCTCTTCTCCCTCTTCCGTCCTTTCTCAGAGAAGGTCCAAGCAGAGATAGACAGAGTGATCGGGCAGTCTCGTCAGCCCACCGTGGCCGACAGGCCGAACCTGCCCTACACCAACGCCGTCATCCACGAGGTTCAGAGGATGGGAAACATCGTCCCCATGGGATTTCCTAAAATGGCGAGTAAAGACACGACACTGGGAGGATACTTCATTCCTAAGGTAGGAGAGAATATGTACCTCAGTTAAAACTAAATTTTATGTGGTGAAATCGTTGGTTAGCCGCTGATGTCTGAAACACGTCTCGCTGTTCAGGGAACATACATGACGACCATCCTGGCGTCTGTGCTGTTCGATAAGAATGAGTGGGCGACTCCAGACGTCTTCAATCCCGAGCATTTCTTGGATTCAGAGGGCAAGTTTGTCAAGAGAGATGCTTTCTTGCCATTTTCAGCAGGTTGGTTGCAGGTTTTCTGTTTCAAGCTCGCGCTCCTCTGTGTTTCTGTGCAACATTCACTCCAGAGTTCCCTCTTTTTACCAACCTAATTGAGGACATTTAAATATTAATGGGTCTGCCCCAGAACCAATCGCCACCTTCCTAAGAAAACCAAAAGGCGCACGGACGTCACTTTTAAGCTCGCCGTCAAAAATAAATGCACATGTACAACAAGCTGATCATGTCCCATTTCTCAACGCAGGTAAACGTGTGTGTTTGGGGGAACACCTGGCCAAAATGGAGCTCTTCGTCTCCTTTTCAGTTATGCTGCAACGCTTCACCTTTGCCCCGGTCCCAGGAGAAATGCCCAACCTGGAGGGCGTGATGGGCTTCACTTATTCCCCCGAGGAGTTCAGATTCCTGGCTGTGCCACGCTAACATGTGCTTCACGGACAACAGCGCTGTATTAATTGGTCTGATGATGTCTTCTGAACACAAATGTCAGGCTGTTTTATTGGCTGTATGCAGGAAATCCTTATAATTTTCTGAAATAAAACCTATCATATAAAAACCTTAATAACATAGAATCTTTTTTTATCTGAGTTGAGACAGAAAGTTTTAGGATGAATCGCCCTGGTGCATCATTAACCTGTTCCATATCCCTGTAAGTTTGTGGACAAATGTATTCTTCTTGTACATGAAAAACATGGCTTAGTCATGCTACACAGGCAGTTCTGTATCTTTAAACGACTCCGATTTGCTGCTGCATGAGAGCAATGTTCACCGGTCTGCAAAGCAATTAATCATGATATGTGTTTTGTGTCCTGGGGTAACATAAGGACAATCTATTGCTCGCTTTAACAGTAATTTGGAGAATGTAAAAAAATAAAACTGTTGAGAGAGGGGATGTTTGATGAGAGCATTTAGGAAGTATTTAGGTTGTAATTTCATTTCAAGACGATTGAATAACAGCTTGACATCAAACCAACGAGAGAAGGGAGAATGTTGCAAGATGCCGAGAGATTAACTTGTCATAATTGGAATGTAATGAAGTGTTTCTAATATTCATAGTCTTTTAAATGGTCATTCATTTGTCAGACATGTTTTGCATTTCCAATAAGTCACAACAGTTCAGCTCAAAGAACTAAGTAAGAGAAGAAAAAGGGGAAAAAAACAGTCAGTTTATCTTATCTAATGACAATATTTGAGAAAGTCTGTGATTTTGCAGACTAATATTTGTGTTAGAGGAGGTTTTTCTGCACAGTCATCATGTACCTGTATTTCGGTAAGGTCCACATAATAGCCCTGTAAAGCACAACTCATGTCTTTCCAGTTTGACCGTGAAACTGCCAAACGTTTAGCTTCAGCTTAAGTAAAATAATGAAGTCGTGTCCAATTCCAGTCCCTCTGAGCCGATCACCTTTGGCTTTAATTACAGCTCCAAGCCTTTCAAATTAGGTCTTATTACTATTGCACACCTAAAGATCTGATTCTCATCAGATTTTTGATTGTAAAATAGTTCAAGCTCAGTCAGCTTGGATGCAGATTTGCATTCAACTCTGTCAATTTCTCATACTCTCCAGTTTGGGTTGATGTTTGACATTCAAAGTTTCAGATGTGTTTAGTATAAAGTGCGTAATTCACATAGCTTGTGTATAATCTCACCCTAATTTTAACTTGCTCAAAACTTTCACCCTGACCTTCCTCTTTCTTTGTGATGCCATTTGTTGTCTAATATGAAATTAGACTCAATCAACCCGACACCCAAAACTAAAATCATATAGTACAAATGTTGCTTGTTGAAACTGCTGCACAGTAAATCTCCTGGGTGCCTTTTGCCACTGGTGCACTTTGTGTTGCTGGCCCTGGCTCTGCTCACCTGTCAACAGCTAATCTCTGATTTCATTTTATCACACTCTGTAGCAAAGTTGGAGGACTCAAAAGTGCAGACGAATTAGGGGAGAAGGCAACAGGAAGCCTTCCAAAACTTTCATTTTTACTAAATACAGACAAAGTAATTCGGACTCTAAGCAAGTCGAGATCGGAGGAACTTCATTTGACACAGAGGACGATAGCCAAGCCCAAAATGCTGCTTTGTTTTTGTGTCCGTCATATTAAATATCCATTATCACAATGTCTGAACTCTAAACAGGGAGAGATAAAAGTAGGTTTTATCTCCCATGGATTACAAGGGATAGGCTTGTCAAAGGGGTGTGGCCTGCAACATTTACACCACTTTCCCCTTTGCACAGTCTAAAGGCGTGCTGTGAGTTTGAGTTTCCTGCCAGGTGGCCGACGCTGCAGACTTTGACTGCAAACAGACATCATAAAAGCACTTTTTTTTTTCTGCTTCTGCCCGTTTCTGAGCACTTTAACCATGTGGCTTTATCATTTTTTGCTGAGCTTTGACCTGAAGGGTCTATTTTTGTTTGTTTTATCATTTCTTCTGATTGCTGATTACCTGAAGAACAGGAAACCATCAAACTTTCCTCCAGGACCAAGAGCTCTTCCCTTTGTGGGAAACATCTTGACTTTGGACAGCAAACACCCTCATGTTTATTTCACCAAGGTATTGCTTTGCATTAAGAGCCTAAAGTCTAGTCTTTGTTTGGCTAATTTCATTGTGAAATGTGAATTAAAAAGTTGTTTTCAGGTGTCCTGATTTTTTTCTCTCTCTCTTTTTCTGTGGGATTCAAACATTCCTACTTGTGAAAATAATTCTGCTGTGAAATATAAAAGTTTGGAAAGGATTTTTTGTTCCGTTGTTTTTTTTTTTTTAAAGTGTCACCACATTTTTAAAGGGCTGCTCTGACGAGAACCGCCCCCATTTCTAGGGTGAATGACGAAAATCAAATGATACCTTAAAGAATTTCAGTAGTTGAATTTCGCTTTCTGGAGGCGAGGAAGATGGCAAAAAAATGACAGAAGTTAAATATTAACTAAGGGAAGAATGGGTAGATAACTTTTTTCTTTTTTTAATTCACAGTAACAATAGTGTCTCTGCTTATCGTCCTCTAAGATAAGCAGAGACACTTAATTAACTGTAATTAACTTCTTTTCTTTTTTTTTTGGAAAGATGCATCAATGGTGAAAATTTAGTCCGCTAAATTTTCTCCGACAGTGAATCTAATTTATCCTTGAAATACTCACCGCAAAATATCTTAACACCCAAGAGTTTGGAGGAAAAAAAATTGTATACTGACGAGACAAAGTGGAATCGCTTCGTAAACTGTACATCTTGTCACATCCAGCAAAAAAATAAAAATCAAACGCAGTGGTGATAAGTGCAATGATTTGAGGCCCTTTTGTTGTTGCTGCTACCCATAAAATGTCCTTTACACCCACATACCAAAAAAAACAAGTAGAAAGAATGAAGTGGATAACTGTTTTGGTGTAAGACGGCGTACAGATTAATCTGTTACATTGTCCGCAGCTGGCTGACCTCTATGGCAGCGTCTTCAGAGTCCGCCTAGGCTGGGATACGTTGGTGATTGTGAGCGGACACAAGATGGTGAAAGAGGCCATTGTGACGCAAGCTGAGAACTTTGTGGACCGGCCGTACAATGCAGTCGCTGACAGGTTTTACACTGAGTCCTCAGGTGAGGAAACGTTTTGGTTTGGTTGGACAGACGTGGCTTATACGAGGCCTTAACATTGTCATGCCTGCATGCTTATTTCTAGCTGGTCTGTTCTTGAGCAACGGTGAAAAATGGAAGCGACAGCGACGTTTTGCTTTGTCTACCTTGCGTAACTTTGGTCTGGGGAAGAACATGCTGGAGCTCAGCATCTGTGAGGAGATCCGACACCTGCAGGAGGAAATAGAGAGCGAGAAAGGTGGGTTACAGTCAGTGTGAAATACAGCACACGTCGGCTCTTCTTTTGAACCAGGCCTTTCTTTCCATCAGGTAAACTTTTCAGGCCAGCAGGCCTCTTCAACAACGCTGTGTCCAACATCATCTGCCAGCTTGTCATGGGGAAAAGATACGACTACACTGACCACAGGTTTCAGACGATGCTGAAGTCCATGTCTGAGGTGATTTGGCTGGAGGGGAGCTTTTGGGGCGAAGTAAGTTCAATAACCCTGATGGAGGACCACTCTGTGTCGCATACGGCCATGTGAGACGTTCATTATAAAAGAGGATATGTGATATTTGTCTTTGTCGTCTTTTCATTTTGTCTTCAAACAGCTCTATCAGGCATTCCCCAGCGTGATGAAATATTTGCCAGGTCCTCACAACAAAATCTTCAGCATTTACAACAGTATACGAGATTTCCTTCAAGAGGAAATACAAGAGCACAAGAAGGATTTGGACCGCAACAACCCTAGAGACTACATCGACTCTTTTCTCATTGAGATGGAGAACGTATGTAACCAGTCGGGGTTATTTCACTCTCAAACGCATCCCACTTCACTCTGCCATCAGTGAGCAACTTGTCTTTTGGACATTTTTGTGCAGCAAAAAGACTCCAACCTGGGCTTCACAGAGAACAACCTGGCTTTCTGCTCTCTCGACCTCTTCCTAGCAGGAACAGAGACAACAGCCACCACGCTGCAGTGGGCTCTGATTTTCCTGATTAAAAACCCCGATGTCCAAGGTTGGTGGAAGGCTCGGCTCTCTAAACGATTACAGCTTTGCTTAAAGTTAGCATGTATTTTATATTGTAAAAATGTGGGGCATTTTTACACTTTTTATTCACTTTTTGTCGTGTGACAAACAACAATAAAGTATTACCTTGAGCACAGAGCTCCAAGTCATAAGGCATGGATGTCAGCTTCATAAATATTCCTGAACAACTGCACTAAAGAAAAGTTTGGGTTGGATAGGACATTGGCCGTTGGTCACAATGGATTCATTTTGCTCACCTAATGTAAAACCTCGAGGTTCACGGATTGTAGTTTTCTGGTTGATCGCCGATCACCGATCTTTTAAAAAATGTAACCTCCCGATTACGATTTTGGCAAATGCCAATTTTTTTTCTCTGAAATGTTATTCAATATAGTAAGAAAGTCGTTGAGTAGGCAACAGTGGGGTCTCTACCGTTAACTGTAAACGTGCAGACAGAACTTGGAGGTCTGGTCTGGTTTGTCAGTCAAACCAGAGAGCAAAAGAGGGCAGTGGTTGATTCTTAGACCTTTGCCAAGCTAGATAAGATCGGCTTCATGTCTACAAACCAGCCGATCACCGATCTCCCAAAGTTAAGGAAATTAAGTTCAAGGAGAGTAAATCAGAGACCAGCTCTGATGCAAAACAGAATCAATGTTTGTTAGAGAGGCAGGAACAGGTGGAACCATGATGAGCACCGGGGGGATTTGACAGAAATAGCTGCATATATGCTGAATCATATCTGGCTGAGAGAGATATAAGCAACATACTGTGACCTGCAAGACTTTGTTGTTCCAGAGAAAGTCCAGGCAGAGATCGACAGAGTGATCGGACAGAGTCGCCAACCCTCCATGGCCGACAGACAGAACCTGCCGTACACTGACGCTGTGATCCATGAGATCCAGAGGATGGGAAACATTGTTCCTCTGAATGGATTCAGGGTCGCTGCCAAGGATACAACTCTGGGTGGATACTTCATCCCAAAGGTAAATTCACTCAGCAGCTAATAAGCGATACGCATTTAGGTAAAAGTGGGTTTTTTTTTCGAGTTTTGCTTTCTTCTAGTGAATTTCGATGTTTTTAGGGAACATCTGTGATGCCCATGTTGACATCCGTACTATTTGATAAATCCGAGTGGGAAACTCCAGACACCTTCAATCCCAGACACTTCCTGGATGCCGATGGGAAGTTTGTGAAGAGGGAAGCTTTCCTCCCGTTCTCTGCAGGTACAGCAAACAATTCACGTTTCTGAGTCACGAGTTTCCAAACGTCCTAAGCAGAATTACTGGTATTACCACAAAATGTAAGAATTACTACCTGTGGCACAATTTAAAGGGAAATAAAAAGGCATTCTAAAGAAGATGTTGCTTTAACAACAGGTAAATAAACCAATCAGCCAAACTCAACTATACTCGCTTGGCTAATTAATCCAAGTCCAGTTCCTCAATTTCAAAAGAGAAAGCACTTACATAGTTGACAAATGCTATAAGATCTGGATAGTTGCCAAAAAAAAGATGTCAGGAACTGGCTTTGAAAAAAAAAAAACAATTCCACTGGGAACCACATAACGTAATCAAGAATATCTACAGTTATGTTTCACGTGTCTGTGTTCATTGTGCAGGGAAACGTGTGTGTCTTGGCGAAGGCCTCGCCAGGATGGAGCTGTTCCTGTTTTTGGTCGCCTTACTGCAGAAATTCTCCTTCTCTGTTCCTGATGGAGTCGAGCTGAGCACCGAAGGAATCACCGGAGCGACGCGCGTACCTCACCCCTTCACAGTGTCTGCGAAGGCTCGCTGACAGATCCGCCACTACTGTTTGTTCTCAAGAGAAGAATAAATGCAACGTAGAAAAAGCTCTTAAATGTCTTAGCTGTGCTTCTCAGCGAGACTCTGAGTGGGTGCTTCTCTATAATCTGGGTGATGGTTTTTTGTAACAATATATGTTAGCAGCAAACAATGCAACATCCTGTTGCAAGAAATCCTAGATGCTAGACAAAAAAACAATTCACAAGACTTTAAAATACTCCTGTTGATTACAAAATATGACAACTTCTCAAATTGTGAAGTAAAGATTTACAAACATGTAATTTCATATGTTTCCCGCTGCGTTGAATTAATAAAGCAGAGAGATGAAACGTTTGTTTCATTTGTCCTGCCCCAAGTGGAGGAGTTCAAGTATCTCGGGATCTTGTTCACGAATGAGGGAAGAAGGGAGCGTGAGATCGACAGGCGGATTGGTGCAGCGTCCGCCGTGAAGCGGGCGCTGTACCGGTCCGTCGTGGTGAAGAGAGAGCTGAGTCAAAAAGCGAAGCTCTCAATTTACCGGTCGATCTACGTTCCTACCCTCATCTATGGTCATGAACTTTGGGTAATGACCGAACTCGGAGTAGAGCCGCTGCTCCTCCACATTGAGAGGAGCCAGTTGAGGTGGCTCGGGCATCTGGTCAGGATGCCTCCTGGACGCCTCCCTGGTGAGGTGTTTCGGGCACGTCCCACCGGGAGGAGGCCCCGGGGAAGACCCAGGACACGCTGGAGGGACTACGTCTCTCGGCTGGCTTGGGAACGCCTCGGGATTCCCCCGGAGGAGCTGGAGGAAGTGGCTGGGGAGAGGGAAGTCTGGGCCTCCCTTCTAAAGCTGCTACCCCCGCGACCCGACCCCGGATAAGCGGCAGAAGATGGATGGATGGATGGATGAAACGTTTGTCGTTTTTAATTGTAAATGTTGTTAGGTTTTGAAAGATTGGTAAACTCCTTGGTCATACACCACACTCCAAACTCATTGGTTTCCCCTGGTGAAGATGTGCAATGATTTAACCTTAGCTTTAATAACATAAAGCTACATATTTTTTAAAAGTTTAATCAGCAATACTTTTTTAACAAATTTGTGTCAGATCATGATTTCTTGGTCAATGTCAAGATGTCATAACAAAGACATTTTGAATAATGTCAACTTTGCATTAAAAGTGTCATGATTTACCGAATGACCACAGTCATAAATATTGATGAAGTCTTACTCATGTTCATGACAGGTGTTATGTCATGTTTATGACCGTCTTTTTCACAACCCATCAAATAAAGTGTTGCCACATGAGGTTTAGACAACTTGTCTCTTGCTGTTAAACCAACTTCATAAACTTTGGCTTCACTGCATGATCAACGCAGCTTAAACCACCTTCAAATGTTTTACAGTTCATGCTCGTTCCTTCCAGTTCAGTCGTGTTTCATTCTTTCTGCCTTTTCCTGTTGTTACAACAAACATTTGAGCCATCAGGCATGTGGATTCCCCTTCTCACCTTCAGTCTCTAATCTCATAAACACAAAAGGCTGCACTTAACCTCAACTAATGTAGTTCATTTCAGAATGAGCACTTTGAGTTGCAGCTTTTATTACACTGGTATTACAGAGGTTAGCTTTATTGTGATGAGGAGGTGGAGTTAGCAGGATGTTATATAAGCCCTCCCTCCCTTGTGGAGTCTACATTGTGTTTACATTTCAACCCTTTTGACTGATCTTTGCGTGTTTGACACAGAAGGCTTTTCAGAAGCCCTGATGCTGCTTCACACAGCCAGAGGAAAACTGTGACTCCTGAAGACACTTCCTCCATTGCAGCTAATCATGTGGTTTTATAATCTTTTCCTGAGCTTCGACTTGAAGGGGCTCCTCCTATTTGTCTTCCTGTTCCTTCTGATAGCAGACTTCTACAAAAGCAGAAAACCAGCTAATTTCCCTCCAGGTCCAAAGGCTCTGCCCTTTGTGGGGAATTTCTTCAGTTTGGAAAGCAAACATCCACACGTTTATTTCCAAAAGGTACCGAGTTACCGTGAGCGCATGCATGTCTGGTCATGTTATCTGGAGAAATGTCATACTACCTTAATCAAGGCTTAAAATATAAGTTCAAAGATGCTTTAGAAAGTTGTGCTTTTGAACAGTTTGCGTGTTTTCAGTGGCTTTAAACCTGTTCTAGTGTCTTACAGCAAAACTCTGAACTGCTGCAAAGGAGACCTTTGTTTGTAACAAAATCTAAACATTAGGGCTCAAAAGATTCCTGCATATCTTGTGACACCTGTGGCTGAGATACAGAGGGACATCTTATTTTTATTTTCACCTCAGTACTAATTTAGATCAATAAAAAGTGAAACTCTTTTTCATACACTCATATGTCCAGAGACATATTTTAAGTTTTTATTTCTGTTTATTAGAATTACCATGGCTTACAGCTAGTGAAAGATATTACAAAGAACGTCAATAATGTTGCAAAAGACTGATTTGAAATAGTGTCATGGCCTTTACACTTGGAAAACTGCTGACTTGAAAAGTCATTGAAAAAAACAAAAAACGAGCTGTTCAGATTGTTGTATCCAAGCACATTGATGGAAAGTTAAGTGGAAAGAAAAAGTGTCAAGAGCTATTTTAAATGGTGTCAGATTTTGTTGATTTATTTGATTTATGTGGGTTTTTGTTTTGTTTTGTTTTTTGTTTATTTCCTTCAGTGGCGGTTTTCCATTGTCATGTTTTCCACAGTTGGCTGACATCTATGGGAGCGTCTTCAGCTTCCGCCTCGGCCGGGAATCGATTGTGTTTCTGAGCGGCTACAAGGCTGTGAGGGAGGCGCTGGTGACCCAAGCCGAGAACTTCGTGGACCGACCTTTCAACGCCATAACTGACCGGTTTTACACTGAACCTTCAGGTGTCAAATCCTTTGATTTCCAAATGCATTCTGTAAACAAATAGCTGTATATATACAGTATATGTATGTATTTTTATTTTGTTTCTGCTGTAAAATATCCAGCTGGTCTCTTTATGGGCAACGGTGAAAAATGGAAGAGACAGCGGCGTTTTGCTTTATCGACCTTGCGCAACTTCGGTCTGGGCAAAAACTCTCTGGAACAGAGCGTTTGTGAGGAGATCCGACACCTGCAGGAGGAAATAGAGAGCGAAAAAGGTGGGCTATAATGAGCATACCTTGCTGCGTACTCGTGGCATTGCAAACAGCTCTCTGTTTTTAATCGGAGACCTCCCTTCCATCAGGTAAACCTTTCAGCCCAGCAGGCCTCTTCAACAACGCTGTGTCCAACATCATCTGCCAGCTTGTCATGGGGAAAAGATACGACTACACTGACCACAGGTTTCAGACGATGCTCCGCTTCATGTCTGAGGCGGTTTTGCTGGAGGGGAACGTCTGGGGTCAAGTAAGTTACAACAAAGTGAAATAGTCTGTGAGATATCAGAAGTTCACTACGAAAAGTGAGTTTTAAAGCAAATGGTCTTGCCAATTTGACCTTTTTCTATCGAGCAGCTCTACTTGGCATTCCCCGGTGTGATGAGATACATGCCGGGTCCTCACAACACGATCTTCAGCCACTTCACCGCCTTGGAGCAGTTCATCAGTGAGGAAGTGGAGCGGCACAAGAAGGACCTGGATCCCAACAACCCCAGAGACTACATCGACGCTTTCCTCATCGAGATGCAGAACGTATGTGGACATTTGTATTAAAGTTAGCTCACCCTGAAACAGTCCCCTTTATAAAGCCGTAAAACATCAAGTAAGACAAGTGTTGTTGTTTTGTTTTGTGGCAGCACAAAGACCCTCAGCTGGGCTTCACAGAGGCCAACCTGGCTTACTGCGCCATCGATCTTTTCCTTGCTGGAACAGAAACTACAGCCACCACGCTGCTGTGGGCTTTGATTTTCCTTGTGAAATGTCCTGATGTTCAAGGTGGGTCTCAAGTGAACGTGTCCGGTCCGAGTATTGGTTTGGTACAAAATTATTCCAACAATTGCCTTAAGTTTCAGGTTTCCTTCTCAGTACGTGTTTCACAGAGGAACACTTACTGGTGGCGCATCGCCTTCACCATCTATTTCCTATGCAAATGATTTTTCATCTTCCATGGAAATAACTAACGGAATGAAAAATGTGATGATGACTTAAAGGTCCTGCAAAACAACTGACACATAAATCACTGTGCCTTTCTTTAGCTTGCAGTCACCTCAGCTGCCTCCATTGGCGTCTGTGCTTCTCTGGCTAGCTGTTAGCCTCGGCCACCAGAACCACCTGATCTGGATTTATCCTAAATGAAAATATCAAGAGAGGAATTTACTGCTGGACGGGATCTAGCTGCTTAGTTTCACTGAGGCTTGATTATAAATCTTAAACTCTCATTTTAAATTTGACTGAAGTGGAGATGAACATGTGTTTTGGTTCAACTTAAAATCAGATGGTGCTGTTGATTTGTTCAAGCTTACGGACAATCACAACGACTGGCTTTTTTGTGCAGTAGAAAAGTGTTTGGTCCAGTATTTCACCTTCTCTAACTCCTCAGACTCCAGCAAACATAAGTCACGTTAAGCCAAATTGCATTCGATCCATGAGGAAAGCGAGGATCAAAACCTTCCTCAAATGACTTCCAGTTCCTTAGTTTATTCTGCTTTCAGAGAAAATCCAGCAGGAGATCGACAGAGTCATCGGACAGACTCGTCTGCCCTCCATGGCCGACAGATCGAGCATGCCGTACACAGACGCCGTGATCCATGAGGTCCAGAGGATAGGAAATATACTTCCTCTTAATGGAATGAGGGCCGCTGCCAAGGACACAACTCTGGGCGGTTACTTCATCCCAAAGGTATAATCGATGCACAGGCAAGAGTTTCTACTTGTTTTGGGGAGTTTTGTCTTGAATACGTAATTTTGTTTTCCACTTTGGGTTTTTTTTTAGGGCACATCTTTGATGCCTGTGCTGACCTCTGTTCTGTTTGACAAATCTGAGTGGGAAACTCCAGACACCTTCAATCCCGGACACTTCCTGGATGCCGATGGGAAGTTTGTGAAGAGGGAAGCTTTCCTCCCGTTCTCTGCAGGTACAGCACATGTGCTTCAAATGTAAGGGTGAAGAATCTTTTGACAGCTATCACACATGCTCGCCACAAACATGGATGGAACTGGCTAAAGGAAGATATGACTGGACTGAGTAATCACATTTAAAGTTTACCCCAAGACATACAGAAGGCACAGCAAACATATATGGAAAGTTGACAGAGTTTATAGCAATCTAGCAACAAAACTTGTTGGAGATTAATATTCCCTTCAGTCTAAAGTCAACCCTAAAACCTATAGTCAGAGCTAAAATGGAATGATTTAAATCAAAACCTATAGAATTAGTAATGGTCCAGTCAAAGTCCAGACAGAAATTCAGAAAAAGGTTCCAGCTGTATTCAAGTAAAAGTGTTTTTACAATAGAACATTTTTTAAAATTATTGACTCAGAAAGGCTAAATATAAATACAAGACTCAGTTTTCAGGTTTTATGTGTAAATTTAAGAACTACTTTGTGTAGGTTTATCGCATAAAGTAAATGGTTTTCTGTAAGGTGAAGGTAAAATAGCAAATCATGTCATTCTAACTCAAGCCTCTGATCAATGTCTGCCAGGTCAAATCACCCAATGTTGATCAGAGTTTACCTTTAATTGTTGAACATTAGGGACATTTTACGCCAAACATTTCAGTTAAGGCCACATGAAAATCTAGTTTTATATGAACTTAGATGTTTAGAGTTAACCAAGAAAACACGACAGTGTTCAAACCAGAGCCACGCGTCTGTGTTCACCCTGCAGGGAAACGGGCGTGCCTCGGTGAAAGCCTCGCCAAGATGGAGCTGTTCCTGTTCTTCGTTGGCTTGCTGCAGAAGTTCACTTTCTCTGTTCCTGACGGAGTCGAGCTGAGCACCGAGGGAATCACCGGGACGACCCGAGTGCCTCATCCCTACCGGGTGTCTGCTCAGGTCCGCTGAGCCGAGGACTTTTCACCGAACCAGGTTTAGCTCAACAGTCGACGGCCACAGCTAGGGCGGGTGCAGCTCGTTAAGAGTCCTTGTAGATGTGATGTTATTCTGAGTGAGGGTTTAATTAATCATCATTAAAGGCATCTTACTTTGAGTAACTGATTTCAAACAGGACTGAGAAATAATTTGTCTTTTACAACAATGACTTTCTAAAAATAAGTCTGAAACAAACCAAAATATTTGCATTCTCCGTTTTATTGAAATTATAGAGAATACCAAGTACAGAAACGAGGTGAAGCGCGTATTTATGAAGACACTCCCGTCTTCTTGAAAACAGTTGTTGATAAAATTCAACAACTTTATAATTTTTCTGAGTAACATACAAATACAGTTAATTTGTATGTTAATTTTGATTAACATATGAAACGTTTTTGAACCTTTGAACTAGGCACATAACCTGCAGTAGGACGTATCTGAAGACACATTTTTCAGGTATTTTTGCTGGATCAGCATTCCTTAACTTTGTCATCATCAAACATCGACATTTTTTACTTCTAGTTACTCCAGGTAGATTTCAGTTCTGCAGTGGCAGAGAGAGTGGGTTCCTGGCAGGTTCATGTTTGAACCTTCTCAAATCTACTTTTTTTTGTTTTGTCTAAATATTTTTCACTGCTGACAATTTGTAACAAGACGTTTGATGGTCTTGTGATCGTGGTCCAATTTCCTGACCGCTGGAATATCGTATCGATCTGAAAGACTTTTTTTTTTTTTTTTTACAATATCAGAGTTTTTTTGGCTCGTTTTGCCAGACGAACAAAAGCCGTCTACCTTGATGTCCCTCCATATTCTCCATCTTCAGCAGTCAATGGGCGATAAGCTGGACAGAACCTGGACAGGTCGCCAGTCTGTCACAGTATGGCAGTACTGGACATCATGAGTTCAGATCTACAAATGTTTTAGTTTGCTGACATCTGCGGGTTGGTTCCAGTCAGAAAGGCAGACATGCACTTTTCACTTTTGTTCCTGCACAACCATAAAAATGTCCTGCCGTCTCTTATCCACTTTCTGAACGTTCATAATAAATGTTCATACATCTGAAAGATCAAACACAAACAAACCCGAAATCCGTGAAATGAGTGAGTCGACTGATTCAGTCACACATTTCATGTCTACCAGACCTGGAGTCAGCAGAGGACCTAGTTTGCCTGGTTTAAGTTGTCAAACTAGTCCACCTCATTTAAGCTCATTTACAATCAGATGCACTGTGAATACGGTCTGTGCCTTTTGTTATCAATGTACTTTGTCCAGTTCGCACGGCTGCTACCCAAGAACACACAATCTGAGCAGAGCTTTTGCAGACTGCAGCAAAGCTGACAGGGTCAAAAGCAACAGATATGTGCTTGCAGGAGATGCAAAAGAAGCCTCGATTAAAGTCACTGAAAATGTAAACCAGGTTCGGCTTCATTCACTTCCGTCGCTGTACCAACAGATGGACTACAATCCTAAAACAATTCGGTCTGCAAAAAGGATCGTCAGGGCTGACTTTCCTTCCATCCAAGAAAAGCCAACTAACCGGTTCACCTTTTAAACACCGCAGAGACCATTTCTCCACGCACAAATTGAACTGTGTCCGTTTCTGTAGACATATTGATCGAGATGCTTTGACTTCTCCCAAGTTTCTTATGATAGTTGAGGTCAGATGTTAGATTTTCTGAGACATTTTAAAACGGAGAGACAAAATTCAGGGCAGAATTGAAGTTCACAGAGGATTTCAGCGACATTGCAGGACACAGCCTGAAATCTCATGAGGGCTAGAATACCACTGGTTACATAACACATATTGCATCAGAGGTTGGGCTCATGGTTCAGGTGGGAGTGGTTTGTATAACAATTTTTCCATACGTGCAGCCAGAGGAACTTTATGTTTTTCAGCTCCCTGACACCGACGTGCTTAACTCAAGATATTTCAGTCCTTTCTCAACAGACTGTATAGAAACAGCGGGTGGAAAACCCAAAGGGCATTTTGTTTTCTTCTTCTTCTTCTTCTGCCGACTGTTTGGATCTCCAACCATGTGGCTCTATGATGTTTTCCTGAGTTTGGACGTCAAGGGAATTCTTTTGTTTATTTTTTCCTTCCTCTTGATAGCCGACTTCATTAGGAACCGGACACCAGCAAGCTTTCCTCCAGGACCGAAGGCTCTCCCCTTTGTGGGGAACATCTTAAGTTTGGACACCAAACAGCCTCATGTTTATTTCAGCAAGGTATGGATCATGATTACATCGTTTATGAAGATATTTTAACATAAAGGATTGAAAATAAGGCAAACTTATGCTTATAAAAAGTTCTTGTGAGCTTTCATATGAAAATGTTTTCTGAGGTTGTGCATACTTTTGATAATTACAAATTATGTACTGTTAAGTTCAGGATCTTAAGAAAACTCTTGAACAGTTTATTAGAAAAAAAAGCTCATTTAAACCATATGAACATTTTGATTGAAGTTCTATGTGTACGCAGTTACTGACACCATGTGGCAGAACTGTAAAAAAAAAACAACAACTAATTAATAAAATAAAATTCAACAGTTTTAATACTGTTCGTTCTCCGTCCACAGTTGGCTGACATCTACGGGAACGTCTTCAGCTTTCGCCTCGGCGGTCAGTCCGTGGTGATCGTTAGCGGCCACAAGATGGTGAAAGAGGCCATCGTGGGCCAAGCTGAGAACTTTGTGGATCGGCCAAATAATGCAATCTTTGAGAGGTTTTACACTGAGCCCTCAGGTGTGAAATCAGTTTCTATTTCTCAGTGCACAGTATATAAACTGCTGGGCCAAGTTTACAACTTTGTGTACTTATTATTCAGGTGGTCTTTTTTCAAGCAATGGAGAGATATGGAAGAAACAGAGACGTTTTGCTTTATCTACTTTACGCACCTTTGGTGTGGGCAAAAAAACACTGGAGCTCAGCATCTGTGATGAGATCCGAAACCTGCAGGAGGAAATAGAGAGTGAGAAAGGTGGGTTGGATACAATGTAAAGGCTACTTTACTGATATTAATGGGCAAGGCTGTTTTTTGTAAATATGTTTATTCTTCAAAACTCTTCTTCAGGTAAACCCTTCGGCCCAGCAGGCCTCTTTAACAATGCCGTCTCCAACATCATTTGCCAGCTTGTTATGGGGAAAAGATTTGACTACAATGACCACAGGTTTCAGACGATGCTAAAGTGCATGTCTGAAGGTGTTCAGCTTGAAGGGAGCGTATGGGGTCAGGTAAGCCTGTCAGCTCCGAATGAAGCTGCTCTGCATCACTGATTCTGACAGGTGAGAGTTTTATCGTGACGGGTTTGTTGTTCTATCGCTCCTGTCAATACGAACAGCTTTATGACGCATTTCCTCAAGTGATGAAATATCTGCCGGGTCCTCACAACAAAATCTTCAGCAATTATACCGCAGTGAAAGAGCTCCTTCTTGAGGAAATACAAAGGCACAAGAAGGATCTGGATCCCAGCAACCCCAGAGACTACATCGACACGTTCCTCATTGAGATGGAGAACGTACGTAGACCACCACCACTGAAGCCGTTTCACTTGAACCAAAGCGATTTCTGTCAAGGATTGACTCATTAACCAATGTGTTTATATGTTGGTGCAGCACAAAGACTCTAACCTGGGCTTCACAGAGAACAACCTGGCTTTCTGCTCTTTCGACCTCCTGGTGGCAGGAACAGAAACAACAGCCACCACGCTGCTGTGGGCGTTGATTTACCTAACAAAATACCCCGAGGTTCAAGGTGAGTGACTTTCTACAGCGCCTTTCAAAAGTGACAACACACCTTGAACGTCTCACACTTTGTCACACTGCGACCACAAGTTTTAGGGACATTTTATGTGTTGGACCCACATCATCTGCATCACTGAAAATGACTTTTAAAAATAATCAGACAAGTTACCGCAAAATAAAATGATTTTAGCAAAGGCAACGAGCCATTTATTTGAATCCGGTTTGTTGGAACCTGAAAATACAGCCAGGCCATCGATCTCCTGGACTGGGTTTATAGCCCTCTGCTAAATATAGAGACCCATTAGCTGTTTATTCTGACAAAAAAGCAACACAAAGACCAGGATACACACCAGAGAGGTTAGATATGATGTTGTGGAGAAGTATTAACATTTTTTTTACCATAGTTTTGATAACTGAACAAATAAAAGAAGCGAAATATAACAGTATTTCAACATTTTCACTTGCTAAGTCAAGTTCAGTAACTTAAAAACCGACCATATTATACTGGTCAGAAGAGCTGCACCACTGAATACAACATGCTTGTCAAATGTAAGGGAAAGATGCTGAAAATGCTATTTTCCAAAGTCAATAAGCTCTGCAGAGAGTTCAGCTGTGTCTAGTCCCTCAGTGACACGAATCATAATAAAACACATGCCTAGTTTTAAACGGAGAAATGAAATCTCTCTCACCAGTCGAAGCCTAATTCCTCATATTTAAATCCTTTCACAGAGAAAGTCCAGGCAGAGATCGACAGAGAGATCGGACAGAGTCGCCAACCCTCCATGGCCGACAGACAGAACCTGCCGTACACTGACGCTGTGATCCATGAGATCCAGAGGATAGGAAACATTGTTCCTCTGAATGGATTCAGGGTCGCTACCCAGGATACAACTCTGGGTGGATACTTCATCCCAAAGGTAAATTCACTCAGCAGTAAATTGTGACTGTATTAAAAGTCACAGGTCCTCGGCTTTCTCCTCAATGACTGGCTGATACCTCGGATCTTTCAGGGCACACATTTAATCCCTGTGCTGACCTCTGTACTGTTTGACAAATCTGAGTGGGAAACTCCAGAAACCTTCAATCCCGGACACTTCCTGGATGCCGATGGGAAGTTTGTGAACAGAGAAGCTTTCCTCCCGTTCTCTGCAGGTACAGCACTCTGATATTTATGACCTGTCATCGAGTTGTCACCGTGACCAAAATGTCGAGCCCACAATGTCATGTAACCAATGTCAACCATTGTGGACCAATGTCAAACCAGCCGGGTTTGGTTGCATGGGACAAGTCTGACTAAGGCCTTTGATGAAATTTGTTTTTAGTGCTCCACCCAGGTTATGAATAATAATCTCACTCCTCATGTTAAAACATGGTGTTTTAATGTGTGTTCACCCTGCAGGGAAACGCGTGTGCCTCGGTGAAAGCCTCGCCAAGATGGAGCTGTTCCTGTTCTTCGTTGGCTTGCTGCAGAAGTTCACTTTCTCTGTTCCTGACGGAGTCGAGCTGAGCACCGAGGGAATCACCGGGACGACCCGAGTGCCTCATCCCTACCGGGTGTCTGCTCAGGTCCGCTGAGCCGAGGACCTGGCTTGTTTCTGCTCATCAGAAGACCGACTATAATGATTTTGGCATAGCTGCTTGTTAAGAAAGCATGCTGCGTGAGGTTCGCGTTAATCACCATTGACGACATTGACGACATTACACTTTGCCTCGTCGTGTAATGTCTTGCTCCAAATAGGGCCGAGCAAGAATTTGTCTTAAACAGATGCAAAATGTTTGCATCCTCCGTTTTATTGAACAGAGTAAAGAGAACATACCAAATTCAGAAATTTGTGCATGTATACACAGACTGAATGGATAAACTGTATTGTTGAGGAATTATTTTATAACAACTTTGTTTTGGCTTCACTAGGAGAGCACAAGAAATAACTATGCAACAATTATTATGCTGTGATAGAAAGCTTCGTTTTTAGCCTTGCTTCATCTTACTGATTATATCTGCTGTGTCTTTGTATTTCTTTGTATTTTGTATTTCTGCAAGATATGTTTTTCCATTAAAGAAGTTTCCAGATAATGTTTCGATGTTTCCGCAGCTTTGATGGCATGAGAGACCTGAAGACATCTTGGGTAAAATGCTCAGCCTGGCGATTGTCTTAAAGGACTGACATGTGTGGGATGTAGTTTGTACCCTTGTTTGACCAGGAGTAACTGACAAAGAAGAATTAGACGTCTCTCCTGAAATCCTCATCGGCTCTCCGTCCTGCCATAAAATCATCCCCTCCGAGAAGTTCGGCCATAGAAAAAGAGGCAGTCCTTTCTTTTTGTCTTTACACCCTTGACATGCAGTGCACGACTAGTTAGGTGGATTATTACAAATGCAAAAACCCAAGATGGCTGGTGTGCAAGACGTGTATTAATTAAATTTATTTATTTTTAATAGCAGACATTTTAAAGAGAAAACTGTTTCTTGCTAACCAGACTGAAGAGAAGAACCATTTTAATTGTTGTCAAAGTCTACAGTTGGGATTTTAACACAGCACTCAGGATGGCTTGAATTAATTTCAATTCATCTCTAAGCAGCTACTGAACTAAATTATTGTTTGGTGTGTGCATACGTCATTTGGGTCAGAGAATCCAATGGAGCCATGTTCACATTTTTTCAGTAGAGGACTGGGGCAGTGATGAGATCTTGCAGACCAAGTTGAAGAGCAGACCAAAGCAATCATGGTGGTACCGCTGGGCGTAACGATGACCCATCAGCACGTCGGAGATGGGCGGTTGCTGCTCCTGAGGAAAAATCCAGGCAGGAATCTGCTCCTATCGAGCAAAGCAGAAGCTTCCGAAGGAGCACGACCGGCTCGTTTCAAAGCCGTTCATCTCCTGTCAGAGCAAATAGTCTTCTTAGATCAAAGAACCAGAGATCAGTACCCTGATTTTTGTGTATGCCAGATATGCTGCAAAACATTGGGGTGACGCCATCATGCTCAATGCGAATGAATATGAGTCACTTGCCTTAATCACGATGACTTTGCACTGATAGGTGGTGTGATGAGGGGGGGGGTTTATCTCTAGCAGTCAATGGGTGAGAGGCCGAGCACAACCTCAGCAGATCATCAATAATTTATTCCTACTTCACATCATGGCTTTAAATCCACAAATGTTTTACTTTGCTGACATCTGCTGGTTGGTTCCAGTAAGAAAGGCAAACATGCACTTTTCACTTTTGACATAAAAATGTCCTGCAGTCTTTAATCATCTTTCCGAACGTTCATAACAAATGTTCATACTTCTGAAATACCATAAAACACAAACAAACCCCAAATCCGTGAAACCCAGCTGACCAAAGCAAATGAGCGAGTGGACTGATTCAGTCACGCACTTCACATTTACCAGACCTGGAGTCAGCGGAGGTCCAGCCCATCTCAGAACCATGTGGACAGAAATCTTGATAAGCCTTCTTCCTTCCCTCCTCTCCTCACTGTGACAATGTGGCTCTGCAGCTGGTGTCAGTGGTTCAGTCTCAGATGGATCCTGATTTTGATTTTTGCAATCCTGATCGTCGTAAATTTGCTCAACAAACAGGACCCGCTACACTTTCCACCAGGACCGCCTGCTCTTCCTTTTTTTGGGAACATCTTCAGCATTGAATCCAAGCAGCCTCATATTTACCTCACTAAGGTAATAAAAAAAAAAACAGAAGCAGAAATGAGAAAATATTGGTAATCCAGCATTTTAACACAATTGTTGCCTGACATAAAAATTGCTCATTTTCATAAAGGCCTACCATTTTCTAATGCAAAAAATGCAACAACAAAAAAATGAATGATTGGTCACCGTGTCAACAACAAATTGACTGCATTATTTTAGAGTCACATGCTCCACAATAGAACCTTTCTACTCTGATTCTGCCATCACAGCTTGCTGATGTTTATGGGAATGTGTTCTGCATACGTCTGGGAAGACACAAAACAGTGTTCTTGTCCGGGTGGAAGACTGTGAAAGAGGCTTTAGTAACACAGGCAGACAACTTTGCAGACCGGCCTCACAGTCCAATGGCAACCAGGATTTACTCAGGAAACTCAGGTGGGTCAGATTTAGAGCGTCGGGGCAGCCAACACTTGAGGGACGTTCGATTTCTTTGCCTTTTCTAGGTGGTCTTTTCTTTAGCAACGGGAAGGTGTGGAGGAGGCAGCGGCGCTTTGCCACGGCCATGCTGCGCACCTATGGTATGGCCAAGGGCTCCACGGAGAAGAACATCTGTCAGGAGAGTCGACACCTGCAGGAGGCCATGGAGCAGGAGGAAGGTTGACAGCAGCGGAAAACAGACTCGATTTTTGCACAGGTGGCGTCTCGTATTTAAAGACTTCTGTCTTCCCACTTAGGTAAATCCTTTGACCCGGTGCCACTTCTGAACAATGCTGTGTCCAACATCATCTGCCTGATTGTGTTTGGGAGAAGGTTTGACTACAGTGACCAGGACTTCCAGAGCATGCTGAGGAATCTGACAGACATAGCCTACCTGGAAGGCTCAATATGGGCCCTGGTAAGATGAAATGAAAAAAAATGAAAAAGAAGAGTTCCCCTGATAAACTCACACCAAGTTACCAAACAGATATTGGTGATTTACCTCAAACAGCACTTTATAAATTCTTCCAAGAAGCAGACATGTTCAGTCTAGTTACTACCCACTTTACCCGAGTTATGAAACGTTTCCCAGGGTTTATGGGAATGTTTTTGGCTCAGCATTAAGATGTTAGCAAAGAGCTTTGAAACACTGAACATGGAGGAATGCTTCATTCTTCTCCAAATCCTCCTCAAGTTCCAGTAAGGAGGGCGAGAAACAATCTGCCACACATGAGCGCAACTGTTGCTACAAAAGAAGATTACCGTCATATTTTCCCCAAATTATACAAAGTATTAAAAGAAGCTATTCTCTAAAATTCCACTCGTAGTGTAAAAGTCAGAAAGTAATACATTTTTTTTTTGCAGTCAGTAGATTTTGATGCCCTTATTTTTGTCTCTCTTAACAGCTTTATGATGCTTTCCCAGCAATAATGAGACACTTGCCAGGGCCTCACAATGGCATCTTCAGCAGCTGCAGATCTCTGAAGGAATCCATCCGGAAAGAGATAGAAAGACACAAGCTGGATCTGGATCCAAGCAACCCACGAGATTACATCGACAACTTCCTCATAGAGGAAAGAGTATGGGACCCGTTTTGGTTCAACTAGGAAAAAAAAAAAAAAAAAAAAAAGGTTGTAAAATATCACATCTAAGATCTGACTGTGTATCCATCTCTTCATTGTTGCTCAACAGCACAACAGAAACCAGGATGTGGGATTTGTGGAAGAAAACCTGGTTCTGTGTTGTCTTGATCTGTTCTTGGCTGGCAGTGAAACTACTGCAAAGACTCTGCAGTGGGGACTTCTGTACCTTATAAAACATCCTCACATCCAGGGTGAGCACAGATCAGAACCATGTTCACCAACGGGTCAAATCACCAGAGGAAGATACAACCACATGTGTTCAGCAACTGGGTTTCATTTCCTTTCCAGACAAAGTCCAGGAAGAGATAGACAAAGTGGTCGGACAGAGCCGCCAGCCCACCATGGCGGACAGAACCAACATGCCCTACACTGACGCTGTTATCCACGAGATCCAGAGGATGGGAAACATTGTTCCCCTCAACGCACTCAGGATGGCAGCCAGGGACACAGTGCTGGGCGGTTACTTCATACCGAAGGTGTGTGTGATCATCCCCCCCGAACACGTCTGCAGGATCTCGCATTTGAACGTTTTAAACAAGCAAAAGTTTGAAGCAACAACAAATTAGCAAACGTCTGAAAAAATTGTGTCTTCACAACTTTCTATATTTGGATTTTTTTTTCTATTCTGTTCTTCCGCAACCAGTATTTGCGTTTTTCTTTTCAAGACCACTTCCAGATTTTAAGTGTTGTAATCAGTCATTTAAATTGTTAGGGTTTTTTTTGTTTGTTTGTTTGATATCAACATTCAGATTTAAAAGTTTGGAACACCAACTTAGCCTCATCACTCAACTTCCCACCTGAGCAGGTTTTTGTAGTGAAAACTCCCAAATTAAAAAAAAAAAAAAAAAAAATCTACATTTACCTTTGAGGCCTTTCTCTTTTTCATTGTTTGTAAAGGACAATGTAACTGACCAACATTGTTCAGACACAGACAAAAACACTTCACACATTATGTAAAAAATAATATCCAATGTATGAGCCCGTGACAGAATTATTTTCCCAGTTTCCTGTCTTTTTGGAAGGCATATGATTTTCTCCCTATGTTGTCGTTTAATAAGTCTGTTTTGTTCCCTTTCTTTCTTTGCAGGGGACTGCTGTGATGCCTAACCTGACCTCTGTTCTTTTTGACAAGAACGAATGGGAAACCCCTGACAGTTTCAACCCCAAACACTTCCTGGACGAAGACGGCAGGTTCATAAGGAAGGAAGCATTTTTACCTTTCTCCGCCGGTAATAACAGCATTTAAGTGATAACTCTGCACATAAACTTAGTTTGGAATTAGGAGTTTGAACAGGAAAGACACGCTGGTAATAACGATCTAAGGATAATGATGAGGGTATCTTTTGTCTCTTCTCAGGAAAGAGAGCGTGTCTCGGTGAAGGTCTGGCAAGGATGGAACTCTTCCTGTTTTTTGTCATCTTATTCCAGAAGTTTCACTTTTCCTCTCCGGACGGCGTTGAGCTGAATACAGAAGGGATAACTGGAGCCACACGCACACCACACCCATTCAAGATCTTTGCAAAATCCCGCTTTGACTTGACGGTTACATGCAATGAAGCATAAGCTGCAAGACGGGCAATAGGCTCTTTGTGAAAATGCATCTATTGTCACTTTGGCAAATTGCAGAAACGTCAGTTTTAACCAGGCAATGTTGATGGAACTTTCTCCTAGTTCAGACAAATCTATATGTAATAATTCATCCAATTAGTCACATTTATTCTAATCAATCTTCTCGAACTCATGTGACCCCATGATTTACTCACAAGGTTTTCGTTTTGAGAACCTGTCGACGAATTGAGTTTCTGATTGGATTCATTTCTGCATTGTTTCGTTGTTAGCAGACTGATGCTGGACGATCTGATAATTTAATCGCTTTCTTTTGTGAGTCACACCTTCCGTAATACAACCTACTGAGGCTTGAGATTTGACTGAAAAAAAAAATTATTCACTGCAATTTTTGAAAAAGAATTTATTCAGCAAAAAAGCAATAAAATTTTCTAAAATTCATGATACATTTCTTTAATAAGTTACTCACAAACATTTAGCGTTATGCAGGTTTCTGTGTAGCTTCTACCTGATTGTACAGTGTATTTTATTAAATGACCACGCCTTTAAGTCAGCAATGTACAATAATAATTAGCTGCAAAGAAAGAGATCAAGTGACGTACATCTATAAACCCTCTGTGGCCACATAACAGAACATCTCATGTGCTGCTGACAATAAACAGGAAAGGCAATAAAGAGACTGATAAATCTGAACAGCTTACAATGTCTTGTAAATGAATTCACACACCTTCTAAAAACACAAATTTCAATGGATTTTTTTTTTTTGTGACACAATGTGAAGTGTAAGGAATAACAGATTTTGACTAAGTGAAAAAAGTGAGACAAGCATTTTGTATCGACTCTGCCTTCATAACTGAGATCACAGTGAAAGATGGTTTGACAGAGTATTGACTCAGGACTGAATACATATGCACTCCCCACTTTCCAGATATTTGTAAAGAACTTTATAATAGACCACCTTCAAAAGATGGCCCATAAAATCCACCTGCGTCTGTGGTCGCTACGTGTCAAAACTAAGTATTTTTGCAGGGCGGTGGACATTTAACTACATGGGGTCAGACTGATCACTTTTAGCGCAAAAGACAGTAAGTGCTTTTCAAAATGTTCTTTTAATCACCGTCCTGAAAGAAAACATTGACATGTATGAAAAGTTTTAGCGTTACAATTTGCAGGAGCTGTAAAAGTGTTCGACCTGGATGTGATGGCTGCATGTTGAAAAGCTGGTGTTGAATCATTAACTTCTGTATCAGTAACATATTTATTGATTTAAATAATCAACACACACAGTGAACAAAAAGGCCCATCAGTTCCCATCAAGAGTATATATAGAAAAGATAATGGACTATTCCCAGATTTCTTATTGCAGCACCTCAAGTGTTAATTAGAGTTAATATGACTTCATTTGTTTCAACAGCATTTGAAATGATGAATTTTCACTTATAGGATAAATACAAAACTACAAGTATTTGTTTAATGCTTTGAAATCCTTGGTGGCCGGCACCAGATATGGCTGGATTAAGACTGTTCATACTGCTTTATTTCGCCACACCTTCTAAAGTGTCCCCACTGTGACGTGCATTTCTTAAATATTTGTACAATCATTTCGTTTGATTGGATTTCAGCAGTTCAAGTCACCATTTAAACTAAAGCTAAAATAGCAGGCCTCATTTCCACAAGGATTTTCCGCTTTTACTTCGGAACTTAACACAATACAAGGTGAGCGATGCTATAAAAGCTAAAAAAGGGTGGAAAAGAAAAAACAATAAATCACAGGCAGACAGGATAGTCGTTGCAAATCTACATCTAGCTTTGGCTTGTGAGGTCGACTCGGGGTAAAGGTTGTCCTTCAGGCTAATGTACAGCAAGGTATACCAACACAACCTCTGCTTGGACCTGGGATGGGTTTGATAAGTGCTCACTGACCCTCCTCAAAGGCTGACAGCAGAGGCGTTTAAGGTCACTTGAGTGCTTACACCTTTGTGTATTTTTGCCTGGTTTAATGGATGTGAGGTGCTGTGACAGTCTATTTGGAGGTAGTGGCAGGCACGCTGACGGAAGCGGCCCTGCGTGGGGCATTTGAGACATGCCGCTGCTGCGTCAGGAAGGACTGGCCAGGGGAGATCGTGGCGGCAGCACGGCCTCCGAGACGAGATTCCATGGCCAACTTCTGAAAGTGCAAACTCTAATAGCACAAAAACCAGAGGTAAATTGGGAGTCATTGATTTAAAGAATGCTGAAAATGTCATTAGTAGAGATGTGCCGATCATAATTAGCCTAGTCTGTCTTTTTAGAGAACAATAATGCCAGAAGTCCTAAAAACAGCAATCAACACTTTTACCTCCTATAAGCAATCATTCGTTATCTCAATGCGAAGGCAACATCACGTGTGAGAGCAGTCGCCAGGAAAGAATGGAAAACAAAAATACCTTCTTCGCTGATTGATAGCTGGCCTTAACAAAGGTAACATATAAAAACAGACGATGTTTAGCTGGGAAAAAAACAGCACTAAATGTAACAACAGCCTCCTAGTATCTGCTTATGTGGCTTTAATAACTTAGTGATTTAAACACTTCTTATTCTGAGTTCTTTTGAACTTTTAGCGTCAGATAAAACTGTTAGCTTCTACCACTGAAAGGATTTATTTATTTTCAACAAGCTAAATCAAAGCAACTTCATGTTATCTGCTGAAAGTTCAGCTCTCACTCGATGTCTCACAGCATCAGTAAACTTGACACACCTTTGATTCCTCAGTGCTTCCTTTAACTTTATTTATTTACATCTATTGACAGCTGATATTTTAGCGGCTGCTATGGTGCATTTACTGTTCAGTATAAAGTTAGACATTTTTATTTTGACAGTTTGTTATTGAATCGCTAATGATGAGTATTATGGTTGGTTCTGCATGAAACTAGCTGCATATTAACAAGATCAACCTTGTCTAGTGTCAGAAACTAGAGCCCAAACAGAAATGTGTTAGAACTTTGTCAATGTCTGCAAAAAGAATTGTGTTTATTTTTTTTACACTGCTATCCAAGTCTGATAGTGTCTTAAAGCTCTCTCAATCACTTCAGTAAATGCCACCACTGTGAAACGTGAATAGTATGCATTTTTAATTAAAGCCGATAGGACTCACTTTGTTATACCAAGCTGAAACAATCAGCTTCTCCTCATTCTCTTTTAGCCTGGCCTGCTCACATTGACGCTAAGAAGAAGAAGAAGAAGGAAAAAAAAAAAAAAAAAAAAAACATATTCAGCATCACAATTAATGAACGCTATACTCAAATTGTTTGCAAACTTCTACTAGAATCAATTAAATCAAGGTGCAATTACTTCAAGGTTGAGAATCTGTTTGTCCCGATCTGCCAGCTGGTTTCTGAGAGCCTGGATCTCAGCAGTGGCAGGATTCAGCTTGGGGTCCAAGGCTCGGATTACCTTCAAGAGAAAAGTAAAGGTCAAGATAAAAATACTGATAAGTGACTTGATTTCACCCCACATTTAAGAGTTACCATTGCTAAATTAATTTAACTCACATTGCGAGCCTTCTCTAGATACATCTTGTATCTTTCTTCCATGGCCCGCATGTCGTCGTCCTTCTTTTTCAGAGCAGCCATCAGCTCATCCACTTTCAAAGCTGAGAAGCAACAAATCAGTTTTCTACTACGTGTTGAAAGCATAACACAACTGCATTGAAAGTTTCAAACCGTACAGGTCTGGGTGTGTTCAGGCTGAAGGTCCTCCAGAAGCTCTTTCTTCTTCATGATCTCATCCTGAGCATCGTTCAGCTGGGACCTGAGGAGAAACAAGTGATCCACTTCCACCTACTGGAGAACACGAGCGTGTATTTCTATCTGGGAGAAAACTCACTTACATGTGAGCATCCAGTTTCCTCTTTAGATTTGACTGAAAATGAAAAATATATGTCAAAACTGAGCATAACATCCTGGATGAAGCCTCTCTATTGAAGGTTCTTCCTCATTTCTCATGTCCATAATCACAATACTTTTTCAAACTCAAACGTCTAATTATGCAAGTAAGTAATTGAGCCTAAGTAACTAAATACACAAACTACTCAAACAGCAGGTAATTAAATACTTAAGTGAGAAAGTAATCAAATTAACCAAATATTTAAGTAAGTAACTAGCAACTTAAGTAATTAAGTCACTAAGTAATTGAGTAACAAAGGGAGTGAAAAAGCATTCGTCAGGAAGGAAAAAATTTAATATTTTCCACTCCCTGATCTCTCTCACTCAGTTATAATTTTATCCAATCCAGCTTCAGACTACACTGTAACTCTGTTTTTTGCTGACAGAGCATGTTTGCACCCTCACATCATCTGGTTTGGCAGCCTGACTCTGCAGAGCCTTCTGCAGATCTTCCACCTGCTGCTGCAGCTCACTGATGCGCTCTTGGCTCAATCTGAAGACGAAGCGGGAAACAAAGAAAAAAAACGTCAACTGTGTTGATTCTGCACAACGAGAATCGACGCCAAGGAGCACAAACGAAGCACACCTGTTCTCTGTGTCCAGTTTGCTGTGACTCTTCTCAGCTTCCTCCAGCTGGGTCTGCAGCGTGGCAATCTTCTCCTGCTCATATTCCTCCTGCTGCACTCTCAGCAACTTGTTCTCATGCTGCAGTCTGATGACCTTTTCTCTAAATAACCACGACAGTCAGTAATCACACTCACAACATTGTAGCAGAGAGAACACAAATGCACACAATGAAGCAGTGAAATACTACCTGTACTCGATGGGAATCAATTCAGCTGCCAGGTTTTCGTGGCTGGGGCTGGCAGAGGGAAGGATTCCTATGTACAAAAAGGTACAGTGATGTGAACAAAAAAGTATTTACTCCCTTACAATTTTCTTCTCTTTTTTGCCATACTTATATGTTCCAGCCAGACAAAGATAATGTCAGTAAACAGAAAATGCAGGTTTCTAACAATTTAAGTCATTTTGGAAGAAGAAGATACTAAAACTATCTTCCTTGCCCTCTAAACCTAATAAGTTGTTGTTGTCAGGCTGATTATTTGTTTATTTGAAACATGCTTGAGTGACAAAAAAGAAATTAGTGTGAGGATAATTCATTTCCACAGAACTTTAGGTACCAAATAAGTTGGTAAATAATAAAAAGCATCATTAATTGATTGATAAGTACCTGATTGTGAGAGCTGGTCCTGTTGAGCCTGAGTGCATCGCAGGTCTTCGTTGATTTCCTTCAGAGAATCTCGTTCAATGATGATACGCTGACGGTGTAAAGTTGTTGTTTTTTTAAAGGTTAAAGTCTTAAGCAATATATAGTCAATATATAGTACATATTAATGGTGAAATGTTATAAAATGTTGAACCTCTTTTTCTTTCAACAGAGTTTCATGCTTCTCTTCCAACTTTTTCATCTCAAACGCCATGATGTCTGCGCGTCTGGTTTCCTCCGACAACTTACTGTGGAGGTCTTGGACCTTTTGAAACAAAAAAACAAATCTGTTTGTAGGGCTGAAACGATTAATGAGGTGAATCAATTATTGAAATGATCGTCAACTAATGAATCACTGATTAATTGTTAACTAGAGCATACAAACTCCTAAAAAAGATAGTTTGCTGAAAGAATATTAGCAGATATTAAACCCAAACTGTCCAAAAAACAGAAACATTTTGCATTTAAGATGAAAACCTTCTTCCTCTGTAAACATTATAGTATAATACAATCTTGAATAAAAATGCTTAAGAGGCTGAATAAAAAATTTGCAATATATATATATCAGATTGTGAGAATAGTCAATAGAATAATCAATTACTAAAATAATCATTAGTTGCAGCCCTATGTGGTTGGTACTAAACACATTCTCCAAATGCTAATTAGATGACATGTAATCAAAAAATGATATTTAATCTTGCAGTAAGAGTAAGCTCTCTACTTGTCTTTTGTAGGACTCCAGCTGTGCACGGGCAGCGTTTGCTTTGCGCAGCTCCTCCTCCAGAGCGACGCTGTTTTGCATGTAGATCATGTTGTTCTCCTCCAACAGCTTCACCTGCCGCTTTAGGTCAGCGAGATTCTCCAGCTTACGCTTGTAGGTTTCCACTGATGCCTCCAGGATCACCACTCTATCTGAGCAGTTCCTGAAGAAAATCAACACAATTATTTCCAGTAAATAAGCCAGTGAGACTTCAGTGAGACTGAAGTGTAGTTTGTAGTAGTAGTTTGCAAAAGCATTAATACTCTTTGGACTTTTACAAACATCCAACGCGTTTGCTGGAATTCTCTTACAAATGAAATGGGCGCAAAATGGAAGTGCAGGCCAATTTCGTTCAACCTACCAATTGTTTACCGAGGTAGAGTATTAGGGTGACACACAGGTCAAAGTATTTAGGAGTGAATAGAAGCTAGAAAAGTTCAACTGAATCAGAATCAGAGATCAGTGTTCTACAGATATTAACTTTATTACAAATGACAAAAAGAACGACTGTGGAAGCATTTGTTTAACAAACACAAACCTCAGAACATCCAGTTCGTCTTTGAGAGCCCGTGATTCCTCTGCCAAACTGGTAAGCTCATCGTTGCGATGCTGAAGTTCAACCAGCTGCTTCTCCAGCTCCTCACAGTGGATCCGGTAGTCATCCTTGGCAGCTTCCAGTCTAGAGGTAGCACGCGCACACACACATGAGCTTTTGGTCTTTGCTGCAAATACACAGCTGAGGTGCATTTAAAGCCACAGTAAACAACCTAAAGTTTTCTTCCTGCAGATTCTCCAGTTGCTGCTGAAGCTGACTGTGTTTCCTTCCTGAAGGCGTGCTGGGGTCATCGAATGTGTCCAACTGGCTGGTTCTGTCTGTTAGGACATCGTTCTCGGCCAGAAGGCTGTTTCGTTCCTCGAGGAGGACGGCCACCTGATCAGGAAGAAAAATGCAAGTGCAGCTCTCATTAGGAGTTTTATGCCAGTTGATGTGGATTAAAGTAAGCAGAAAGGAGCAGTAGTGTTAAAAGTTCCTGCAGGTCAATAACAGCATGCAGAGCAGAAAAGTTACATCTGAGAATTAAAAGAGAGAGAAGTTAGAGCAATAAAACACAACTCCAATGTCTGGCTATGCTGTTTGGTTTCACAGTGTTGAATCAGACACATTGATCTTAAGAGAGGCAAGTCGGGTTTCAGATGTTGTTTTGGCTTCTTTTGTGACCCTCTGGATAAGTTGCTGATCCACTTGTGGAGTAATTTAAGAAGGCCAGTCACTCCGGCGAAGGTTCACCACCATTCCAAGTTTATTCATTTGTGGATATGCCCTGGAAATGGCTGTACAGCCTTTTGTTTTTCATCCATTTCTTTGGTTTTGGGTGCAAAGTGTTGCTTTTTAGACCTTTCAGTCTGTGTCATGTTGTCACACAGGTCCAAGTTATTTCTTGATTCTCACCCACATCATATTTCAAGGATGTAGGTGAGACAACCATAGTCTCACCCACATGAGTCTATGTTTGGTCGTAGTCTCATGAGTGGGGCTAACAAAACTGAACTTAGCTTTCTTAGTTGAACACAGTCAACTGATTGACCAAGGTCAGCAATCACTTGTTCATGTAAGACCAAGTTGGTTTATGCAGTTTTTTTCATTCAGTAAATATCTCATATTTTGTAATGATTTGAAAGATTTACACATAAAAAAAAATGTAATGAGTAAGGGAGAAATACTTTTTCACAGCACTGTACTAATAGACTGAGTTAGGAAGACAAAACTTATTCGGCGATTTTAAAGTTTAGTTGTTCAGACAATACCCCTAAAACACATACATGGACATAGAATAGTCATGTTTGTTATAGCTTGACTTCATATGACACGGATTTCTGAGCATGCGTTCCCCTAAAGAAGAGGACAAATGGCTAGCACAGTTCACATTCAAACATTGGAATATGGCAACAATTACTAAACAAGCTTTGCAAAACTCCTCAAAACCCTGTTTGAGCCCTCTGTTAGCAAAGTTAGAGCAAACATTCGAATAGCTGGTTTAGATTGGTTTAGTTCCCGTCTCCCCGACGATAAGCTGCACTTTACTTACCTCTCTGCCCAGAGACCCAAGCAAGGCAGGAAATTGACCAAATCAATCTGCTGAGAATCGAGGTAAACAGTTGATCAGTCCCTGTGTTATACGTGTTCTCCCTGCACACGAGCAGTGGTATTGCTAATGGCAGGGCAGGCTGGATGCCACAGTGGAGCCAGCACAACCCAGACTGTGAGTCCACAGTCATTCTGCCACAGCAGCTCCAGACAATGGAGCCAAGCATTACAGAGAGTTGCAAAACTTTGGGTTACACTGTACCAAAGGCATGCATGTCTGAACACAGAGAAAGTTCAAATCTGCAAACTAATGAGATGTTCCAGAGCCCGCTTTGGGGGAAAAAAAAACAAAAAACAAAAAATAAACTTATTGCTAAGTGCTTTATGAAGAACTTTATGTCTGAACAGAATGAGGTTGAGCACGAGCTTTATATTCACCTGTAAGTCAAGCTCCTGACAGCGTTGGGCTAAGCCTTCCTTTTCCGACATGAGTTCAGAGAGGTCCTCCAGGAGTTTTTTCACCTGGACACGTGATTGGGAAACAGAATTACAATCAAAATACGCAAAAATTAGAAAACACACTTCTCAAATGTCAAATATTACAACTATTTCAATCTAATTTCTTTATACAGCGCCATTCGAAACAGATGTCATGTCAAAGAATTTTATAAGAAAAAAAAACCTTTCCACATCGTCTGTCATGTGTCATCCACAAACTTCATTTTATTTTGCAGACTGACACAAAGTAGCAAAAACTGAAGTATAAAAAAAATTATAATCATTTTTTTTTTTAAATAATTGTAAAACATTTATGTTCAGACTTTTGAATGAATAACTCATAAAACAGGAGTTTGACTGGGCCATTGAAATACATAAATATAACTTAATGTGAGTCATTCTCTGGCTGTATGTTTAAGACTGTCGTCCTGCTGAAAGTTGAACCTCCTTCCCAGTGTCTTGTGCAGCCTCTAAGAGGTTTTCAAGTTGGTTCTATCCATCTTCTGATCAACTGTGAGCAGCTGGGAATGGCATAGTGAGGTTTTTGTGCATTGTTAGTTTCAGTCCACATAATGGTGTTTTGCATGAAGACAGCGGTCATCTGACCAGAGGATGTTCTTCTGCATACTTCCTTTGTCACCAGTATTGCTTGTGACCAGCTGAGAACCTGACACCTTCAGGCTTTTTTTACCCTAACAATAGGTTTGTTTTGCACTCTTCTAAAAAGGCCAGGTTTATGGTGAACATACGTATCACTTCTCCTGTCGGCACATTCATCCACCTACATTCTTTTACAGCAAAGCATTGAACATTGTTGATTATGAAATGTCAATTAGTGAAGAATTACACAATAAAAAAAGAAGACAAAACAACAGAAAAGACAAAACAACAGAATAATTACTGACCTGCTGTTCTGGGTCCCCTGACAGCTCTGTTCCTAATGCTGCTGAATTATCCTTTTTCATGAGCTGATGAGAAAAATGTCATCAGGTTATTAGGATATAAGCAACAGAAGTGCTGCAAAACAGCAGCCTAGTTAAACCAGGCTGCTGTTTAACTAGCAGGGTGGTGACAAAATATCACCGAGGAACATAGAAAACCTGACTATGACGATACTCTACATTTCAAAATAAAAAAATAAAAGAATAAATGTGGAGAGAACCCTATGGTCACTACCAGTTGGCAGACATGAACATTAGAGCTGGATGATAAAACAAAAACATGAAATATGAAATGATGTTGGAGAACAGCATGATAACAATGACACATAAGTAGGTAACTGGGTTTAATGTTCTGCAACAGACTGGCGACCTGTCCAGGGTGAACCCCACATCTCGTCCAGAACGATAGCTGGAGAATGGCACAAGAACTTCCCGACCCCACTAGGAACAAGGTGGATGGATGGATGGTTTTATGTCTTTCTGCTTTGGGTTCATGGCAAAGACAGAGCCCAGATAATGACTGGTCTATCCAGCTCTTTCCACAACAACTTTTGCATCTAGTACCTTTCAAAGACTTTTCCAGACATTAAAACAAGGTGCCAATTTTCACTAGTATTGTCTGTAAAATCTAATTTAAATGAGAGAAAAACTTAACGAACCAACCTCCTGGATAGCTTTCATGACCACATGCTGCACAGACTCCTCCATGGTCATAATTATTTGAATGTATTCTGCCAACAGAGGAGAACATCTTCTCAACAAGAGGACTTTTTGCTTTTACTTCAGAAAGACTTACAGAATTACAAGCAGCTATATTTATATAACAGCTGTTCCAACCGTAAAAGCAGTGACAAACCTTGTTGCTGCTCACATCTGACAGCACAGCCGAGTATGAGCTGCAGCAGCCTTCCCATCTCCACCGGCTCTGCGTGCTCTGCCACCCGTGAGACATCCGGCAAAGGGAAGTATGAAATGTCCTGAGCCAATACCTGGTGATACACAGGCATAAATACAACCTTTATAGACAAAACACTTCCTAAGTTGGTAAATAAAAACCAATATGAAACCACCACTGCACACTGCAGGAAGCCAGGCGGACTCTATGGACTTCATACCTCATTATAATAGTCGACCACCTTCTGAAGGATCTTCTTCAGATTGTTCATCTGAGAGGAGAGAGATTTGAAAATATAATCAGCTTCAAATGTGTCAAAAAGGCCAATTGCCATCTAGGGTTAAAAAATGCAACATGCAATAATGTTGATGAAAGTCACTATATGAATATGACTTGCTATAAATAGTAAAAAGATTTTACTCAACATTGTCAGTCTCAATATTCTGGGTCAATTTTTTAATGACTTCACCAACACTTCACTGAAACAATTTGATGCTCCATTAAAGAATAAGCATCAAATATGTTACCAACATACAATCAGAATCCATGTTACTTAAATTATTAGCTAAAATTTACTGCAGCCAAACCAGTTCTTTTTTATTTTAGTATTGCATGCAATGATAGTTTTCATAATAAATTTGCATTGGACTGAGCCACAACATACACTTATTTAAGTAGCAGTATACTAAATTAAAACAAAGGCTTTTAGACATTTCCCTGTACAATCTCTTCCCAGTGCAACTTCTACCTACAAATATTACATGAAAGGTTCTTTCGTTCTATTGTTGTTCTGGGACTGCTTATGTTTTTCCAAAATGTTGATAAAACTGTCGCAATTGTGGCTAAGTTGTAAAAGTAAATACTGTAGAGTCATTTCATTTCTATTTAAGAATTTGTTCAAGTAATAATATAATTAGGTATATTAACTGTTAAAAAAGAGGATAATGTGGAAAATACATGTAAATTTACCATACAGTGACAGTTGACTGGAGCAAAACAGACAAAATTATATCTTGTAGTTCTTTACATTAATATTATATTCACAATGTTACTACTTACAAAAACATACAGATCAATTAGGCCAAACATTTTGGAAAAGACCATAATCCTTGTTTAATTTTTGTGAAGCACAACTGAAAATCAATGCTTTATACCGTAATTCTCAAACTGAGAAATAAATAACTGTATTCGAACTTCAAAGATAAACACACTCCAAGTAAAATCCATATTTGCCACAGAAACATTTACCAAGTTAAATAAAAAAGGAGGAATAGCAAACTCACACTTACGAGTTAGAATCTGCCTTCCAGTCATTATCATGACTGTATTGTTAGATCGTCAACATGATCTAATCCTAATATTATTATAATTAATCCCACACTTGAATCACAACAAATCTATTCAATGCAGGCTAAAGGCAGCAACAAAAGGAGCAGGTTTGTGGTCAGAATTAAATGAGCTGTGGAGCAACCAGAGCATTCAGGGCCAATGCTGCACAGTGAGGATGCGTCTTTATACCTTCAGTCGCCAGTTGTCCTCAACATCTGTTTTGATACGGCTCGTCCATGCTTCGTTGAACCACGTGGGGTCTCTGCACCGCCAACAGTGGAAAGAAAAAAATATTTGAATTGCACATAACATCTTTTAGAAAAACGGAAAATTATTGCTTTTTCTGAATTATAAAAGTAATTTATCACTAGGTAAAGCCAAAGTTTAACTACTGATTTGTGAGATTACATTCCTGAAGCAACTATACTCACTGGTATAGTTGGAAAAGTTTGTCTAAATCAATGGGCATTGCACAAAATATATATTTTTAAAAGATGTACCATCTATTTTCTTAGTACATGTGATTTCTTACATTTGATGAAGTGCTTGTGACATTGCTGCTCCCGTGGTGAGCTCCTCCACCGTGCTGCAAGGCGCTTGAGCGTTGAATGTCTGCATCTGTGAGGAAAAGCACAAGACTGTTATGAGCAAATTTATCGTCCATTCTACTATTGGGAAATTTAGAATTGTGCTTGGCAAAATTTGTAATAGGAAATTTTGTGTGTAAGAAACGCACAAAAAAACTAAATGTGAAAAGAGGTGACAGTTCACTAGTATCCTGCAACTTTTATAGTATTTGTAGAAGAGTGCAATTTTCTGATTTTTTTTTAAAGCCCACCTATTTTTTAATTTCTCATTAAAGAAATGCAGATCTTTTTGTAAATTTTATAGACATACCTAGTAAAAATAAAAATAGAAACATGATCTAGGGATACATAATATATTGGTTTTACCATTAGTATTAGGCATCGTTTGTCATTTTTATCATACGGGTATTGGTCTTGTAAGTAAAACTGAGCCAAAGTTTATTTCCATGTTGTTGTCGTGTGTGAATGTGTTACAGGATGCGGTTGGTCCTGTCGTATTTATTTGTCTAATTACAGTGATAGTGAAGCAATGCAGGACTATAGGATGTTTAACTGAAGCATCACAGAAGCAATGTCAGTGGTGTGGTTGTCTGCAATTTTAATATATTTTTATATAAGTGGATCCCCTGTCAGATCTAAAAAAAAATCTACATGAGGTCAACATACTGAAACAATACTAGCTACTCTCCTGGTTTTTTAGTTACATACCCATATTTAATAAGTTACATAGCTTTTTTGCCCCCTTTTAATTCCAGGAGCACAAAAAAAATCTCCTGAATAATTCAATTAGCTGTATGACGACAAAGAGAATTTTTTTAATTGATTTTCAGTCTTAGTCCGCTCAACTTTCTATATTTATTTCAAACACTTTTAATGTAACTTTCATTTTATTAACAATATTATTTTCTGTTTTTAGGTGTAATGATCATGTATTTGTTGGGTTATGGCACTTTCAGCGCTCCACTATTGACATTATATTGAAAGCTAACTGTAACATGCAGCAGGCTGTTGCAACTCTTTGTACCGGTTGACATGGTGTTGCTACGGTAACTATGCCTTTCAAGCTAACGCCAAAAATGATCAGTTTACTGTCGACCAAATAGGATAGTATTATCCGTGTCTCCCAACGTAACTTCTTTATTTTCCCTCGGCTAGCTTTCCACAGAGCTCTACCACCTTCACCGCACAGGTGACAAAAATACCGCAGTCCTTTAAGCTTCACATTCACTTCACCAAACACACTCACCCATATTATCAGGCTTTCCACCAGCGCCGTTTCACTGTCTTCCATTTGCTTCCCTTTTTGTTTTTTTTAATAAAAAAAACCGATAAAAATAATTATGACTCGTGTCAACGAAGCTCTTCCGCTCTGTGCCGCTGCATTTGACCTCACCTGCTGCCAAAGGTAAACTGCCAACGAAAGATACGTAGCTCTAGAGCGAACCAGGACGCTTTACGCTACGAAATCACGTAAAGTGTTGGCGAATGACGCTGCTGCTAAGCCACTTGGCGTGCTGTTGCTCGCGGGAGGACCAATCAGCATTCAGTTCAGATATGATTGGCAGCGATTTATACACTTTCTAGCCAATGAAAGTGCAGCATTGGGATTCTGAATACGCCTTTGTGATTAAGAAGCGATTAAAGCGTTTTACCTCGCTTTCACTGATTAAACGACTTTTCACTCGATTATTGCGCTTGAGGAAAATTTCTAAAATACCCATTCTCAGGATGAAATCACCTCTAAAAATAAGAAATAAATACTAACAGGAAAATAATAAAAAATTAAATACACGTCAAAAACAAGTTATCACAAAGAAATGCTTTATTCATCTAAAACAAGAAGATAAAAACCCTGATATATTAATAGAACAGTATTTCATTTATTTATTACATCAGCAACAATATTTTATTGAAGTTTGATTTGTGCTGGCAAGCTTTCATTTGAAATAAACCCCCATCCATAGAGTTAGTAGAGGTTGGAAAAGCTCATTGGTTGAAGCTGAGAAAACTAAAACTTTGGGAATGTTAATCCATTTAGCTGTAGATTATGTTATGGCATATCAGCACTGCTCCCTGGCAGCCTCAAAATTCCCCAAACAATGCAGTATCTTGTGACAGGCAATCATTTCTGATTGTGCCCTGCTGCATAATCACATTATTGAATCATAAATTCAGATCAAGTTGATTTTAATTGCAAAGCAAATAGTTTGTATGAAAGCGAGACTGGGTTTCTAAAAATAAGAAAGATAGCTGAATTGAATGCATTTAAATCTGAAAATGCAGCTGGGTGAATTAAATAATCAGAAGGGCAGATACATGTTGACACACACACACACACACACACACACACACACACACAAAAACAAGCTCAAAACTTTTAGTGTACTTAAGAGCAAAACCAAACAATGAAGTTTAAGGTCTGAGAAAATAAACAGAATAATTAAAAAGCTGCATGCATGTCAGCTGCTGCAATGGAAGAAGTCTTCTTCTTCGATCCATCTGACTCCTCAGATCTGGATAGGGTTTGATATCACCAGAAAGTTATTAAATGAAATGGTATGTGTGTGTGTGTGTGTGAGGGAACACTGACCGTTACCCATTCACCCCGGGTGGGGGCGGTTCCCCTCTTTGCCAGTTTTAAATGTCAGCTGCGGTTTGATCTGATTTCTGCCACTCTGTGACCCTGACCCTTATTGACCGATAGCGACTATTTTTAGATGACCTGAAGCCAGCAGACTCTCCGGCTTTTATCTGGGGTGCCAGAGTAAATATTAGCCAAGATATTCCTGCATTGCACACACTCCTGAACTGTGTGAGGCCTGTCGTGTCCAAGTTCAGTGTCAACTTCTGTGAGAGAAATACCGACGGTCACATCTGACATCCGCTGCATTATCAAGAGCACCGTTTTGGGTTGTTTACCTTGGCACAGTAATTGGTCAAATGATGTGATGCAAAAATCTAGTTTTCTGACTGATATAACCCCACGGAGGGGTTCTCCATCTCTTGGTTTGCTGTCGACACGTCTCCCTTTGGGTTGAAAACTTTGCGGTTGTTATTGAATTTCGTGATACACCATAATGACAGAACTAGTGCGAAGTTAGTCTGATTGTAGTGACCACTGTCCCACTGAGCTTTCATCCTTTATCTCTGTTTGTCTGAGCGGTCACATCCAAGACTGGTTGGTGTCTTTTTCCATAATGAAAGCTGAGTTGCAGTTAACTCGTTCAGTCCCACCATTTAGTCGTTATATGGTTTGGTTTTACTCTGTCACACGTCAAAAGCTCAGAATTTTTGTTTTCGTTTGGCACAGCTGACTTCATCAACGTTTTAAAAGCAGCAGTGGGACCGCTCAGTCAAATTGAGAACATTACATACGCACCGATCAGGTTTTTACGAGCGGCAGTAGTAAAAAAAAAAAAAAACACCTTTTCTGATTGTGATTTTCACCAAATCAATTTTTCTTTCATAGGTTAATGATGCACACAAAGTTTTTGATTTGATAAATTATGTTGCATCATAAATCAGGCAAAATTCAGATGTTCAGCAAAAGCTGGTGTTCGTTTGAATAAAATTTGCATTTTCTCTTGGTTTTATTTTTTGTTTTTAGACTCTTTACATCTCGGATAATGTAAAGACAAGAGTCCTCCGACAGTTAAGATAATAAATATGCTCCTCACACACACACACACACACACAGACACAAACTAACCATTATGATTTTGGACTGTCAGAGGACGCAGAAGTGGCTCTACCATAAAACGACAATAAACCGTTGTAATTTAATAGAAAAAGAAAAAGTGCTACAGGTTCTTTGAAAGAGGTTGTAGTTTTGAATCCAGAAGTGAAAAAATAATAAATACATGCACTAAAAACAACCAGTCCACTGATGCATTTACAGACCATACATGTGGGAGTTTTACTCGAGGAATAAAAAGCCACACTTGCGTCACTTGCTTGCTTGCTGTAACTTCACCAAGCCTGTCGATGGGGGTTTCCTGCATTCTGACATGGAAACGGCCTTCCTTACAAAGTTCATGCAGACCTTGCAAACAGAAGATGTCAAAGCCTTTAAACCGAGGCCAAACAATGACTTCCTCAACACAGGACTCTAAACTAGTTTTAAGTCCTCTGATCAGTGTCAGGTTTTTCTGAGTACAAGTCAGTGGCTTGAGTCTGGATCTGCTGAAGCCAGACTTAGAAACTCTGAAGCAAATGTCTCGACTTCCTCTGAACCTGGTTTTTCTTACTTTCAGTGAATTAAAATCTGGACAGATTTAAGGCTTAAGGCTGTTTTAAGGCTTTACACTTTTAAAAGCCTGCATGGGTCTGTGGGCAGCCTGGTTTTAAGTTCTCCAGTAAATAGCATCATTTCTGGTGCCTGCTTCATGGATTTCATAACCAGCAGTTCGCTGTGAGTGAAATATTGTGTGGAGAAGGTTTGCCAGAGCAAACGAAAAGTAAATGATTGGCTAATTCAGATCCTACCCACCAAACAAAGCCTGGGAGGAAACTTATCTGACTGATCATGTGATCCAAATTGTCCATCAGTGACCAGAGTAAAAGGAGCACATGTTCCTTACTTGTTTAAATCATAAGCACTAATAATCACAGTACAAAGTTAACCAAATTAAACGCCTTCGTTGCTGCAGCTCCTCTGGAGTCTCATTGATCCGGGGCCACCTATAAACCAAAGGGCCCCGGCTGATATTACAGGGTGTAGTTAATCATTGACGAGCAGTTGGGATGTATTATCTGCTGTCAGGCTGCAGCACTTCACTCCCCGCTTGGAAACAGAGACGGCACCCTTCCCTCCTGAGCACCTCTGCTTTTACGCGAGCCTTGCTGCGCACATCTCAGTCCAGGTACGTTCCACTCCCTGGTGTTTTCCTGAGCGAGGACTCGCAGCTGCTCTTCCCAGAGTGACCGAGTTAATTCGCATGTGTAGAAATGTAAAGTTATGGTATTTATTTAGGACATTTAACGTCGATCCTGTTCATTGTGGACGCACTTTGTATACGTGACGCGTAAAGCTGTCAAATAAAAGGCGTAAAAACGCACTTTTGGGTGCCTGTGTTAGCCTTTTAAAAAAAATTTTTCACATGTATGAACGTAACCTTCATGGCGTCAATATGCGTGACCCACAATCAGAGAAGGTTCTGGGCTAATGACTCTCATCAAGCTCCAGTCAGTAGTGGTGAGTCACTGGCAGCTACACGAGCTGACTCTTATGACACGTTCATGTCATGTCCATGTCTCATCTTGCAGGCCGCTCCATCTGCGCCCTGAAGATCGAGTGGGTCAGGATCGCCTGGCGTCATCCGCAGCTCCGACCTGCACGAGCGAGCAGCCAAACAATGTGCGCAAGTTGCCGTCAGGTGAGCGCCGCGGTTACGCACAGCCACGGCTACAACCGCGCCTTCCTTCAGGACGTGATTGTCGTCGCGCCATCCATTGTCCGACATTGTAATAATCAAAACTTTTATTAGGGGTTGTGATCGGCTGTTGCCACACAATCCGGGCAGCTCCTCATGTGGGCTTATTGATCCTTGACTAAACACAAAGTGACATAAAATCTTGTTCAGAGGGTTTTCTGATCATCGTCTATGTGCTTCTATGCGTTTTGTTGTTTGTGTGATTTCCTTACGCGGGTCTCTCTTCAGGAGCCTCGTCCATCCATGAGCTCAAGAGACTCCCACTGCCCAGTGTGCCTGCAGACGGCCACATTCCCAGTCCAGACCAACTGCGGCCATTTATTCTGTGGTAGGAGATCACACAAAACACACACACACACACACACACACACACACACACACACACACACACACACACACACACAGTGTGACCCATCTCTCCCACTCTTACACTCAGGTTGCTGAACGTTTTCTCATAACTTCAAACTTCAATGTATTTTATGTGACAGGCGAAACACAAAGTGGCACATAACTGAGAGTGGTGGTGGTGGGTAGAGGGGATGTTTTTTTTTTTGTTTTTTTTTTATTGTTTGGAAATAAAAGTCTGCATCAAGATAAACCCAAAATTAAATGTTCTTTGCGCACATGTAAATCTTCATATATGGTTGAAAGCAAGCACTGCACATCATCCTGGAAATATAATGGTGGCTGCAATGATGTAGGGATGCAGGCCAATTTGTGGAGCTGAGGTTCATTTTCCAGCAGGACAGTGTCTCTAAAGCCAGAATGATTTCATCAGAAATACACTCACAAGTTAGAATGGCCTATTGAAAGTCACTCTGACCCATGTTGTAAATGATAATGTGCAAAATTTAGCCTCTAGATGCTGAAACGTGGAAGAAATGCTCTTCAAAGTACCAGAAGATTGCTCTACAAAGTATTTTTTTTAAAAATTAAGTCTATTATTATTATTATTATTATTTCTTTCCACTTCATGGTTATGTGCTACTTTCTGGTAGTCTATTGCATAGGTTTCCAAATGAAATGCATGAAAGTTTGATGATGTAAAGGTAAAGAAGTTCCTGCATGAATGCTTGAGCTAAGCACAGTATATCGTTGGTCAACAAGTGATTCAGAGTCTGTGTACAGCAGCTGTAGGGGCCCTGATTGCGGTTTATTGATGCTCAGAAGTTCACAGAGTTTATCTTCACTTGAAAAAACCAAAACTGGAAAATTATTGTCCATCAAGTCCTAAAGATAAATGGGACTTGATGAAAGTCCTGTTTATTCTTCTGCAGTAAGTGAGTGAACTTCAGCCAGAGAGCTTTAAAACTCCAGGCAGTCTTTACTTTATCAACATTTCTCGCCTCCTGCTGGGAAAGAAATCCTTTGGCTTCTATATTAGGAAATCTTTGCATCTGGATAGTGATAGCATTTATGACATAAACCCACTCCTGTTTAACCTTGACACTATCAGCTACTGATTACAAAACGCATGCTCTCCCCCACGTTCACTGTTGACACCCATATCTCAGTTGCAAGCGCTCTGCCTAGACTCTTCACAGACATTGAAAAACTGAAATCTTGCTTAATCAACGGACATTTTGAGACAAACGTGTTAAAACGTCGCGTTTGTCTCTGCAGCTAACTGTCTGCTCACCTACTGGAGACACGGCGCCTGGTTGGACGCGGTCAGCTGTCCTCTCTGCAGACAGAAGGTAAGACTGACATAACAGATTTATGTCAGTCTGTTAATCAGACTGACATAAATCACCGGTCGTGTGGGGCGCGTCAGACCTGTAATAAAAAGTGGCCCGTCACTCTTTCAGGTCAGCATGCTCTGCAACCTGTTTAAGGAGAGCCGATCGGATCAGCAGTCCAAGAAGGTTCTCGGGGAAATCACGGACTACAACAAACGCTATTCCGGAGCCCCGCGAAGGGTGAGTGTCTGCACAAGGACTCCTTCTTTCACAGCGCTGAATGCAACGTCAGACGAGATTGAGACGAAAATAATAATATTATTAACCTTTGCATACAATGGGCACGGTAATGGGAGCACCTCTTATGCAACCTCAAGATTTTATTTCATTCTAAAAAAAAAAAAAGGCAGATGAAAGAGGATCTCCTTAACACTTGACAATGGCAGAGGCAGAAAGTAATTGATTTCCCAGAAGGCTCTCCTTCACATACTGCTGTTAGGAAATAGAAATGAGCTTCTTGGAGGAGGGAAGCCTGGCAGATTAGTGAGACACTAAATAGAAGCAGATGAACTTTGAAAAAGTACTTTTTAGAAACGCACCCCCACAGTGTGATGTCATAACTATGTGGAGACGATGCACCAAAATGAAGTTTGCCCCCCCCCCCTCTTCCCAAATAAAATTGTTATTAATAGTGCTATGTTTGTACTGGTTTTGTGCAGCTAATATTTATCTTAGCTCAATTTGTTTGTTTGTTTGTTTTTTTTTGTGAATGTGGGGGTGCTGGTTGACCTTTGATGACCTCTGGAAACGTTCATTAATACCTTTAAAACGGTGGCGGCAAATGAAATTTTTTGCCGCACACACATTCGCAACCATTTTTGTTTTGGATTTTTCTAGCTTTTTATATTTGTGCAAAAAATAAACACATAGATTTTGATCTCATCTGATCAGAACAGACCACATGAACCAGGTTAAACTTTAGATTTGCTCTCATGCCTTTTTTTTTTCTGTGCAAAACCTTCTGATATGTCCTCTGGTCTGACTTGACCTTTGTCGTGTCCCCTCCAGATGACAGACTACCTCTGCGACGCGCCTCTTCTTCTGCAGTTACTGGCTCGCAACTGCCTCGGCACCATGGGAGGTCTGGTCTGGCTCTTCCTCTTCAGGGTGGCCCTGTGCTGCGTGGGGACTGTGGTGTCCATCTCCTCCTCTCCCTCGGTCGACCCCGTGCCGTCGTCGGCCCCCCTGGAAACGGACCCCTCTCTCTGCGGACTGCTGGGGGTCCTGGACGACCTGGTGGTGGTGATTCTGCTGCTCCTTTGCGTCATAAACGTCAACCAGCAAATTGCACCAGACGGGGGACGACACTCTCCAAACAGAACGACCTCACAGGGAGTCATGGGGAGCTCGTTGTAGTTTTATGCTGCTCGACGTTTGAAACGGACTTTTATTGGATTTTTGCTCTCTGCCTTGTTGGATGAGCAGATGAGAGAATATCGACAAGAGTTGGACTCCATTGATCCCCTCAGACTGTGGACTCCAGGCTTGTCGAGTGTTTACAGAGCTTATGCAACTGTGATGCGTTCAGATGCAGTGTGGCCGTTCGGCTGTAGTTCCTGAGCTGAAAAGACTTTTTAAATCTCAACCTTTAAAGTTCAACCTGCAAATGTAGCAGGTTGCAGACAGTCGTCATGACCGTACTCTGATGTTTTCCTTGTATATATATGTGACTAAAGTTCTTCTGTCCTTTTTCCTTTTTTAATTTTTTTTTTTTTAAGTCCCAGAAAACTTTTTTTTTTTTTAACAAATTCATTATGAAGATGAGTTTTAATTGTTTCAAGGATGCAGCTGATCCTTTCTGCAAACATAATTAGTGTATTGACTATTTGTCCAAAACCTTAATTCCAAAATCGAAAAAAACTCAAATCTCAAAAGTGATCAAAGCAAAATGAAATGAACTCAAATAGTCAATACTGTGCATCGTGGGTTCTGGTTTACGCAGTCCAAACAAAAGGTCAAAACGCAGCTCTTTCTTTACTTTATTCAGTTTTTATCTAAAACCAAGTTGCAGGCTGTGGATAAACCTGCCCTAACTCCTGCACCTGTTCTCACTGATAAAACTGACTGACTGATGACAGACGGGTAAAAAAAAAACCATAAGACCACAACGTGCCTCCTGACTCATCTAAGCCCTACATATTTATAGTGCGAAACACACCCACTTCCCAAACTGAAATCAATTAACTAATTAAGTGAATTACGAACCAAATAACTTATTTAGAAAAAAAATAAACATTCTAATTATAAATCAACTAGAAAACAAACAAAAAGTAAACCTAAATAATCTACATTCTAAACTTTAACTGAAAATAATGGAGAAATAGCTCCTACAATTAGTGTAAGATGATTCAACATGTAAACATTTGAGTTCTTAACCGTCTCTAACATCAAAAACTGTGCAATAAAAACACAGAGACGTGTAGCATGAAGTAAAAAATTGAATCCAGTAACACTTGACCAGCAATAGAATCACATTAATCTGAGTTGCTGCACCAGGCGGCTGCATTCCTGAACATGCGCAGCCAGGGCGAGGGTGAGAGGTCAGGCCTGAGGTCCCTAGGGGCCCAGGGCCACTGCCAGCTGAGGGTGCAGCGCTCCGGGTGGGGCATCATGGCCAGGTGCCTTCCGTCCTTGGAGCACAGGCCTGCAATGCCCTGAGGGGAGCCATTAGGGTTCAGAGGGTAGTCCTCTGTGGGGGAGCCCTGGTCGTCAAGGTAACGGACAGGGGCGAGACCGGAAGAGGTGATCAGGTCTTGGGCCCGCGGGCTGCGGAATCGCATTAGACCTGCAGGGTGGAGCGGACGAACGTCAAACATGGCTGCTGACTCTGCTCTCTGAAGCGACTCGGGCAAATGAACTTAACCTGCGCCTGAGAGCAGAGCTGTTCAGGAAGTAAATACGCAAAACCCTGATAGTTATTTTAACTAACTGCTGTACGAACCCAAAGGATCCGATGCGGTTCAGAGTTTTTACCTTCTCCGTGAGCGACCCAGACTCCCAGCGCCGAGCCCTCCATTCCTCTCAGCCAGATGGACGGCGACTTCTGGATCCCAACGCTGACAAAACGCGACTCAAACCGCCTGGACCGATTGTGGGTCAGCACCACTTCAGAGTCTAACCAAAAGAAGTACATTTTGATGAAAACAAAATGGGAGAAAGAAGTAATAAGATTTCTAAGCAGCCTGATCGGCACGCAAGTTATAATGAGTTAATCTAAAGATGGTTGATCTTATAGATCAGCTAACGATGAACTGATAAACGTCTATTTTCTCAAAACCCTAAGGAATGAAACAATCGTTAGTTTTAGCCCTAAAATAGTTGCATTCTTTTTCGGTCACTGAATAAGACATTTCTGAGCTCCTACATTTGGATCCAAGACAGTCTGAATATTATTCGTTAATGAATGTTATGTATCTGATCTCACCTGCTCCTTCCTCTCCCTCTCCCACCCAGCCCAGCAGAGCGAGCAGCTGGCAGCCATTGCACACTCCCAGACTCAAGGTGTCTTCCCTGCGCTGGAAACGCTCAAATTCAGCTTTAGCCTCGGGGTTGTAGGTCACAGTAGCAGCCCAGCCTGAAGAAAAGAAAGAAACTGTTACTAGGCGGAGCGATGCACCTGAAGGCGCCCTGTCGTGAAGCAGTGCTTCGCGGTTCACCTTTCGCCGATCCCAGGACGTCTGCATAGCTGAATCCTCCGACGAACACGACCGCCTTGAAGGCTTGGAGGGTTAAGGATCCGGAGCAGAGGTCCTGCATGGTGACGTCCCAGACCTGCACAGCCACGGTTACATTTAAGCCAGGAAGGGAACGCGCACGCACATCCTCAGCTCTGATTTAGAGGCGTTTGTTACTGACCTCAAAGCCCGCCATGAACAGAGACGCGGACATCTCTCTGTCTCCGTTGCTGCCCTCCTCTCTGATCACAGCGACGCGTGGCAGACCTGCAGCTGAAGGAAGAAAAGCAGAAATTACTGACTCAGCAAACTTAACGTCGGGATTACTTTACCATAAAATATGAAAACTTACAAACATCCTTTTACCCCTTCAACTTTTCAATATTTTCTAAAGTTAGGAGCACTAACTTTAATGTAGTTTTGAGGGATATAGAATAATAAATCAATCAATCAATTGATTTTTATTTGTAAAAATAAGACATGGTAAGTCTTTGTGTTTTTGCAATACAGGGTTTTTTCTTCCATACCCCCATTAAGCACTTTATTCTGTTAGTCTATCATAGAAAATATATGATTGCAACATGACACAACATCAAAAGTTAGACACATGCAAATATTTTGCAAGAGAATATTTCATAACTCCAATATAATCTTACCGAGCTGTCGCATGCTGGGAATTTCAGAGGGGTCAAAGGTCAGCTTAAAGTAAGGTTGCGTCCTCTTGGAAAGCCCTTCCTCCTCCTGCTTCACGCATTGCTCGTCGGCTTGGAGGCGCTCCAGTTGGAAGCTTGTCGCCTCCCAAACGGCCCTGAGGTCGGGCAGCGACTCGGACAGAACCTCCTGTCCGTCCACCCGGACCCTGACCTGGAAGCCGACGGCAGGGGGAAGAGAATCGATCAGCGTGAGAAGAAGAAGAGGGTCTCGGCACGGTCTCGCAGGCGCCTCACCATAGCGTCTGGTCCGAAGCCGCAGGTTCTGCCGATGCGGTGGCAGCACAGGCCTCCATCCCTGTATCTCTGAGAAACGGCTTCTAGATCAGTCTGCGAAACCTCCAGAACCAAACCCAGCTCCTCGCTGAACAGCAGCTCCATCACTGTACAGAAAACAGGCAGCGACACAGTTTACGAAAGAAGGGAGAGGAAGGAGAGTGAACACTGAGCAGGCTGGAGCAGAAATCCCTACAGGATCTCTGCAGGTTTCATCAAACTTTAGGGCCAGTAGTTAATGCATTTCAGGCAAACATACTTTTTCTTTTTTAAAAAAAGAGAGAATTTTATAAATTTTAAGGTCTTAATTTTAAATACTTTTTAAGGATCTGCAATATAGGTTGTATTGAAAAAATAACTGAATGGATACAATTTAATGCAAAAGTCTAAGTAGAAATATTATAATAAATATATGATCTGATTTTCCTTCAGTAGTATCTGTGAGGAAGCATTTAATTCAAGTTTTTAAGACTAAAACCCAGAATGCTTGTAAAAATGGAGAGATTTCTCACTGTTTTGATGGATGCATTGTTGTTCTGATTTGAATCCATAAGGAAATTCTGGATTTCAGCTCAACAGCAGAGCAGAAGGAGCAACATTTTGCCTCCAAACAGCAAATGGTGTTAAAATAATTTAGACGCTTATCGATTCGTTTCTATGGATCCTGCGGTAAAATTGTGAGCAGATGAATGTCTGAAAAAGGTCTCAGCAGCATAAGAACCTGAAGGGGCCGAATGTTTTGTGACAGAGAAGCAAAACAAATCCGTTCATTCACCTCCGGATCCATCTGAAGAGAGCTCGACGTCAAACCCACGGTTCCCGGCAAAAGCCATCTCCAGCAGGCAGGAAATGAGGCCGCCGTCGCTGATGTCATGTCCTGCACTGAGCAGACGATCTGAGCAAATAAAAAAAAAAATTTCAGCTTTGTGATAATAAAACTGAACTGACACTCTGGCTTCTGAAAATCACTGATGGAAAATCAGTGGCAGCTTATTTATGTGCTGAAATAAACAACCAAACCAGCAGGGGGCGGTTTGGTCATGGTAAGACGATAGCTAATGAAGGAAGAGTTGGAGATAAAAAAATAAACCTTAGGCAGACTTAACCAAAGCAAACACTTGCATGTGCTCATCTGGGTATTTGAAAGTTTGAATGTGTTGGCAGACTGACCCTCTATGAGCTTCTGGGTGGTGGTGAAGCAGGCGCTCAGGAGCTCAGGCCGGTCCAGGTCTGGACAAACGTCTCCCAGCTGGCTGTAGCACTGAGCCAGAGCAGAGCCGCCGAGACGATGGCGGCCTGGACTGACTGGGACCCACAACAACACGCCTAGAAGAAAAAACAAAAAAACAAACACTGTGACGGTGTGGAAAGTGCGGCTTATGGTTGATTCAGGTCAAAATCCTGCTTTCAACCAATCACAGTGACGGATTCGTCCTTTCTTCCTGTCGGCACGTCGCACCTTTTCCATCCGGATCCTCGAGATCCGGCGTCACTGTGGCTGTGATGTCGGGGCAAACGGCATATGCAGAAATAACCAGAGCTCCTGGAACAGATTAAATCCTGTTGAATTCAGAAACTCATACATTATGAGTACACAGATAAAAACACAGGATGAAACATGCATACAGCAGAGACAGGATTGCACAGGCATTTCCTGGCTGTTTTTAATGGGACGCATTTCATGAGGGTGAGCGGATAAAGTGCTATTAGTTCGTGACGGAGCAAAATATTGTTCAGCAGCACACGATGTCAAGTGCCATATTGATTTCAGGTTATATTTAATTTACTTTAAAGGGTAGAAGGTCTGATTGCTTAAAACCAGAATAGACTGTCCAAGGTTTACAGCTATGGATGACTCAAAGAGAAAATAAAAAGCTGGAGCATATGCACAAAAAGACGGTCGATACAAAGAAAAATCGGACTTTTAGCATCTGAAACAGAAAACCTTTCAGACAGCAGCGAACGAGCCGAGGATTTCTAAGGGAGTCAGCCGATGTAATACTAATTTTAGTTTAATTTTTATATTTGGAAAATAAGAGGTCAAAAACCAGACTGCCACAGAGACTTTATTTGTGTGCGAAGCTTTAGGTTAAATTTTTTTCTTCTTCCTGGGATGCTGTTCTTATAAAATCTGTACAAAAATTCTCTTTGCCAATTCTGTGGTGCATAAATAATGATGAAGAACGTAAAGGACGATTGATGCTCAAATGTGCTGCCATAAAGCTTTTGTGGATCTTCTTGCACTGAAGGACTGAAGTGCGAGTACCTGGCGCTTTGACCGTCTCTGTCCCCACTCTGGCCGCCATGCTCAGAGAGTCCTTGCCCCCGTCGATGGCCACTCCCAGCTGACCCATGACCTCACACATAGCCTGGCAGGCCTCCCACAGACACGCCCCCTCGCCGGGCAGCTTGGCGGCCCACATCCAGTTCCCGCTGCACTTCACATCCTGAAATGTGACACGGAGACTTGGAATATCTCAGAAACAGAGCAGGAAGTGACCGACAAAGTCGTCGTATTGGTTGGGACTCGAAGGGGTTTGCGATTTTCTTTCCTCTCGACAACATGTCCGCTGGTATTTTGGTGATCTTACCTTCAGAGCCGTGACTCTGGCAAACAGCAGATTGGTGAGAGCCTCTCCAACAGCCATCCGGGCCCCGGCTGCTGGACAAACCAGGCCTTTGACCGGCTGCTCCCCGATGGCTGTGGCCGCCCCCTGCAGGCCGAACGGTGACAGAGCCACGACCGCCACGTCAGCCAGAGGGGTGTGAAGGGGGCCGACGCACTGTTGCTGGGCAACCAGGCCGGTCACAGAGCGGTCCACCTATTGGAGGGAGGTAGCAAAGTGGGGATAAGAGTCACAAAATGTTGTAACAATAATTAAAAAAACTAAACTATTTTGGCAAAAGACACCACCTTATTGGTCAGGTAGCGTTTAGACGCCACAGCAGGCAAACGTAAAACCCGCTGCAGAGCGTCTCTGACCGTCAGCTCAACAGGGAGACTCAGGGGCAGGAGGGTGGGGGCCAGGCGCTCCATCTGAAACTCTTTCTGCGGCATTTTGCCCAGAACCCACTCCAGCTGCAGGTCAACAGGATGGCGGATCCCGTCTGGCCGATCGCCGTCGCTTCCCTCGTCATTCACCAGAACGATCTGTGTGGGAAAATCAAAAATAAACACACATTAAGATAAACAACCTGGTTCCAATCCCGATACAATAACGCCGCAGTGGACAAAAATGTGTGAAGCATGCCTTTCCGTCTCCTGTGATGAGTCCCACGAAGTCAACAGGACACTTTTCCCGCTGACAAACTCTCTCCAAGTACGACTTGTCCGACGGGCGCAGCAGCAGAGCGTTGCTCTCCTGATACTCGGCCCCCCACAGCTCCAAAACACTCAGCGTGGGGTCGCCTTTCTGCACACACACACACACACACACACACGCACACACACACACACACACACACACAAAAATAGAGGGACTGATGTGTTTAAACCAAGATAAAACTAATTACACTTAAAGTGAAAAGTTGCAAAGGATAAGCTTTTCCCTGCATTTTGTGACTGTATTTTAGTGGTTTATTTTTGTAACGTGGTTTTGTGTTGAGAATGAACACTGCCTGATTACCATAAATAACTTATGAAATAATTTCATTTTTTACAACCGAAATCATTACATTTAACTGAGGCTCATAAAAATAATTATATATTTATGTAAAGTTATTTTTTTAATTACACATCTTATTAATTTATTCATTCATTATTTATAATTTGGCACTTTTCACTCTCCATAGTTTTGATATTTTTGATATTTCTTATTCAGATTTAAGAAATATATTATAGAAAGATTTTTTTAAACATTTTTTTCTGATCTTTCTATCATTATAAATCCTTTATAGTACTGACACATTAGTAGCAGAGGCCCAGCAGTTTTCAATGTCTTTAGCACCTTACAATAGCAATTAGCACAGCTAGCCTTACTAAATACTGCGTGTATTCCTTGAGAATTGATATTTTCTTTAACTCTGACGTTTCTTAAAGGCTCTTCAAAGTAAGAATGTTTCAGGACAGAAATGTTAAAAACTCAGTTGAATGAAAGTAAGCAAATTGTATTCCACTGAGCCTTCCTGTTATCTGCTCAAAGTCTTGATCTTTCCTCCAGGCGAGACACACCACAAAATGTTACTGCGTGTTCACCGACCCACCTTGCGAGTTTCTGACCGGACGGACCTGAAAGCCAGAGGCCGGCCAATTGCATGGAGCAAAGTAACTGCATTCATATGCAAACCTGAGCAAAGGCTGAGACGTTTGTGTCAATTACCTGGAATCTACTGCAGTAGATCACAGCCCCCGCTGGCTCGCTGAGCTCCTTCAGGACATTACCTTAAGACGAGAACATGCGTCAGCGCTCGGCCTCTCATTTCTAAGTTTAAAATGCCGTCAAACTCCACGAAGCTCGAACCATTTCCTCCTGCACCCTGATCGTGGATGCTGCAGATGGGGTTGCCGCTGCTTCTTTCCAGGCAAGCCCTGAGAGCGCGGTTCATCTTCTGTTCCATCTCAGCATCTCCCCTCTGGACCGCTCCCAGGTCCCTCTCGCTGCAGTTGTCTCCTTGCACCTGCAGAAAGCATTTAGTTTCCTTGTTGCAAAACTCATTAGTGTCCCGTAAGCACGCTGCCGGCCTTTCCGGGGGTTCACACTTGAACAGAAGAGGCCGCTCCTCCTCCCACGCCGATCCGATACACCGGCCCGCCGATCTTCACCACCTCCATCCCTGATTGCAAACGGAGGAGACGGAGTGACTCACCGATCGATGCGCATGTAAATATAGCTGCAGAATTGATTGCTTGAGTTCACGCAGACAGTCGAACATTACCGGCTTCTGCCTCTTCTTTCTTCACGCAGCCGTCCTCGATCGATCCAAGACCACCGCTGAACATGATGGGCTTGATCCATTCCCGCCGCTCTCCGTTAGCCAACCGCATCCCAAAGGAACGGGCAAAACCTAGAAGAAGAAGAGTTTAAGATGACAGTAACTAAACATGCCACTGAAATATAAGTTCATTAAATCTCTCCTGAAATGTTTGTATGGCAAGCCCCAACATCCTCAGTACAAACATTAAATATCACTGCAGGTAACAGTGCAAGATATCGATTAATAAATTAATCTAAAGTTGACGGATCTTATTGACCGACTGACAATTGATAAGCAGCAGTTTAAAAAACAAAACAAAACAAAACACAGTTACCTCTAAACCAAGAGAGTCAGCCATCTTTCATAACAAATTTTTCAATACATGAGGAATCAGAAATAAATAATAGTGCCCTCTGCTGGACGGAGGCCAAACTACAACAATGTAAAAAGGTCTAAGCGAACGTTATTAGTTAATCGATTGGAGTTACTTTTACTCTAATAAGTAGAACCTTAAAAGAGCAAATGTGATTTTTAACAATGGCGGTTATACTAAAAATGCCAGTTTTATGCTGTTTATAACCCGAGTTGTGTGAATTAACTCGGACTTAAAGAACAAGCCGTCTCCTCTCACCTGAGAGGACAGGTTCTCCAAACTTGTTGCCGTAGTCTGAAGCTCCGTCGCTGGCTTCGATGGCGACCTGCAGCGGCGGCGCAAAGCTGGATGGATACTCCCAACCCTCACCTTCGTGCTCCCAAGGCAGACTATACCCTGCAGGCAAGGACAGAGAGTAAAGTAATGAACCTGAAATGATTTTATGAATTATATTAAGACTAGTTTTCCTAAATTACTATAATTTGCTATTGTTCCTATTTATGCCCTATAAAACACTCTTGCAGGTGGGAACGCCAGCAAATCTAGCACAACATCAGACCACACAAAACGTACAGAATTTGGGGGAAAAAATAGAAAATTAGAAAAGAGACTGGCACGTTTAGTTATTCTAACTAAACTAAAACAAGAGCAGTCCGGTCTAATTTAACTTCAGATAGTGAGGAAAAAAAGAAGTTGTGAGTGTTTTTAGTCGGTGTGTGTAAACGTCTGGTTTAAACTCAATGCTTTCGAAATGATTTACAGACATTATTGACTAACTTCAGTCTCTCATTGGCCTTTGTTCGGGAATTGTAGGTGAATCTCAGGTAAATAAGATAAAACCTAAATATTCGCTTATTTCAGCAATTCAAGTGGAAAAGTTTAACTTATATTCATTTATTGCACATAGGATATTATAATTTGACTACTTCTGAGAATACTAATGATTACAGTTTCCAGCTAATGAAAATACAAAATTTTATTTCTCAAAAAAAACTGACTGCTACCACTATCTAAAAGTATGACCGTACACAGCGGCTCTTGATGTTGGAGTCCACGCCTTGTGCATCACTCAGTACCACACTTTTTCCTTCCACTCAACTTCCTCTTAGTTTATCAGTCAGAGGTAACGTTTTGTGACTTATCCTCCTTGTGCAGAATGTCAATATCTATCTGTGGGTCAAGCAACAAGTCAACAATCCTCCTCATGATTGTCCAGGGCATTACATTACAATAAACATCCTTTGTCTTATGGTGGTTTTTTAAAATTAAGAATAAGATATAATTTTCCATATTAATTACAAAATAATCGTGCATTATGTCACTGACTGTAAGGAATCTATAAATGGTTCACTTAATTATTGTAGTAAACGCTTTGATGATATTCTCATATGTTGAGATCCATCTGTACTTTATGAAAGTTTTTCTTTCCTTTAAGGATTTTAAAAATGCTAAAAAAGATAAAGTTCACAATAAAGAAAAGTTTATTTCCTGCTACCATTAGAGCAGCTGATTCCCACGGCGTAGTGATCTACCTGGGATGTGCAGGTTTCCGAAGCAATATCCCGCAGTCCCAGCGATGACGTGCCCCCCTCGTCCGGCGCTCTGGACATCTCTGATGCGACCTCCGGTCCCCGTTGTGGCGCCGCTGAACGGCGCAACACCTGCAAGGTTCAGAGTTCACTAAGCATCATTATTTTGGATAAGAGCCACGCCGGGACCTGGGACTGGACCAGGGAAGTGAGCGCAGACCGGTTGGGAAGTTGTGCGTCTCGGCGGTGAAGATGACGTGTTGCACCGAGCGCCGCGTCTCGTACGGGCTCGCTTCCGAGGGGTCTGCTGGGTAAATGCACCGCAGCTCCCCGCCTCTGATGCCACTGGACACAGAAATGAAACGTTTCACAGAGCGGGCGGGGCCGCGACCACAGGCCCACGAGCGTCTCCCAACGCCACCTGCTGTTGTCGCAGAACTTGATGACGTTGTTCTGGTTGCTGTGCCGCTGGGTGTCCATGATGAGGCTGAAGAGGGTTGCCTGCTGCTCCTGCCCGTCGATCACCATCCGCCCGCGGAAGAACCAGTGGCGGCTGTGCTCGCTGGGACGCAGAGGGACACATATGGTCAAAAACAAAGACAAGGAAGATGCTCAGGGGGAGGGGAGGATCCTCCACCCCACCTGTTGGACTGAGCCAGGTCAAAACACTCCACGCTGGTGGGATTCCTGTTGATCCTCTGGAACATGGAGGTGTAGTAGTCCAGGTCCCAGGAGTCGAAGGCCAGACCTGCAGCACGCACACAGACAGCAGCGTCAACACTGAGGCAAAAACAGGCAGCATGAACCGATTCAGACAGCACACATGCAGACACACGCAGACACACGCAGACACACACAGACACACATCGACACACGCAGACACACATCGACACACGCAGACACACGCCGACCTGCTTCAAGGGAGGAGAAACCCAACACAGTCTGGCTCTGATGCGTCTGATGACTGGTAAATGCGTCTGATGACTGGTAATCTGATCAAATGATCCTCGTAATATAAACCATGTTTTCCTCCACAGCAAACAGTAAAAAAAAATTTACCCAATGGGTTTGGCAAGATTTACGCCACTCAATCCCCTGAATGTGACTGAATATAATACGGCTGTCATAATTCATAGCGAAAACATCTTCCTGTGCAAAGTGAAGGTGGGCGTGTTTGGAGAACCTCACTTCAAACCTCACTGAAACACACAAAGTTCATGACTGGATTGTGACAAAATGTTTCAACGTTTAAGAGAAGCGAATGCCTTTCCGCAGAACGCTTTAGTTTTAGCACAAAATCTTCTGCTTTGCTCCCGAGTCACGCCACATCAAGCATGTTCGGCCTGTTGGACGTCTGCTGGTTTCGCTACATTAGCGAGGCGCACAGAAACAAGACACGTGCACACGCCAGATAATGAGCAGCGGCTTCATCGTCTTGTGACTTAAGCTAACTGGGAAAGTCATGCATCATGTGACGTTACGGCCTCCTTCAGCACAAAGAGTACTTACAGACAACGGCAAGACTGGAAAGAGAGCTTGAAAAAAAAGGCGAAAGAGAGAGAGAAGGAGAGAGAGAGATCACAGCAGGTTATAAACACCAGAGACTCAGTGTGTGTGTGTGTGTGTGTAGAGGTAAAAGCAGAGCAGCGTTTCCAAAACGCCTCACCCAGCTCGCGGTTCGCCGTCTCCAGGGCGGCGCGGCCCTTCCCCAGGATGTCCACCTCAAACACCGGCTGCGGCGTGGTTTCCACGGCGAAGGATGTGATGGGATGTTGATAGACGCACTCTGTCATGCTGTCATGGAGACACCCAATCAGCTCCTGTATGTCTGCGCTGATCTCGCCCGCACTCCGTCCGTCCTCGGCCTGACGAGCAGACATACGGGTCACTTCAGAGAAATGAATAGGAACAAAATCGAATGGTGACCTTCCCATGTCATCGTCGGTGACCTTGATCAGAAACCTGCGGGACTGCTCCACTCGCGTGACGACAGAGAGGCCGGCGCTCTGGCAGATGGACACGGCGTTTGTTGACCAGGCGGTAGAGAAGTTTAGCCTGAAAGCAGCAAGACAAAAAAAGCTGATGCCCAACTCAGAATGCAAACACATGAAAATACGGGCCGCATTACTGAGGGTGTTATTAGGCTTCAATAATGACCAATATTTGACATTTCAATATTAGTACTCAGAAGCCACCATGGAAATAATCATTGCTTGTTAATATCAGCCTAGTTTTACTTATTCGACCAAAACTGATACATAATAAAGGAATAATAAATAAAACATAAACCTCGGATAATCTTGATGTTAATATTCTTAGAATTTTCCGTTGAATTCAAAGCTAAAACATTTAGGAGAGAACCTGCAGCACTTAAAAAAAAAAAAAATCTTTTATGTGTTAACACTTACAAAAAAAAAAAAAATCTGTGAAAAATTCAGAAGTTCAGACCAATTAGCCGACCCGCATTGGCCAGGAAAACGCCTGATTGGCCCATTTCCACTTTAAACATTTAGACAAATTTTCATTTCATTCCTCTAAAGCTCACCACATCAGGATAGACGAAATACAAATTGAGGTTCAAAGCGTCGGGCAGCGCATTCTGATGAATATGCATTAAAAGGAGCGGATGAATATTCATGTTGGCTTGTTAACCTCATTACATGAATAAATGAATACATTTTCACCAGTTCACCAAGTCCCTCGCTACAAAACAACGAGCAGTAAGAGTTGGGGTTAAACTAACATTTTTTTGCTGATCATGGGACACCAGACCAGCCCGTGTGTGTGTATGGAAATGAGGCTTCACAATTTCTGTCCTGGGGACCAGATTCCAATTATAAAATGATGCTGGCTTTGCTGATTAGCACTCCAGGTACAGAAAAGGCCCGAAGATAAATTTAGCTTTTGTTGCAGCTGTGCAATCTGACAGTGGAAAAATTGGACAACCTACGCCTCTGAGCAAATTCAGCGGGGAATCGGTGATTAGGTGGACTTGTTAAGAGGAATAATTAAGCAGCTCCCTCTCTTTTTTCACCACCCTTAAGGACGCTGTATACTGCTATCCCAAAGCTAATTAAATGCCAGACTCCGGTGTGCACCTCGGTCCGATCTCCACTAGTTTGTCCCCGCTTCCCTCTGTGAGTCTTGGTTGGTCAGACAGCGGCTCTGCCTGCAGAGGAGGACGAAACAACCAGAGGAGAACCTCCTTCTGCTCCGCATCCAGACGCTTGCAGCCTGCAGCAGAGATCGGGAAGAGCATTTAGGACGAGGCGGAAGGCCGCCGTTTCCACAGCGAGTTCATCGGCGTGATCTCACCTGTCAGTTCCACGTTGTAGCACAGCTCGGTCGTGATGGACAGGTGAGGGAAGAGCTTCGCCGCTCTCTGCAAGGCTCGTCCAGTCAGAGCTTCGCCGCTGTAGAACCTCAGGACGGCCATTTTTCTGAGGAGGAGAAAGAAATCCAGTTCGCGAGGCTCGCTCCTGATAAACATTCCAACTTTTGAAGCAAGTTTAGAAAAAGAAATCCAAAATAAAACCCACCTAATTTATGTTTAAATTATTTTCTGCATGTTCCAAAATTGCTGAAAACTCAATATTCAAGTTCACTTATTATCTGAGACATTTATGCTCAAAACAGATTATTTAAAGTTCAAGTAGTGATCGCTTCTCATTTTACTTTATTTGTAAAAATGCAAAATAAAAAATGAAACAAGTGTCAATTCTTTGCAAGGGTCACTTGGTTGATCTAAATGCCTAAAATGAGGTGAAATGGTCCTTTTTGAATTCAGGGAGAGTTCAAATGTATCTGTTGGTTTTCAGACAGTGCATAAAAAATGAAAACAGAGCCGCTGTGGCAAATCGGGCTTCCTATTCAATTCAAATTTAATACAAAAATACCAAAGGGAAATTAAATGTTGCTGTGACTCGTGTAAATGAAAAATTACTCAGAGTCACTGTAGCTGATAAAGGACGTACAAAACTAAACATCTGAATAAGCCGCAATTTTATTCAGATTTTTTTCACCCCCCAAAATCATGAAATTCCAGAAGGTAAACAATAAATAAAGCACAGATCATTCCTGAATGATAAATTACTTTTTTTTTTTTTTTTTTTAATATATACATATGAATTTCAAGCTAAACTTTGAAGTGAAACTGATAAATCAAAGTTTGCCTCCTCAGCTCAAGACCAGTTGAGCAGCACAATTAAAGGCGACATGGTGATGAGGAGAACTCTGGTTCCTGCAGATTAAATGTTGACAAAAGGCTCAGACCACTGATACTGAACCTCCCTAATCTGGAGAGTGAGCTCAGATCAGGACTGTCCTCTGCTCTGCTTTGGCTGATCAACTCAAATTCATTCTTTAGCAAGACAACAACAAAACACTGACATATAAACCACTACATTCAGTGAAAGAAACAAGATGTTAATGATGGTTTATGTTGAACCCCAGCATTGAATGAAGGCAAAAAATAAAAAATAAACAAAGAACTGAGTCAGATTTTCTCGCTTTGAATAAGAAAAATGTTTGATCTGCTGCATCACTTTGTTTCTGAAGCGTCTTCTTCTCTCGTGCACATCATGATGTGCATTTTCATTCCTTTAGTTGCATTTAGAGGAAAACTTCTCCAACGAGAGGTTTCCTCATTTCAAAGCTCTTTCACTTCAGTTCTTCCTCTCAGTCATGACTCAGAAACTGCAAATCAGGAGCTTTCTGCAGAAAACTGCAGCCTGCGTCCAACACGCGCGCCACAGTTTCCACGGCAACTACAAGTTTAGCAATTAGCAACAGGATAAGAGTGAGACTTGCAAGACGGTGAAGAGGAACACCACTAACATATCCAAAGGGTGGGAGTTCCCGATTGAAAGCTGCGGGTCAGAGAGTTAGCAGGAAGCTAACTTACCTGCAGCAGCTTCACGAGTTTAGGATGAAAAGCTGAGACGGTCACCGCAGATCTGGACCAGACTCGTCTTCCTGAGCGAAAGCGTGGAAAGCGTGGAAGTTGTCCGCTTATGGGTCTGCAAGGCAGGGCGGCAGGGGGCAGGATGGACGGAGATCAATCAGCACTCACATGTGCGCCGCGCTGGCCGAATCACGCATGCGCGGCTGGGGATAGTCGAGGGAGAACATCCTGGAATGTCAGACAATTTGGGAAGACCTCGAATGCATCACCGCGCCTCCCCGTGTCTACTGTGTGTAAGGACAGATGCGCTTGACGCCAACGAGCCTTATGGAGCGAGAACTGTGTCATCATTCACAAATGCACAGAACTGTGTCATAGTTTTTGATGCCACTGTTGGTTCAAGTAAAAGACTGAATGTCTTTAACTTCAGTGCATGGTCAATGTCATTGGTCCTGTACATTGTGAATCTTTTGCATTTGTGAATAATGAGACAGTTTTAGCTCCATATGAGTTCTATCCAATCAGACTTTAAATGTTTCCATATTGCTTAAAAACTGTAGCTTTAAAGCTTCATAACAAATCAACATATTTTCCTGCTATTTTGTTGTAAACTGTGTTAATCAAATTAACTTCAACCTATAAAGCAAGCTTCGCCTCGGGTGACGTCACAGAGGGCAACTGCTCATTGTGCTTGGACTGCAGCCATTTCTGCTTTCCGTATTTTTTCACTCTCTATGTGAGTCATGTATTTTTATTTATTTATTTCTGCTTTCGGCACAAGTGGCAGGCAGGAATCAAACCGCGTCAAGGCCTCGTCGTTGTGCTCACTCTACCATCTGAGCCTCCCAGAACCGCTTACATCATGTTTTTAGTCAAAGTCCTCCTTCAAGTGTGTGTCATTGCACAACATCACAACTCATGGGAACAGTTTGCGAAGAGGAACATGCCAGACTGGAATGGACAGATTTAATTACCAAAGATTTTTTTTCTTTCCAAGTCAAGTTGTTATCAATGCCATTTGTTGCATTAAAATACTTTTTCAATTTCCAACGATGCTTCCTGTAGACCTGCTGCATCATCTGCTGAAAATTGTTGTCCACAAGATTTCGACAGGTTTGCAGGGAGGGCTGAATGTCTGCTGCCAATTCCTTATGACAAGGTTTATCACTTCCCTGCTTTATACATTTTATGGTTTTGCCAAAGAATTTCACTTGATCTACCAGAGCTACCAATAATAAAGCAATAACTTTGTATAAAAAAGGTGTTTTAAATATCAGTGGACATTTGTTAGAAACAAAAGCCACTCTCAAAGTATCTCATTGATGAATCACCTCAGTATTTATGGATGTTTACTGGTTATTCTCAGGATGAAATTGTTTTTAAGTGAATGAAGTTGGTGTGATCTTATAAATCTAAGGGATTCAATATTTGTCCTCATGCAAAATAATGTTCTTAAATCTGAGCCAGCATCTGGAAAGACAAGAACATCTTTGACAGAAGTGCTGATGGGAGAAAAATAAAAACACCCACAACCGTTAGACGTCAATAGCTGCAGTCTCAGATATATTTAATAAATTAAAGCCAAGGTACAAAAAGACCACTGTACATTTAATTCATTCCACCCCTCATCCACCCACAACTCTACACTGTGATAGACACCGCTCCTTCTCTCACTTTAGACTAAAGAGAATTAAACAAACCAGGGATCAGTGTTGAACGGCAAGACGTTCATTGTACTAATTAGACTGAAGCGAAGCGGCTTGGATCAAAAGTGATTCCTGTCTTGGGTCTCTGTCTTTGTCCATTGTTGGCCCCCCTCCCCAAAACTCCCCTTCCACCCCGAAACACATACATGCTACATGTCTGCAGGCACCTCGGATAAGACAGAAGGATTATACTGAGATAAAAGTTTTATCAGAGATCACAAGGTACGTTTAGATGCCGAGTGCTGCTGATCCACAAAGACAGTTTTAATTTACAGCCGTAGCGTCACAGGCGTAAAGGATGAGCACAGAATGTCGGCGTGAGGAAACTCTCTCCATCGGGCGATCTTACGTCGGCTCTCTCTGACCCTTCCCGATCCTCTCCAAGGCAGTGACCCAGAGGATTCTGGGTAGCTTGATCGCAAGTGTTTGTTAATAGAAGTGCTCGGTGAGAATGACATGGATGGGCATGGAGTCTGGTTTGACGAGGCGATGAGAGTTCAAGGAGTGTTAGATGCTCCAGGTCAGTCTTTCTGAAGAGGGTTGCCTGAGTGAGCGTGGCTTGGAGGACAAAACGAGCTTTTTGAATACCAGACAAAAAGAAAACAATGCATTTGTACCATAGGTCCAATATAAGTGCACAGAACAAGTGGGGAAAGGGGGAGTGGGGGGGGGGAAGGATACAGATGTGCAAACCTCTCGTACATATAGATACGATCACACCCGCACACTCAATTACGCAAGTGTTCAGCAGTAACTGTTAATATGCACAACTCGGATTAATATTTTTGCACAATTACAGTGACTACTGTCAGAAATGCCTAGTTTCCTTCGTAGCAGCTTCCGTCATGGCGCTGGTTACCGGGATCCGGTTTCCCTCCTGCCAATGTTCTCAGCAGTCCTGCTTTTCCTCGTGGTAAAGAGCGAGACTGCAGTAGGACTGGGTAGGATGACACGTACATGAGGTACAGCCCCTAATAAAGAGGGCTTGATGAATTCTTTGACTGTATAAAATCCAAGTTTTGTGGTTTTCAGTCTACCTTCCCTACTGACACCCCAGAAAAGGCCTTTTAATGAAAGAAAAAAAAAAAAAAAAAAAAAAATCACAAAACAATTAATATAATTTGACAAATGCAGAGATCACAGGGCGGGGCATGAGCTGGAGCAAATATTGGGTTAACTTCCTGCAGAACCCCCCACCCCACCCCACCCCCCTGAACAATGCTCCTTTGTATCCCCTTAGCAGCAGCAGCAGGACTGAAACCACCTATTTGTATTTACATATACATTTATATAATTACCTTGGTTTACTTTGAAAAATAATGTCAAGTAGCTACGTACGATACCACTACCATTTCATATAGATGCTAATTACCAGGAAACAAACCTAGGGAACCACAGGAAGATCTAGAAAGGCAGAACAAGCCAGAGATAGGAGGCGGCGTTAGGCAGCATGCTGGGTGTGCTGCTCAAAATCCTTCCAATGAAATGACCTTTAAAAAGGAGAAAAGAGAGGAGGAAGAGGCAATCAATCTTTTAACAGTGAAAGAATCAATGCAGCAAGGAGGCTCTCTCTGAGGCCTGCTGGGAATTGGAGTTTTGTCCGCTGATCCGACGGCAGCTCTGTGCTGGAACGGGGCTCTGTGTCTTTGTCTTGCAGCTGGATGGATTATCGTTACAATCGTTTCTCGATGTCTTTATGGGCTTGGAGAGAACTTTGTTGCTGTGGCATCTGGGTATTTGCACTGAGGACGAAGGTTACGATTAGCCGGGAGCTCGAGGGGCAGTGCTTCAGTATTCAGCAGCGTACTCTGTGCCGTGCAGACCTCTGCACAGCAGTGTAAACTCTTTCACTATGTCCTTCACTCTTCTCTTGTTTACTCGCTCTCTGCGTTGCAAAAGAGAGAGAGAGAGAGAAAAGAACAAATCACTGGGCGTAGGTAATTTACAATGATCCTTGGACTTCATCTCATAATCGTGTAAATAACCTCTCAGGTTTGATACCTGAGGATCTGCTGGGAGAAGTTGTCCTTTTGCTCGGTGGTGATGCGTGACGACGGGAAGCCCGGAGGCTGCACTGCTTCTTTCAGCCACACGGCGAGCAGCGAGAAGCAGTGCTTGTTCAGGCTGAACAACACTTCAGCAAAATGGTCCATCAGACTCCGGGATGCTCCGCCCCCGATGCCCTTCAGAGAAACAAGGAAATACTTCACTACTCTGGACATAGCAACACGTCGTCATGTAGAACAGTGCACAATCCGCAGCGTATTTTGTGTGATAGACAAAGATAAATTGATACATAATTTGGAACCTAGTTAATAAGTTAACGCTTATTCGCTGACGAAATTATCTTTTTATACCGTGCAAACAAAAATCTTGTGAGAGAAAATCCACAGTATAATGCTGCCACTACTTTCTTTTACAGTATGGAATGTGTTTTATTTTGCTTTATAAATACTCTCCTTTTTTAGATAATCAAGTGAGCAAAGCTGTGTGAGATGTTCAGATTTTGGGATGTTGTTTTAATAACACAGCTTTAAACTTTACATGTGTTCTCTAACAGATCAGCTTACTAACAATGTGACCTCTGGTGACATTCAGTTGAACTTTGCTTAACTATTTACTGAACGCCATCAAGTTAAAGCGGGCTAAAGTCAAACACGATCAGATTAGTAATGGATTAAACTGTCAATTATTCGGATACAAAATTGGCACATTCTGTAGATTTTGTATTTAAGCACTTAAGCCTGTTTTATACAAAATTAGCTCTGGATACAACATATGTAAAGATATATATTTTTTGTACAGTTTTTAGCTTAATCACCTCTCTAAGAATTGTGTTGTTTCAATAAATGTCATTTTTTAAAGTCATTATACTCCAATAAACGCTTATTCGCTGACTGAATTATCTTTTGCCATTTCAATAATCAACTCATCATGAAGAATCGTTTCAGCCCTAGTCAAATACGCACCATACTTTCTGAATATTTGTTTCATAACCGTTTAAAAGAGAAAACAAAAATATGTATTATTTTCCATCATTGCTAACAGAGACACCAGTCTGATGCTGTATAATTAAAGTGAGAAGTAATGCAGCTTCTCACCTCCAGCACAGCTTGGACCAACAGCTTGCCGTCCTCCTGCACCACCCTGGCTAACGGAGGCACGTCTGAGCAGTGCGGCAGCAGTTCAGTCTAGCAGAACCAAACAGTCGTCAAATTTTAGGCATTTGCAATAGTTTTCTGTTCCTGCAGCGTGTGTGTGTGTGTGTGTGTCCGTGTGCTTACAAAGAACAGACATGTCGACTTGACCGTCGGGGCCTCGGGAAATTTGAGTGACAGGATTCCTGAAGTCGGGAGAGAGGAGACAAGAGCCGCTGAAGACTGATGTCAAATGCAAACAGTTTGTACTGACAGGAACACGGCTGGCTGGAAAGCCAAGCACATCTCTGCACAGGGGCAGGCGCTGCCTGTGAGAGACTCGCGCTCACTTACCACAGTGGAACACCGCTTTCACGTCAAGACTCTCTGACAAGAACAAGTCGGGCTTCCGTTTGAGGGCCTGCGAGGCAGATGAAAGCAGTTCACATTACGGTTCTGCGGGGCCGACCCGTTCGCTACTGCTTCACCACATTCCACTGCATAAGCTCCTTCAAAAGTACAGCTAACAAACAACACCCGCCAAGCCTGGTAGCCGGATCTGATGGCAACAAAGGACCAGATCTGCCTACCAGGCTACAGTGCTCTCTCCATCTGTTTGGGAAGAAATTTATCCAAACTCATCCAGAGATCCTCCAATGCAGAACTGATGCAAATATAACAAACAAATTGCAAAAAATCAAACTTTGAAATCATTTGAAACTTAAGTCAAAACTAAAGGCAATGGTGGGATTTGATTCTTCAAACTCAATTGCATCTTCCTTGTTTTTGGTTGACTGGACAGAATATGCAACAGAAGTGTGTAATAAGTAATTAACATGTGCAGATAAAGAGAAAGACAACTCATCTCATAATAATGAACTTATTCAGGATGGAGGAGAGGAGAGAGGGAGAGAGGGAGAGGGAGAAAAGGTCAGATCTATCCAAAGATAGAAAACAAAGGAAGAATGAAGACAAAAGACAAAATATAAAAACGAGAGAGCCATCAGCCAATTTGTTGGAGCTGATTAATATTAGCTGAATATTAATTCATTTAGGCGTTGATTGGCTCTGGGCTGGAATGACTGAGGAGGACTGGGCTCAGAGACTATCCAGTCACCAGGACTCTGAAATACGACTTGATGTTTTTAAAACGATCCAGATTGGCTGTTTTAAATCGCATATTTTTCATGCTAAATATTTGTCTAATTTTATTCAAGGAGTGTAACGAAAGGATTTCTAAACTCTGAGTTATTTAAAAATGCAGTCAACTTTTCAGTCGTACCACCTCTTACTGTTCAAAGACCTTTAAATGTTCCGGCAAAAACTTTATTCTGAAAGGACAGAATAATGTAGAGCTCCCCCTACCCCACCTGTTGCTTCACACTGATGGTCAGCTGGCTTAAAGAGGCTAAATTGAGTCTCCTTTGCTTCCATAAACACACATTTAACAGTTTTGGAAAAGTTTCCAGTCAAGGAAAACATATTTTTATGTCAATACCATGATGCGACCAATAAATTAGTATTTAACTAAAAAAGTTTACCTCACGTTATATAAAATCATTACTCAATAAGTCAGATATTTCCAGTGTTTATTTCTGTTAAGTTTGGTCATTGGCCTTGCAGCTAATGAAAACCCAAAATTCAGTTTCTTGGAAAATGTACAAAAAAATAAAAGAAAGAAAAACAACAAAAATGAGCTTTAATTAAGAAATATTTCTATATAAGATAATAATAATAAAAAAAATGGAGAAGCTAAGTAGACAGTTGTCAAGCACATAGCTACTGACATTCTCCATAAGATGGACACGCTACAGCAGGTTGAAGAAGGTGTTTGTTCACACCTTGTCCAGCATTTTTATGGGAAGACGAGTGGAAGTCTGGTGGAACAAAGCTAATAATTCCTTAGCTTGGATCCTCCACACAAACGTTCAGTTGAGCAATAAATTATTCACACCCCAAGAAAATGAATGTAGACTAAAGTAATCTTTCAATTTTACCAACATGTGTCTTTTAACTGAATGCATTCTTGACATTTTAGAGCCAAAGTCTTAAACTGTTGTTTGTACTATTCAGATTTTTGTGAGAAACTGAATTTTGTTCATCGTAGCAATTGCAATTAATCGGCAAAATTAACAGAAATAAAAAATCTCTCTGTGTTTAAATCTATGTATCTATACAGAATTAAATTTTTGAACTGAATCAATTATATTTCAGTTTACTGAAAAACACTTGTATTTTACGTCTAGCTTAAACCGTCACACTCTAAAGTAACGTATACAGACTAAGAGAGCAACCTGCATCCATCAGTGGTTTCTGCAGCTAAAGCTCAATCTCAACATGAACAGGGATTTGTGTTTGAGTGGTGAGGCGACTGTTCGAGTCCAAAAGGATTTGAGGAGAGACAAATGTCCCTTTTGCAAACAGTTCCCTCGAGTGTTTCATTCCACTGCCTCGCCTTTGTGATGAGACACCTTAAGGCCCAGTAACAAAACACAGCGAGAGCTACAGAGAGGAAGAGAGGAAGAAAGAAAAACAGCTAGAAGTGAGAGAGAGAAGGAAAGAAAGGGAGAGAAACCCAAAGTGAATGAAATAAGAAACCAAAAAACACACCTGAGCTTGGAGTTGCATAAATGAATCAACAATATCAGGATGATCCCTGGGTCCTATAATATAATAAAGATGAAACTTAAGAAATCATAAGAGAGAATAAGAATAATATACAAACAGCAACTTAATAGATTCAACAGTCATGTGGAAATAAAAAAAGAACCAAAAAATATTTCATTGAAATAATTTACATGTGAGTAAGGAACAGAGGGGGCAATAGGGGTGGGGGGGGGGGGGGGGGGGGGGGGGGCATATGAAGCTTTGGCAGAGTCTTGGAAGAAGAGACCAACCAAAAAAACAAATAACAGGCAGAAGACAAACACATGGGACTGCTTGGAGGGAAACCAAAAGAGAAGAAGTAACGAGAGAAAAGGAAGAAACCTAAGAAGCAAAGGTGGGTTTGGAGTGGGAACCCAGAAGGCACCTCTGTTACAGCGACAGGACAAGGAAGAAGGGCTACCGAACCTGGACGCACCATCCTTCCCATAATGCACCAGCAGCAGCAGCAGCAGCAGCATTGTGATCAGACTAAAAGCAACACATTTCCTCCAAAGATCCCTTTGGTTTTTAAACTGAACCTACTGTCCTACTATTCAATAATATCTGCTATTACCTCCCTGGGGTTGGACACAAACTACCAGACTTTGATGTGTGTCATTTAAAAAAATTACAATTACAATTTACATCAGGAAAAAATCTTCTTGAGCCATCTACAGAAAAATTCATAATTTCAGCCCTCATTCACATCACACAAACTTTAGAGACGATCCTCCATAATTATTGGTACCCTGGAAGAGATGTTGAAGAGGCCTAAAATCTGATATTTTAATGCAGTGACATAAGCTCACTCTGAAAACGTCCATAAAAATGGCTTTTTTGCTATTTGAGTGGATTTGTTTGATGAAAGGCAATAAAATTAGGAGTTCTAAATTCTTCAATGTGAAATTATGTAGCTGCAAAAAATGAATGTACTGTAGGTATTTTCAACATATTTCCCTGGCATGTCAGTGGTTTAGAAGATTTTTGCACAGGGCTTATTCAGAGAGCCTCTTGTCCAAGAACAGGCGTGGCAGCGGACATGTTCCCTGCTGGCCTGCTGAATAAGCCTCTGGTCCCCTGCTCTGGGACTGCACTCTGTTTTAATTATTGTGTACTGCAGGAACCTGCTCAGAGGGTAAAACAAAAACAAAAAATCACTTAAAATGCAGGAGAGGCAGCCATTACTTAACCAGTGAAAGCAAGAGAAGAGAACAGGGGAGAAAAGGGCGACACAGAGCAGAGGCGTCAGCCACACCTGATACAAATAGTCCAGAAAATTTTAGAAAAAAGAAAAAAGGATCAACCTCTTGATCCCTAAATGACATTCAATAAAAATTAAAAATAAAAAACAAAAACAAAAAAAACAAACACAAAAGCACTTGAAAAACCTGGCCTTAATCAATCTGTAAAAAAAAAAAGCCAATAAAGCAGAGAGATTAGACAAACAGAAACCGTGATAACATGTTGACTTCATGTGTTTACAGCAAATCATAAGTCGAAAAATGATTTAAACAACAGTAAGGGCAAAAAAAGGTCTGCATTGATGAAATCTTCCTTGTAGGCTTGAATTTAATGCTCACAGGTAGAGGAAAAGTAGTGCCTGAAAGTGGCTGCAAGGGATGTTTGCACTTTTTCCCTCAATGATGTTTAGCTTGGCTGCTATTCATAGTTTTAATTATGTTGTCCCAAATTGCAGAGAAACGTTTAAAGCTGCGAAAGGCATGGACACATTGATGCAAAACATACGGCCACTGAATATCTCTCTGGTTCTAGATTTACACCCATGATCCAACGGTGAACAGAAGGCTGGCTTTTGAGTAAGTAACAAAAAAAGTTAAGTCTACTGACAATTATGTGAGTGAGGAGATTCATCGACTAAAACAGACAAACTGCTGTCTTTTTAATGGAATCAAACACCACATTTTGAAAATGTGAAAAGCTGACAAGGTTTATGTTTGCGGTCTGTAATGTAGTGATAAGAGTCAGGTATTTCTGGCAGGTGAATGTTGATTATTTGTGGATTTGCTTTGGCTAAATTGAAATGGCCTCCTTGTTCCTCTGCTTTCAGATATTAGCAGCTTTAAGACATCACCCACTTAAACAAATAATACTGATTATTACTAAAAACACCAAGAGGACAGAAAACACAGCAGTTCCTCAAGGCAAACACTAGAAAGTCCAACTTTTGTTAGCATATTTTGAAGATGGATAACTTTAATTAGAAATTTCTCTTACGCCAAACACAGATAAATGTATGTTTTATTAATAAATTTGTCCTGATCTTAACATCCATCCTTCACCTGAACAGAAACTGTTTAAGAGTCTTGAAACTCCCACCTCTGCTGGACCCCTACCTTGCTGGAAGACGGACAGTGTTACCGAGGTAACCAGCTCAAACAGAGCCTTGATTGGTGGGAAGTGGTCTGTCTCGCTGGCGAAGATATGCACCATCTGAAATGAGCAATTCAGCAAGTCAGACGGCAGCAAAAACAAAAAATGTAAGGCTGCAGGTTTACACACATTAAGCCATCCAGATTACTTTCACACCCACCTTTTACGTATCAATAAATTTACTGATAAAGGTGTCCAGTTAGAGTCTGAAGCAGGTATCTATGGATCTTTTTTTATTTTAGTGGAAGAACAAAAGAAAAATCTTATGAAGCATGACAAAGGGAATGAGCAGCAAATGGTGTTCTCTCCACAATGTCTTAAAAGCTACAAAGGAGTGAAACGGACTGATTAATTGAAGAACATTGAGACTTTCAGCTTCTTCCGTTCACTGCTGGTATGTTTAAAACAACTGCTGGAACTGTGACCAGTATGCTCTTCTGAACCGCAGTTGAACAAAATCTTCCTTAATTTTAGTTCTCAAAGTTACTATTTTGCTCCAAATGCCCATTCTCCACTGAGACAAATCAAAGATAAACTGTCCAATGACAGAGCAACTTTGAAAACGCAGGTTGGTCACCAGTCTGTTACCTCCTGACCTCTTTCTCCTCTCACTTTTTTTCTGCAGCTTCCTTGCATGTTTTCTAACATATTACTCACTTTCAGACACTGAAATGAATGCAACCAACATGAGCTTCAAACCTAGAAAAACAACAGTAAAGGTAAAACTGCACAATTTGTGGAAGAAATGTATAAATGTTACATTTCTTCCAAAGTAATCAATTTGATTGAGCTTAAAGCTTGTGCATCCACAAGCTTTAATAGACATACTAGAATTAAATCTGACATATCCATTGCCTTAATCTTTAAACATAACAATAGATCTCATACCAACAAAAATAGCTGCCAATGCTGTGTGACTAATGTGAGCCATTTCTTACTCAGAAGACAAATGTCAAATGAAATTAGTTGTACTAAATGTTCCACTTTTTGATGAATACCAATCAGAATGATTTTTAAAACACTTAACGCATAACAACAATTTCATTTGCTGTTATGAATCATACTCAAGATGTTTTAAAAATGAAATAATTTTTCACTAATGGGCAGCTTTTTGGCTCACAATTTCTTTTCTAAATTCTCTTGATGCGACTGGAAGTTTGTGCTTTTTGTGAGTCAACTGAATACCTGTCGTGTCAGGTCAAGAGCTGATGCTTGGGGAATTGTACTGTACATCTGGCCAAGCATCTCGCTTAGCTGAGACACCATGGGGGCAAAGTCATGCAGGAGGGTCTTCACAGACTTCTCGAAGATGGCACACACCGCCTGTGAAACATCGGAGACTGAGATGTGTGGGCCGCAGACACAGAGAGGTGACTGGATTTGGCTCGGCGTGTCGACGTACCTCCACCACCTGCGAGTCATTCAGCCATTTGCTCAGAACCTTTTGTATGAGGGCAAAAACCTGCTGCAAAACGACCACCACCTAAAAACACAGGAAACAATGTGGAGAGAACACAGTCACTGAAAAAGTAAAGAAAAACGGTAACAGGAAAACAGCCTCTAACATTTGTACTAAACAGGTCAGCAGCAGCAGAATTACAATGACTGAAGTTGATGTTTTAGGGAAAGAAAATCACATTGTACCAAGAATTATGTGGCTTTTAAATCTCCAATACTCTCATGCACCTTTAAGTGATGCATTCACTATGTCATCAGCCATCTTTACACTCAGTTTGTCAGTGACTGTCCTCCTAAACTACCCATCACTAACTATGAGTCTGGTCATGGTGTGTAGTGACAGACCGGATTTGGTCCTGGAGGGGGTGGGGTTGCTTTGACAGGTGGCGCAGAGCCGTCAGCCGACTCATCATCCTGCTTGCTGATGTCGAGTGTAGTGAACAGGTTGGACAGCAGCCCCAGGATGTGAATGATTGCCAGCTTATTGGAGGGATTAGGCTAGAGGAAAAAAAAAAAAAAAAAAAAACAGAAGAGAAAGACAATTTAACTCCAACAAAGATTTTTCTTCCACTCGTTCCAATGTTCATTGTGCGCCTCAGTGAAAAAGACTGTAGGAATAAGAGTTATCTGTTTTACAATGCATAGAAACATTTTGCTAAGAGGAAGAATAGAATAATTACATTTATATAATTCAGCTTTAAGAAATTAGCACCTTAAATTATTTTGGGGTTTTTGTTTATTAAATCCGGTTTTGTGAAATTTTAGGCAGGATCGGGGGTGATCGGTGATAAATAATGACAACACGCTGTTCTGCTAGAATAAATGTGTCCTTTAATTCCGCCACCGATTACAGCAAACTCATTCACACAACAAACAATACGTAATGCTTAAATTCTTTCAATCCACTCTTACCGTGACACAGTGAACTGGAGAGCCGACAGTCCGGGCAGAGCTATAGCATCACGTAATTGGGCGTCCGTACGTAACCCACAGCAGACTCTCCCAAACAAATGGGACTTTTCTGCCTTTATACTCATTACCAAAAACGACCTCGAATGAAAGAAGGAAATGGCCGTTTCCCCTCTCCCAGACGGGTTAGCCAATCAGAATGCTACTGCCCTGCCCACGACTCCACCATGAGCTCATGTATGTTAATTGATCATGATCAATCAACATACAGTAACAAGTTTCACTCAACCTCCTGTTGTCCATGGCTGGACCCCCCCCCGTTGTCCATGGGCTCCAGAGGTGACGACTATCAGCTCAGAGGTTTATCAATTAGCATACAATTAGCATACAGTAACCAGTTCCTTTAAAATGTGTTGAAAATGTATAAAATGAGCATGAAACATACAATTTATCAAAGAACAAAGAAAATTCTTATATCAAATCCTCTGTAAATCAGTCAGAGTTATAGTGTTTGTGTTTTTATTTAAAAATTAAGAAGAGCAAATTCAACAACAAAAAATGAGAAAAAACACATTTTATGTTAAAAGTTAAAAAGTAACTTCTCATCCCACAATGCAGTGTTTATGTAAAGTTAGAGGAAAGAAGCAGAAGGAGGCTCTATATCCACCATGGCTCTGTTGAAAGACAAGCAACACAGCTACCGTATTTTCTTTTCAGTGTGTTAACATCTGTGCTCAAGCTCTGATCTGTGAAATTTCCTCTGTGGACACTCAGTCTGGGCATCATCACAGCAACTTGTGTGTGCAGCTTGGCAGCTTGTCAGCAATAAAACATTAAAACGATGCAGTCAATAAATGCTCATTTTAACATGGAGATGGTTAATATTTAAGTGCACTTGATGCTAAAAATGTTCAGTTTGTAGAATAAACTGTCACTGATTCTGCCAATGTTCAAGAGACGGAGCAGCAAACAAAACTTGGAGAACATCTCCAACCCTATGTGGCTGTTCAGATGCATGATGGGATTAGATATTCATACGGTTAGAATCCATAAAAATACAATCTCATGAGCCGAAATAAAACTGTAAAGCAGCAGGGTCAAATAACAGACCTTGAGCTTTACATGTCGGCCTATTTCTAACAGACTGCCGAACAATCACAGCTTGAACAGGGCTAAATCAGTGTCTCCATGGAGACGTAACACGGCCAACAATCAGAATAACAACACAGCTGCCACACCCACTGACTATAACACCTCCTAGTATTTTTCTAATGCCTCGCTGTATAACGGCCTGTCTAGGAAATTCAAATTATGTGATCTTATTGAGCTTGGTGACTCATCCAAGTGAATCAATCGTTTTCCTTTTTAGGTCAACGCCTTCAGATGTTGTGCTCTTTTACCCTTGACGTAATGGAAGCCGAAGGTCTCCCCACTAGGTGCCAGTATTTGGCCGGCTCCAGACAGACACAGCACCTGACTGCTTCAGCTGACGTAATGTCATGACAACATGAGGCTCAGTAAAGACAATATGAAGGGGAGAAAGTTAGGATGGATCAGACAGCGTGTTATTAAGAACAAAGAAATAAAACGACCTATAGCCCAAAGAGACTTCAGAAGAAAATCTTTTACACAAAAGGCAAATAAACAAATTTTAGATGCATATAGCTCCTTATTTTACAATCCAGCATAATTGTTTCTAATATCTAAAGATATTCAAGTTGATTCTAATTCCATTTCTGAACGACTGCATATTGTAAATATGCATACTGTAAATGCGTTTCTGGGGATGTTTTAATTAATACATATATTTCATTCAGGACTCAGTGCTTGCATGAGTCAGAGAAAGTATGTCTTTGGTGATCCAACATGAGTCACTTGCCAATGGTGCAGGGTCAAACCCAATCTGGTCCTGCAGCGAGTCGCTCCACTGCAGTGACACCACGCAGGCACAAAGCCTGTCCCTTTTGGCCAGAGTCCATCTGTGCATGCTGTGTCTCTGTGTGTGCAAACGCGTATGCGTGTGTGTGTGTGTATGAGTGTTGTTGTGCATTGGGTGTGAACTGACCGTCTCATCAGCTAGCTTCTCTAGCTGCTGAATGTAGGGAGTGATGAGGGAATGAAGGTTTCTCAAGATGTCCTCCACAGGCAGAGCAGAAAGCAGGAATCCCAGAGCCTGCATCAGCCACATGCACTGACTGGTCTGTGTGAAGAGACCGTTTATGCAAACAATAAGCTTTCAGGCAACAATATGTTTACAATAAAAACTGCAAACATGTTTTTGGAGAGCAGAGTCTTTCACGGTATTTGAAGTTTAAATGCCTGTGAAATGCACAAAAAAAAAAAAACAGATACAAACCTTGTGGATCTGTTTTATAAGCACCTCCTTCAGGGACAAACAGAGACAAAAAGAGACAAAAAGAGCGAGAGTTCTATTATTCAATAGAAAAAAAAAAAGCAGCTTTAAACAAAACACAACTGGAACTATTTTTAAGCTCAACTGATGTTATTTCTAGAATATAAAAACACTTTGAAGAAGACGTAGTGTAATCACAAATGCACCAGACAGAATATTGTGACAAATCTCAGCTTTTATGTCAAACTTTGAACTGCTGGCACTAATCTTGGCAGACTCAAACTTCCCCTCAAGAGCTACAGTCATAATCCTGGGTCTGAGGAGGCTCATTGGTCAGATTAAAATTACCTTTAATAATAACTTTTAATCATGGATTACTTTTCATTACACATGTCTGCATAAAATGTTTTTTATTGACCTGATTTAATATTTCAATATTAAATGTCATAATTAACAATAAAGGGTTGAAAACATTGGCTCTGAGTGTAATTAATCTATATAATGTGTTTCACTTAGTGAGTTGAGTAAATTTCTCAATAATATTCAAATTTTTTGAGCATGACTGATGATCATTAATGACATAAAGCAGATTATCCTGCCATGATGATCAAATATTCTCAATAGAAGATCAGATCAGATATCGCATGAGTCTGCGCCTGCTGTAAAGCAAAAGCAAAATTGCAACAAAGTTCAAATTTTGAACTTTCTTTATTCTGTTTGCAGAACTTTACTGTTGTGCATTCAGCCTTTGTGTTATCTGCAGAAGTCCTGCTCTCTCTTTTTCTCTCTCTCTCACTCGCAGCCTTAATGAAACAGGACATGTTGTAGAAAATGCTTTTACCTAAAAAGGCTTCTTACATCGCTTTTTAACACCTCACTGATACTGAAAACAAATAACTGAGTCTTCTCCTGTTAGCCCCTAGCCCTTCTTATCAATTTCAACAAATCATGGGTCAGTTTTCGACTGACCAGTCAGCTCCAATTGAGCTGAAAATCATCAGTTTCTAGACATCATTTACTTCCTCTGACCATCATTTCAAGGCAGAAAATAAAACTGCATGTAAATGTCCACTCACCTGAGAAACTGCTACGATGTTGGTTGCGTAGGGTGGCAGGTCATATTTGCATTCCCTGCAGATTTTTTTTAAGGTTGAAACAGACGATACGGAAAGGTCTGGATTTCCTAATGCTTGTAAAACCAAAGGCAGAACACTGCTGAGCATCACTGGGTGGTCCGCTAACCATTCAGCCAGAGCGCCTACAGAGACACCATGAATTCATTTTTCAGACAGGAAAAAATAATATATATTTTTGTCTTGACATCTGTCGCCTTACCTATTGTGAACATGACCGTGTCGGCTAACTGGACATTGGTGATGCTGATTCGAGGGATGAGCCCTATCAAGCCTGGGATGACGTCAGAATAGTTCACATCTATTGTTTCTGCTATAGACTGGAAGCCATACAGCAAAGCTTCTGTGTGCTAAAGGAGATTCATATACATTTTATGGGGAAAGAAAAAGAAAAATATTTTTTACTTTGGGTTATTATGCATATTTTTGTCAAATTTTTCCCAAAGCTAACACTTCTTTCAGCAGAAAACGGCTTACACTCCTTCTTTTTAACATTGCTAATCCATCTCACTCACCTGCCATGATGTAGGCTGCTCTGTATTCGTCAAAAGCCTCCCTAGTTTATCATACAGGTTACTCAGCAGCTCTGCTCCCAGCATGTCATACACATACATGAGTGTGTCTGAGATGTCCACCCTGAAGGACAGAGAGAGCAGACAGACATTTCAGGCGAGTTGCAGTCTTGAAATCCTATCTGTTAAATATGTGTCAGACAGGTTTTGCCCCCCACACCTCTCTCCCAGCCACCAGTGCGTTTATAGTCCATTAGAGAGAGAGAGACAGTCATTTGCTGACCAATCATCCAGTCAGTGAGTAATTTCAGATAGAGATGAATCAGGAATACGAATAGGGGGGGGGGGGAGCACAAGTATATGCACCTGTAAATCCTGAACTGCTCCTTCTCATCCGAGGACCAGGATGCATATTCCTGGTCCGAGGGGAACTGGGCTTTGTGAAGCAGCACGTCCACCAACTGGAAATACACTGGCCTGTAGACCTGGAGGTACACCGCCTGCTTATCTGACTCAAAGGACATGATTTCATCCTGAGAAAAAAAGTAAACACAAAGCCGGTACTTTTATGTTTCAAACTACAAGGGTATTTAAAAGAACAAATGCAACAATCTTGGTTGGCTCAAAGTTTACTGCACTAAGGCCTGGTCTTAGCCAGGGAATACAAATACATTTTTATGCATTTTGGCCTTTCGTTCACATGAAAACTCCTCTTAAAAACACTAAAAAGTGAAGATTTTCAAAAACTGTTTGTGTTTTATACATGGGAAAACAAAAATTTAGAGTTATTACACTCTGAGACAAATAATGTGTCAATATATCCATATACTTTCTTTGACATGATTCCCAATGGACATCGTCTTGTGTTTTATAAACTTTATATCCTGAAAGTAATTCAACTTATCTTTCTCCACACAAATAAACTGTCTGCTTACAGGTTTAATTTCTAAGAAGAAGTTGTGGTTGTTTTGAACCAATCTGATTGGCTAACAAAGGTTTTAGCTTTATGCCACACTGCCAACGTACCATGTAAGGTCAAATGAAAAATATTTCAAAAGTAGGACCAAAGTAGAAGTAGTTAAATGTTAAAATACCATCATTCAAAGCTGTTCTTACCTGTAGTGAGTACCAGAAGGTAAGTGTAAGGGAGCTAGTGGTCTCGTTGACTGGATAGTGACCAGGGATGCCTGTACAAAACATGATCATGTTGACTAAAGCCAGGAAGCTCTGCCAGTGATCCACCTGCTCCAACAGAGTCCTGCAGGCACCAAGATGAGGCGACGGCACAAAGCAAGCAATAAATGGGAGTTAGACATAGTGAGACACGACCACAGGATCAGTTAAGGACTTTTTTTAATATCAATATCATAACATCTGCTGAAACACATACACACCTAGAGTGGTTCTCTCCCAGAGTCACAGCGATCCGGCAGACCCCATGGCAGGTCTCCATGTCTCCGTTCTGCACAGCCTCCCTCAGCTGATCCTGGAGGGCCAACACTCGAGGAACCAGCTTCAGTAATGTGTTCACGTATCTACAAACCACGAACAAAAGCTCTGAATATTTTCTGTGTCAAGACCTGAATCCATTAAGTACTACTATTTTAAAATAATTTAATATACAACAGGAAAAACACAGAAAGCAAAAAGTGGAGGAAATATTTACTGGCAAGTCAAAAACTAACACACTCTCTTCATGGTTGGCTTCATGGATTTATATTTTGTTTCCCCAAGACAAACATTTTTTTCAAATCATATTTCAGTCAAAGTCGGTCCAACCTCTGATCTCTGATCCAGCACACCCACCAAAAAGATCCCACATATCTACCAGGGATCCAGAAAATCTATTCAAAGCTTCTTCATGGAGCTACACCACTGTCAGTAATAATCATGTCTACTAGCTGCTGTCTCAGCTGTTTACAATTCCCCTCACTCTGGAGAAATCACACACACACAGACAGTTACACACACCCAGCTCCTCATCTGCACATGACATCTTTAAACATCATTCCTCCTGTCATCATCGCTGACAGCGAGGGTGGGAGAGACTTTTGGAGATGAAGGACAGAGTATGTGTTCCCTGAATGTCACATAGAGGATTGTGTGTAAGCAATATAACGCCTCCCCGGGGGTTTGTGGTACGTGGTTCAACTTTCAGAAGCAATGAAGCAATAAGGGTTTTGGTCAAATCTGATGAATATTTATCAATGCCGCATAAAGGTTGTTGGGACTTTGGAAGCATTCAAACCGACTAACAATGTCGAAAAGCAAAAGAACGCCCATACTGAGAGCTGCAGCAACTATTTTCTTGAGATAGAACCAAATATTCCTCAAAAATCATTTTCTATGTATTTTCCATTGTTGAATTCCCTAAAGTCAAAAATTCCTAAATACTGTGATTGTTTTTTGTCAATCTTTAGTATTTCCTCAGAAATCACGGATGGACAGCGCAATGGATGGACAAACAGACAAACAAATCAATGGATAAACATGAACAAGGACGGAAAACCTGAAGGAACAATGGACGAATACAGTAGGTGGATCCATGCCTGCATGTATGAATGAATGTTAAGCACCTGGATGGACAGATGAATGGATGGAATGATTTAGACAAAAAGAAATAAAAGTCGGGAAGAATAAACCTTTCTTCATAATTCACTTTGTTTTTGTTCACTTATCCATATTTAAACTGAAAGCTGTACGCATTGTAGCGAACACTTAGCTTGTGTAATAGCCATTCAAACCACAAACTGGCATTGAGGTATATTATTAGCATATTATTAGAATATTTTAGTAATATCTTACTAATTATTCTGATGATTATCGTAACTAGATTAAAAAATAATAATGAAATCTCCACATTTTGCAGCGTTTTCATTTAACCACTTAAGTTAGTTTTATACATTAAATATATATATAAAAATATATATTCTCTCAGCAAATGGCCTTTTTAGAGTGTATACTCCAGCAAACAATTATTCCATTAAATAAATTAGTTGACAAATATTTCTATAAACGAGAAGGGCTGTAGCAATACACTAATCTCACGATACAATACACTATACACTCTATTCTACTCACAATATTATATATACAGCAATATTCAGCAAACAATACATTGAACAAAGGATCAGCTGCTTATTGAAGAGTAAGGTGAGAAGGAAAAAAAATGCGTTAAAAAGAAAGAAGAAATTAAAATTATATGAAAACGCTCCTTTCATGTTAAAGTCACTAATTTCACTCCAGACCTTTAAAGAGCTGAGAAATCTTTCATATGGCCTCATAAGTCTCACATAAAGCAAATCCTTAAATCAGCAGTGCAGGATGAATGAGCCTCTGCTGAAATGTGGTCGAGATAAAAAAAATTAAAACAGCCAAACTTGTGTAACTACTGGACTATACTCTGTGTTTGACCAACTTTAGGAGCGTTGCCAGGAATAGCTCTCATCTTCACTGTCTGAGTGATTGCGTGTGTGTGTGTGCATTTACACACTCAAAAGACCATTTATTTTTAATAAGGTGCCTTTCAGACAGAGGTCATGAACTCTCAGTGCAGGAGAAGTAGAGTTTGATGTGTATGGAGGAGCAATAAACAGCCCAGAATGGATCTGTTTGCATTTATCAATTTCAGCTCAAAAAAAAAAAAAAAAACTGAAACTGATAACATTCAAGAGATTCCTCTGAGACCATCTGCTGCAGACGCATCTCCGCTAACTCTTCATCTCCTTTTCTTGCTTCCGTCCAGCTGTTTTACACAGACTCCTCCTTTAATATCTCCTTCTCCCTCCCACCCCCCTTCCCTTTGTCCCTCTGTTCCCCTCTGCAATTACCGCAACGCTCTGAGACAAGGGAAACGGGTTGCCTGGCAACAGGATGCAGCTGGACCAATAGCATTCCCCCAAATGAGTTGACTGTAATGTGTTTAAACAGAGAAAGAGAACAAGAGACAGGAAGGAGGGCTTAGCGCTGATGGTGAGAGGGAAAGAGTAGAGAGAAGCGGCCAAATAGGGAGAGAAAATGAAACACAATGCCAGGAGTATGGAGGATGGAAGATGATGAGCTTTGACATCCTTTGTAAAGATGGCAGGGGAAAACAAAGTCTTTTAACTCATTCAATACGTTAATCTGTTTCCATTAATCGTGGATGCTCCATACTGTACTGCTGAGCAAGGACAGTCGACAACTTTTACAAGTCGAAAGAGCAACGACATTCATCCTGCATTCTGGCTGCAACTTATGAGGCATCAATGTGCCGACCCATCTGTTTGACAAGATGCCATTGTGTTCAAAATGACCTGCCAGCAGCAGCAGCCAGAAGCAGCACGCCAGTCTGAGGCGGGAGAATGAAACCGTATATTCCTGGGCAGCTTCACACCTTCCCCCAGTCTTCTGCCTTCACACAGCTTCCTCTCTTTTTCTCTTAGCTCAGTTCCCCCCTCACCGCCCCCTGCCCGCTCTGTCTCTAGGGAAGGGGTAATGGGTGCCTGCCATGTCTGAATCAACCAAGGCATGATGACATCTCTCCCCCAGATCTGTAACCATAGTAACACCATCCAACCGAGAAATGCTGCTTTCCTCCTCTCGGCTGTGAGCTTGCCCTGTACCAGTCGCTTTCTTCCTTTCATCCATCCATTGCTCCCTGGTACTTCCCAGTACCGACCCAGACAATTTTTTTTTTGTCCTCCACATATTGTATCTTCATTCTACTCCAGTAATAATTCAAGTGTAATTTCTCTTCTTACGTCAACAACATTCAGCGAAAATAGGCAGCGAAATGACAAGCAAACCTTTGGGAATCGGGTTGAGAAATGGCGTTGACTATGGCCTCTACTGCCGTGTCGAAGAGCTCTGGGTCGGACAGCGCGCTGAAGCAGTCGTGCACCAGTCCTTCGCTCTCGTTGAGGGGCACGTCCAGCAGCACCCATGACGACAGGCAGCGCAGCACGCGGGCTTTGACCGCCCCGGGGCTATCGGATCGCCGCAGCAGTTGTTGCAGTAAGGGGCAGACAGACCCCCACTCCCGGCCCAGGGCTCCCCGGACCTGAACGTGCAGCAGATGACAGATCGAGCATCACTTCATGTACCTTGGAGGTGTTCCAGATGTTTCAAATTATGATCCTTTTCAAGTTCTTATGTCTGCTAAGTTTGATGAGTCTGGCATAATTCAGTTTCTGAGAAGATCAGATTACTGGTACATAATATGAATGAAAAAGATTTTCATATTGAAATATCAGCAAGCAGAGAGCCATGTCCATGTACTACAGTGCAAGCTCTCAATACTTAGTTGTAATCCTGTTGCTTGTGCACCATTTTATGGCCATACCTTTTCCTTCCACTGAACCTTCCCTTACTAGGCGAGTTCACAAACGTCTTTACAATGCTGCTTACATGTCAAATCAAGCGTCTTCCTCATGATTGTTTTTAGTCAATAACCTGATATTTCTGTATTAAAACTGCTTTTAAGTCCTTTGTAATGTTCTACTTTTCTGGGATACTGCATTTTAGGTTTTTATTGCCATTGGGCAGAAATGATCAAAATGAACAAAATAAAAGCTTGAAATATATCACTTTGTGATACAAGTTTGATGTTTCAAATTAAAAATTATTTAGACACTTATATTTTTCAGACATCATTTTGTGAACTGCATTCAGTACAGTAACCTGAAATATATGTTACCTCAGCATCTAATGATTTCTTTAATAATCGATTATTGTTTAGAATATTCTGACGATTAATTGGATTTTAAAAATTTGCACATTCTACAGATTTTTTATTTAAACACTCAAGGTTATTTTACACAATGTCAGAAATACCTTAAAATATGAAATTAAATAATTAAATTCATTTTTTAAATCAAACATTTTCTTTCCTAATCTAATAGTGGATTTGATCTGGATAAAGCTAAAACTAAGCTACAGGAGTTTTGGCTAAAACATATTTATAGACAAAGGTGCTTTTCTATTAAATGCAAAATGTAAATATTTTTTGTTCAATTTTGGCTTAATGCTCTGAATATCTTATTCTTTCAACAAATGGCAATTTGTAAGAGTCTGACACTCTAGTTAATGATTATTTAATTACTAAATTAGTGGACAATTACTGCAACAGTTGAGTCATAAAGGAAAATCTGATTAATCATTAGTTCTAAAATATATAGATATATGTGTACAATACATACTAACAAATATGGCTGCCCTTTTTTAGTCAAATATGTTATTTTTCCACCTACTATAATTCTTTAAATAATAAAATCTGTGTTCATGACAGTAAATATAGAGTTTATTTAGTTTTAGCTTTTGTGAACACGGAGGTCTGGAAAGCATCAATAGCTCAGAAAACCAGAAACAGCAAACAGCTGGAGCTGGCCCGGCCAGACCTTACCTGTCCCTTTCGGTACTGCGGCAGGCGGCTGGTCTGGAACTCCTCGGGCAGCACAGTGAGCAGCTCCAGCAAAGCCAGGCAGCGAGCCCGGCCGTCCACCCCTCCCCCCTCCTCCTGAAACACCCGGACCATTTCCGCCACGGCGCCGGGCCAGGCCTCTGGCATCGTGTTGAGCGCCAAAGAGGCCAGTGCCACGCACAGCCGGGTGAGAACCATCTTGGAGCCGGAGGAGAAGCAAGCTATCTGGGAGAACAACTGGCTCTTCAGGGACTCGTACTGGTCTGTGGGGATGTCTGACCAGTACCTGGAGATTTTGGTGTGAAGCGCGCTGGCCCCAAAGTACTGAATCTCAGGCACCTGTGAGAGAAAACGCATAGAAGTTAGCAAAATCTTTCAACTCCTTCTATGTAAGATAGTTATTATTATTGAGTTTTTGAGGATCATGTACCTTATCCGGGCTAAGTAGGGCCCAGCAAAACTGCCAGGCCTGAGGTGAAACTTGAGCTTGCATCAGCCATTTCTGGGCCAGATTCTTGTTCTCTATATTTGGATCATAATACAACTGATGGAGAGCCTAGAAATAAAAAGGAAGATAACACAGCAGTTTGATAAATCCAGAATGAGAGTTGAATCATCCTTAAGTTATTGTAATAAACCTCAGAAAACACACGACAGAGGCCAGTTAATGATATATATCAAGAATTTACTGAGCAACAGATTCAAAACTGCTGAAATTATTCAGGTCCTGCTGCCTCAATATGGATGGACATTTATAAGATGCTCAAACTTGGATAAGTAGTTTCAGTGAATCATGTCATTTATTTAAAATAAAATCTGAGGTAACTTCTTTTATTTTAACAAAAAAATCAACATAAAAATCTAAATGATTGTTTAATAGTAGGGCTGCACAAATGTAAAAAAACAAAAAAAACAAAAAAAAAACAGTCACTGCAGGGTAGCTACTTCTGCAGATAGCCTGACTAATTAACCAGCTCATCTCAGCTCATTAAACTTGTTTGATTCTGAAGATACTATTCTGCACTTTAAGCTCCTCAAAAATATTTGCATGTGTTTTATTCAATTATTTTTTTATTTTTTTTTTTGCTAAAGTCTATGCATTTAAAATATCAAATAAGTGATCAACACAAAATTGTGACAATTATTTTAGCAGTTGCAGAAGTAATTGCCAGTTTTCTAATTAAAGGAAATTAGATTATGTTTTAAATTTCTGAGTTAATGCCAATAAAACCAGAATATTCTTCCTCAAGGTGATCATACAATGAGAATCTGATACGGCGCCATGCCTACGCTTGACACAGTGAAAACGTTGGGTGTCTGGGAAAATAAGCCAGCTAACAAAGACAAAACAAAAGAAAAAGAGAAAAACAGTCCGCCTTACTCCTGACTGTCAGAGAGAGAGAGAGGTTACTTTGGAGTACAGCTCGCACAAACACACAGCAGACACATTACCCCAAAAACCTGGGCAGAGTAGAATGCAACGAACTGAAAACAGCCCTCTTTAAAGCACAGCTTCGAGTTATTTGAGCACTTGAGTGCAACGAAGACAAAGAAAGGGGAGAGGCGAAGAAAAATGTATGAAAGAGAAGCAAGTACGAGACGGATACAAAGAAGATGATTAATTGGCATTAATTAGACAGACGGCAATGCTGGAATAATGATTTTGAAAAATGTCAGCTTCTCTCTCACATTTTGTCAAACACACTTACACAAATACACACGGCCAGTAAACTAAAACCTCTGGCAGCCAGAGTAAACTGCCTTACAAAGAAACTGGGGGGGGGGGAATCCATTGTGGGTGCTTCTGATCTTGAATTTTTACCCCTGCAGCCTTGTCACATCAAATCCTCCACCAACAATCTTTCGATCTCCATTTCATCCATCCAGCTGCCACCCTAAAGCCAACACTCTGCATTCATTTTCATCCCAGCCCTCTGGCATTCAATACCAAACATCTTGCAAAAAGTAAGAAAAAACAAAACATCCAATAAAAAACAAAAAATGATTCTTTGTCAAGCAAGATCAGAGTCAGACAAAAACATTTTGCAGCTGCAAAGAGGTACATCAAACCAACGTCAATGCCAACTGGAAGCAGGGTATCAGATAGCAATCGCTAAGTCTGCCATCATCCTGTACAATTATCTGTCTCCCCTTACTGTGCAAGACTATGAACAAGTCAGACTGGGTGTTAATAAGCTGAATTTCTGCAGAGAGCCTGGTACCACTTGTATCTGTAAGGGTGGAAAGAGACACATTGTAGGTACCCATATATAGTAGAGAGCAGGTGCAGCATTTATAATATGCCTGCAGCTTTAACTTATTCATGGCTGGCAGGGTCTCTGTGCTGCAAAAGAAAAAAAAGAACTACCTCCATTTTGTGCCCTTTAAAGAATAAACCTCACCCATATATAAACTTAGCTTTGATGTGCTTTTCCAGGAGACTATGGGGATTAATGTAAACAAAATGGCACAATTGAGCTAAAAATAAAATTTGTGGCGGCTTCTGCTGGCTCTTTCATTGGATGATCAACACGGCACTCTTTGAACAGGCATCCAGCTCCACTCTGGCCTTTCTCTAAATGAGGATGTGATTATTTCAGCGTTAAAAGAAGCAGCAAGTCATTACTGCAGTCCACTCTGTGACCGCAGACCCCTCCGAATCTAATCTCCAACAGCTCAGCGCGCCCTTCTGAGGGTCATTATCGAAAACCGAAGACACAACACGGGCTGGTTAGTTCACTCCTTTAATCTCACAAAAATGTCCTTTTTCAACAAAAATAAAAACCACCGCCAGACATATCAAACATTAATACGACTGATTATTCTGTTCTTTCCACCAGTGTAAAGCTCTGTCCTGACACTACTGAGTTTAGATGATTGATTTTTTTTTAAAAGATAATGAGGAAAACATTTCAAGATAAACTGAAAATACAGCATCTAAAATATTATTTAGTTACAGTTAAATATCATAGCTAACACGGATACATTTGAATTAGCTTCCTTAGTTGAGTCTCCAATGAACATGTTGAAGCAACCTGCTACCAAGTAGGTATGGGGCAAAGAAGATTTTTTTTTATTGGATTATGAAGTTCTGATGTGTCGAGCGTAAAATTTTATGGTCCTGTTCAGTGAATGATTTCGTAGAAAATGTCTCTAGATTTTACTATATATAACCACATAACACCTCTAACAATATGACTGAAATTGGTAGCATAATGACGGCGCACCCTCAAATTACACACTGTAAACGATAGAGAATAAGGATGTATGCAGAAGAAGGGACAAACCAGAAGTGAGATAATGAACTATTTTTGTGTCAACTTAATTATTCGAATACAAATGTAAACAAACAGACACCAAATGACTCGGAAAAAAGTAAGGAAGAAGAATTTTTTTACAATATCAAATCAATAAAGCTATTGTTTACATCAAAATTTTCAGAAGAGGACTCTTGACACAATAACAGGTAATCAGAGTTTTCCACTCATCCAGCCTTCAGGAGTTGCCCTCTTAAGGCCATCACTGTGACGAAAATGTGACTTTGTGCTATATCTGTGTGAATCAAAGGCCTATAAGCATTTCTTCATTAATAAAAGAAGAAATTATTTGCCTCAGGACATGCGTGGGTCCTGTGTGTGTTGACAGCATGCGGACATAGAAAAAATTAAGAGCAGCATGATGTTGCCAATAGGGATGAAATCTGAGCCCAAAAGCAAAACAAATGTCTCATATCACTCTTATTTCTAAAGCTTGGCTGAATGGACAGACGGAAAGAATAATCTTGCCTTCTGATAAACATTTCAATTGACTTTAAATTCTTTTTAGGAACTATATTCTAAGACATTAAAGCCATATTTATGTTTTTTTTTTTCAGTCTTCCCATTATAAGTGCTCATTATTTATTTATAATGAGCACTTAAGGTCTTTGCCTTTGCAGGTCTTGCTACGTATCACAGAGAGACAAAATGACTACGGAGGCCACATTTAAAGCTGTACTAAGCATCTTATATTAACGATTAGCAAGGTGAGTGTGGGCAGTATTACGAAAGCAGTCTGTGTTCACCACTTTTACTATGAGACTTTCAAAAAGCTGTCAACATCAAATTTAGTTCCAAGACAGAGGTTAAACGCTCCACTTCTGATTCTAAATAGCAGAGGAGGTAAAAGTAGGAAGTCCAATCAGTCCTGAATGGACACTGATACTAATAGTGGCTCATTTTTAAAGCTTGCTGTGACGTATTGGAGACAATTGCAATGTGACAAAGTGACCCACTGGCCAGTCACCCCTGAGCAAGATGACGGACAGGTCAGACCAAGCATTATGCTGAACTGTACAGAAACTCCCTCAGGACTGAATTATAAAATCTCAACAGCGCATTACAGCCCAGGACTGACCTCTACATTTCCTCTGCAACATGTTTCAGTACAGTGACAAATGTAAGCCGGCACACAACCCAGTTCTTTATGTACAAAGATACCAACAATGTGTGACTTTGTTTTAAAGGACCCAAAAACAAACAAAGAGTTTTCTGTTGGACGCAGGCAAACTCTGGGCCAGGGACCATCATCTCCGGCACCATGTAGACAACACTGTAACAGTGCTTACTGATTCTATTTAGTTTTAAAAAGGTATTTTACTCTAAACACTGAAAGAGAAATGATAACAAATGTACCAGTGTAAGAAGAAATATCTTCAATAGAGCCCATTTGGGTTTTTTACAATTTTGCTTTAACGTCATCCGTTTAGTGATGCAGTGGTGCATCATGTTTCTTCCCCAGTGGCTTACAAATGCAACATGTGTGATTGTCAATATATACCAAGGGTCTGAAAAGTTGCTATATCAAAAATATCTCCATCGTATCAAACCATTTTTGATGGCCTTTGGTATATATTGACAATATCTTCGTCGTATCAAACCATCAAAAGTGGTTTGATACGACGGTTTAAAGTCTTTTCAAACGGATGTCAGTGAAAGAATTTTCTCCGGCCATATGGAGCACACAGCTTGTCACCCAGAACAGAGAAAGCTCGTCCACTTCTCTCTTGCTAATACAAAGACAAGTGTGGCAGTTTATAAACATTTTTGTGTATGAAAATTATGGAGAGTCAGGATGTGGAAACTAAAAATAGCAATAGCAGTCCCATGACTCTTAGGAAGGTAAAGCTGCCTCAGACCCACAGTTGGCAAGGTACAAGACTAGACTAGACTGTCAAAAAATACAAAAATGAAATGTTATTATACTTGTGATAATTATGTTATTTACATAGCCAGGAAATATATAAAACATTCCATATAACATTATTATTATTGCAATAATTTTATTACATCATTTTAGTTTTAGAGGGGGAAAAAATCATAAAAAAAAAAAAAACTATAATATAATTTTATGCATCCTGTTTTTGTTTTTGCTAAACTCCATGGCCATTTTACTCAAGGTTACCGTACATGCTCTGTGCTCTCATTTTCTAAAGAAATAAATTGAAATAAAACACAAAATCCCATGCAGCTATCACGCCTGAAACCAGATGCTAAATCATTTCCCCTGCAGGAATGTGCATCGCTCCCTCTGATCTGCCTTTAATCAGTTCTGTCGCATCACCAATCTCCTCAAGCCCCGCTCCTGTTCCTCTGCTGGCACCTTCCTCACCTTTATCTTCCTTCATCAAACCTGCTCCTCCACTGAGCATCTCTCTCCCTCCCTCCCTCCCATCATTCCTTGGTATGGCCAAGACATTGGCCGTCCAGAAGGGTAATTTATCACAGCAACCTGGCACTTAACAGGGCCGTGCAAACACACACATACACACACCACTATACCTGGTGCCTCACAAGAAAAACACAAGACCAGAGAACCACTGTACATCAAGGATACGAGCTGCTCATTTTAATTCCATAAAATCCATACATTACAAATTAAATTGCTATATACATTTAAATACACACACATATATATATATATATATATATATATATATATATATTACATTAGAAATAAAGTTCATTTTAATAGTGAGACACCTTAAAACAGCAGCTTTTTAAACTGCCAGCATAATAGTTGTTAAGACAGGCTGTTGACATGTGAAGACTCACCTTCTCTACGTTCTCCACCGTGAAGTCCAGGGCGTCCGGTGTGGTTGCTATTCTCCCCGGCGTCTCCATATCTCCGCGGACACGGAGCTGTCAAACGGGCAAAGCGGAGAGAAGCGCTCACTTATTGAATTCCCGCTCACATTTACTCACATTTCACTACTGTATTCTCCACAGGAGCCCGTCTGACTCTTTTATTTTTGTTGCTTTAATTCGTATCTGGGCTTTAAGGATGACATGGAAACGCCGACCGGAAAGCTAACGCCTAGCCTGCTGTCGCTAGCCCTCCCACAGTAGAAAAAACACACTAAGCAAGCGGCTATGCTAACGCAAAGCTAACTAATACTGCAATGTAACCGGAGACGGGCGCAAACACGCAACCACCCGATTATGTAAACAGTCTTATTGTGACAACATAGTCAAAACTACGCAATGACAGTATGTTATCTGAGGGAAGCTCAGAGGACTGTCATTTCCACACCTTTCTGTCCACCGACGGTATGAGACGATGCTGGCAGCTCCCTCCCAACCGCTTCTCTGTCACCAGGAGCTTTTTGCTGCATTCAAGAACTATGGGAAATTCTGTAGTCGAAGCATAGTGAAGATTTGGATACGTACTGATTATATATATTATTTCTACAGTTATCTGGTTTGTTCTTAAAATGACCTCTCTTTATGAATGCAACATTATTTATGTCTGCGTGCAGATCATTGAGCATTCCTAAATGAAGAATCAAACCAAACACCAAGAATAACATCAAAGAGATGTTTTCTTTTCTGAGAAGCTACAAACAAATTACAGTGATTTTGAAGAATGAGCCTCTTTCTGGAGGTTCACTGTGCTTTGCTCAATAGCCAAAGCATGTACACCGATACAGAAGGGCTCAACTAGGTTGCGCAGTCCATAAAAAAAAATAAAAGCATCGCTGCTCCTAGGTTCTTCAAGCTCTTGATTAATGAATCAATTTGTGAGCTCCATTAAGCACATAGCTCATGCGTATGTTTAATGCTTATTGCCTAATATCCATTACAAACACATGTTATTTAGATTGTATAAATTTCCATTACTGTTCAATATCACCATACACACCCTCGTACATTTTTGTAAATAATACTGTAAAGCATGCAGGTTCCTGCATATATTTTTTTAACTAGACGTTTACTAGTATATTTGATGTTAATATTCAATTATATTTCAGGACCCATTTATATATATATATATATATATATATATATATATATATATATATATATATATATATATATATATATATATATAAATTCCCTTCTCACCCACCGCGGGTGGTTCTTATCCTCTGAGCTCGGGTCCAGAGGCCTGGGAGCTTGAGGGTCCTGCGCAGTATCTTGGCTGTGCCAAGGACTGCACATTTCTGGACTGAGATGTCTGATGTTGTTCCTGGGATCTGTTGTAGCCACTTCTCCAGTTTGGGGGTGACTGCTCCGAGGGCCCCGATGACCACAGGCACCACTGTGGTCTTCACCTTCCAGGCCCTCTCCAGTTCCTCCCTGAGGCCCTGGTATTTCTCCAGTTTCTCGTGCTCCTTTTTCCTGATGTTGCAATCGCTTGGTATTGCTACATCTACCACAATGGCTTTCCTCTGTTGTTTATCCACTATGACAATGTCTGGTTGGTTCGCCATTACCATTCTGTCTGTCTGGATCTGGAAGTCCCACAGGATCTTAGCTCTGGCATTCTCCACCACCTTTGGGGGTGTTTCCCACTTTGTTCTCGGGGTTTCCAGTCCATATTCTGCACAGATGTTTCTGTACACTATGCCTGCCACTTGGTTATGTCGTTCCATGTACGCTTTCCCTGCCAGTATCTTGCACCCTGCTGTTATGTGCTGGACTGTCTCAGGGGCCTCCTTACACAACCTACACCTTGGGTCTTGTCTGGTGTGGTAGATCTGGGCCTCTATTGCTCTGGTGTTTAGGGCCTGTTCCTGGGCGGCCATGATGAGGGCCTCTGTGCTGTCCTTGAGTCCAGCTTTTTCCAGCCATTGGTAGGATTTACTGATATCAGCCACTTCGGTTATTTGCTGGTGGTACATCCCATGTAGGGGCTTGTCCTCCCATGATGGTATCTCTGGCACTTCAACCTCCGTTCCCTGTTGTCTGAGACATTCACTGAGCACATTGTCTGTTGAGGCTTTGTCCCTGATGTATTTATGGATCTTAGTTGTTTCGTCCCTGGACAGTGGTTCTCACACTCACTAGTCCTCTGCCTCCTTCCTTGCGGCTCGTGTACAGTCTCAGGGTGCTGGATTTGGGATGGAACCCTCCATGCATTGTTAGTAGCTTTCTAGTCTTAATATCTGTGGCTTTTATCTCCTCCTTTGGCCAGCTAATTATTCCAGCAGGGTATCTGATTACTGGCAGGGCATAGCTGTTTATCGCACGGATTTTGTTCTTGCCATTGAGCTGGCTTCTCAGGACTTGCCTTATTCGTTGGAGGTATTTAGCTGTGGCTCCTTTCCTTGTGGCCTCATCGAGGTTGCCATTTGCTTGTGGTATACCTAGGTACTTGTAACTGTCCTCTATGTCTGCTATTGTTCCTTCTGGGAGTGAGACCCCTTCTGTGCGGATCACCTTCCCCCTCTTTGTAATCAGCCGACCACACTTCTCTAGTCCGAATGACATCCCAATGTCTGTGCTGTAGATCCTGGTGGTGTGGATCAGTGAGTCGATGTCTCGCTCACTCTTGGCGTACAGCTTGATGTCGTCCATGTAGAGAAGGTGACTGATGTTGGCCCCATTTTTGAGTCGGTATTCGTAGCCAGTCTTGTTGATAATTTGGCTGAGGGGGTTCAGGCCTATGCAGAACAGTAGCGGGGACAGAGCATCTCCTTGGTATATGCCACATTTGATGGACACTTGTGCAAGTGGTTTGCAGTTGGCTTCAAGGGTGGTTTTCCACAACCTCATTGAGTTTGCAATGAAGGTTCTCAGAGTCCTGTTGATGTTATACATCTCTAAGCATTCAATGATCCAATATATATATATATATATATATATATATATATATATATATATATATATATATATATATATATATATATCGTCAATCTCAAGTTGTGATAGCAGTTGCGAATTCATGACCCGAATGACAACCAGCCAAATTATCAACAAGACTGGCTACGGATATCGACTCAAAAATGGGGCCAACATCAGTCACCTTCTCTACATGGATGACATCAAGCTGTACGCCAAGAGTGAGCGAGACATCGACTCACTGATCCACACCACCAGGATCTACAGCACGGACATTGGGATGTCATTCGGACTAGAGAAGTGTGGTCGGCTGATTACAAAGAGGGGGAAGGTGATCCGCACAGAAGGGGTCTCACTCCCAGAAGGAACAATAGCAGACATAAAGGACAGTTACAAGTACCTAGGTATACCACAAGCAAATGGCAACCTCGATGAGGCCACAAGGAAAGGAGCAACAGCTAAATACCTCCAACGAATAAGGCAAGTCCTGAGAAGCCAGCTCAATGGCAAGAACAAAATCCGTGCGATAAACAGCTATGCCCTGCCAGTAATCAGATACCCTGCTGGAATAATTAGCTGGCCAAAGGAGGAGATAAAAGCCACAGATATTAAGACTAGAAAGCTACTAACAATGCATGGAGGGTTCCATCCCAAATCCAGCACCCTGAGACTGTACACGAGCCGCAAAGAAGGAGGTAGAGGACTAGTGAGTGTGAGAACCACTGTCCAGGACGAAACAACTAAGATCCATAAATACATCAGGGACAAAGCCTCAACAGACAATGTGCTCAGTGAACGTCTCAGACAACAGGGAACGGAGGTTGAAGTGCCAGAGATACCATCATGGGAGGACAAGCCCCTACATGGGATGTACCACCAGCAAATAACCCAAGTGGCTGATATCAGTAAATCCTACCAATGGCTGGAAAAAGCTGGGCTCAAGGACAGCACAGAGGCCCTCATCATGGCCGCCCAGGAACAGGCCCTAAACACCAGAGCAATAGAGGCCCAGATCTACCACACCAGACAAGACCCAAGGTGTAGGTTGTGCAAGGAGGCCCCTGAGACAGTCCAGCACATAACAGCAGGGTGCAAGATACTGGCAGGGAAAGCATACATGGAACGACATAACCAAGTGGCAGGCATAGTGTACAGAAACATCTGTGCAGAATATGGACTGGAAACCCCGAGATCAGTGGGAAACACCCCCCAAAGGTGGTGGAGAATGCCAGAGCTAAGATCCTGTGGGACTTCCAGATCCAGACAGACAGAATGGTAATGGCGAACCAACCAGACATTGTCATAGTGGATAAACAACAGAGGAAAGCCGTTGTGGTAGATGTAGCAATACCAAGCGATTGCAACATCAGGAAAAAGGAGCACAAGAAACTGGAGAAATACCAGGGCCTCAGGGAGGAACTGGAGAGGGCCTGGAAGGTGAAGACCACAGTGGTGCCTGTGGTCATCGGGGCCCTCGGGGCAGTCACCCCCAAACAGGAGCAGTGGCTACAACAGATCCCAGGAACAACATCAGACATCTCAGTCCAGAAATGTGCAGTCCTTGGCACAGCCAAGATACTGCGCAGGACCCTCAAGCTCCCAGGCCTCTGGTAGAGGACCCGAGCTCAGAGGATAAGAACCACCCGCGGTGGGTGAGAAGGGAATTTTTTATTTTATTTTTTTTATATATAAAATATAAGGGGTGGATATATATATATAAAATCAGGGGTGGATTTTATTTCCACCCCTTCTCTCACCATCTTGTAAAAGGAAAGTTGTAAGTTCTAGTTCAGCCTCCTCCTTTGAGACATGTGAAAGTGCCCATGAGCAAGACCCCAACTTGCCTAAATATTGGTAAATTAATATACGAGAAGTTCTGCTTGTGGTTGAGTGAATGTGACTCCAGCGTGAAAATGTTATATGGTCGGTATGACAAGTTCAGTCCGTCCTGCTTTTTGATATCTTTCAATCTAGTGGCATGCAGGCATGTCTAATGCAGACTGCATGGACAAGGCCACGGCGCCCCCATGTGGGTGAAACAATGCATTACATCACCGTTGTATTATATTTGAGGTATATAAACCATACCGAAGGGTGAATTATAAACTTATAATAACCTAAGAAAACACATTTAAATAAAGAATGATGGAACAGACCTTTTTCTTTAACTGTAGAGCTGTGAAATCCTTTGGATAAAAAACATTTCAATATCAGAGGAGGATAAACTGAACACCGTTACGTTACGTGCCAGAAAGCTGCGATGAGTGCATCCCTGTGGAGGAGTTTTGGCCTGCTCTTTGGAAAACTGTTTTAAATTAGCCACAGTGGATGACTCAGAGCATGGACCACCTGTTTAAAGTCAAGCTATAGCATCTCAATCAGATTTAAGTCTGGATTTTGACTAGCCAACTCCAAAATCTTTGTATGATTGTGTTTTTTTGTTGTTCTTTTTGTTTATTCAGTTATTTATTTTAGCTGTTCAGTGGTTCGTTTGCTGCTATGCTTCTATGCTATTCTATTAGGCCGCACAATCCAAGTGTGTTTGAGTTTAAAGTTAGAAACTGATGACTGGACAGACAGCAGAATTTATAGTTCAATGAAATGGAGAAACTTGTCAAATTTACCGGAGCAAACCAGTTCCAGACCATCACACTACCAGCTCTGTGTTTAACTGTTGACATGCTCTGTATGTTTTTAGCTCACACCACACACGCCTACTCAAAAGTTGTTGTTTGTTTATTTTTTTGTCTGTCAGAACTTTTACTCAAGTTTGGGGATCATCAAGATTTTTTTTCAGTGTGTAAGAGAAACTTCTTCTTTTGTTTATTTATTTATTCATTTTTTTTATGTGCATGCAGAATATAATGAATAGATCTTGCTGGATAATAGATAATATATCATTTTAATTCCACAATAGGCCGTGGCCATTTTGATTCGATTGGAAACACAATTTTGCATTCTCCACAATATTCATCTGAAAAGCGAATGGATCGGCAAAAAGTGGGGAAAACACATATGGGTGTGTGTTTAGAAAGTATCCATGGCACACATTTCAGCGAAACACAGAAAACACAGAAAAACACAGGCAGACACACTACATCACGTGTCTGCATTGCGTACTCCAGTACAGTAGGAGGCGGTAGACAGGTAGAAATGACGCTGTAGTATGAAAACGCAAAACAGAAGAAAAACGAAGAAGAGTGAAGCTGAGCGGTGACCCGCCGACAGAGAAGAAGCATTTAGGGACCGTGTTCTCTGTTCTGTGTCTGTCCTGTGGGTTTGTAGTTAGACTAGCTGCTCTGCTACTTTGACTTTTACCTTCATGTTGCTCACGTAGCGAATAATTACAGCGGTGAGAGGAGTACTGAATCCCATAGCTAAGAGTTGGATCCCCAATTGAGGTAAAAATAGGCAAATAAATAAAATATAGAAGCTATAATATATTATGGTATTCCGTCCTACCTGTTTATAAATATATATTTATCTTAAATTAAATGTGTTATGTTGAGTAACAGTGTTGTAGCAGATGTCAGCGAGCTGCCGTTACTTTCCAACCGCTGTGACATAAATGTCTTTATAAGACAGTAAAATGTGGTTAAAATGTGTCTAATTGATCAACCATTACAGTCACATAAAAAAATAAACACCTGTTTCTACAGAGGTGATTTGCTTGTAAAGCCTCTTCTGTTGTTGGAATAACAGTTTAATTCTAAGGAATAAAATTGAGTTTTCAACTTTTATCTCAGCATGACCCAGTAAGTGTTTCTGCCAAGATCAGTTCAACTCCACTCATGTTATGAGATCTCTTGCTAAAGTCTATCATTATTGGACAACTTGACTATCCAGGATCTTGGATTTCAACTTTAAGTGGCAAAAGGTTTTGCAACTTAATCCTCCTTAGAGTGTCAGAAAGCCTAACTCAGCTGTTGCATCACAGAGCTGCGACAAATTGGGTCTCAGGTTACTCAGCTACTGTAGCTCCACTGCTATTTTTGCTTGAAAAACCTCATACTGATCAATGGTCAATTTGACTAATTACATGTGATGTTTGACTTTCTGCTTCTATCTCAGGATATGAACTGGGACAGTCGGTTAAACTCCATCCTGTCTGTAGCCGACGGCAACGTCGCCAAGATGAGGGTGAGTACATTCAAGGATGATCCATCACTTTTTAATCAGTGCAGAATCTTCCTTCGGTTTTGTTGACTCCTGGCGGAGGTTTTGCTTCTGTTCTCCGTCACGCTATTGTCACTGATAAGGAAGAATACACATTTCTCCTGGACGATTGCAGACCAATTCCTAATCTTCCATTTCATAGAAAAGAATGTTTATCGTCATCTACATATGTATATTTAATCCAAAACAACTTGATTGATACGTATAAGTCGAGGTTTAGAACCAAGCACGTCACACAAAAAACCCTGGTTACAATAGTAAACCTTGAAAATTAATTTTGATCACTGTTAGAATTTTTATTTTTCTTGACCTTAATGCCGCTTTCGATACTCTTGATCATTTTGTGGCGCTGTTCAAGGCGCCAAACGTTGATTTTCGGCGTCTCCTTGAACTTCAGTTTAGTTTAAATGATTTTGTTCTCAATCGATTATCTTCATATTTTTCTGGTACAAGATTTGTTTTGTCTTTATTGGTAACTTTGAATCCAAGAAAGATTATGTTGTTCAGTTTGCCACAAGGATGTATTCTTGGTCCAGTTTGGTCTAATTTACTTTTCTTGGTTTTGATGACACACATCTGTGTATATATGTTTATGCTTACAACGGTAACCTTGTACATAATCTTGCTGAGTGCCTCTCTGATGTCACGTTTCTAAAGTTGAACGAGGACAAAACTGAGATTCATCTTGATAATCTGAAAAACATCTGAATCCTTTGTTGGTTTAACTTGTGAGCATGTTAAACCAACATGTCACTTCGGATAGTGACCTTAATTTTATGAAACACATCCAAGGTCTGAATTTGATCACCTTCGAGTCAAATACAAAGTCAGATCCCTTCTGTCTTAACCTGACTTAGAAAAACGGATTCATACCTTTTATTTATTTTGATTTTGAGGTCTTCCAATAATAATCTTCTCTTTATACCCAAGATAAACTTTGCTCTTTTTCTTCCGGTCATTATGCTCCTGTCCTCTGAAATTCTCTTTCATAAGACTTCAGATCAATTTCTAGCTTTTTAGACTTTAAAGCAAACTCGAAACATACTCGTTCTCTCCGAATTTTAGTTAGGCATATTTGGTTTCATAAACGGTATTCTACTTATTATTTTTCGACAATCTTCACTTCCTTCAATTTATGTTTTCACGGGATCTTTTTTTTTTTTCCAATAGTTGTTTGATTCTACTTTTCTTTCCTAGCACATTGAGTCTTCATTTGTCAAATGAAATGTGCATTATAAACAAGTTTGACTCGACTTCAAATTCACAATGTTAGTGGAAACACAGCAGGTGGCAGTAGAGCCGCTTCAAATCCTCCAAACCAACTTGAGTTTTAAAATGGTTCATGGCTTCTCGAGGTGAAATCAAATGAGAGTTTTGTTGTTCCCCCTTGTATTTCTGAATAGTTTTTGTGTGTCAACAGGAAAGACTGACATCTGCTGGGAAATTCCCTCGAGGAGCAGAAGGTGGGTGAATTATTTCAGATTCAAAAGGGAAGTTCCCACCTGTTTGTTTAGCTTTTTTTTTTTTTTTTTTCAAACTGTAGTCAAATAATTTCAGATGGCTTTGTTTTACCTTTTGGTTCACATTTGCAGTGAAGGGTAGTGGATTAAGTTCACATTGGGACCCTCCCGCTTCTCTCTGCGCAGCGCGCCCCGACTACAGGCCTCCCTCACCTCTCCGTTCGGGTGTGCAGTGGGCTGACCTCGCCGCCATTCAGTCACAGCTCCAGATACAGAGTGAGGTGTGTGTCCGTTTCGTCCTGTTACAAACACAAACCTCAGGTGTTTTTTTTTTTTTTTTGTTTGTTTGTTTGTTTGTTTGTTTTTAAAAAAAATGTGATAAACCAACACAAAGTCGCTTCGGAGTGTGAGCTGGAAACGAAACAAATTAATGGTTTTCAGTATTTTTGATAGTGATGATCTGAAAGTGTGGTGGGAATTGGCTTTGCCGCACTTAATTGTTTCAGGTCATTCAACTAATTTCAATGTTACCTGATTTAATACAACCAGACGTTTTCAAACTGTGACTTTTTTGTGCTGTAATAAAACCATCTGACGAAACCTGTGTGAAAAGTAACTGCTTTCTAAAGGTAATAACTGTTTTTGCCACAACTGACATCAGATTTTTTTTTTCTCCTCCTAAAAACAAAATTAGGCACTTTACAGCATTTTTGAGCATTATGGGCTTGTTTGTTCTGTTGTTTGTGATTTTAACGTCTGTGTTGCTCACTACAGTCAGATGCAGTGAAATTCTTGGACTTTTTTTTTTTCTGCTCTTGCTTTCCAGCTGATTGAGTCCTTCTCAGTGAAACTCCATGGCCTGGAGAGGGAGAAGCAGTCTCAGCAGTACCACATCCAGACTCTGCAAGGTATCTCACTTCCGCATGTACGACTTCTCCCCTCGGATCTCCCGACTCGATGCCATCATCTTCTTGTTCATACGACATGCAGTGACTCGTTTTCTTAAGCAGACGTTGAAAACTTGAAGGTGTTAGAAGTCGTTCCTGAAGCAATACAAGAGTTACAATAATTCTAAGATACTAAAGTTTATCTATATGGATACTTTCACAAGTGGAAAACCCAAATGTAAAAATGATTGAGAACAGGGACGTTTAAACATTTGAATGGAAATCAGTCGTTATTCCAAACTGCTTTTTAGGTAAAAGTGTGTGTTTCTCCTTCCCGCTCCTTCACTTGACCAAGACTCGCCCAGTGACGAGTGTTTTATAGACAATGAGTGTTTTATGTTCTGTCACTGAGAACAGACTCTAAACACACAGCATGTGTAGCTGGCAGAAAAAAGAAACGCGGGCGGGGTTTTTTTTTCTGGGATTTTTGCAGCATCAGCAGCTTATTTTACTGTGCAAAGGCACTTAGTATGTATTCACAAAAAGCCACATAACCATAACATGACAGTACCGCCAGTAGCCTAATTAGCAGATGGCGCCCAACTGTTGTTCCAACAGAGGACGTATCCCACGATTAACTAAATTTGGAATTTATTCTGATTTAACTCCATCGCTGGCTGTTGCAGAGGAGGTGCGGAGTCTTCGTGAGGAGCTCAGGAAGAAGGACAGAGAAAGGGCAGACCTGAGTTCAGACGTGGAGCGAAGGATGGAGCAGTGGAGGAGAGAGGTTGGCCGTGACCTCAGCAGCCTTGCGAGGGGAAACTACTTGCGAGGCGACCTGAAGGAGAGGTGCAAAACTCCTGCAGCCGCCCGCCTCACCGGATTCCACCAGAGCGACAATATGAACGTTTTTTTTTTTTTTTGCCTGTCAGTACCGTGACGTGCTTTCTGTCTGTTTCGTCAGCTTCGGCTCCAAACTCAGTCGAGATGAGCTGGAACGTCTGCGGAGAGAGCTGGACGCGCTGAAAACACAAATGAGTGAGTGGCAGACACAAACGCAACTCGGCTCTAATTCATTGATTCAGACAAGAAAAGCGTTCCTCGTGTTTCCTCTGCTTTCCTTGTCCGAAGGGAGACAAGAGGAGGACATGCAGCTCCAGCAGACGGAGGCGAGGGAGACGAGAAGACAATGTGAACACAGCCGCAAGGTAAACACAAACACACGCACCTCCCTGTCTGCTTGTTGCTTGTGTGGTCTCTGATCCTCAGCAGTTGTTTTTGTTGCTCAGATGCTGGAGGAGCGGATAGGAGGTTGCAGAACACACAGCAGTGATCTGATGAGGACGCTCTGCCACTATTCGCTCACTCAGCAAGAGGTGCAGCAGATGAGGTGCGAGGGAGTGTGTGTTTTCTTTTTTGCACTAATTCAATATATTAGAATAGAAATGCCTTTACTGTTCCACGAAGGGGAAATTGTGGTGCCGCAGACAGAAAGGTTCAAATAAAAAGTTCTTAAAGTGTTAAAAGTGACGAATAAAAAACAGGATTAACAGTAATAATAATAATAATAATGATTACAATATTGTACAAGCCTATAACAAAAAAATAACGTGCAGTTCTTAGAAAAAGGCGTATCGGATTCATGATCCAAGGGACGTGCAACTGAGTCGGATTGCTTTTCCAAAAATGCGCACGATGTGCATCGTACATTAAAAAAAGGATATAGAGTATTTACAATAAAGCACATCGGTGCAGAAGAACAGACGTGCAGTAACAGCGGAAATATTATTTAAAAATGAGTAAGACCAGAGCAGATTGTGCAAACGCCTGCATGGATGTAAACACTTAAATTGATTTTGTTGGGAGCAGTGATGGTTTTAAAAGTCTGACAGCTGCTGGGAGGAAGGATCCGCGGTAACGCTTCTTTGTTTACTTAGGATGCAGCAGTCTGAAACTGATACGGTGAAACTTTAAAATTGCTTTTATCTGACACAAACGTCATCAAAAGGCAGAAAAAGTGGTGGGGGGGGCGGAGGAAAGTTTTTGCATTCTGTGTGTGCTTCATCTTTTAATTTTGCGTCGCAAATGGCGTCGTATCTCCTACAGGACAGCTGTGTCAGAACTGAAGAGTGAAGTGAGGAGTCTCTTTCACCGAGGACAAGAGTTAGCATCTTCGCCGCAACAGCTCAAATCGGGTTTGTCCCTTTTTTTGCCCTCCGACTCTTTGTCCCTCAGCACAACGTAACTGCAGTTATCGTTCGCTTCCCAGGGGACCCGCCGCTCCCGGCCCCTCGGAGCCACAGCAAAGGACGCAAAGCCGAAGAGGCGGATTCAGACTCGGAGGATTTCAGTCCGACCCCGAGTCTCTCGGAGATCAGCTCTGATGATCTGTCCTGGCTGGAGGACAAAGAGCCCGGTAGGGATTCACAGAGGACTGTTCACATTGCTCGGAGGTTTTCCACGATTTTTGACTTCAGTGACTTTATTGGAATGAACGACACTAGTAATTGTAAAGTAGAAGGAGAATCTTTGAGGCTTTACAAAATATTTACAAATACATATATTTTTAACTACAAGTATTTTAAAAGATACAAGTATTTCTTAAAAATAAAATATAAATGATGCTGCCAATACTTATTATGATTCATATTTTACAGTTTGTGAGTAAGAGGGATTAAAGTCATAACTTAAGTACAAGAACAATTGACTCACATGCCAGAACCGGAAAACACTGAGCAAACTGTACAAAGTTTTATTTAAATTATTGATACTTAAGTTGCTAAGTAGGCAAGAAAGAGTAAGCCGGATTTAGACCAAGATCAAGTTCACCACAAAAAGACCTTTTTTTCTGAGTAGTTAACGACAGAGAGTAATTAATTTCGCTGGAATTTTGTCTGGGCGTAGCTTTTACAAACATCGCATCATTTTCTTTCCACATTACTGTCACTACTTTGTGTCAAATAGAATCCCCAGTGCAACACACTGAGGTTTGTGGTTTCAACTTGAGGAAACGTGGAAGTGGCCTCGGTGTCCTCTGGTGAACCGTACAGCTGAGCGTGCCGAAGCCTTATCCGAGACAAGCTCGTAAACCTGTTCTCAGAAACAGCAGAACGGTTCAACCAAATGGTTACAGTGGGACTGATTTTTTTTTTTTTTTTAAGCAAGTTGGGACTTGTAGTTTATTCGTTGTACCTCCCCCGCACACCTGGCTCAGCCTCTCCAACTGATGACGTCGGATTTGACTCACAAGGTGAAACAGAAAGCTTTGCCTGCCAATTTTGAATTCGTTTTTGTTAATAAAATTACTTTTGGCATCATGTTTGCCACTTTGAAGACCAGCAACTGTTTTCTCACCTCATGCTAATTTTACTCTACAATTTTTAAAGGCCTGAGAAAATCACATATATTAGGCTTTCAATATTTGACTAGAACTGAAAAATCCACACCAAATGACGTGCAGCAGCAAAGGAATACGTTAAAAGTCCCGCTGTGATCCTGCGTGTGCGAATGAAGCTCGAAGCGATAAGTTTCCTTTCTGGGATTGTTTAGTTTCCCACGTGCGTCTGCGTGGGCCGTGTGCTGCCAACCCCTGAGACTTCCTGTAACGTTCCCGGAAGAGATTACAATCTGTGCTGGAAATGCTTCCCACAGCAATTTAGGACTGTTAAATCAGAATCATTTGCATTCACACAGACACACAGAGAGAGAGAGAGAGAGAGAGCTGGATAATAGCACACAGTTGATAGGAGGGGGAGGTAAACAAGAAAAAAAGAGAAAGTCTTTGAATGCTGATGACATAAACAGAGATAAGCAGTGACTTTCATTCACAAATTAACAGCTTCTTTATTCGTCTCTGTCAGCTCCACGACGACGGAAACCCTGGAGCGCCAAGTCCACACGGAGCGACTTCACTGCTCCGAAATCAGACGTGGAGGATGACGGTGACGATGATCTCCTTAATGACGTGGACGTTTGCCCAGAATTAGAATCTGACCTGAGTCTTACAGACCTCTAATGGACTATGCTGGGAAATAAAATGAAAAAAAGAGAGATATTTTTTTAATCTACTGGGAAGCAGTAAAAATAGCAGCGGTTACATGCAATCTGAATAAAATTTGCCAAAAACAAATAAGCAAGTGTAAGGCTCATTTTCTATTTGAGGCTCCATGAGAAAGGGAAAGAAAACACTCTGAAGGCACAATCCACTCAGTGAAGCACGGTGGTGGCAGCATCATGCTGTGCCCAGGCTTTTCTTCAGAAGGGACAGGGAAGCCTTGTTGCATATTCAGAAAATAACTTCATGCCGTAAATGGCTAAAAAAATCTATTTTGTGTTGATCATTCAAGCAAATTGTTGAAAAAGTGTTTAGATTTTCAGGGCCGCAACTAATAATTATGTTAGCAATTGATAATTGTATCGATTATTCTGACAACCAAGCAAAAAATAAACGTAGCAAATTGTGCAGATTTTTATATCTAGCCACTTTAGCCTTTTTTGTTTTAAATAAAATACAATACATTGAAAGTTTTAAATATGCAAATAATTTTTAAAATAAGGTAAGAAAAATTGTATTATCTAAAATGCAATTCCTTTAGTGTTCGTCTGATCATTTGCAGCAAAAGATGCATAAAAAAATAAATAAATATACGGCGTATCTGTTTAGTTTTTGGATTAATAAAGGCAAAGCAGAAGGTGCTAATTATGATATTTATTTCTCTTTACAGAATTTTAAGGGTTTTTCAGCTTAAGCACCAAATGCATGTCCTTTGGTACATTTTTAGCTGAAATTACTGTCCTCTCCAGGTAATCGGTAACCAATTGCTAAATTAGTTGCCGATTATTTCGATAATTGATTAATTTGATTAATCGTTTCCCCACTATACAGTTTACGCATAATTTTGTCCACTAAATTCTTGTAGCTTTAGTCGACAGAAAGTCATTATCAGTCAACTAAAACAAACAGTTCCGTCAAAAGACTAAGAAGTAAAAAAATTTGCAGGCAAAATTTGCGGTGTAGTTAAATGTAGGGCAATCCTTCCAGGAAACCGTAGAAAGTTTGTACACTCCAGTTGCACCACGCGGGTCAGCTTCCCTTAAAACCTTTTTTAATTGTGTGCCAGAAGTGTCAGACTATCTTGTGTAAGCTGAGGGGATTTGAGGTTCTGCCGGGACTTGGCCCACATGTTCGAACAAATTCGGGGCTGCGGGAACCGTCCCGGGCTGGCAGCTGTTTAAAGATCGCTGTGAACAACCTCGTCATTCACTTGTTTTACAACGGTTAGCGATAAAGCACAGGGAAACAGTGGGTTCTTTTTTTTTTTCTTTTTAACCCATATTTCAATGTAAAGCCTCACGAACAGCACTGCAGTAATGGCTTCCACTCACATGCGGCACCGACTACAAAAAATTACAGGTCCTGACGGAGTGACAGGCCGATTGCTGAACCGCATTGTTTGATTTTTTTTTTTTTTTTTTTTTCGAGAGATGACTAAAAAGCGAGTTCTGATTATAGCTTGCGAGGGCGAAGTGGCTCTTTGATGTGGGCAACTTTGCTCAGGGCAACCGTGGGATCTGCATTGAGACAACTGATCCCTGGTCGTTTGCAAAACAGAAAAGAAAGTTCCAATTGCCCTAAAGTGGTGTCTTTATTTGAACAGAAGATAAGAAGCAGCGATGCTCACCAATTAACACATAAGACAGCTTTTTAATAGTCTACACATACATTAAAGAATCACAGACTTGGCCTTAAAAGTTCTGGGTATGGTGGATGGCACAATGCTGGAAACCATTACTCTGCCACGCTGGGCAGAGTAATGGATTTTTAATGGGCATCTTATCCTCCCATGGTGCACTCTCCAGCCCAGGAGGGATCCAGTGAGGGATGCTTTTTGGCTGCCGTTAAACTGACCAAAGTGGAGGCGGAAAGAAATCGAAAACCATTATCGATATTAAGGAGCCGGTCGATCTCTGCCTTCTTCTTCGTGCCGTCATGTCTGCCACGAGTTGTTCTATCGGGTTGGCACACACACACACACGCACATACACCTGTGCTGCATGTTGCTGAGGTGGACGATTTTCCTGTGTGCTGCAGCCATTAAATCTAACACACACACACACACACACACACACACACTATACTTCCTCTGTAACAAAACAAAGTTGGAACACTTTCCCAAATCTCTGTTTTTTGTGCAGCATTTACACACTTCCTGCTAAAGATGATTTATTCAATTAGCATAAGCTCACACTGAAACGTTTTGCCCAATCAGCCTTAAATATAAATATCTTATTGTTTTTTGTTTGTTTGTTTTACAAAATCACCAGTGGCCCTGATATCAACAAGAATCATTTGAAAATAAAAAAAAGCTTTTTCTTTAATTAAAGGGGAAGTATTGTGGGTTTTCCAAGCACATAGTGTCATTTTATAGCACCATCAAGTAATTATGCCACTTTCAGTTGTTATAAAAACACTGTCTCCACCAATATGCCCTATAAGAAATTTGACTTTTCAATTTAGTGCCCTTGTCCTTTTAAGAAGCTCCTGCTCTTCCCAAAACTGCTTTTAAGCTGTCCAACACAACAACGTTCCTCTGTCAAGCATTCACAGACGTTCATGGAAGCATTAGAAGGAGAAATGGTTCATATAACAAGTCCAGCAGATATGCACTTCCACCAGGTGTTTGCTTGCTAATTGTTTGTGGCTAGTCTGGAGGAGCTGAGTGAGGGTGTCTCTGGGGAGGGCCACCCGGTGGTCGGCTTGGAAACTGCAGCTCTGAGGAGATCGTTTCCCCCAAGCATTTCACAAACCCAGCTGGAAATCTTTTTTTGTTGAGCCGCTGGCCTGGATGAAAACCAATATTTGAAATGCCATCACACCCAGGAGGTAAAGAAGGTATATCTAATAAAAAAGCACGACCTGAATAGACCAAGAGACTGACTGATGTATGGAGAGGAATAGTCAAAGATCCATCTCTCTTTATGTTCCTAATTTGTGAAATGTTAGATATTAGACTAATCGCTGTCCTATAGGATTAAGGAAGTTGTATAAAAAGTATCAACAACATGGTTGCCATTAAAATTTGTCAGACTGGATTTCTACAACTTTCAGAATGATTTTACAATTCTGCAATAAAAGATTATTTTGTTTTAAGGCGTTTTAAAACATCTAGACCAGCACTGGTTTTGTCGCAAATATTGTTTGAAACCATAATGAAAAAGTGTCACATTTTCTCTGAAGTTCCCTGATGTTGCATGAATAAAACCCATTTTCTTGACATTTTATGTTAATCTGCTCTTTATTGTTCAGTGTGCCTAGTGTGAAACACAGCACTGAGGCATGCAGGGAGTCTCTGTGCGCGTTTTGTGTTTTCGCCCACAGCAAATGTCTGTTTGAGAGAAAAACAAGAGATCGACTTATGTGTTCCAGCATGTACAAATAGACGTTTTCACAGAGTTTCTGTTGGTGCTGCTGAAGTCAGAGGTTGTTGATGGCAGACGTCTGACACGGGAGGAAAAACAACATCTTTAATCATAAAAAAAAAAAAGCAATCTGTGACTTACAAATGGCAGAAACATTCATTTAACACGTGATGATGACACTGATCCATGAATAAATTGCTGTGGGCTTTAAAGACCTGCAGCCTCAACCACACAGAGACCATTTCCACCATTGAAATGCTGAGAAATAAACTACCGTCAGGAAAATGTAATATCGCTTTATGAATATGTACAATTTTAAACGTGTAACTTGCACATTCAACAATTCTGCTGCGTTTTCATGGAGTCAGTGGTTCCTGCAAACATACAATGAAACAAAAACCGAGTTCAGACTCGTCGGGTTTGATTCTGCATCGGAACAAGGCATGGCTCAGTACGACTTTCTCTACGACAACTTAGAATTAAAACAGTCTCGTGAAATGTCAAGCCTGAATTCAAAATCAATTTATAACATCATCCAAGTGCCAGGTGCTCTACAGACCGGATGAGTGTCTGTCCTTTAGCTTTCAACCTACGACCGTTTGTGTTTGTGTTTACCAGAAAGGTTTACAAGATGCTACATTTTTTTTCTTTTTTTTTTTTTGGTAAGTGAAGGAAATGTGCCGAAGTCTTCTTTCAGCAAGGCGACTGGCACTGTGAAGCAATAGGTGGGGGAGGGGAATGGGACACTGCACCAGTATCAAATTACCAGCACTTACTCTAATACTTTATCATAAAACTTTCAGATCCATAAGGTATTAGAAACCAAATGATGTGAAGTACAGATGACCAGCCCATCCCTGACTGGAGACAATGCACATTTGTACCCTTTTCACTTGAATATTTGCATAAAATATGGCTTATGTACAGAAAAAATCTACAAAAGACTTCTGAACTTAAAACAACGTGCTGCCAAGTGGCTCCACTTGTTATAAATTTGTGCTGAAGTTGAATGGAGACTGCTTCGCCCTATACATGTTGGCAATCAACATCAGTAGTATGTGCAATGCTAACAATAAGCGTCCGACCTTTATTTCCCACTGGTGCTGACTGAAGAGCTGCAGCAACTATAGAGCGCGGCTTCATTACTTTGGCTGGGTGTTAACATAATAATTGCTAAAACCTGGAAATTAATTTTGTTCATCCGACAAATAAATTGAGAAATCAAGGAAGGCTTTCCACTGAAATGTGTAAGGCACTCTGGACTAAATGCCTGAGGACAACAGAACCTTCAACATCATAAAAATCAAACACTAAATAATCCCTGCTATAATAATCCTCACTTGGATGCAACTGACAGACACAAATCTATTATCGCTTAAACAAAAAAAAACCCAACAACAATAACAACAAAAATAAAACACTTAAAAGCACAATGTCAACAATCTATTTACAAAATCCATTTTCCATATTCCCCAGAATCAAAATTTATCTATGCTTTCCCTCATCACTTACCCCTGAAAAGTAAAGTGCAGATTTTTTAACAGAAAAATCAGAAGGGTTCCTCCCTCTCTCCTTTTCCTGTCTGTACCGACTTAAACCCAACGAAGCGTCACGATCACTTCAGCGTCACTGACTCATGGGACCGAAAGCAGTTTCCTTCTGCTTTACCTTTTATCAACCACATTAAGGGCATAACAATATTTACAACCTCAAACTTTATATGTACAGAAGTGAACAAAAGCTCCCCTCCCCCCCAGTTTAAAAATAGAAAATAAAAATCACACACCAACCACAGCCCACTTTCCAAAGGAATTCCTCCTGGCTGTTTGTCTTCATCGTTAAACTTCCATTTAAATCAGGTTCGTGTCCGCTAAGTGTCCAGATAATCTGGGTAAGTAAAAGCAATCCAGGCATGCACTTACTGCTACCCATGTGGATTTCTGTTTGGTGCTAATTAAGAAGATCCTGTTCAACAACCACAGCATTACTGTCCTGGTTTGAAGAGCAGAAAAGACTCTGGTTGGGCCTTCAGTAGCTGTACATGGACAGGGGTGTTTCCTCCATCATGTCGTCCTATGGAAGAAGAAAAAAAAAAACAATAACAATCACATTACTGGACAGATTGGCTATCGATATGATCTAAGTATAACAGTAGCCACAAATTGTACAGATATGATATAAAGAGAGAAATAAAGATGATAGATTGGGAATTTAAAGTGTTTGGGACTCTGAGAATCCTTTTAACAGTGGAGCTATGCTTGACAAAAATATATATATATATATCTTAGCAAAATTAGCAAATAAAAACCATACGATTATGTTTTAATTTGGTGGCTAAATAGTGTTAGCATATTGGCTAATGATGGATTAATAGCTGCTGTTAGCATAGGACATAATCTTAGCTTACATGCTATTTGCAGACTGTTTGCTAATACTGTAGCGAGAGGGGGCATAGTTTTTGATTTGACTCATCGATAATGTTTGGTCTTGATTTCAACATGCTAATGCTAACATGTTTGCTGTTATTAGCATTTTCTGAATAAAAGTGCCGTTTTATGGTTTTAATTAATAAAAATGACATTTCCAAATTCTTCATATGTTTAAAAGAATCAAACGAGCAAAAGAAAATCACTTTGTTACATTGTTTGCCTCCAGTGTCAGGAGACATTAACATTTATTTGGGTATTTCCCTTATTACTTTCATAACTGTGCACCACTTTCACTTTAAAGCCCCTCAAAAATAAATTTAAATGTGTGGTTTTAATAAATACTTCTGCAAGGCGAGGGTGAATATAAAACTTACAAGGGCGACGACATTAGGAAGGGAAGCAGTTTGGGACAGTGAGGGTGAACCTGGAGGAAGAAAAGTCTGAGCCTGAAAACTTCTGACAGACTCAGTGCTGCCTAAATGTAGGCAGCCGGTTTACCATTGGCAGGTCCTGCAGCCGGTGAAACTGTGGTCCGCTTTGTCTTCGGCGGAACTTGAGGAAGAGCAGCAGCGTGATGACGATGGCAGTGATGATGAACGCCGACACTAGGCCGACCAGAAGGGGGTCCAGTCCGGGAGAGTCATGAGATTCTGCCGGAGGGACAAAATCAGTAAGGCGCCGTTCCTCTGTTCAGTGCCGTCGCATCGTCCACCATGTGAAATTAGTGTTCACTACTGGCTAACATGGTGCAAAAGTAAATGCCAAAGTATTTGTTTTAATCTGTGATTGTAGCTAAGTAGAGGCACTGTAGCACTCAGAGTGCTTATTGTGCATCTCAAGGCAGAAAAGTCAAACATGACGGGATGCTAAATTACACAGGCAAAATTTTCTGAAAATATTTTTGAAAACTATTAATTATTTCCATTCCACTGCACTATAATACAACACTTCCTGTTTTTTTTGTTTTTTTTACTGAAATTCTAAAAATACATTGGTGTAGTGAAAATTAATAAACAAATAATGAATATTCATCAGAAATTCTGTAAACCTGTGATTGAAATGAGGTTAAACAAAGTTCTCTCATTGATCTGGAAACCATCTCAACATTTCAGTCCTGCTGTCTGTATATTTTAGCGCAAGAGGAAGTTCTCGAAATGGATGTTGCCGTGGAGCAATGTTTAACACACCTCCGAGTTTCGTTTCACATCCTCTGGTTAACAGTAACAGTAACCACAAGGAGCTGTTCCTCCGCTTCATGGAAAATGACAAAAAAATCCCAAACGCCTAATAAAACCACACAGCGAGAAGAACAAGGCGAGAACTTTGACTGGAATAGAAGCTCAACTGATGAGAAGCATTTCCGACGGCCTCAATAAAATCCTCTACTGAAAGACAAAAGATGTCTAAACTGAGTATTCGTACATCTGCGGCTGCAGATATACGAATCATCTGAAAGGCAGCCAAAGCAGGGAGATACACAAGACAGACAACTGAATTGTCAAAGCCTGGGTCTCATGACGCCTCTGTCCCCTTTCTCAAACAAACACATAATCATGTAGTGCTTGGTAGTGACAGCGCCTGAACAGGACGTCAACGGGACGTTTGTGTTTGCGAGTGAGGAGAGACGTGCTGGTGTGCGTTGGAAAACAAAGAACAACGCCGCGTTTGTCGCTTTAATTCACTCTGGGCTTCATCCAGGACAAAAGCAGGACACTTATTTTGTACTTACTGCTGCTCTGCATGGTGAGGTGGGGTGAACTCTCTGCATGGGTGGAGGTGATGTTCATCAGGGCTGTGGTGGTGGTGACTAGGGTGGAGTTAGTTGTTGCAGAGCTGGACTGATTAGCATTTGTGGACGGCTGAGAAGGGGTGGTGTCTCGAGACGTCGTGGCGTTGGACGGCGAAGCGGGAAGAGTGCCGGCGGCTGTAGCCGTCGCTGCCGTCGTCGCTATCGTCGTCGTGGCGTTAGGTGTTGAGACGGAAGTGGGGGAGGAGGTCTCATTTTGAGCGGAGTTGTTTGAAGGCGTAGAAGAGGTTGGAGCATCATGTAAAGGTGTGGTGTGACTCGGTGAAGACGGAGTTGTATGTGGTGCGGATGTGGAGAAAGTTCCCGTTGTGTTTGTGCCGTTGGTTCCAGTTTCAGGGGCTTCAGTGGAATGGTTGGAAGTAGCAGGGGACACTGACAACAGCTGAGTCACTGAGGTCTCATTCTTGGTCGGTTCAAGCTTCTGCAGAGTCGTTGTGTTAGCAGCTGCAGAAAGAAGAAAAAATGCTGTCAATTAAGTAAAGTTGTTTTTCTGCCAAGCTAATAAAGTGTTTTTTTCTTCTTTGTGGAGCGTGTGAAATAGAAGTCTAAACAAATATCTTATTTTTTTCATTTTCAGATTAAGCGACAAAATGTATTTCAACAGCGAGATACTGTATCTATTTAATTCTTACCTGTCGTGCAAGAAAGATAGGAGGATATCAAACAGGCAAAGAAACTCAATGTCTCAATTCAACAGAATCGATTGTCTCGACTATAACAAGGCCATTGACGTCATTATTTTTTGTAGACAAATTTGCTTCGTAAGTGAGTTTTTAAAATTGTTTAGTTAATGTTTTAATGGAAATTGCTGTCGGTGGCTCCTGCATGCGACAATGCCCTACTGCCTTAATTTGTTGTTAGCACTTTATTGTTTGGAGCATAAAAATAATGGCTTTCATAAAGGTTAAATTAACATTTCTTACAAAAGTTAGAAGTCAGTGTTAAGAAATAGAAATATTGGCAGTAAATGCCATTTTCTGATGGGTGGAAGTTGGGAACCGACTTAATATCTTCACCTTTTATTTATTTTTTTATGTGCTCTATAGTGTCATAGACATCAACTATGTGCTACATCTTCCACTGAATGAGTGTTGATGGAAATGCTTACATGCAACATCGGTTGAATAATGCTGCATCTGTTTAAATAAATAACTGAATATTTTTCTTCGGTGGGTAGAGATGAAAAATCTAATCTCAAAATTAAAAAGGCAAAAATGACTGCAGCTTCCTGCCTGCTTCAATCATTTTACTAAGTATTGTGCAGATCCTGGGCTCCTGCCTGCTAGTGAAAACATCTGAAGCGTGAACCAACGTAAGTGTGTGAAAGACAGACAGAGGATGAGTGTGTGAATATGTGGTGGGGGAAGGATCTCACTTCTACCTTTCTCACCCTCACGTGAAATGTCACACAGCATTTAATCACTTCTCTCTTCTCCACCCAACAGCATCTGAAGCGCGTCCTAAACTAACTTTTACGACATTATCCACCGCTGTGATTCTCCAGACAAACTGCAGGCACAGCTTCTGTCTCTCATTCCAGCGGTCTGACCTTCTCCTTGCTCTACTTTTTTAGGTAGCAAGCTCTTTGGGACTGCAGGTGTTATGTTTGTGTCACATCTGGCAGCATTGCAACCTTTTCACAAGCGCTGCGACCCACTTCTGGACATGGAAAAACTGAGATAAGAACCGTGCTAAAGATAGCCTCTCGACTCTGAAGCAGCTGCTCGTTTCCTGCTCCTTTAAAGTTCGTTAGGACTTCCGCACTGATAAACTTTAAAGAGACAAAGACAATGGCTTCAAAATCCCGACATCGTACCAAAACAAATATGAATAGTGTATGAGTGCACTCATGCACTCCTGTATGCGAGTTTCGTGAACACAGAAGTGCTGCGGCCACTGTCCAGTTGAGTTGCAGCTCACGCTGGCGTCGCTTGGAAATCGAGTCGGTTGTTCATCCAAAATGGACAGAGACAAGCTAGTGCAAATCTGAAGTAACATCCTAAGTTATATGCACATTTTTGAGCCAGTGTGCGATGGTAAACAAAAGGTCTGACGACCTTTCATTTTAAGGCCGTCCCTGCACACACCGATTCCCACTCATTCTGCTTTCTTTTTAACAATTACAACAGGAGATATAAGAAGGCTGTTGCTCATTTTGCCTCTTTGCCGTCTTGTACTTTTGTAGCTTTGGGTCGTTTCATACCCAACATTTTTGAATACAAACAGGAGCCATCTGTCGGTGGGATGTTTCGACTTCTACTAATAGCAGCTAACGATTCTTATCAGTTTTGACAAACAAAGTAATTTTTCAATTCTCGACTCATGATGCACTAAAGAAACATGAATACATCATTCAAACAAGTTATATCTGTTGGTTGTTTAGTTATTTTGTTTTGATAAAGTGTTATAAGCCCTTGCATTTTATGAGTTATTTGGGCTAATACAAGAAGAAAAGAATCAAAACTAAACTAAACTGGGTGTAATAGGATCTTGCTTTCGAAAAGGATCAATTCTACGAGTTTTGAGTATTTTTGTGGTTTTATTCCCTGAGAATTAATTTAAGTACTTAAGGGAAATAAACACACGAGATGGTTCATTTACACACATAAAACAGCACTAGGAAGGGGACAACGACTGTAAAGCTATTGATTTACTATTATGAAGATAGGATTTTATTGGCATTTTAAAGACAAAATAATGATTTTCAGTCACGACTTTTATCCCCCACAGACCTATTTCACCTCTGACATTTCCAAAAAGCTGCTAGTGTTTACAAAGCCACTTCAATCCATCAAACAGACGTGGAAAGTTAAAAAGGAAAATCTTTGCTGCTCAGCCTTCCTGTTATCTGCTTTAGCTTTCATTCATCCCTGAATGTGCTGAGGAAAATACCTTATCCTTTCTATCAATTTTGCACATCTCTATGCTTCCAATGACTTTTTGTTAAACACTTCACTCATACTAAGAATTCACTTAGTAACAGCATAAACCCCAAAGGGAGCTGCCGCCGTGACCTGGAGGAGCCACAAGAGTTGTGGCTTATGACTTTTCTTTTTATACTTTTCTTTTAAAAAACATTTTTGTAGTTGTGTGGTTGTTCTCGTTTTTTTCCCCTTTGACGCAGGCCTCGACGTTGTGACCCATTAGAAGATGCAAGCTTTAACCACTGCCCCAGATTTTCCCAAATCAAGTTGAAGCTCTTTGTTTTGTATGCGTGTGTGTGAGTATACCAGGTTTTTATATCCTTATGGGAACCTATTTCTGTCTACAGTGTGGGGTTATGGGGACCATTGCTCATTGTGGGGACATTTTCTTGGTCCCCATGAGGGAAATTGTAGATTTAGGGTTAGTGGTTAGGTCTATGATGGTTCGGCTTAGGGTAAAGGTTAAAGTAAGCGTTAGGTATGTGAAGGCTAGGGTTAGGATTAGGGTAAGGCTTAGCCTGTAGAAATTAAAGGAAGTTAATCTGAAGTCCGCACAAGTGATAAAAACACGACTCTGTGTGTGTGTGCGTGTGTGTGCGTGTGTGTGTGTGTGTGTGCATCTGTTTAATGCAAAGTTTGTAACAACTTTTCATTGTATTACATCCTCAGTTTTTAGAAAATGTGAAGCTTTATGCAATGCAGGAACACTGTATTCATTCAATGAACACCAGATGTTAACGTATGTTTTATTTATTAAAGTCGTTTATTTCTTAATGCAGTAAAAAGGAGATAAACCTTTTTTTAATGGAAAGACAGAATTTGTACAGTCGAAGCAAGTATGGCAAACATACACAGAAGATAGCTTTAAATCCGAATTACTGAAGGCATTTTCAGAAATATCCAACCAGACATTCTGAGAGAGCAACAACTTAAAGAGTATTTGTGAAAACCTTTTCATTTAGCCTGAGGCGTGTCTTCGTTAAAAGATATTGCATCATAACTTGGGCTGTATCTCTCAGTACTTTCTTCTTCAGATAACTCCTTATCTTCCAAAACAAGCATGCCTTGTAGGAGATCTTAAAGCGAGGCACTGAGTATTTATCCATTTCTACCCAAGCTTTAACTTCCTGGAAGATGTGTTGAGGTACTGCTTAAATATTTCCGCATCTGGGTTTCCTTCCTGTGATGCCATCTATCTTGTGAAGCACAGCAGTCCTGCAGCAAAACCCCAAACAACATCATGCTCCTCCCTCAGCACTTTCTGCCCATGTTGGTGCAGGAGTTCTTTCACTATGGATTATTAATTTATCACCTGAAAGGCATGATTTCTGCTCAGACTTGTGTATAACTGCTTGAACAAAGGAAGGAAATTACACCCAAGGATAAGCCAGACTTTTGGAGGTCAACCGTTCTCTTTTTGACATCTTGCTTACCTTTTGATTTTTATTCTAACAAGCTGTTACCTTGAAATGCATTCACAGGTTTGTCTCCTTGTATTTCAAATACTCTGTAACGTGTGTCCAGAAACCATAACCTGGCCTGGGCTTAAAGAATCGTCTAAAGGCAAAGTGGTATTAAATCTTCTTACCTACACTGACGCTAAAACAGGAAAATATGTGTCCGATTTAATGTCAGAACCTGGGAGTATAATTATGTGTCTGTTTATAGAGTGAATGTAAATATCTGACTTTTCACAGCTTTCTACATTTTGTTGTGCTAATGCCTAACTGTATTGAATTATGTGTGAAATTCTGCACACAAATTCCCCATTATGACAATGTGGACTTTTTTTTGGAGTATTTTGCAAACTTATTAAAAATAGAAAACCAAGAAATCACATTTACGAAAGCATTCACTGCCTCTGATTAATTCTGTTAGTCCACCTCTGGCAGCAATTACAGCCTCGTGTCTTTGAACGCAACACCACAGGCTTAGTTCAGCTGTCTTTACCCAGGATTTTGAGGAAAGAAATTCATTTATTACTATTTGGAATAACCAAACGTGGAAAAAGGGAAGCGCTGAATAGTTTCCGGACGCACTGCAGCTACAACCTAATTTTTCCAATCACTGTATTCAAGGCTCCCTGCTGCCAATAAGTAGTGTTTAGTCACTGAAGCACACTTCTTTTATATCCTTTTAATGATGACCTTTGTGTCCTCTGTTTGCCCTGTCTTTAATGTCTTCATCGCTATTTCCCAAAGATCCATCTCTGTTCCTCCCTTTGATGCAAACCAGAGCGCTAATCTAATGTGGAGTCATTACCGTTCACTAACACACTACCCTGATGCCTTTCATTACCTCCACAATCATTCACACAGAACACACTGGCAGAGAGGAAGAAAAAGAGAGGCCCTATTTGAACTCTGGATGATACCAGAGCTGATACACTCATAAATAGACAGAGGTGGTAGCCTGGATAATGCAGCCCTTGTTTGCCGAAGAGGCTTTAGCAAACGCTGGACTAGGAGTCTGGCTTTTTTTTTTTTAAATATATACATATTTATTTATGTTTCTGTGTGTGTGAGCAGAGGGTGTATGAAGAGGCTCACTGTTTTGCACTGAAGCTCTTCCCTCTCTTAAGATGTTAGAGCATCTTACTCATGCACTCTCGGAGCAACGCAGCATTGCTCCGTCCCTGGGGTAGTGCATTTCCCTCACTAACCTGACCCTGCCAGTAAAAAAACACAGCAGACTCACTCAGCTATCACTGCTGGGAAGAGCTCCGTCCATGTTTACGGAGAAGACAAAGGCGAGCCAGATAGTGATATCAAGTCATAACAAGAACTTAGGTACCTGCGGCTCAAATGTTTTTACATTTGTGTCACACTTAGAATGCATCAAATCATCCAATAAAGATATCCTGAGGACATATAAAAGGCATATTATCTCCTTTATGTCATTGATAAAAGGAGAAACGTGATCCCAGCCAACCTGGAGTTGCGGGAAGAAGTAACTTTCTTATGTAGTCATGAAGGAATTGGGTTTTTTTGGGGGGGGATGATTTCAGTTTTACTTTCAGATATTTTAAATCAAGAAACCACACAGACAGAACCTGCCTGACAACATGAAGTAGGCCAGAAGAGCGAAAAAAAAACAACACATCTGAAATAATAAAAACAAATAATTTTAAATTAAAAACTAAGCGATTGACATCTATCAGTCTAGAAAGGCTTACAAAACCTTTTCCAAGTCTTTGGGGCTTCTACGTTTCGTGATTTCATCGCAGAAAGACGCAGAGCCAAAAATGCCATCCATGGTAGCTTCCCCATGCAAAAAAAATCACAGCTTCCCAAAAACAACCAAGTGCTCACTGCGCTTCACCGCTTCAAAACCAGAACAACAACAACAAAAAAACAACAACAACTAGCAAGTTCATCTCCAAATGGTTCCATAAAAACAAAGTAAAGGGTTTGGAGTGACTTAGTCAAAGTATGGATTTAAATCTGAGATGTTGTCACTTAACCCTGAGCAAACTGCTCATGGTTGAAAAACCTCCATCGTGGCTGAAACAAAACAATTCTTGAGAGAAGAGTGGGTCAAAATCCCCTCACTGTGATTTAAGAGATTTATTTTCCCCAATAAGAAATACTCGGCGGCAGATGTTGTTGCCAAGGGCAACACATCCAGCTTCAGGGTCGTTTTTTTTCCTCTACATTAAGACATCGCTAAAACACTGTTTTGTATTTACTCAGGTAATGTCTGATTTTAAATGGTACTCTATAGTGTGTACTACACCTCAATGTATTGTATTTATTGCAATATGTTACATAATAAGCTCACTGTATCAGTGGAAGCATTTTATTTCGTTAGCTCTGTGATTAAAAAGAAATTACAAGAAAGGTTCAAGAGGTCACAAAGGTCAAGAGTGTGCTGTGGAGATTTTCACAGAGAAAGTTAATTAAATGCCACTGTTTTTCCCCCCCTTCCTTCCACAGTAAGCAGCTTTAAGGCTCTGCATAAAGTCAGCTCCACCACAGAGGGAAGCCAATTAGCACCAAGTGCGTAAAATGACATTGTGCTGCTGCGCATAATTAGACGTGTCATTTATCACAATGTTCCACTCTCGTCAATTACAGCCAATAAATGCGCTCTGGCGGAGTCCTGCTGGTTTCTGTCCATTTAGGTAGACAGCCCGGGCCAACGAGAACCTTTTCAAATGCCAGAGGCTTGTTTTCTCTTTTCATGTGGGAGGTGATGAGGATGGTGGGGGGAAAAAACATGACAACTAAAAAGAGACAAAGTGGTTTGAAACAGGTAGGACTGAAAACGGAAGGCGGTTTGAGAGAGGTACACAGGACGTGCGAGATGTATGACCCAAAAAAGGAAGAGGAAGCCAGACAGACAAGGATGAAGTGTGCAGCTATGAAAGCAGGGTGGAGGTGAAGCGGAGCTTATAAAAGCTCCCTTTAGATCGCAGTGTGTCGACTGACACATTTCCCATTTGAGTATTTGTGCATGAATGTTGAAACAATTATGAATGTGTTTATTAATCATTTATGTCACGAGGTTAAAGGTGATCGTTTTATTTATTTTTTAAATTCTTTTAAAGCCCACTGTCAAAAACGGCCGATGGCAACTGAAGGACAGCCATTGTTATGTTGACATATTTGGCGACGTCGAGTCGCGCGTCGTCTGGTGGGATGCAGCGTGTTAGCGGGCAAGGAGGAAGCAGTGGGTGGAGCAGGGACATTTGCAGCTTTATAACAACGACATGAATGCAAGAGAGCAATGGACGAGTTTTGGAGAACTGAAACATTTAATTATTTGCCTAAATAAACACGTTAACTTCAACAGAACGACCAAATCAAGTCGAGCACAAGTTTTCCACACTTTCACAGTTGTGCTTTTCTTTTCTTCTGGTTTTCGAACTGGTTCTGTTGAGTTAGTTTCTTTTCAGTCCAAGGAGAAACGCCGCCGAACGTCTGCTTGTCCTCAAATGACATCAGGTCCAAAACATGTTAGTTTTAAAAGTTAAAAGTGAAGCTAAAGAGCTAATGACACTCTGTTGTGTTTTAAGGTTGTTGATGTTTTATTTTTGTTTTGGTTTTTTTTGGTGTGCCACCCCAGGTTTGTTCTTGGCCCCAAAACTTTCTAGAGGCGCCCCTGACGGTAACACAGGAGAAACAGCAGTGACACTATTTGAACAATAAATAATAATAATAATAATAATAATAGTAATAATAATAATATACCTTCATCAGCGGATCCCATGTTGACGAGCAAAAGCGCGCACAGAGCAAACCAGAGTTTGGCCTCCATCATCTCGATCTTCATCATCATCACCTCTTCAGAAAGAAAGCCAGCGGAGTTGAGTATCGCTTTCTGTGAAAATGCGTCTCAGGCAGGACCTCCCTCCCTCGCGCTGCGTGTCGTTCGCGGTCCGGCGGAAGACTTTCCCTCCAGCGTGTGGAGGAACTGCGCGGCTGGGTGTCTGGAGCGGGTCTGGTTCCACCAGCAGGAGCTCCTGTGGACGCGTGGCTGGAGGGACTGGAGGAAGGAGAGTCGCTGCTGCCGCTGTTGTTCTCTCTCCCCAACTCTCTCTCTCTTTCTCTCTCTTTCTCTCCCTCTCCCCGCAGCAGCAGCAGTGCCACGTGTTCCGTGTCCAACGCGGTTTTGCGTGTCCGTGTTGGACGCCGCCGCTCGCTCTGTCCGTCCGTCAGACTGACGTTTCCTGCGAAGTGAAATGACTTATGCATGAGAGAGAACAGTCCCGCTACCCTTTTATCTAAAAGTCGTTCATTGCGGGGACCGGAAATACCTCCACTTTCGCGTCTGATAGGGAGGAAGTGGGAAATAAATTAGTTTATTACCCTGCAGTGGCAAGGAGCTCTTTATTTAGACCCTTTTTTTGTTGTTGCATTCTCAAGAGGGTTTGCGAAAAAAATCTTTTGCAGCGTGGCGCACTTTGAGTTCTGCTCGACCCAGAGCAGGAATCAGAACAAACTTAGAATCCAGAAAAAGTCCCAGTTTTGTCTGTTTTATGAGTTAATTTCAGAGCGACACAAAATCAAATAAGATCCATGAAGGCTTCACCCAGAACCTGAGGAAATGGTCATGGATTCAATTGAATTGACATTAGCCTACTGGACGTTTTAATCGAATCGCTCATGAGGAATTCGCACATATGAAATATGATTTTAGTTCTATGTTGTGCTGAAAAAGTATGACATTTAAAAAATATTTCCATCCATCCATCCATCCATCCATCCATCCATCCATCCATCCATCCATCCATCCATCCATTTCTAACACCCTTGTCCCTGGGGGTCAGGAGGTCAGGCTGGTGCCTACCTCCAGCTAACGTTCCAGGTGAGAGGCGGGGTTCACCCTAGACAGGTCGCTGGACTACACAGAGACAGACAGAACAAACAACCATGCACACACACACACACACACACACACACACACACACACACACACACACACACACACACACACACACACACACACACACCTAGCCCCTATTGATACAGTTACTCATCAGCCATGTTCATGAAATATCCTGAGCTCTGGCGACACCTGCTGGCCAACCTTCACCAATGCTAAATGTAAGTGTTCTGGGTGTTGCTTTGTTTAGTTTTTTAAATAGATTAATAGTACTTGCCACCATAAAATACAGTATTAGCAATTTTCGCTTAAAAATACAAAACATTTTAAAAATGCAATTTAGACAAAAGGGAAATCGGAACAGTTATAAAAAATAATTTAAAAGTAAAATTTGAGGTTTCAAAGACAAAAAAAAAAAAAAGAAGAAGAAATAATTGTACATTTTCAGCCTGTTCCTCTTATGTTACTCCCTCTCCAGCGGATTCTTTCGCTTTCCAAAACAGCAACTGCTACATGAAGATATCTGTTGCAGCACACTTGTAAAGTTGCTTTAGTTCCACCAAAACACACTTTATCATGTTCATAGAGCGCTCACTTGACAATCAAAACAAGATTTGCCTGCTCCAAATACGTAGCATAGCTCACAGTGTAAATTATCTAGATATCACCTGTACAATACCTGAAAGATGTAACCCGTTTGATTAAGTTTTTACTTACCGCAGAAGTTGGTTGATTTCCGTGACTCCCAGTCAAACCGTAGTGCCTGCTTTCCTACGGAAGGGGGCGCCGCAATTTGTGGGGAACCACTACGTAGTTCCTGAGGAGCGTAAGCAGCTGGGATTTGTGGGTATTGTTGTTCACAAGTTGCTTTATGACTAGAAGTAAAAAAACAAGCACAAAGTCCAATTGTAACTCCGTAAATACACGACGCGACGTATTTTATCATTTTTGTATTATAAAATACGTTTGTATTTCACACAAATAGCAGAAACAACCGGAAACATGGCGTAAAGTCCTTGATGTGGCTCGCAAAGGAACTCCATATCCCACAATTTCCATGCCGCGCGTTACCAACGCAACAATGGCGGCTTCCTCTGTCAGTGTGGAGGGTGTAATAGGACCACTAGGCAGCTGTTTAACTAAACTAGGGTTTGAAGTGCACCCTCTAAAGGTACGGTAGCGTCCTGACTAGTGGAATCAGCTTCCAATTTAATCAGTGTTTAGCTTTACTTAATTCTTATTTATATTTTGCTACATGTACAGCTAATTTGAAGCTAATTTCGCTGTACATTAGCTTGTTCATAGTGTCCTGCCTTGCTTGCTCTTATCGGAGTTTTTGTTCCTCCATGTTTGTAGGTAGGCTGGTATAACTCAGTGTTGCCTCCTTCCTTTCACCTGCCTTACCCAGATGATGCCTTGGCCGTGGTGGTGCTCAGCACTCCTGCTATGTTTGAACAAGCATTCCTGCCCTTCTTGGAGCGCAGCAGCATCCAGAAGCCATCCGACCCTGTGGACCAGTGTGTCCGGCACTGTGTCTCCACCGCAGTCTCACAGGTGAGAGTAGGAGTGAAGCAGATACAGGGATCTGGTTGTTACATTGTGTTAGATATTATGACTATTTATTGCAGAGACTCACAGCTTGCATGCCAGGTTATATCTTTGCAGACTGACTGATCACAAGTTCGTTGCCTGGCAAAAGCATTCATCCTACTAAACCTTTTTCTTGCAGTTTGCCTTACACCCAGAAAGTTGAGTGTATTTAATTGTTTTGCTAGTAGGTGAATTTTCACCTTAGTCTTGGGTCTTTTTGCCATCTTAGGACTCTGACTGTCTTCTTTGCACCTGTAGAAGAAACACCTTCCCACAGCATGACGGTGCCTCCACTGTGTTTCACCCAAAGGAATAATTCGTTCAAATCGATGTCTGGTGCTAGTTTTTCGTCTCACAAGGAGTTCAGTTTTGACGTCTTCTAAACACAACATGTTTACGTCTCTGCACACTGATCTGTTTGCTGTGTTCCTTGTCCTCCATGACGCTGTTTCTTCGCTAATGTTCTCTAACAGCCCTCTGAGGCCTTCGCAGAACAGCTGGGATTATACTGACATTAAATGACACATTGGAGGACATCAGCACTAATTTGGTTGCACTGGATGTTATCTAGTGGCATCAGAGTAACGGGCCGACTACCAATGCACGCCACACTTTTCACCTTATTTGAAAAAACATGAAAATCTTGTGTCATTTGTTTTTGCTTTAAAAATACATGCTATTTTTTGTTTATTCCCTAAAATTCCAGTAAAATACAGTAAACTTTCTGGTCATAATATGACAAAAAACAGGAACAGGTTTTAGGGATGGCAATACATTTTGCTCTTTATAAACAGACACATCAAAGCAGCAACTGAGGTGCTGCTTTGAAATAATAATTTTGATTATTGCTTATTTCATAATTGATTTCTATATTATGTCTGTACAGGCACTGACACAGACAGGTTATCTACTGCTTGATGGAGATGTTGGCAGTTCGTCTCTGGTTCTGCGTTTTGCACATTTATATTGGCTCACTCTTGTCATCTCTGACTCTAAATATCGTCTCCTTCTCTCCCTCAGAGTTTTCCAGAACTGAAGGTGGATGTGAGGTACGACTACGAGCTGCTGCCAAGCAGGAAGCCAAAGTTCTTGGCTCAGACTGCTGCGCACGTGTCTGGAGCGGCGTTCTACTACCAGCAGTGTGACGTCACAGACCAGCCCTGGGCCGCAAGAGTAATGCCGTCGATTTGTTCGTCAAAACAAATAAAGGTTTGCTGTCGCTGTTTCTCCACCTCAAAGTTCATCGGCTTCGTCTGTTTGCTTGGCAGAAGATGTTTGGAGTTTGCATTCATCCGAGGTTCGGCGGCTGGTTTGCCATCCGGGCCCTGCTGGTGTTTGAGGACGTGACGGTGGGCGCTGAGCTGGTGCAGCCCGATCCTCCGGACTGCGTCGCTTCCAGAGAAGACAGAATCAAGCTGCTGGAGGCCTTTAACTTCCACTGGCAGGTGCACAAGCCATTTTAAAGACACGCACCAAAAAAAATGAATCTGACTTAATCCAAACAATCCAAACTGCAGACAGATAACCTTTAGATAAAAGAGCAGGCATGTGACGGTTTTGCCTTCTCGGAAACTCTGGAGTTTCTCCTGTGTGCACCTAAAACATGAACCAGACATTAGAAATTGATCAGCATCAATGTCATAATCCCTGACCGATTATGATAAACTTGGTACATACCAAGTAAAATAAACGTTAGATTATTCTAAGCCATTTTTTTTTTAACGATCACATTTTACAATTTCTCTTTACCACTAGGACTGGAAATACCGAGACATCGTCCCTGTGGGACAGACCTACTCAGAGAGTCAAAAGGAATACTTCTCCACTCCCCCGGCTCAGCGCCTCGCCCTTCTCAGGGATTGGGGTCTTTTGCCAAAAGAAGAGGCCCAACCTGATCTCAGCCCACGTGAGCAGAACCAGGCCAACGGACACGGCTGACGCCTCGGCCTCCTGAGCCGAACCCTCTGCTGCTTTCATTTGTTTTCATTCTACCCCAGCTGAGTTTGAGGCTGCTGTTGCATGTTTATGTAATTTTTTTTTTTTTAAGCTCCTGGAGAAGGACATTTTTGTGGGAATGATTGAATTATGGATGTTTATTAATTAAATGTGCTCAGGTATCAGAAGACGTTGCGTCTGGTCGACGCACCTTGTTGAATTTACCAGAGGCAGATTGATGAATGCATCTGGTTTGTGCATCCAATCGAAAACCTTTGCAGTTTAATTATTGTATTGATAACTGAAAGTTTAACTTATAGAGAACTTGTCAATAGTTCAGTGAATAACGGCTTTTTTTTTTTTCTGCAGTTGCAACAATAAGCTTGACTCAAGATGGGTTATTAACTGGACACACAGCTGCAAATTTATGTGCTGCAATGTCCCAGTCAAAGTCCACAACTCAACCGAATTGAAATGCTGTGACTGGACCTCGAGCAAGCTGTGCAGAAAATAACATCTCTTCATTTCCATGGATAGAAACTCTTAAAAAAATACCTTTTTATTCAGTAAATAATGACAGTGGGAAATGTGTGGTTTGTTCCTCGGATGCTGATTTTTTTTTATTTTTTTACTATGACCCTGGATGCAAATATTACTGAAGCATAACTTCCCAATGTAGATTTTTCTGCTTACATTTGGTCATCAATTGAAGATCATGTCATTACTACTGTTTTTATTTTATCTCCTATTACACCAAATTTAGATGAAACAACGAAGCTTTTTCCCTCTTGACATCAGTTCAACCAGAGACGAAAAAACTGATGAGAAAAATATGTTTTAATGTGCTTGACTTGGGTCAGTTAAACAATATTGAGCATAAATGAACACTTTTTGACTTATATTTGCCCAGATTTCACAACACTAAGCAATACAAGAATAAATATTTTTGACAAAACGAAAATCTGCATCGAAATTTCTTATAAGCACAATTTGTCAAAACTGTCATCTTATGACAAGAAAAACTGCTGTTTAATCAGACAGAAGTATTTAAAAAGTAAGAAGCCCACACTGTGTGTACGGTCTCAGGTTCAACTGGCAGCCAGGCTGATGAATTATAGATGTGGACTCGCTCTGCTCCTCCAGGCCGGCGACAGACCGACGACTTTAAACTGTGACTAACCCCTCTGCTCTGCACCCGAGACTCAAACCAAGCGGTCCTCGCTTGCTCTGTTCGCTCCAGTCTGGTCATTAAAGAGGGCCGAGGAGCTGCAAGCTGCGCTGTGACGGGAGGGCGTTCCTGCAGCGACAGACACTTTCACGCTTGAGCCTCTTGAGTGTCAGTGTCCTCCTCTGTGAGCGCAAGACCGGGAGTTTGTGCTGCTGTCTCTGAAGCAGCTGGAAAAAAATGGTCAATGTTTGATGAACTTAAAATTTGGCTGCAGATAACGTTAAAGTTTAACACCGCAGATGCATAACGGCGTCCTCTTTAACAGATAACTTAGAAGCTTGACTTTGGTTGTGTGAAAGCTTTGCAGGTCTTTCTTTGCAACGCCTCCCTCCTTTCCTTAGCGCTTCATTGCATCTCTTCTGTTCCCCCACCCCTTCTGCCTCCTGTACTGCTAGGTCTATCTGTGTACTGAATCAGCATTTTAGAGCAGTGTGCCGCAGGCCTGCAGAAAGCCAGACCGTGGACTTAATTATGTTCCCACAGACACTCCATCTCCCCTCCTTTCTTGCCCCGTCCCACTCTCCTTCCGCCCCCGTTTTTTCTCCTCACTCCTCATCCTGCCTCTCTCAACCCTACGTCGCCTTCCGAGGATGTAAACAGTGACAATGCATCCCGTCTGGCTTTTTATTTGCAGTTTTATTGGGAGCAAATAAAGGTTTAATTGGAGGGGTCTGGCTGTCGCACCTCTAAACTGAACGCACTTAATTCTGATTGCAGTTTAGCACATGAGGAGCAAAGGGAGGAAAACACAGGTTCTTATCCCGTTCTTATCTTTTATCTTCAGTTTGTTTTTGAGCAGCTCCTCTGACTTGCTGTTCATTTTACAGAGAGGACTGAGGCCATCGTTTCACATCACCTCCCCGCTGCTTTCACAATGTGAACATCAGCAGCAGGTTTCATGAACAAAGCAAAACTTACTGATTTAGGGAGACGAGAACCACACATTTTAACACACGTAAACACAACGTTACAATAGACTAGTGTGTAACTGTGAAGTGGAACTAAAAGGTAGATTGTTTTCCTGTCAGAAACCTGAAGTCGTGGTTTTGTTGTTTGTCTTCAGGGCGTCATCAGTTTATGACTTTTACAACTGGGCCGGAGTTTACGTGTTTATCTTGACGAGGTCACTCAAGGAGCGACTGCTGCCGTTAACTTTCTGTTTTCTCTTTGACATGGAAAGTACTGCAGGGCCGTTGTTTTGTCGTTGTTGTTGTGTTTTCATGTGTGTGGATGCTCCGGCTTCACAAACTCCCAGTCGGTGGAGGCAGAAGGCTCCACCCAACCAGGTTCTGGTTCTGCTGGAGGTTTTTTTCCTGCTAAAAGGGATTTTTGTTCTCTACTGTTGATTAAATGCACTTTTAGCATGAAGTCAATGAATTAATTGACCAGCCTACTGTCAGGAGGAGCGACTGATGTAAGTTAGCGGCTCGATGCAATCTGCTGGGTTTACTTGGATATTAAACTTTTTTTCCAGTAGGATAGAAGTTTAATATCTAAGTAATCAACACGATTACTTGTGACGAATTGGGATGTTTAGAACTGACTTTGATTCTGTTTGGATTGAACCGGTGAAACATTTCGGTGTATAAATCGGAGCTTTTTTGTAAAGTGCATTTGTTGTGAATTTACACAACATAAACAATCTGATCTGAACCACTTTGAGGAATTTCTCTGCCATTTTTGTAGATTTTTGCCCAACTTTCCTTTTGAAATAGTTCAAGTTATCCAGCAAAACAAATGGAGAACTTCTCTTCTGAGCAATTAGTAACTGTTGCCAGATGTTCTCAATTGGTTGTTTATTAGAACGGACCAATAAAAACTAATACTTGTTCTGTCCGCAGGCTCACCTGGGCTGAGAATCTCTGCATCTCCTCCAGAGTGACCATATTGCTCTCAGCAGCTTGTCTAACGATGCAGCTCTTCTAAAGTTTTTCAGTCCAAACTAAGCTTGTGTGACGTTAAGTAAAGAAGATGAAGGCATGTCGATACTCAGCAGGAGCAGTTTTTGTCTTTTTTTTCGCCTCCAGGACCTGCCATTTTCCCTCTGACTGAAGAGCCTGAGGCGTTTTGGAGCAGCTCCATAGCAAGTCCTGTAAGCCTGACGTGAAGCGGCGCGCTGCTGCTGTTTGAACCTCAGCGGCCGCTGCTTCTCTGAAATCTAAAGAGAAAAACGTCACGCCTGCCCCGGGGCTGCATTGCTCGCACGCTGCAGCAGAGCGATCTGGTGCCGAGAGTCGGATGGAAACGCGGAGAAAGACAGGATGAGTGGTGCTCCGCGGGGTCAAGGGTCAGTGAAGCGGCGCCGTCCGCCCACAGACATCGGCTAACGAGAGGAGAGGAGAAAGGCCGGCAGCAAAGCAGCAGCAGAGGAATTAGGAGCTGAGCGGAGGAACACAGTGAGAGTGTGGCTGAATATTCAGACTGCTATTAAATTTTTTATTGTATTTCTTCTTCTCTTCCTGCACCACAACCATCGGTGCTGACTAAGCAGTCTCAGATGTCCCCCTGCAGCCAGACGGTGGCGGTTTGGGGCTTTCAGAGTGAACCGGGACGGGAGCGCCTGGAGAGACAGCTCATTACCAACCGGCCTCCATGGAGTTTAAAACCAGAAGTGCTTTTGTTCCTTCGACGCCCACAAACACCGAGCACATGTGATAAATAAAGCATCGGGTCGATTAGGGTATCAGTAAATCAGAAAACGCCAGCGGGCCTTTTTCCTCTCAGCTGCTTCTCTTCTGGTTTTCCGAGCCTCACAAACAAACACTGAACTCTCCAGTTAAAGTTAAGCTAATGTGGCAGGAAGAGCTTTTCCACATTCATGCAAAAGACTCTTATCCCCATGAAACGCTGGCCAGTTACTCAGTGTGAATCAGGTAATGTAACACCCCCTGTTATTTAATAAAAGGGACCTGAACACCCACTTAAATAAACTTTTCTCAGGTTAACTGATATATTTCAATGCTTATTTTTCCTGTAAATCAAATATATAACCCTTTCCAAATGTTCTCACTCTATGAGCTATGTGTATACGATGTGTTTGACTTGGTGTTGTGTATTTGTTAAATAAAATACACTGAGTTCTCATGTAACATTTTTTTTTAAGGGATATGAATAGTTTTGCCACCTATTCACGAGGTGTCATTTCCTGTTGCGATCTGCGGCCGACACCTGACACCATACAGGTGTAAGGCTCTCTCCATAATCCCCTCCTTTAGATGAACTTAATTCCCCTGGGAACGTGAGATATTTAAATCCCTGAGCTGCAGAATGGAAATGCAGCTCCTGAGGAAACACTGAGGATGTGTGTGTGTGTGATTTTTGAAACGAGGAGTTGATCTTACCTGTTTGTTGTTCTAGATTTATAGTTTAAGTCACATAAGGCCTGCATGGGATTAAATAAAATACAGCCTCAACAACAGAACTATGCCACTATACAGGCATGGTTCAAACATTATTATTAGTTTATTTTTTGGAGCCTTCCTGTAATTTTTGAATTTTTATTACGAGGCAAAAGCTAATGTAGGCAAGCCAGAAGCCTCTCGCTTCTTTCTGCATGGTAACAATGATCGCATGGCTTATGTGTGTGTGTGTTTGTGTGTGTGTGTGTGTGTGTGTGTTACATTAAAGCCTTCCATGGCTCCACTTCTCTAAGAGCTAATTTATAGCCGTGCATTGAGCATTGCATCACAGCTGCTGGTGAACTCTAAATCAGTCACATTTACAATATTGATTCCTTATTGCTTCTCTCTGGAGCACAAACAGCCAGCGGCCAGGTTCACATCGTCCATGCAACCTTTTTATGCCTCTCTCGCTTTTATTGCTCTTCGTTTCCTTAACCCTTCAGACAGCCTCTCTTTTGGCGGATTGTTATTTTTGATTCTCGCCGGTGGGCTGTAACCCCATTTCTGTAGTACGAGAGGATCAATGTCGCCTGGCCAGGAGAAGTGCTCAGCGCTCAGGAAGTGTTACAACCAAGCCTCGTCGCGCCCCGCTTCCATAACTGGACGCAAAATGGCCTCTGCCAAAGTGAGAGACCGCAGAGGGCTGCACTCTCTGGGTTTGCATTCTCCACACTGGTTTCAGCCTGCAGCAGAAAATGATGATGAAGCACAGAGTTTAGCTCAAAGCATGAGGTGATAAATGTGTATGAGTATGTGTATGTTTACCACATTAAAATGATGGTGCTTGCATCAGTAGATTGATTTTTTTTTTTTTCCTGCATTTTTAGCAACATCAAAGTAAACTGCTTGATCATAATGTAGTTGTGCATTGACTTGCATAACTACATCACGACCTTTTTTTGTCCCGTGATCAAACCTGAATATATTTTATTTGGATTTTGGGAGGGACGTGCGTATTTTGGAAAGCTGAAGAAGCTTTCATCTTTTTTTTTTTCTTCTGCAAGTTTTTATTTTTATTTTTTTTAAACAAAGCAAAGAGGTGAAGCAAGCATTTATATTCTGCCCAAATTATACTAATACCTCAAAACAAAACATGGTGGAATTCCCTGAGTTAGCTGATAGCGTTCACCTGAGTTCAGTCTCAGTCTCTCATTCTGAAAATAGAAGGTCACAGCTGACAGGAGAAAGACCTCTGGAAACTCTGAGGAGATGCAGAAAATCGCTGATCAGACAGACCAATACATCAACAAGTCAATTCTTAGCTGTGCGTTCTGTGAAAGTCGCTTAAATGGAAGGAAAGTCGCCAGAAACCCACAAGCCACAGAGAGGACAAACAAAACTCTGGTCAGATGGAACCGAACTGAAACTTTTTGGCCAGCAGGCGAAACACTTTGTGTGACTGGAAACTATCAACAGCACAGTACCATCTTGAATACACAATCTGCATTGGGAAACACGGTGGCGGTAGCATCATGCTGAGGGGAGGATTTTACCCTGCGGGGAAAAAAGGAAGAGTGGAAGAGTTGCACCTCGAACCTGATCTCGAAGACAATGAAAAAACACAAAATCTTACCAAGGAAATTCTTGTGCTGGAACTAAACTAGAACTTAGCGAACTTGGAAGAAGACAAAATTAACTTAGAAAGAACATTTTAGCAAGATATAAGATAAATAATGTATTGGGGAAGTAATATTTTTTTCAGTCTTAATTTCAAAGTGCTGTATTTGCACTAGAAACCAGACAAAAATATTTGCTAATGGTTTGCGTGTTTGCGGTGCTTGCAGCCGCAGCTGCAATAAAACGATGTTGACCAAACCGTATTCACGGTCAGGCTCACCCCAGGACCGGTGATCCTGTGTGACTGGTAGCTTAGAGTCACTGAGCTAAGTAAATTCATCCCGTAACGAAGAAGGTTCACAGGTCAAGTCTGATCCAAGAAATTGAGTGAAATATTCATGGGCACATGTGGAACTTCATCTGAGGAGGCAGGCAGAGGGCATGGGCTTCGCTTTCAAACCCCTCAAGTGCTCAGAGCACCTGCCTGCCGTCCGACATCCTGCATCGGTAAGTGTAATGAGAGAACACATGAATTCATTAAGCTCAAATTGACCCGCTATGACGAGCAATTTAGTCTAAAACACACTCAGGCACCTGCGGGAGAGAGCAAATTAGCATTTTAAATGGGAACGATTATAGGCCAGGCCACCGAGTGTGTGTGCGCGCGCGTGTGTGTTTGTGTGTGTGTGTGTGCGTGTGAATTCAGACACACAGACATCTCCTCTCTCCACTCTCTTACTAGAGCAACATATCACCGTAGTTTGCTGCTGTCTAAAATATTGACACTACATAATGCTCTCCTCCCGCGCCTCGCTCTCTCTTTATAAATAGAGTTGCCGGCGCTGAGCGCAGCTGGAGAGGCCTTCTCTGAGCGCTCTGATCTGACACAACACAAAGAAAACAAATGTGCATCGCTCCCGTTTATCTGGCAGGCCTTGCAGGGAAGGGAAGGGAAGGCGACAGCGTGAGCGTTTTTAATCACATTATTGGGTTTTCTCAATAAACTTCGGTTTTATTTCGTCGTCACTTCCTGTTCAGTGGGTTTCAGGTTGCGTTTGCCTGTTTCTATTGGTCGTCATTAGCTGGATATTGTTTGGTTTTAGGTTAGTTTAAGTGTTTTTTCACACGTTGGTTCATTTTTAAGTGCAGAATTCAAAAAGGTCAAAGTGTCGCATTGTGATTATTTACATATCGAATGGAGCGGGAGCTCAAGAGAAGGTAGCATTTTCAAAACTTGCAACTTGATTGGTTGGTGACAAAGTTTTTCCTTGCACAGTATTTCACCCTGGCATGCAGGGCATTTAAACCGTGTTCAGATGGTGACATATTATTATTCATTGCAAAAGACCTCAATGAAATATTCATCCGATTTGAAAAATTAAACCAACAGCCAGCAATGCATGTTACTTACTTGTTCTAAACTATGCACAAAAAATAAAAAAAAAACCCCCAAAAACCAACAAACCTTCGTTTTAGAGCGAAGCTCAGATGTTCTTCATATGTCATGTCTCGTTCTGAGCTGTTGGGATTCGTGTGAGGAATCGACTTTGTAAATCCTCCAAACGAGGCTCAGAGCGGTTTTTCATTTACTCTCGCACACTTTCGGAGCTCAGTCAGGCTGCATCAGTCTTGTGGAGGGCTGCACTCATCTGCTCTCCCCTCACTCGCTCGCTCACAGCTCTCATGTCAGATCAATAGCGGAGCGTCTTGGTGAAAAGAGAGAGGCTATTTGGAGGACAGGAAAAAATTAAATTACGCCTCTTCTGCTCCGATCGCCTTCTTCCTGTGCCTCCCTTCCTTCGCTTTTTGCATTGATCTATAAAAGGCTGTTTTTAGCTGCAGGCCTCAGCATCGCTGACCTTGCTTCTGCAGATTTGTAAACCCGCATATTAGGCAAATGCTTATTCACACTGAATCATCTTGTAAAGTTTCGAGTAGGTTGATTAGTGGGTACAAGACAGATGATGGTAAAAAATAAAAGTGTAGCATTTAATCTCCTGGTGATCGATGGAGTATTTCAAAGAAAAGAGCCAAAGTTCAGGAGTGTTCTGGTGATGAAGTTCACCTGAAAGCAGATTAAACTATCTGCATCCTGTGTGTTCTGTTGGGTTTCCCCACAAAACCGGGTCTCCTCACACGCCTGTTTGGTCCATCTCAAAGTTAGTTGGCGTCACTCAAAGTTGCCGCACCGTTTCTTCTCACTGTCCGGCGTTTCTCCCGAGGGGAGTCAGACAGCAGCGTTTTATCGGGAAAGGGCTTCAGCAGGCCATCCATCACAGCAGCACCACAGCCACAGACGGACACGCGAAGGGCTGAGCCGGCACTTTCTGGGAGAAAGGACAAGTGAGAATTTATTTGTGTTTTCATTGAAATGCATGAATTCATTTCTGAGAGGTCAAAACCGTCACAGTACAAAGAGCAATGCAAAACCTTTAACACAACTCTGGATTTTTTTGATTTTATTTTGATTTTTTTGGTCTTTTGTATGTTGTTTCTTTGATCTTCAATGTTTTTTTATAGCTTTTTCATGAAGTAGAGTAGACTAACACACAGGGGTGCATAATTGCAAAGTGTAAGATAAGAAACATGGTTTTCAAAAACCTTTCAAATTAAAATCAGAATAAAAGCCTGTTTATGTCAAAACTTTGTAAAGCTAATTTGCTCATCCAGAGACTGAAATGTTTGCTCTTTCCTATTTAGATTTTTTTTTTTGCATAGCTGCTCAAGCTGACCAGCAATTTTGCACACAAATTCTTGGCTATTCTAAATCTGGTCTTTGACTGGGCCATTTTAACACTTTAAGACATACTTTGTTTGAGCTAAACCATTTTCCTTCAGCTCTGGTATTTCTGTTTTTTTTTTTTTTTTCCTCATGTTGGAAGGTGAAGCTCTCCAAAGTCTCTAGCAGCAGGTTTGTCCTGCATTTGGCTCCACAACTCGGACCAGCTTCCCAGCCTCCGCTGGTCTGACTTCCACCGCCATGTTTTAAGGTGGACCAGCATCTTCATCTTTTCCAGTGACGGTTTTTCTACCGTCGTGTTTTGCATCTTCATCAGAAAGTTTCATCTCGGCCTCCTCTAACTCTTGCTGTGACAAGTGTTCGCAAATGACTTGGAGCCGGTTTCCTTTCCAGCCTTTGCTCTCTCAGTTGTGAAGAAAGTGGGCGGCCATTTTGAGTCAATGAACTAAACTTCTCTGCAACTTTATTTCTGAGCTGCTCGTCACGATGCTGTTTGATCACTAATGATCTCTGATAAACTTCTGAATTACACATTTTATTTAGGGGCATCAGAGTTAAAAAGGACTGAATGCAAATATACCTTCTTTTTTTTTCTTTTTTTTTTTAGATTTTTACAAGTGGATTTTTTTTTTATAAAACACCGGGCATTTGAGACAATACTTAATGGGATGGAGCTGATCACAGGCCAGCCTAATGAAGCATGCTCCCCCTCATGCAGGTCGGCTAATTCATGACGACATGGTCCTAATTTCTCATTTAGAAAGCAAACTGCAAACACAGCCTCTCCTTTCTTCTTTTCCCACACAGGTGTATATTCGGCATTTATTCGATTAATAAAGAGCTGAATTCATATTGCTGGTAGGGCTTCGACCATGACTACCTAAATAATTATCCAGCCAGGCTGGGTTCTGACAGCAGCTCAGCAGATCTTTTTTTTATTTTTTTTTTATTTTAGCCGATGATTCGATCTGACACCAAAGTCGAGGAGCAGAATGACAGTTATGGCTCCTGACTAAGAGGAGGGCGATGGGGAGAAGAGGCGACAAGAGCGGGAGAGTAAAAGACGCGAGGCCTCATTAAGGGCACATTTAGAGGGAACGATCGTGATCTAGTCGTTTCTGAGAGCGTCAGCGGGTGCGTGCCGGTCAGAGCAGCTCTCTGAAACCCCTGGGAGGGTTAAGTAAGGAAACAGAGGAGATTAAGGTGGGGAATTCTCATCTAAGCCGTCCAAATCGGGAAAAGTGTCGACAAGAGCCGCCCTGCGAGGGGACGACGGGGAACAGAGGTGGAAGAGACAAAAAGCTGTCGGACAAAACGGTGGATTTCACTCTGGGAGTGAATGCAACATAAAAAAAGAATGATGTTTACTTTGACGTTATTAACAGTTGTCGATGCAGACGGGGGGGTTAGAGAAAGGGGCTGGTGGCAAAAAGTGGAGGGTGGGATGGTCCTGAGGGGCAGTTCTGTGGTAATGAGCTATTCGTCTCAGAGGAAGACGAGCTCTATTAGAGGAACGCTGAGCAGCTATTCTGAGGTTTAATCTGCCTTTTTCACCTTCTCCTGCAGCTCAGCACAGATTCAGGCTCCCCACCCTGACCACGCACCAAATGTAAAGCATGAGAAGCACTCAGATTGCGAAGAGAGGAGTCTGGGGAAAGTGCGGCTCGGTCTCACAGGATCGCTCAGTCTGCGTTTGTTTTACAAAACATGTTTCCTCTCACTTCGCTTTTTATTGGTTAGCTCTCATCTCTTTAAAGATTGAACTGTGCTTTATTCGTCCACTAAATAAGGACTCAAACGCCGTTTTCTGAGGACGTTCAGTTCTGCAGGGACGTTTGGAGTCAGAGAGGAGGTCAGCGGGTCGAGGTCAGAAAGTCAGCGTAGTAATGGAGACTGTTCCCATCACGGATCTATTTTTGTTCCAGGCTTCTCTTGTCTAATTATTAAAACAAAACACGAGTCCTGTTATTTTAAGGAACTGGAAGATTATAATTATTGCTTAACTTAAGAAAAATCCCGGACAAGCCCCCAGATATCCATAGCAGCCCTCTGCATATTTTGCTGTCTGCATGGCATTTCAAAATAAGAACATTGCAGAGCTTTTCAAAGATATTCAGACCCTTTAAACTTGTTTACATTTTGTTATGTTACAACCACAAATTTAGCAGACGCAACTGGAAATTTATTTGACTTTAGAAACGGCTGCAAATTGTGTTTTGGGGAGACGGGTTTGGATTTATTTGTTTATTTTACTTTTTAATAATTGAATGTTTTACACAAATTCATAAGTCCACATGAGATGAGTTGCATAAATAGCTTGGGATATTGTTTATGAAACTCAGCAATATTCAAGTCAAATTCTTTGGAAGCAACATGAGGTTATTGGGGAGGGGACAATAACCTCCCCAATAGGTTATTGGGGAGGGACTTGTTTTAGTCCCTCCCTCTGCCAGCTTGACCGGGTGACACACTGAGTTGTCAGGATCGATTGAGGCTCCTCTGAGATGGCAGCAGAGACCAAACGTGGCACCGTGTCGCTCCGGAGTGCCGCGTCTTCAGCAGAAAGTCAGTTAAACTGATTAACGAAGCAGGGATGCAGCAACCAGGATTCGAGTTTCAAAATCTCAGACAGAGAGATATTAGACTTTAAACCTCCAGCCGCCCGGCTTAACCCTCACAGCTACTGGGTGCACAAGATTGCCTATCTACCTTCCTCAGCTGTGACCCTATTTTTCTACTTATTCCTACATTAAATTCCAAGCGAAGATGGGCCCCACTGCAGTATCTGACCCATCCTGGCAGAGGTCACATTCAATAATAAAACTGCTGTTCCTGCCAAAAAAAAAAAAAAAAATTAGAAGAGGTTGCATGAGGTAAAGCAGAAAGATGACGAGGATACAACACGAGTAAGGAGGGAGGCAGAGTGGAAACTGTGGTCAGACGACACGCCAGAGGCATTTGTAGAAATAAAAATAAAAGATTTTAAGAGGTGGAAAGATGAGATATTAACGTAAAGAAGGGACAGACATTTGAGATCTGCTGCAGGATCATTTCCTGTTCGGGCTTCCTTCAGTCACTCCCTGTTCCAGTGCCAGGGCGATGGTGCAGCGGCTAAATCAATCAGCTCTCTATCTTGCTGACAAGGAGGAGAGTGTTGATTTACATCACTGCAGGAAAACAAGGAAAGACCAGTTAAAACAGCACATCTTTATAAAAGAGGATAAACCATGATATAACTTAGTTTTGCAGCATCTTAAGTGTAATAAACTGAGTCAACATACTTTATAAAATGTTGTGTTTTTGCAGTGATACTCCACTTCAGTCAGTAAAATATCTTGATAACTTTATTGGGTCTTAAACATTTACGTTCAGAGTTTCGTCTACAGCCAGTACTTGTGATTGTAATGCGATAAAATGTTTAATACAATGCAAATGTACAAAATATCATTTGTGTTTTTTACTGTGACTCTAATCATCTCATCAGCAAAGCGGATAACAGAAACGAGGCCACTGAGTATACTTTACTGTATTTCTGTTCTTTTATGGACAAATAATTTATTCACTAAGCTAATCTTGATATTATTGCATGGAAACTATCCCAACAACCATATATTCCTTTCTTTTCTTCTCTCAAAATGCCACTTACGACTTTAATGCTCGTAAGAGCAGGTATATGTGCACCCTCATAAAGTGGGGTCACGCTAAAGGCTTTGCAGAACGTTGCACCTTCTCCTGCACATTACTCCACACATCGTTTACACCACTTAATATAAATGGAAAGAAGGATTTATCTGCGCCATAACTTTACTCACCGCAGCACTATCATCAGGTCTGAAATGAGGGGATGTGAACCGGAATGTTAAAAAGTTTAAATGGTTGGAAAAGGAACAATTTGCAAGGGGGGTTGGGGAGAAAATGTTCCTGCTTTCCCCTGGAAGGAGGTTTTTGTGCAGGGTGTCTGTGAGATGATGGGATGTTTTACTGACTTATTGCATGAGGTGGGCTCTTCACGGTCCCGCTCCCAAATTGCCCACGGCGAAATGAAGGGATGGGATCCCGACCCAGATGCACAGCGCAAAGTGATTTGTGCTTTTAGTGCAGCAAATGTCTTGGTGTCAAGACAAAAAAACAAAACAAAACATAACAAAAATCGGATTTGCCACCTTACAGATTTCTTTTGCTCTTTTGCTTTTTGTCAAACTTAATGGTTTGAAGCATTTTGTAATCTCAAAGATACAAAATGCATTTTTCAAATGACAAAATCATTTATTAAAGGGGAAACAAAGCTATCCACACTAAAATGGAAGTAATTATCCCACTTGTTAAATCAGAAGTTAACTGTAATAAACCACATTTTTTAGCTTTTGGGGGGCTAATTACTGCCAGACCTGCAGAACCATGAATTTCTCAAACAAAAACCCTTGAAGTGGGTCACAATAACACTGAGACGTTAACTTCTGTGTGTCTGGAAAACAACGGCAGAGTCACAACTGAGGGTTTGAGACTAAAATGAACCAAAACAGAGAAATATGACACAGTGGTGAACTTCCCCAGGAGTGGCCAGCCTATCAAAAATACTCAAGAAGTTTGTCCACGATTCATTTAGGAGATCAAAAAGCAACCCGGAACAACATTGAAAGCCCTGAAGGCCTCGCTCTTGCTTTCTGAACGATATCTGGATGATCACAATGACTTTTGAGAATATATCCTGTTGAGTCTTTTTGGAAAACGTCGATGAAACAGTGTTTCAAATAAACCAACGACAAACAGATGGCTAAACATCACCACCGTGTTTATCTGCGGTGTGATGACCTGGGTCTGCTTTGCTGGTTCAGGACCTAAATTATTTTAGATTGTAGCTGGAGCTATGACCATGATATCCTGACAGGGTGTCCTATCATCAGTTTGCCCTTTTGACCTCAGAAGCACTTGGATTGTGAAGTAAGACAATAAAAACAATAAAAAAAATCAAATTTTGATGCTGTGATATGTCCTTAAAGAGGCTGTTCCTGTATAAAAGCCCTTCAGAGTGGCTGAAATCATTTCTACAAAGAAGAGTGGGATTGTTTTGTTTTCTTCTTAACAAAGGAAACTGTCATTTAAAAACTGTGCTGGGTTTTTTTTTTTTTTTTGGTCCAATTTCACGTTTTTATGATCGGAAAACGTTCAAAAGCAGAATAAGTCTGCGAGGGCGAAACACTTTCCTCACCACAGTGTTTGCCTGCCGTCCCTCTGTAGGTCTGTCTGCCGGTTTCGCTCGGTCCATTCTGCAGCCTCTTCAGCCTCCCTGCATGGAAAAGCTGCCGGGAGAGCCAGAGCTTGGAGATCCAGCAGTTTCAGGGGTTGTGTGATGGATTAGAGCTCAGTCCCTGCCAGTGGTGTTAGCGCAGCGACTGAGCACTTGGCAGAACAACCGGTGTCAGGGGAGGAGGGAGAGGAAAGAAAGAGACAGAGGAGAAGTGGAAGACTGCTACTAGCCAGAGAGAGGGTTGTGAGGACAGATAAGGAGAGGAGAGAGCAAATATCCATGAAAATGTTTCACTTACATCATCAGCTGGTTGCTAACAACATCACAGTTCCCACCATGTGCAAATATGTCGACTCTGTCTCTGTCCAGTTTCAAAGGAAGTGGAGCTTGAATGGATATTTTTTAGGGATTTCTCTGAAAATCAACTCTAGACAGCAAGTTCAGCAGAAACACACAAAATGTTGCAAACGATTGGCATCGTTGCTTCGAGTTGTGATCTAAAGGACTTCATTTCTGATTTCACTGATGTGGTTAGGTCTGCAGCAGTGAGACGTGAAGACTGTGGTCGTAGTGAAAGAAGCCGGTCAGAAAGGCCAGCAGCTGGAGTGCTTTGCTGCAGTTCAGCCTTTAAATGTGAAGCAGCAGCAGAGATGTTTATGTTTGGCTTGACTCAGCTGTAACCTGAAACTGTTCTGACACAGTTGAAGGAGACTAAAGCTGTTTACACTGAAGCTAATATCTAACAGCGGATTATGTGTAAAACCACGGGTGTAACGGCACAGATAAGTCACGGTGAGGTGAGGTACCTCGGCTTTCAAGTCACGGTTCTTTTAGACCGAAAAGGAAAGAAATACTCAAGTTTTCCCTCTCTCTTTTCCCCAAATCTATTGTTTCTAATTAAAAATACTGTAAAAACATGTCAAAGACCAGGAGACAAAAAAAATAAATCATCCTTACTATGAGAAGATTTTGACAGGTTAAGCTACGAACGACCAACCAGGTCACTCAGCAGTTAAGTTAAAAAAAAAAAAAAAAAAAAAGATCATTTGTATCCTGTTTGAGCTGCAGACCATGTCAGTTTTGTTCATTTGAAACGATTGAAACTGAATTTTGTTCATTTCAGTCATTTCAATTTTGTCAAATGAGCCAAATTCATATGCTTTTTGAGTCATTTCAAATGACTTTTGTCATGATTTCACTTCAAATGAATCAAAAAGACAAAATTACCATCTTGAGGAAGTCATTGCTCCATAAACATGTTGTTCATTTTCTATGGGTACAGACAACTCACTAGGAGTTTGCCAGCTGTATTTTGAACACAGCGTTACTTTATAGGCAGCAGATGATCACTGATAGTCGCCCGAAGATCTTCGGTGTTCATTTCATGGGACTTTTAGTTCATGGCAGAGCTTGTCAATTCAACAAGAGGAGCAAAAACAATTATGAAGCTGGAGCCTGGTTGCAACGATAACAAAACAAATGCATCAAAAGGATGATGGGCGTGTACTTGAATGTTGACCAATTTGCAACCACGCAGATCGAAAAAAAAAAATGGCCCTTTATGTTTGTGACCCATAGTTTCTAACCAGGAGGAGTTTTTAAGAGATATTTTTGTAAGTGAAGCGGCCAGCTGACTGGCAGTGTGTAGCAGCCAGAAGTTGTGAAATGGGGAATCCAATCTCTCCAGTACTTTCTTTAGCGTTTCACAAATGGACTTTAAAGCATAAGAATAACAGAAACTCCTGGTGAACCTTGAGGCCTCTACATACAGCTCAAGTCTGTTTTTCAGCAAAAGAGGCTAAATACAGAAGCATGCCATACTTTATAAGATTTTTATTTGTAAAACCATGTTTTCTTTACCTTTCACTTTACAATTATGCACTGCTGTTGGTCTGTCGATGAGAATCCTACTGAAATAATTCGGCGGGGTGTGGGAAAGTTCAGAGGACACGAATACTTTTGCAAGGCACTGAAGATACGAGTTTAGCAAAACACTTATTTCTACATTACAGTCATTTCACAGTTGTGAGCCAGAGGACTCCCTCACTCAGTCACGGAGTTAACCAAACCTGCTTCGTCCCTCTAAAGCCCCCAGGAGTCCGACACTCAGCTTCAGTGAAACCACAATTATTCGGTAATTTCTTTATTGCTCATGATTCATTACGTACAAAACTAAAGGAAAATCTCAAAGAAATGACAGGGGGAGGAACAAAAAAACATATAACAGACTTTCTCAGTAGGTACAGAAGGTCAAATTCTGTGTCAGAAATCCCGCACGTAAACACACACACACACACACACACACACACACACACGCGCGCACACACACACGGTGAGAGGACGGTAGGAGTCTTAAAGGATGTATGAAATCTGCAGCTTTAGCAGCGAGCCATCACAGCACTCTGAGTTCTAAACAGTAGGTGAAATGATATCTTCTCCTGCATGTATACACACACACACACACACGCCAACACACACACGCATGCACGCACGCACATACACAGTATGTGTTAAGAGATTACATGTGGAGGGGAGAGGTTTCAAAGCAGCTCCTGTCTCTCATTCATCACTTCCTTGGATCAAGGCAAAGATCAACACCCTCAGCAATGAGTGACTGACTGAGCAACAACTTCATTTTTTTCATTTTTTTCATTCCTCAGCAGCAAAGGCTGTGCTCTTAATTCTCAAAATGTGCAATATTCCTTCGAATGAGACAGTCAGCCATGTAATTTTTCTCTTGAGTTAGAAAAATTTTATTTTTCAGAACGACTGGTTAAAGGTGGAACTGGCCTGCTGCAAAGAGAAGAAAGTCAGTATCCGCTGATACAACATTGTCTCTCACGATAGGTGATTTTCAAATACTTTTTAAATTAGCTAATTTTTTTGTCATCAACAGATGCACACAGTGGTGGAAGACTAAAGTAAAATATGGATTAAACACCCGCTGTGCTTAACAGATTTACTGCTCTAGATTTTCAACAGGCTAACTATTTTTAAAATCCCATGAACTTCATAACAGTAAATGGAGAAAATGGCTGTTTTTCATGTAAAAAGGTCAAATAAAAACATCTTGGGCTGCAGGGCTCAGAAACAAGTTTCTTAACTCCCTGTGAAATCACATCTTTTTTACTCAAAGTAAGATGAAAGTTAGAAAATTTTTTTTATTTGATTTTTTTTGCCCTGTAAACTGGTCCCAGTCATAAACTGGTTCCAGTGCTTCCTTAGCTCCCGTTCGGTCCCAGACGATGTGTCAAAAACTCTGAAACCGAGAACAGAAAGATGTTTAGTTTCCTGCAGTCAAGGGAGAGAAAATAAGGATCTCTGCTTTATGGCATTTATCGTATTGTTTATCTATTATTGTGACAAATATCTTGTCTTTATAAGAAGTTTGATTTGTTGATGTTTTAAACCACAAAAAACTGTCCTTATTGTCGGGAATGTTATTTTTGACATTTTCTCAATTACTTGTTAAGAGCACGAATAAATATCAATAAATCTGAAAATATGGTTAAATGCATTTACTGCCTGCTGTTGCAAATCACACGACTGGTGTCAGAAAAAAAACACATTACAAATGGGTGTGTTCTTCAAGAGCAGCGTTTGTTTTTGTGCTGCGTCATGCTTTCAGATCTACACGGTAACCGAGAAAAGCCCAAATAAATGGTTCTTATTGTCACGTTTATCGATGATGTCACAATAGCAACACAAAATATAGTGATAAAAATGTTAGTTTTTATCGCCCAGCCCAACTCGGTTCTTGTGGAAAATGTAAAGACCTTTTAGTGTCTTTATTACGTTAGGAGAAAAAAACCCATTAAAATCATATTCCTTCAGTGTTAGCAAGTGATCAAATGAATCACTTGCCATGGAGCTTAAGGAGGTCAATGCACTAACAAACCATTGAGACCATTTATTTATTCATAAATGATTATTAATAAATCCCTCTGTTCATTCACAAAACCTGTGAAATAGTGTTAATATATTAATACAATGAGCTGAGGACAGCTGTTCACTGACACTGATAACATTAAAATGTTTTTATGCATCGTGATCCTCCACAATGTATTAACTGGATGAGACGTTTATAATGACGTCCCATAATAACGGCGACGTTGACCAATTTATTGACGATTTTGATGATGACACTGAGCAAAATGTAATCTCTGTTACCGGTTTCACAATTTGAAACTGCCTTGTCGCTGAAATGTGCTGCGCAAATAAATCCGATTGATCGATTGACGTAATGTCAGGTTGGCTTTCGGGTCGTCAAAGTAAATCAACCAGTAAAGAACAGCTTTGGCGGGAAAACGCCTGTGACGGAGAGCCTCACTCTACGAGTTCATCGAATTCTCTATAAGTCGATCACCGATCGAAGACGTGTTTCTCAGAGGATCGTTTGAGACTTTCTACACGTCGACAAACACAAACCCTCATCCTTTAACGTCCGTGGTGTTTTTACTCTGTCCTCTGTTCGGTGCGGCGACATGTTAGCGCCGGTTAAAAATCGCTGCCGTCGCCAAACCGCCGCTCTTTCTGACCTGCGGCACGCAAGCGACAGCCGCTCTCTGTCCGCTGCACAGCCGTCGCCGGCACCGCACTGAAAATAGTTACCCTCTCCAGACAGGAAGTATTGTTGTCCTCTGATAAGTACCGACATGCTGTAGCTCAGAGGTCGTGCCCTTCTGTGCCAAATGATTGTGATGTAATATAAGACGGACGGACGACGCTTCAAGCTTCCCTTTGACAAAAACGATCTGATAATGACAGCATAAAGATTTAGCTGGGGTAAATTATGAGTCCAGGTGTGTCTGCGTGCGTGTGCGTGTGTGTGTGTGTGTTAAAGCTGGTGATGGCGTCAGATTGAAGATGGAGGGGAGGATAAGAGGATGTAGTGATGCATGGCAAGAGAGACCAAAACAGGAGTGTTAATGTTCTCGGGCCCGCGGCTCTGACTTTAGCTGTGCCCTTGAGATTCATTTTGCATGTGCTGGATGTGTGTGTGCGTGTGTGTGTGTGTGCATGTGTGTGTGTGTGTGTGCATGTGTGTGACTGCTGGCCCGCGTGTGTATCAGCAGACAGCGAGCTGATTCCTGTGCTTGACTTTGTGTCGGATAAGGTGCGTTACCCTGATGACTAGTTAACCCGCCGTTGTAAATAAATCTGAAGCCACTCATGTGCATCAGCATCAAAAGACGCCGCCCGAAGCCATAAATATACACCTGCGTGTGTTCACCGATACTCGTTGACACACGCATCGAGCTCCCTTGAGATTTATCCTTTAAGCGTTTACGTTCTCAGCAAAGGACAATAATGCAGCCCATCAATCTCCCAAGTGGCTCAGCGTGTCGTTCGGAAAGAATTCACACTTCTGACATTGTCTGCGCTCTTCTCCCCGCCCGTCTCCATCAGGAAGTTTGTCGTTCATCATCTCAGAACTCCGGGCCGTTGACGGACGGCTGGAGGCGACGCGGGGAGGAAGAGAACGGGCTTTTGATCGTCTTCCGTCCATACATCACTCGCCCATGCTGCTCGCATTGTGATCGCTCTGACCCAATTAAAAAGACTCAGTCGAGCCGAGCACCAACAAACACTCCACTTTTGGTGCTCCGCAGTGACCTTGAATGTTGTCGTTCAAACGTATCGGCGACATATCGGCTACGATTTTTGCAAATCGTGGCGGTCAAAAATAACAAGCACTCTCCTACGGGTGGGTGACCCATTTTTTAATCAGTGGGTCAGATGATGTTTACAAACAACACCCCGGCTTAACTGTGGTCAAATCTGTGGAACTTGTCTGACAGCATGAAGTAGGCTGAGAGATTTCATGCCTCGGTCTTGATGGGCGGCGAAGCGGCGGACATCGATCTTCCTGGGAAGGGCATCACAAACCAGAACCAAAACCAGAACCAAACATAAAACAGCGGTGAATCTTCCCACGAGTGACTGGCCCATCAAAATTACTTCAAGAGCGCATTGACGACTCAGAGAGGTCACACAAGAAGCAAGCAGAACGCCCAACACACTGCAGGTCTCACTCCACTCAGTTGAGAGGACATGATTGAGTCTTACATTTAAATGTGTTTATCTAAAATGTCTTAAATTAAATTTTAAGCAATAAGTTTGCCTTCAATATGTGAGTCACAGGTCTTAAATTTTGCATGTTCTTTGTTTGGACGTCTTCATTGCGTGACACTCAAGACAGTTGAGGCTACCGCTAGTTAATAGCAGCTAATTCAATGCTAACTAGCTTTTTTGCATCTCTCCTGGGTAAGTACAAATTTATCGCCAGTTGACTGGATGAAGTTTGGACTTTTCTGTTGAGTTGAAGGCTTTAAATTTTATTCATAATGGTCTTCAAATGTCCAAGACAGATGTTGAAATCTGCAAAAAAAAAAAAATAAAAATCCGGATTTAACAATAAGAAAGTGAAACTAAGCACAAATAAACAGCTTAGACCAAAAATAAAACAAAGGGAAAGTAACTAGGGTGGTGGGGTGGCTTTGTCAAAGTCCAAACTTACATAATATCCAATTGCATGTTGTTCATGCATTAAATCCTTCAAATTAATTAGAAAATGCACACTAAGATGAGAGGGCCCATATTTCTCCTCAGTGACTTCCACTTATCACAAACACTAGATGGCCCTTGTTTCCAAAAAGAGATTCACTTTCCTTCACAATAAAATGTGCCTGAAACATCCATCCATCCATCCATCCATTTTCCGTCACCCTTCTCCCTAACGGGGTCGGGAGTTGCTGGTGCCTATCTCCAGCTGCGTTCCGGGCGAGAGGCGGGGTTCACCCTGGACAGGTCGGCAGTCTGTCGCAGGGCAACACAGAGAGACAAACAGGACAAACAACCATGCACACACACACTCACACCTAGGGAGAATTTGGGAAGGCCAATCAACCTGACAGTCATGTTTTTGGACTGTGGGAGGAAGCCAGAGAACCCGGAGAGAACCCACGCATACACAGGGAGAACATGCAAACTCCGTGCAGAAAGACCCCGGGCCGGGAATCGAACCCAGGACCTTCTTGCTGCAAGGCAACAGCGCTACCCACTGTTCCACTGTGCAGCCTGCCTGAAACTTAGAATAAAAAAAATAAAATTAAAATCGTTTTCTCAGCCTTGTGCGTTCAGTGCAACGTGAGGTTAACCAGTAGGGAAGACCAGTCACATTATATAAAGTCATCATTAAGTGCTTGACTGACCAAATCCGTCTTATTACCATCTTCATGTGCAGCCACCATGAATCTGTCCCACTTCTATAACTCCAGCGTCTTAGATATGGTTGCTGCATTGTGGCGAATCTTTAGGTTCGCAGTGAAACCTAAAGAAAAGCCAATGCCAGCGTACTTGGTGTCCACTAACGAAGACTTTGTCTGCCTTTACAGCGGACAAATTAAAGCATGGATGCGGTGGCAGATCTACTGATATTAGCAATGAAATGGATGATTTCAACTGGGCAACAGAAATCTGTGTTTTAGACTTGCCTTTTTATGCAACGCCTTCCGGAAGAAGAATCGAAGAGAAACATTGAAGAACCCTGCACTTAATGTAAAATATTTATTCAGGAGCATTTTGAGCACTCACTAGAAAATAGAATATTTGACAGACAAGATACAAAAGGGTTTTTAAGCGCTTCAGAAATATTTTTAATGTTGACCTGCTTCACATTTTCCTATCAGAGCTGACAGACTTTTAAAAAGTTGTGTCGACACGTCTGGGCTGCATCAGGTAGTTTAAAGTCTTCGATATTTAGGGATGGTTTAGAAGCAGATAAGTGAAAGGAAACTGCAGTGCGGGAAGCTGGATTAACTGATGCGATGCTACTTGACATGCTATTGGCTGCCGTTTGCAAAGCGGCCAATGCAGGGGCTGCATTTTACTCTCACTGGTGCTGATTGGCTGGACCCCAGAAAGCTGAAATAAGAAAGACTGCTGCAGACGTTAGCCTCTGTGGTCGAGCTAAAACGGTTTCCCCTGCACGCATTGATGCATAATGAGGTATATTTAGCGTTGAACTGTGAGAACAGCCAAGCGTTTCTAGTCTCAACTCTTCCTGGAGTTTAACTATTTGCGGCTGGCTTTGGTCCCTGACAAGGGAATACTGATATCCACTATATTGCTGTAACTTTCAATTGGTTTTACATGCACGGCCTATTTATTGAATGTGTACTTGGGAGTCCTAATTTGGAGTTATAAGATTCCAGCATGTGGGTACAAATCAAATGCACCATATAAACCTGCCACCAATCAGCCAAATGAAACCCCTTGGAGCACCGGAGACACGACTTCCTGCAGGGTTGCCAACTCTCACAACGCAAAGTTTTCTTCCATTTCTAACTCTGCCTAGATAAATCTCATTCCAATTAAGGAGATTTTAGTGGATGTTACTCTAAATAAGGCAGACTAGCACTCAAAACTCGCCGGGGTGTTGCTCTCGCATCTCTGACATTCGATTCCCCAGATGACGATTTTGTAACGTTCAGCTCAAACAAGGTGACACGTTCAAGTCACGTACAGTTTGCGACACTGCGCAGTGTGCTCCAAGCCTCGATTTCTCAAACGGCCACTCGAAACTCTGCAACAAGCCTGTAGTCACGCCGAGCTGAGAAGAGCGCTGAAGCTTCACTCTGCGGAGCTCAAGCACACTGGAAGATCAGCCCGAAACCAGGATTATAAGTGATGTCAAGCTGCATTGTTAGACACCGGCAAAGCTTTCTAGAATCCAAGATGTTTTTACATTCAAAAAATGTCACACAATTAATTCTGCTAATATCTCTCGTGTGTGAAGCCTGCATCAGTGTTTTGTGTTTTTCTTTTATTGTTTTTTTTCACTCAAACCAGCTGTCAGTCAAAAAGGCTACAAAACCAACTAAGCAAATAATCTCTTGTTCTTTTCAACTTGTAGCTGAAAAGAACAAGAGCATTTCTTATGTTTGACAAAAGAAATGCGGCTGCAGAACTCCATCGATTGTCAAACTTTGAAACTTTTCATGGGAAGTAACAGAAATTTAGTTACAAAAAAAAAATAAAATAAATAATAATAATAATTCATGCCCGTATGTGATGTGGTTTCCTTAAATGAACCCCGATTTCCAGTTCATCCCCGTGATTTCCCGTGAAAAGTTTGCAGTTTGAAATATTTCTAAGATCCCAGTGGACGGTTTCTGATTGCCCTTTGACCTCTGCAGCCAAGATAAAGAACAGAACGCGTTGGCTTCTGAACGGCAGGGCCCTGAACTTCCTGTTGCTTGTGTTTCAGTGAGTCGTGAGTCACTTGCTTTAATGTACAATCACACTACTGAGTTTTCTACCTATTTAATTATGTGCCCCCAAAATGAGTTTTTGCTCCATGTGGACAGATTTCGTCCTGAACACAGAACAGCTAATGTCGACTACTTCAAGTGAAGATACCGTTTAAACACTGATATGAACAAGTTTCCCTGTTTCCACTGTGGCAGATTTAAGGCATCAGTCTTTTTTTTTTTTTTTTTCTTCCTTTTTTTGTGAACCTCCCCCTTTTTTTACCTTTATTTTTCTGAATGAAGTGTATGCGTGTGCTTGAATGTGCCACTCACACAAGGTGTCGGTAAAGAGCACTTTACATCGCATGGAGGAACTTGTGGTTGTATGTGCAGGGTTATTGCTCTCAATAATCTCAGAGGTCGATCTGTTCTCCTAGCTCGAAGGCATCCTTATTGCTGTCTCTGATTGTTTCTCTCTCACACACACGCACGCACACACACGCACGCTCACACTTAAAACACACCCTTTTCGTTACGTTAAAGAGCATTTGCGATATCTAAATCTGCAACAAGAAGAGACAAGCAGATCTCAGTTTCACAGCGGAGGCTCGTCCCTCCTCCGTTTCCTGTCCTCCTTCCCTCCAAGTAGCGCTTCCGGACGCCTCTCCGTGGCGGAACCCGTCACACCTGCATGTTGGGTTTGCTCAGGTCCCCGTTGCCCTGGTTCCCTCCTCCGCCGCTCCCGTTCATCGGCCCCCTCTCGTCCTCGTCCTCGCTGTCCAGCTCCTCGCTCTTCCGCTTGCTGTAGCGCTCGTACAGCACCATGAGCACGCCCATCACCCAGGCCGACACCGTGCCGGCCGAGAAGATGACGAAGCCGATGGCGATGAAGAAGAGGTAGTCCCAGTAGCCCAGACCCTGGTGGCAGTCCGCCCGCAGCTGCATGCCGACCTCCGCCAACCGCTGGCCCGCCAGCTCCGGAGGGTTGTAGCAAATCGTCTGGCCCTCATCTGGAAGTGGAGGAGAGATGGGGGAATTCATTAGCAGGGATATTGCATGGAAGAACGTCAGGGCTGAGAATAATGAGTGCATATGGTGGAGGATGAAGGGCAGAGTGTCAGAAAGGGGGGGGGGGAAGGACAAAAACATGTAATTGCTTTGGAGGAAATGCCGGCGGCCATCAATAACGTCCACACAGACGCTGCCTTCAACAATGCACCGATAACCTTCCTGATAAAGGATCCCAAAAGCCGATGACATATTTCCTCTGAGTAATAAGCAAAAAAAGACGTCTTTGGCCGAAACATTACGATGCCGCACACACCGACACGTGCATTCAAGGAAAGGTGACACCAGCCCTCCCTCTCTCCCTCGTCCCGACAATAAACACCAACAAATGACTCTGCCGCTGTGGAGAGACGAGGAGACGAATGTTTTCTGTGACTAGACATCTGCCCTCGTAACGAGGAATATGATAATCGGCCCAACTGACGGCCGACCACACAAAAGACGCAGAATTATTGGCATGAACAGAACACCGCGCACGGTAAAGGCTTCATTCGGAGGCGGAGGGGCCGGCGCTCGGCGCGTAAAGGTTACAGCAGCCAGACAAACAGGCTTATGGGATTAAAAGTGTTTCCGAAGAGCTTATCGGGAGCGCCGATCAGCATGCCAGAGTCAATACGCCTTTACGCTGACGACACCGTTCTGTTCTTGTAGAGATTTTGTTCATCATTCACTACAAAAAAATAAACCAAAAGGAAAACTTTTTTGTCTGCTGTTGACTTTAACCCCTTAACTTTCATGACGCCAGCGACCCGCTGACTTACATGCGAAGCATTTCGAGGACGACGGGTAAAGATTAGCTCTTTGGTTTTTAGACGGAGACAGAAACGGGATTCTTTTTATAACTCAAGCTTCCCACTTTTCACAAGCAGAAAAATGATAGCAGCATTGATGGTCTTTGCTCTGGATGATGGCGATGTCTTTCACAGCTGAGCTGCCCACTCCATCCAAGAAACTATGTGTCATTCTGTCTCAAGATTCATCACTAAAGATCGCCATAAATGCATGTTACATAAAGGCAGATCTCTCTTGGGTTTTTGTCTCTGAGAGATCTCAGTCAACAGTTAAAAGTCGAAGGTCAAGACAAGGTCAGGAGGACAGAGAACCTTTCCTCGGTCAGCCGGTCCTGGAGCTGGAAATCACAAACCTCCTGATTTGACTGCAGGAGACGTTCGGAGTCTCTGCGGCGGGAGTTCACCGCTGCAGACAAACACGGCTGAGTTTCCTTCTGAGTCGCAGAAGGAAAACCTTTCTGCATCCGTAACGCGTCAGATTCGGCATCAGGAGCTAAAAAGTAAACATGTAACGTGACAAAGACCTTGGGAGGAAGGAGAGGGGAAAACCCTCCAACCAAATGGAAGCAGCTTGAAAAATGCTGTTCAAAAACATATTGTACCAAAAACCAACTCAAATTCTCCACCCAGCTGCAAAAAAATCTGCTTAAAAGCTGTGAGATCTCACACGGTGGAGCCATCAAAGGTTCATGTCGATCAACAACACTCAGCCTTTTTAAAGGGCAAGCAGATTTGTTGTTGTTGTTTTTTTAGATTATTTCAGCATGGATTCCTTTGCATGTCTACTGAAATAGCAGGAAACTCAGCAGTTCGTTTTGTGACGGGATACTGTTAAACTGAATGCTATTATTGTTTACTGTCGTCTTTTTAAAATGTGGTCTGATTTGGAGCTTTTTCTCCACAGATCGTTCCTCCACTGAGATCTGCTGCTGCTGGACGACAGACCAGCTAACAAGGCATTTATTAAAAGTAACAAAATGAAACAATGACCCGGGCTTTATGGAGCTATTCACAGGTAAGTTATCCCACCACAACTCTGTCTATGGTTTTTATGACGTATATGCTGAACAAAGAAAAACCACAAACGAGTGAAAAATCTGAATAAATCTAAAGAGGCAAGAATTCACTCTAGGAAGGCGACTATAAAGTTAATTTGCATTAGAGGTGGCTGGCTCGATCCAAAGTACAAAAAATATTGATATTAAGTTGGTTTCACTGTAGATTTTAAAAGGAAAAAAAAACATAAACGATCAGGAGTTTGACGAGACATCAAACAAGAACAGATAGCCTTAGTACAGATATCAGTATCGGTATCGGTATCAGTGGAAGTGGTGATGTATTACTTAGTATCGGATCGACACCAAAACGATATTTCACACACTTCGACTTTGTGTTTGTGTTTTTATTCTTGACATTTTCAAACAGCAGAAAACTAAAAAAATAAAATAAAATAAAAAAAAACTAAAAAAACCATACAGACATTGCAGTAAAGGTTAAATATTCCCCACTGAACTTTAAATTAAAAACAGGGTTTGTCCTGAGCTTAATCATGCCAAGTTTATGCCGATTGGAGTGACTTCTGCACCATCTAATAAAGGAAAGAAAGCAGGAAACGCACTTATCAATCAGTCCATTTCCACCAGTCCTGCTCCTCCCTGCCTCTTTAATTGCCTCGTGCTCCAGAAAGGGCAGATTTTTCTCTCCTTCCTCCAGCTCAGAACAATGAGAGAGATGACAGAGAGGAGATAGAAAAACGAACAGCGGCAGCACTTTTAAAGATGAAAGTCCGGAGGCAGTGGGGACGGAGATAATGACAGACGGCGAGAGAAAACAAAAAACTGCTAACTTGTGCACAGATTTGAAATATTTGCATCCACTCGCTTTTAAATCAAAGCGCCAAATGATGAGTCTGATTTTAGGAGGAAAGGCTTTTTTTTTTTTTTTTTTTTTTTTTGGCAGAAACTGAATGGATTACCTTACTATCTTAATGAACCAGTAAAAAGTCCCGACCACAAGGAAGGGAGCGGCAGCGAAAGAACAGCAGGATAGGATCTGTACTTGTCAATCTACCGGGCCTGGTTGATTTTTATTTATTTATTTATTTTTTTGGCAGCAGCTGCAGGAAACAGACTAAACAATTAAAACCCATGCACACTTTACAAATCTCTATCTGCGTTATTCAGATTCAACCCCTGAGATAACCTGAGACAAGACAAGATCCATCTGATGATGACGACGATCAGATCAGCGCTACGTCGGATGTGAGGATTAAATGTAACAAATTAGCCAGCTCGGTGGTCCGATAAGCTATCTCCAAGCCCACCGGAGAGAATTTCCACAACACATCTGCACAGCTTTGATAAGGTTTGTTTGATCGATACGGACGCAGCAATCGCCAAAGGATTTGTCTCGCCAAACGTCTCCTGATGATGCTTTTCATGTCACGCGTGCAGCCGGACCTCTGCTTCTCAACACAGCAGCTGAGACGTGTTTGTGTTGATCTGACAATTGTCCCCAGTGCAGGTTTTGAAATGTATATATTTATATATATATATATATATATATATACCAAGAGCGTTCACAACACTTTAAGCTGCTGGGGAAGCTTTTAACTTTATTTTAAGGCATTTTGTGGGATTAGTGATTAGGCGTGCGTTAAGAGGTTGCTCTGCAGTAAAAGTTCAGATGAGGATATTGCTGACAGGCAGCGGCAGTGTGCGACCCGACCGAAGTGGTGGTCACCTCATCGTCCCCCCGCCCCGTTTTTTGGAATAATTCAATACAATTGAACAAATTTGCTCACAAACTCAAATAAGTTCCTTTCTTTTCAGCTGTTGTTCGCTATTTGTTTTCACCAACACATGTTTTGATGTGTCTATAAACTCGCCGCATGTCACATTTTGCAAGACCCTTCGTGTGTTTAACGTTTTATGTTGCCATCTAAACCAATGAACAAGCCTAAAGTCTGCCTTGCTGTTGGGACAGAGTATCTGAACCCAAAACCATCAAAAGTTTGATTCACTACACAGTCTGATCACCTCAAAGTGGATAAAAAATTGAAATGATTAATTAATAATCTTATAAATAATAAATTAACAAATAATAAACTGAGGAAAGTAAGTTAAATTACCGTGCTGTTGGGGTTTTGTCAAGCATTCAGCATGCTGAGGTGAGTAACTATCAGTGGGAATGGGGCCCATATATATATATATAAAAAATAAATAAATAAATAAAAATTCCCTTCTCACCCACCGCGGGTGGTTCTTATCCTCTGAGCTCGGGTCCTCTACCAGAGGCCTGGGAGCTTGAGGGTCCTGCAGTATCTTGGCTGTGCCAAGGACTGCACATTTCTGGACTGAGGTCTGATGTTGTTCCTGGGATCTGTTGTAGCCACTGCTCCAGTTTGGGGGTGACTGCCCCGAGGGCCCCGATGACCACAGGCACCACTGTGGTCTTCACCTTCCAGGCCCTCTCCAGTTCCTCCCTGAGGCCCTGGTATTTCTCCAGTTTCTCGTGCTCCTTTTTCCTGATGTTGCAATCGCTTGGTATTGCTACATCTACCACAACGGCTTTCCTCTGTTGTTTATCCACTATGACAATGTCTGGTTGGTTCGCCATTACCATTCTGTCTGTCTGGACCTGGAAGTCCCACAGGATCTTAGCTCTGGCATTCTCCACCACCTTTGGGGGTGTTTCCCACTGATCTCGGGGTTTCCAGTCCATATTCTGCACAGATGTTTCTGTACACTATGCCTGCCACTTGGTTATGTTGTTCCATGTATGCTTTCCCTGCCAGTATCTTGCACCCTGCTGTTATGTGCTGGACTGTCTCAGGGGCCTCCTTACACAACCTACACCTTGGGTCTTGTCTGGTGTGGTAGATCTGGGCCTCTATTGCTCTGGTGTTTAGGGCCTGTTCCTGGGCGGCCATGATGAGGGCCTCTGTGCTGTCCTTGAGTCCAGCTTTTTCCAGCCGTTGGTAGGATTTACTGATATCAGCCACTTCGGTTATTTGCTGGTGGTACATCCCATGTAGGGGCTTGTCCTCCCATGATGGTATCTCTGGCACTTCAACCTCCGTTCCCTGTTGTCTGAGACAATCACTGAGCACATTGTCTGTTGAGGCTTTGTCCCTGATGTATTTATGGGTCTTAGTTGTTTCGTCCTGGACAGTGGTTCTCACACTCACTAGTCCTCTGCCTCCTTCCTTGCGGCTCGTGTACAGAGTCAGGGTGCTGGATTTGGGATGGAACCCTCCATGCATTGTTAGTAGCTTTCTAGTCTTAATATCTGTGGCTTTTATCTCCTCCTTTGGCCAGCTAATTATTCCAGCAGGGTATCTGATTACTGGCAGGGCATAGCTGTTTATCGCACGGATTTTGTTCTTGCCATTGAGCTGGCTTCTCAGGACTTGCCTTACTCGTTGGAGGTATTTAGCTGTTGCTCCTTTCCTTGTGGCCTCATCGAGGTTGCCATTTGCTTGTGGTATACCTAGGTACTTGTAACTGTCCTCTATGTCTGCTATTGTTCCTTCTGGGAGTGAGACCCCTTCTGTGCGGATCACCTTCCCCCTCTTTGTAATCAGCCGACCACACTTCTCTAGTCCGAATGACATCCCAATGTCCGTGCTGTAGATCCTGGTGGTGTGGATCAGTGAGTCGATGTCTCGCTCACTCTTGGCATACAGCTTGATGTCATCCATGTAGAGAAGGTGACTGATGTTGGCCCCATTTTTGAGTCGGTATCCGTAGCCAGTCTTGTTGATAATTTGGCTGAGGGGGTTCAGGCCTATGCAGAACAGTAGCGGGGACAGAGCATCTCCTTGGTATATGCCACATTTGATGGACACTTGTGCAAGTGGTTTGCAGTTGGCTTCAAGGGTGGTTTTCCACAGCCTCATTGAGTTTGCAATGGAGGCTCTCAGAGTCTTGTTGATGTTATACATCTCTAAGCATTCAATGATCCAAGTATGCGGCATTGAGTCATAGGCTTTCTTGTAATCAATCCAAGCCATGCACAGGTTGGTGTGTCGGGTTTTGCAGTCTCGGGCAACTGTGCGGTCTACGAGGAGTTGGTGTTTGGCTCCTCTGCTATTTACACCGATACCTTTCTGTGCCATGCTCATGTGCTTGTCCATGTGTTTGCTTATCTTGGCCGCTATGATGCCTGACATGAGCTTCCAGGTTGTGGAGAGGCAGGTTATTGGTCGGTAGTTGGGTGGGACTGGACCCTTTGATGGATCCTTCTGGATTAGGATTGTCCGCCCTTCAGTTAACCATTCAGGGTGAGTCCCACTTTGTAGCAGCTGGTTCATTTGGCCTGCCAGTCGCTCATGGAGGGCAGTGAGTTTCTTTAGCCAGTAGGCATGGATCATGTCAGGCCCTGGTGCTGTCCAGTTTTTCATACCTGAAACTCTTTCTTGGACATCTGTCACAGTGATGGTTACCGGGGCTTGCTCAGGGAGGTTGCTATGGTCCTCTCGTAGAGAGATAAACCACTGTGCATTGCTGTTGTGGGACGCCTCCCTTTCCCATAGCCAAGCATCTCAAGGATCACTGATGCTGAGTTGTAGATCAGCTCATTGGTTTCTGTTATGGTGTTGGTAGGGATCGTTCTCAATGCTGCATTCACATTCTCAATGAGACTTTCTGATGGTACTTCACTCAGCCGTTGTAATTGGCGCCGGGGAGGCCTGGTTGTCATTCGGGTCATGATTCTCTCTCTCAGGTCAGCAGCTGTCTCGTTCAGCTCTGATTCGCTCACTGGGGCCGTGTATATGTATATGTATATATATATATATATATATATATATATATATATATATATATATATATATAATATGCCTTAAAGTTCACTGTCAAGTGACATACATCGCAGGTTGCCGGGGGAGTTGGCATTCAAAGGCCGTCATGTCTCCATTCTTTTCTGAGTCTCTCTGTGCATCGGCTCATACGGTTGTCAGTCCACAACTCTGAGTCACATGTTGTGATTTAGCCGATTCTGTCAGTCTCAATAACCTGCCAGGCTTTCTTCCAAGTCAGGTGTGAGGATTGTGCATTATCACTAACACAGCATCATGTTTGGAGCATGTTTGGAAACCTGCTGCAGACGCGAACATATTTGCAGACACGTCCCTCTGGATATTTTTTTACTTTTCTCCTCTAATCTCTCTTTCAGACATAACATTTTCAGCTTTGCTCAACATTTGTCGATTTATGTCTCTTTTCAAAAAAAAAAAAAAAAAAAAAAACCACCAACAAAAGCCAGAAGTGATCTATAAAACAACTCTGCGCCATGATTTGCAGCTGCAATTACTTTAAGCATGCTCTGATAAAACCCCTTTATTTTGTTTCACAGGCTCAAGTAAGAGTTTATAAGGGAAGAAACAATGATCAGTCAAACCTTACGGATTGTCCTGCTGCCATAACTCTGCGAAATTAAATAAAACAACATCACAACCGATAAATTAGCTGCAGAAATCCAATAATACAATGAAGGCAAATCTGTAACGTCGACAGGACTTCCTGACGACGTTACAGGCTGAAAGCACTGGCTGCAGAATAAACAGAGAATGACAGCAGGATGTTGCAGCGTTCAACCCACAGATCTCTGGACCGAACCGCTGATATGTTTGGGTCAGACGGCTGAAACTGGAAAACACTGGTCTGTTTTCAAATGTCCTGTTTGCAGAACAAAGTGCAGAAGGTAACTGAAAGTTTTACTGAAAGATAAATAAGCAAAAGGAACTAAGAGGTCTAAACCCAACAGCACAATGAGTGCAACATTGGAATTAATGAAGAAGCTAAACACAAAGGAATGAGCTTATATCGACAAAAATGAGCAAAACTGAGTATTGCAACACACAAAACAACTTTAGTGACAAAATGGTTCTGCTTAGCTGATAAAACATATTTTGCTACATGTGCTGTGCAGCGTTATTGACAGGATGCTGCATTCTTCCTGAAAGTCAATACAAAATAAAACGGCCTCCTAGGGTAATTTTGGAAACAAAGGGACAATCTCAGTCTTTAAAGCCCATCCTTGTGAGCTTCCATTGATTCCAAACATGTCAGATGAAACGGCTGTTATCCTAAACAGTGGATAAAGTAGAAAAATAAAATAAAAACGAGGCTGGATTCCAGCAGTTTGGCTCGCTTGAGAAACCCAGCAGAGAAAAAAAATGTCACCCTGCATATATAGGTACACCGTGTCTCTACTCAACATTCATGGCTACATTTTAGAGAAAATTTATGACTGATTGCTATAATCAGAGATAAGAGAAAATAATGTGCGTATTACCGGAGAACACAGGAAAAAGGTGGCAGTCAGGATGATTCACCCTCCGCTCCGGCATTTTCCACCGTCGTTTTCTTTGTCGCACGTCCCATCACTCAGACCACTCAGACATTATTCTGGCACAATGCCCTTGACATTTTCAGTTTGCCTCTGTTTTTTCCGCCGCGCTCACTTTTTCTGCTCAGTCTCGTCTTCAGTAACGCATGCTCGCATGCACTCCCTCCCCCCCCCCGACAAACTCCCAAAAATCCCACGAGTCTTCTTTGGAAATCCATTGTTTTCAATACAGGAAGTCATAAGGTCAAAGTTGTAAAAATGCCAAACTCAAGACTGCATCTGTTCAACTGAGCAGAACACATTTCGTTTTTGAACAGATGTTTGATCTAAAAGCAGAACTGTGTAAAATATTAAACGTGCTGAATATAAGAATCTTGATTTGCTCCTTTTTTTTGTTCTGTCCTCAAGCCTTTTGAGCCGAAACAGATTAGCTCGAAATCTGTGCGTCACGCAGAGGTTTGCTGGCTGATCCTTTGGATTTTGAGGTCAGTTACCGTGGAGGCCTGGTCTGCATGGTCAGTGAACGCACCACAGCGAAGAGGTAAACAAACAGCAGGACAATAAGCAGTTCCTCTGAAGGCGGTCAGGTAGACATTGCTTATGACAATATCAGCCCATCTTAAAGTTAATGATTACTCATATATTTTTTCATTGTCTCGATCTGAATCACATGATCTACAATTTTCACATTGACGGATTCTCAGTGAATAAAACTTGAGAGACGAGAGAGGAGCTTTAATCTCACACCTGTGAGCAACATTTCCTTGTTTCTTAAAAATCTGTGAAGGATCCACTGGCGATAACATGGTCTTACAAAAAAACTGAAATTGCTGCACATAATTTTCCCTTTAAAGTCTTCAAAAGGACAAAGCAGAGGAATCGTTGCAGTCGTTTGTTAACATTTCTGATATTCACTGGAGTCTCACTTCCTGTGTGAAGGTATCAGTCTGAATGAGCAGCAGAAAATTTCTGCTGCGTTTCTAGAGGTTTCTTGAATCTTTTCTGCTTCCTTTGATTTCATTAAATAGAGTTTTCATTCTTCGCCGACAACTTGTTGCTGTATTGTGTGAGACCAGTTAATGCTCAGGTATGATGCATTCTCTGTTCGAGGGTGTTTTTTTTTTTTTTGTATTAACTCACTGATTAACAATCAGGTCAACTGTGAAATCCGTCTCTGTCCAGAATAAATGTTAAGATCTTTAATTCAGCCATAAATCGGTAAAGAACTGTTTGACTTTGCGTCTCAAAAATTGACAAATACCACAAATCAGAAATCAGAAACTGATCTGTATCAATGGAATCGTCGTATTTCTAGTTTTCTGAACTGTTCGCTCTCTCAGGACGGGGACTCTTCCATGTGTTTGTTACTCAATTTCACCACCGCCTTGCAGCTCATTAGGACAACTTTTAGCTCTCTGCATACGCAGCAATTCATGACACTGTAAAAAGACACAGACACCCCAGAAGCAAACTACAGGATGTTTTTAGGTTAGGGAGAAATATACGGCAGACAGAGATTTAAAGATGTACAAAAGCGTGTCTCTCCCCACACCCTATAGCCCCCGTTTGTTGCTGCAGAGTAGCAGGAACCTGCAGTCTAAAATCTACAGCTTCTGCATGCTTACTGCACTGCAGTTTCCACACATCCTCAGCTTAACCTGCATCCTGGAAAAACCCTGCAGCATACGCCCGGGTCGGGAAGCGTCGTGGCGTTGTGAGATGTGGGGGGGAAAAAAACTCTTAACGTTTCCAAACAAATGAATAAATCTGCACAAACATGGAGAAAACTGTCGTGTTATTATTGGGTATGGACGCTGAAGCGTCTCTAGAGGAGGACAGGAAGCAGGCTGCCGTTGAGGTTTGTTTTTGTGATGAAGACCCTCGCCGTCCTGACGTCGGCATGCAACAAGGACTGTGGCCACGCAGGGCGGAAAGTGTGGAGAAGCCTGGCGCTGAGAGTGCACAAAGCCCTGCGGCTCAGTGACACCATCAGTGCCAGGGGCTATTAGGATAAAAATAGTACTGCAGGAATTAAATAGCAGCAATAAGAGGAAAATACACAGAAAGCATCTTACTGAGCTCCAGACGCATCAAGACACTGACGGCACAAGCAACCGCTAGAATAAACAGAGCTTTAAAGTAACTGGTGCATACAAGGTAAACACAAACGCTCTCTATGCATTTATAAGTCTGTAAGTATTCTTTAAATACAATTTTTTTTTATTATTATTATTATTTTTTAGAACCACAAACTTTAAAGGGGCAGTATTAAGTATTTTACAGACTCAGTCTCATTTCATAGCACAGTCAAGTGACGATGTTGACTTCAGTTGTCATAAAAAGTGTTGTACATATATCAAATATGACTTAAAAGAAATCTGACATCATAGCTTAACACCTTGAAATTAGGCCTCTGTCTCTTTAAGAAACTCTAGCTCTTCCTGAAACTCAGCCTTCAGGAAGTCATCGCAACATGGCAACATATTAAGTCTTTCACATCATTTTTACCAGCGTTTCTCCAAGAAGCAGCAAATGAAGAGCTCAGCTGATGCGAACTTCCACCAAGTGTCTGCTAATTGCTGCTTGCTAGTCTGAAGGAGCTGAGTGGGGGAGTCAGTTTTACAGTATACTGTCCCTTTGATGTACTTTGCTGAGATTTTAGGTGACAAAATAAAACCAAAATCAGATTTTTTAGGCCTGCATGTGAAATACTGTGTATTTTATTGAAAAGTAAACCAAAAAAAATCATGCAGGTTTTTTCTCCCAATTCACAGCTATGCAAACTCTGTGTTGGTTTATGAATGTTCTGATAAGGAACAGTAAATGTGCGATTCAACTGTGTCTGCTGACACAGACACAACGTTCGAAAGCCTGGATGTGGAAACAAAATGTTTCACCTTCAAATAAAACTAACAGTTTCACTGGAAAACTGGGAGATATTTTCTTTTACATCGAGGTCTTCACCAAACTTTTTTTGAATAATTTTTGCTTGTGTGAGTGACCTCTGGAGTTGGACAAAATACATTCAGACACGTGTCGATATTTTCTCCAGCTCTTCTCTCACACCAACGTTTTGGGGAAATACAGTATGAGAAGAGCATTAAACTATATATTTTTATCTTTTCTCCATTGTGAAGTAAATCTTTTTTTTTTTTTTTAAGTCTTTAGAGACATTGTGATGATAAAAATGAATGAAAAGCAATCTACAATATTTACATCTTTTACAGACCGGTAGATCATTAACATTGGAGGCAAGAAAGACAACGTTCAAGGATGCAGCTTTCAACAAAAAATAGCGCAAAGATGGTTAAAAACAAAAACAACAAAAAAAAAAAAACAGCCTGTTCAGTAAACATTTAAACGTTTAAGTTTCTCCACTCCACAGAATGAGAATCTGATGGTGAGAAACGGACGGGGAGAAAAATTCATTCTGAAAAGTAAATTACAGTTTGTCAGTCTTGCATTGTTTTTATATGTTTGTTAAGTTTCTGCTATGCCTTCAAATTGAGTATTTTGTAATGAACGACCTTCTGTTTCCCAGGGGTATAACTGTGGCGTCACGCAGGTTCACATCACATGAGTCCCGGTAGGTCCAAAGATCTCACTGTTTCCCAGTTAAAAGCGACATTAATCCAGCTTTTGATGGCTGACAATGGCTGACCTCTTTTTTTTTTTTTTTTCCACACACCTTCCTTCATCCCACAGATGCAGCATTAGTCAGATTACCGACGTGCTGCTCTCCATCACCTACGTGATCCCTACTTCCTCTGATTCGAGAGATCAGATGCAGCGACAGAAAGCAGAGCGGGTCAAACAGAGACACACCGAGCAGTCTTCTTCTGCCACTCTGTCTCCTCTGCTTTATCACTTCCTCTTCTTCCAACTCTGACAAGTTTTGCCCTCATCCTCCACTCGCTGCTACCCATCCTCCTTTCTGCTCTTCACACTCTCCTCTCTCATTTCCAGTCCCATTTCGCTGTCGTCACGCACATTCCCGTACACACACACACGAACACACACACACACACACACACACACACACACACACACACACACACCGCCACGTTGCGCATCCGAACTCCGGCTCCCGTGCCGACACTCCTCGGCAGCTCAGGTGATCGCGTCGCAAACGCGCCCACGCCACGCATCACATCAGTCCTGGTTTCAAGTTCACGCCGTGAAATGCGCCGGGACATAAAAATATATGCAGGCTCCCAGCGGCTGGGCAGGCCGGCTGAATTTGATACGGTTCTCAGCACCAGATGGGTCTGAAGGAACGGTTCCAGCTGATGAATAATAGATCATCTACCTGTATTAAAGTGAATCGATGCCTGCTTGTCATAATGAATGTTTGAATGGGCCGGAGTGACAGATCTGGGGCACAGCTAAAGGTAACTCCTTGTTTGTCCCTTTTTGTTTTCCTTGGCTTCCTTTGAAGGCCAGAGACCTGCTTTTATTCACACGATTTTTCTTCTTCATCTCTTGCTGCAAAAGTTTTATATAATCTACAAATTCTTTGGAAATTTTATGCATTTTTCCTGTCATGTAGCTCGCTGTTTGTCTTTTATGAATATTTAACTCCTGGACTGTGCGTGCTCCCCGCCAGCTCTGGCTCTTTGCCCCTCGCTTATGAGCTGTCCAGGACACCAAGGGGCAGCCAGAAACGCTTTTCCCCTGCGCAAGGGCCGTCACCTCGGTAACGCTGCCAGCCCGGCGTCAGACGCGCGTCGTACGTCCTGTGCATTTAAAACGACGCACTCATTAAAATCAGCCTATACTGTAAGCTCAGTGAGTCATTCAGCGACTCTGTTACTTTATAATGCGTTACATTGTGACAAGAAAATGTAAGTTTGCTCTCGACGCCAGGAAGGAAGCGATGGGGGAGAGAGCGACCAGGAAGGATGAACACACAGTCCGACTTTAAGTGGACAAAATTTTACTGCTATGGTTCAAACGCAGGTGCCAAAGTGGAACAATACATCACCTGCAAAGTGAAAAACTAAAACACGGTTTTCCTTTTTTCTGTCTTTAAAAATAAAAATCAAATATGCGGGATTCCAATTTATATCGATCCCCCTTTTATTTTGGTTCCCCCAAAAAACTCAAATCTAGAGCACCAAATTTCCCTCAGAGGCCATAAATAATTAATAGAGATCACCGGTGTGTAATTTAATCTCAGCACAAATCCCAGCTGTTCTGTGAAGGCCTCAGGGTTTTGTTAGAGAACATTAGACAAGAAAAAAAAAAAGACATGAAGACCAAGGAACACTTCAGCGATGTCAGTGATGGAGGTACAGAGATGTTTAAACATCCCACAGAGGGCTGTTCAATCCAGGATGTCACAACTTTCAGCTGTTCATGCCATGAAATAGTCTTAATAAAAGTAAAAAAAAAACAACATAAAAAACAATATGTAAAAGAAGACGCTTTGAGCTGGTGAGACCAAGGCATAACTTTTTGGTTTCCAGAACACAATGTGAGGTGGAGAACCATATTCCTAGGCGTCCCATCCCCACTGTTAAGCACGGTGGTGGCAACATCATGATGTGGGGACACTTTTCTGTAGCCGGGAAAGGAAAGCTGCTCATGGAGATAAACACAGACCTAAACACAGAGACAAAGCAACACTGCAGTGATTCAAATTAAAATGCTTTGATGTGCTGGAATGGCCCAGTCAAAGTCCAGACAAAAATACAATTGAAAATATGCAGTAATATTTGAAATTTGATGGTTGCAGAAGCTCTCAAACCAATCTGAGTGTGCATAGGCAATGCTGCAGAGAGGGAGCGGGAAAAAAAAGTGGAGAAATGCTTCCAACCACATATGAACAGCTCAGAAGTACACCGCACCTTTAAGATTTTTATCTACATAAACCATTTATCCCCTTCACATGTCCTCTTGTTTTGTAAGATTCAAACCAAACACTTCCTGTTTGTTTCCCCACATTCAGACAACTGAAAGCAGCTGCCAACCTCACCGTCCTGAAACCAAACTTTTGACTTTGGTGATTTTCAGAACATGTCAACTTTTCTTGCAAAAAAACAAAAAAAAAAAAAAAAAGAAGAAGAAATGAATCTCACAGAGCTCCCACAGAAACACACAAAAACTGCATCAATGGTTGAAAATGTAATTTAGGTTCAAGGGGCGAATGTTGAGCAAGGTCTAGTCGTCTCCCGGAGCAGATATGAGCCGTTCGCTCCGTTCAAAGCCATTCAGAGGAACATTGAGACTGCAGTTTGTTTAGTTCTTCAAGCCATTTTATGACACTACAAAAAGACGCTTCTCAGTGGTTGTTTTCTCTCATGCCGCTCTGTGACACCCGGTGACACATTTTCAGCAGCGCGCCGCTCCTTCGTCTTTGTAATTTTATCAAACTGGAGGATTTTCAGCTAACTCCGTGTTTCTTTAACTGCACCGACTGAACAGCCGTTTTTTTTTAATTTTTTTTATTTTCATCACTTTTTCCACTAAAAACAAACACGCCCAGCACGAGGAGAAACAGTTGCTCTTCAAGAACCCATTACATCTCTGCTTTTCTGAGCCATTTTAAAACCAATTTTAGACACAAAGAGGGTCGTAAAAGCTTCACCTCTCAAAACAGGAAGTGCATCATCCTTGCACGGATTGAGACATGCTCTCCAGGTTCTCAAATCTCACCTGGACGTTATTTGTAGACAGAAACCCAAAACAGGCACCGTATTCAAAACACTTTTTGCTCATGGGTTATGAATCAGATCAAATCTTTGCCGTAACAAAAGAAAGACGTCTGAAGAATAAAGAAGCAACGTTGTTCATGCCACGACGACAAGAGATCGCTCAAGCAACAAATCACCATTAAGGTGAATGACGATGGACGTCATTTGTGGATGTAAAGTTCTGGTCAGAAAATGTGTCATTTTGAAAATTGTTTGATTAAATTTAGATTATTTCTCTGAAATGGTAATTTGCTAAATCAAGACACACTTGCCTTTTTTGAGTCCTGTGTAGAGTGCCGGTCTACAAGGTCTCTACACTTCTGCTCTCAGAAAACATTTCTTCTAACTTCCTCCTGGATAAACTGATGCCTGAGTTCAGCGTTGCCGCAGCAAAACTCCATTTTCATCTGCAGGCTGGTTCTTGCTGCTGATTGTTTTTTTTCTTGAACATATTCACTAGTTTTGAAACGGCGTTAAAACCGACCTGATGTAATATTTTGCAACTGCGACTTTTATAAATTCCCTTGCTGTTTCCAGTGCTGGCTTGGACAACAAGTCATTTCATTAAAATGCAGCATTGACAAATAAAATAGGCCTGTAACCAGACTAAACATAAAGTGTATTAAGATTTCAGGAACAAAATCCCCAAATCAACTGCAAGTAGCACAAACTCAAAAATGTTCCATCTAGCAAACAAAATTATTTTAGGAATTTGTATATTTTTCTTAATTGTGTGCACTGACATGTTAAACTCTCTGACAAAAGTCATAGGTGATATTATATAATATGCAACAGCATCAGCTGTTCATGCCTGATTCTCCAAACTATTATTAAAAATTAGGTTCCTGGAGCAATTTGGCATTTCTATTTCCACCAGTATTCATTAATAATGCACATAGTATTTAATTTGATTTGCAGAAATGTTTTTTTTCCCCAAACAATTTCATAAAACCAAAGGTTAAAATTGTGGCTGCAGTGGAAACAACACACAAAATTCAACAAAGAGTTAAACTACGTCTTCTTACACCTGGAAACACTCAATATTTTCCCACTAAAAAGAAAAGAAGGTTTCATACAGAATACGCTGAATCAGAGAGCTTTTTAAACTTTTTTAAAAATGCTTTTTTTATTTTATTATTGAAACATTTGCTTCCTTGCTTTTATTTCGCGTCGTTTCAAAGTGACACGTTGCCCCTCTCCTGATTCCCAGGGCCGCCTTCAAAACCAAAACAAAATGCGACCAAACACGAATCCGTGTGTGAAATATGAGCCACGCCATCGGCAGCAAAACAAAGTGATTGTTTTTGAGCTTTGAACCTACAAACATCCACCGCCGTACGCACCCGATTCACATTCACACTGAGACAGCTGCAATCTGGGGACATCAGACGGCAGGGGCACACACACACACACACACACACACACACACACACACACACGCGCGCACACTCTCCCCCCAAAAAATACTTTTAATGATTGTGGCAAAACGCGACGACTTTTGTCTCGTCTGACGTCACAACGTTTTGTCCAGAAGGCATTTAGCCTGAACACCGGGGTAAATGCCAGCTGGAATGTGTTTATTTTGGATGTTCGATTGGATGTTTTCAGTTAATGTTCTGATGTTATACTGGTTTCCCTGATAATGATACTGGTGTTTCAGTATGTCATAGTGTATGACTAGCTGAAGCTTTGGTGGTTCTTGGGTAATTTCCATAGACTGTAATTTGGGTCAGATGGAACTCATTCGACCGGACAACCAGCCCAGGAACACATCTGAACCATTTTTATAAGTTAATATTGAACTTTTGGAACACCGTCATTGCCTTTATTATGCAAAAACATAATGCTAAAATAAAATCAGGTCAAAATCAGGAAAGCCAAACAGTTTAAACAAACTCAGCTAAATTCGAAAGTAAGCCAAAATTGTGCTAGAAGCTCCAAAAAGCATTTGGTCGATGTGCAACTTCCGACAGGATATTCCACCAAATATTTAGTGGGGCGTTTATGAACAGACTGGAGCTCGTAAAAATCATTTTCACTGCATGTGTGATAAAAAATGTCCACAAGAAAGTCAAACTTGTTTGTTGTTTTTTTTAACTCGTCCGTTCAAAGCACCAAAGCGAGTCATGTTCATGCATGTGAACCTGTGAGGCATTCATAAACAAACCTGCACAAGCTGCTCAGGCACAAAATAAACTCTGATTTTGAGAAATAGAACATCAGACTATAGAAATAAGTGAGCTCTCTGTTTATGTGCTGCGCTTTTTCAGAGTCCAGCTCAGCTGAAGGCAGATAACAACTTCAGGGACTCTGTGCCAGGAGGAGAGCTTCCTCTCTAGCTCCTCATTTCACCCCAGGTCTCCTCAGCTCACACACCGATTAGCACTGACACACACACACACACACACACACACCCCCACACACGCACACACACACACACACACACACACACACACACACACACACACACACACGTATGCAGAAACACCCACATCCATGCACAATGCCCTTCATGAGTTCGTCGATGTCCATCTTTCTCGAGCTCCGTCATTAACCATCTGGACTGAAGGGTGGCAGCGCAGCCTGGTTCGTATGCAGTGTGTGTTTGGGTCATACCTACTCACAAGCAGACACTGATCAGCCGTTGTGGATTCATCTCCGTGTGTGTTTGTGTATCCAGAAGGGGATTGTGTGGAGCAATGAAGAAAAAAAACCCAAAAACACTAGTACAAGAAGGACATCATCATCCCTCAAACACCGACTCTGCCCTCAGGCTGCCTATGGACACTGAGTTATCTTTGATGAACACATTAGCTATAAAAAGCAACACACATATTGTTATGAGTCCTGACCTTAGCTCACCTGCTCTATTAACATTTACGGACAGCTCGTCTGGGCTCGTCCTCAATCGGAGGGAAATGTCCCGGCTTCTCTTATTTGAGGCGTCGCTCTGACAAAGTCCCCCCTTACATTTTCATGAACATTTTGGCAAAAACCCGCGACACCCTTATTGAGTTGTGAAGGGCAGCTTGACACGAGTGTGTTGCGGGACGCATGGTGAGAAAATCTTCAGACTTTCTCAGTTGGACTTGCTTTGACTAGGTCATTCTAAAAACAAAAAAAGAATATGCCTGGACCTAATCAGTGCCGTTACTCAGTGTTGTCCTCGTGGTTGCTGATTCCAGAAATGCTCCAACCGTCTGACCAGCGTTCATGTTTGAAAAAACATCCACATCCATGGAGGAAGTTCCTCTACAAATAGTAGTGCTTTGTAGAGGCCAAAACGTTGACAAGATGTCCGACTTCCACATGCACGACGCGTTCCCCTTACAGTTTGAGACAAACTTTCAATGGCACTTTTTAGTGACTACAATTCAACAATGCATTTTGTTGCCACTCATTAACATTGGACAGACTTGTTGCATTCAGATCTGTGCTTCCTTGCCTGGCCTGTGAGTTTAGGTGGATGGCCACGTCTTGGTAGGTTTAGAGTTGTGCTTGACTTGTGCGCCATGAGGAGTTCAGAGTTTGGGATATTGTTCTGTTAGACTAAATGAAAGTGTCGATAATAAGTATTAAAAGCATAGGTGTGCTTTGGCTTATGGATTATTTACTCTCCAAGCCAGAAAAAGGAAAAGATGCTGCACAGCAGAGACATTTTCAACAAATAGCGCATTACATATTTTATGTTGGAATGTTTTTTGGGGGTTTTTTTTACAATAAATAAATTGATTTGCATTACGGGTGGGCATGTATTAGTCATTTATTCTGACAAAATTACTTATGATAGAATTTAAAAAATAATAATTATTTATTGTTGTTATGATAAATTCAAATGAATGATGTTTAAAAAGTCCCAAAACTGTCCTGGCAGGATTGATAGCTTTGCCTTTTGTTCCGCGGTTTGTTCAATAATAATACAGTTACCATGTGCAGCTCAGTGATTGAGCGCAAGTGTGCGTGTGTGTGTAGGTGTGGTGGATCAAAATTGCGGATGTCTTTCACGAGCATTATTTGTGTTTGTAACACTGTTATTGCCATACAATTACCTAAAAAAGTAGTAGTAACCCCCCTTCCCCCCCACCTAAAAAACAATCGCGATTATCGAAAACTTTAAGTCCGTATCGCCTCCCCCGACATCCATCAACAGTGATTGCTGAAAACCGGCTAATCTGACAGGTTTCGACCGAACCCACCTTGGAACTTGAAGCCCTCTATCTGCACCCACAGGCAGAGGTCTTCGGTGTCACAGTCGCACCTCCACGGGTTCCCGCTGAGGCCCAGAGAGCGCAGAGCGGGCAGAGCGATCAGACTGCTGATGTTCAACGCCGTCAGGTTGTTCCGACTCACGTCCAGGACCTGCAGGGCAAAGTTCTCCGAAAAGGCGTCCGGGTGGATCTCCCCCAGGTTCGGGTTGTCCGTCATCCGGAGCATCACCAGGGAAGCCAGGGGCCCGAAAGTCCGGTCCTCGATCTGCAGCAGCGCGTTGAAAGACAAGTCCAAGTAAGCGAGTTTCCGCAAGTTCCCGAAAGTGGACTCGGAGATTTCTGTCAGCGGGTTGTTGCTACAGTCGAGATACACCAGGTCGGACATGTAGTTGAGCTGAAGGGGCGGCAGGTCCGCGATGCGGTTGTTGGAGAGGATGAGCTGCCGGGTCGCCAGCGGCAGGTCGTTGGGGAACAGCGTGAGATCCTGCCCAGCGCACTGGACCACCAGCTGGTCGTCGCACACGCATCCGTCGGGGCAGCCGGCTGTGAGCGCCGGAGAGGGGGCCACCCCCATCACGAAGATAAAGAGGAAGAGAAGCCGGAGGGAGTGGGCGCTGGGCTCGGGCAAGAAACGCATGACGAGGCCGCCCAGGGCGTCATGAACTCGGGCTGAGCTGGACCAGCGCTCCCCGGCGGCGCTTCCCGGGCATCCTGCATGAGTCTGGGGAGCGGGGACAGAGGAGAGAAGCCGTCGCTGCCTGACAGCCTGTCTGCTGTTTCTATCCAGCCTCTCTTTCTCTCTTGGACAGACTGTCAGTCAGTCAGTCAGTCACACGCACGCCGGCGCGCCGCCACGAGGCATCACAGCAGAAGGTGACCGGAGAGACCTACCAGACTTCGTCCCACCTGAGGACCACAAAACAGCGGGACGTCGCCAAAAACTTCCTCCGAGTCTCATCTTCGGGCATCAGCCGTCTCCGACAGAGTGCATTGTTTGACTAGTTTCCAAACAAACGCCGCGACTTGCAGAAATCGGCTGAATGAAGTGAATGTTGCAGACTACTTTTGCGCAAGCTCCTTTTTGTTGTTGTTTGTCTTTTTTTAAATCTTCGCCTGTCTGGTCTCCGGCAAACAAAAGCCGATTTCCCCCTTCTCCTCTCCTCTCTTCTCCTCTCCTCTCTTCTCCTCTCCTCGGAGATCGGTGCGTCCTTCCCCGGTGTGACCGCGGCGCTCTGCTGCGCTGTACTGATGCTCTGCCTGCCGCTCAGCGCGCCCCACTGCGCTCCCCTCCTCCTCCTCCTCCTCTCCTCTCCCCTCCTCCTCCTCCTCCTCCTCCTCTGCATATACGCGCTCAAACCGCAGCCACACGCGCACGCACACTTCTGCGCGTGTGTCCGCGTGTGACTCAGCCATGTAGGGTGATTTGTGCTGGTGACGTCACGAGGTGATGCCCTTTTTTCAGAAAACCAGGCGTCCGGCGAACAGATGCGCAAACAAAAGGAGAGAAGCGGGGCCGGCCCGAGGCAGAAGCGAACCGTGCGGCATAAGTCGATTTAACGTCTTGCTATTCTTACTGTTATTATTAATCACCAGTGACAGATTTAACATACGTAGCAGTAAATTTTTGTGCTGATCACACAAAAAGCTGGTATTCATAAACACATTTATAACCTGTGTTTGGTAACGTTATTATAATTTCAACATTTAATAAATATGTCTGATTTTAGCAGTAGAAGAAATTAATTCCAATTCACAATAAAGCAATACGTTACCAAATTGGCTTTAGATTTATTTATTTTTTGTTAAAACACAGTGGCGTGATACTGGGATGTCGTATCATCCCACATATAAATCCATGTAGTCAGAGGGAAATATTTTGCAGCTTTACATTTTCAGAAGTGACCCAGGATGAAGTTGTCACACTCCAGTTTGACGATTAATATCCTTTACTTGGCTTGTCATGGTTCAGTCCAGACTCGATGCATCAGCAGAACTAATGCAAAAATAGCTTTAATTACAAAAAGCGACAAAGTCTGAAGGTTCCAAGAGGGCGGATTCTTATCAACGCCGGGATCACCGGGCCTCCAGGAGGAAGGTGAGTCTGCCCACAGAGCCGAGGCTCGAGGCAGCCCGGTGAATGATGATCCATTGGAGGGTGAACAGGCAGGTGAGTGCAGGAACAGGTGAACCTGCAACCAGAAGGCAACACCAAGTGCCAGAAGGGTGAATGTTTTAACTTTGTCTTGGTTAGAAAACTCATTTGGTTACAGTTACAAACTATCACTGCGAGGATTTGAGTTTTTTCTGAGTGTTTATTTAGGTTGCTGTGTTAGTGATTAGTTCCTTGTTTCCCCCTGATTTCTCCCTGTGTATTTAAACCCACCTGTATTCCTTGTTCTTTGTCGGATCCTTGTCTTGTCTAGCCGTCATGTCTGTCATCAGTTGTGTTTGTCCTGTTTACCAGTTGCCACCAGCATTGAGCTATTAGCCTTCCTCTCATTCTGTGCTGCCTTGATTTTGGATTCTTGTGCTTTTGATCATTAAATCATCATTTCTCTGGGTCCACTGAGTCTACCTCATCATCTACTACTCCACAATAACAATGATTTACAACCAACCTCTAATGCTTGAGCTTCAGAGGTAGATATGAAGAGAACATTATTAGGTAAATCGTCGTCTCCCAAATAGTTTCTGGTTAGGGTTCCACACGGCCCAAGACCGGCTGCTGTGTTTATGAGGAGGCTGGGGTGTGTGGGGGTGGTTGGACTGTGTAAAAAAAAAAAAAAGCAAAACAAATACAAAATAATATAGATAATCCCATGTGAAAGCAGGCGGCATTAGCCACACACACAGACGTCAAGGGCCTTATCTCATCTGGTCCGCTGGTTAATTGTGTGTGTGTCCCCCGGCGGCTTCTTGACAAAGCAACGCGTTCGGATTGGATTGTGTTCGCTCCGTTAGGCTGTTAATTGTTTGGCATTGTGGAATTTTTAATTGAGGCAGGAAGTGAAGTCACACACGCTTAGCTGTCAAAACGCATGCGTTTTATTTGCTGATTCACTCAATAGCCTCACGGTGTGTTCACCACTGCCGCCACTTGTGCTCCCCGATTCTCCAAGCAGCCATTTTGATGAGGACGCTCATGAAAGTGGAAGCTTAAATGCTGAAACTGCGGTCAGCCTCAGGCAGTTAAATACGTTACGTAAGAAAGATGATTAGGTCCGATAGATTTAAACCCTTAAAACTAAGCAGGACGGCAAATGATTATTAACGTGACGACCACATTAGTTTGAGTGTGCGAGTTGGATCTCGAGGCTTGGTGATGCGCCGTGTGATAATGATTCATTTACAGAGGTTTTTGTTGGATAAATAAAGATTGATTGAGAAGTGCCATGCCTGAATAACCAGTCAGCTACTGTATGTTGCTGCAGTGCACCAGCACTTTCGACTGGTGGGCAACGACAACCGAACCAGAAAGGGGCAACAACACTTGCAGGGTCTTGCAAAAATAGTCAGACTTTTCTTTTTTTTTGTTGTCTTTCTCTCTCTGTCACATTTTTGATGCATCTTACTTCTGATAGCTTTTTGCAATATTTGATTCTTCACAACCTCTCTGCAAACCGCAGCTTCGACTAATATCATCAGAATACAGGATCATCTTTTTAGGAGTGTGGGATTTGATTAATCGGATTCAAAATATGCGACATGAACTCAAGACAACTGAACGCTGAAAGTGAATTTAAAAAAAAAAAAGTGCTTAAAAAGGATTGTACTCATGTGCACCTTTGTGATAATCGTACCAAAGCCGTACAGAAAGTTTTAAAAGCGATCAAGCTCAATTTTCTTTACATGACAAAACCCCTGGTGTTTTAGCAGGGGTGTGTTGTGTGCAGTTTGGAGACCCAGTGTAAACACATCCACTGCAGAGTCTGAAGAGATCCACAACCAAAGCTACAGACTCCTGGACTCGACCCAGAGACTTCGTCTGTCTCAATTAAATCACTTAGCTTGCAGTAGGGGTGGCTGCTGCAAAACAGTGCAAGAAGTTGGATTATGTCTGCGGAGGCTGCAGAGATGGTGACTTGAAAGCAATGATGAGACGGATCAAAAGAGGCCTGCAGAGCTTCTGTAGAAACAGAAACATGGACGCCATGCCCCTCCCGTTGAGAGAGGAGAGGAGACCTCCACTGACAAGCAACCAAAAAAACCACAAGAAGACGAGGCAGAGGATAGCAATGAAGAAAAATCGCTTTTTGTTCATTACAGCTGCCTCCAAAAATCACTTTTACCGAACTGGGGCTGTGAGCAAAGAAAAGAAAAGTCCACAATAAAAGCAAATATAGTTTAACATTAATCAAAGCAAATTTCATCCACATATTGACAGTACACTGATCCATGTGGACGAACTGTGGATGAATACAGCTGGAGAGTCATTATTAAGTTTCCACCTGGTCAACGATTAAATTAGACTTAGAAAAAATCAAAATAAATCATTGCAAGGTTTTTGAGGATGACGGCGTTCGTACAGAAGTAGCCACTCATAACCTCTTTGTAATGTTACCACCACAAACTTCACTGCATTTTGTTGAGCCTTCACACTGTAGATCGACACGAACGCTGCATAACCTTCAGTTGTTTTTAACGAATAAAGATCTGAAAAGTGTGGCATGAAATGTGTGTTTCATGCCACAGAAGTGATAGAAGCGGCAAATGGAGTTTGGAATTTAATCTCGGTATTAATCCAGCCGTTCCATGAATGTTTCAGAGGTTTGCTAAGAGAACATTAGTGAACAAACTTCAACAGGGAAAGTAGCTTCTTCTAATCTGAGCTTGAACTACTTTGCAAAGAGAAAAGAAACATAAACATCAGACATTCAATGTGTAAACTGGTGTAGACAAACCCCTAAAAACACGCAGCTGGAATGCCAGCCTAAGAGAGCATTGATTTAGTGTTGCTCAATTCAAATGCAGGCTAGATTTTTAAATGCTTCTTTTTTGTAAAACTATTAAAAGCCGCATATCATTTCCCGTTTAATCCACAGTAACACCTCGCTTTTATAGTGTAGTTCATGTTGAACACTCGCATAAAATCCTAATGAAATACACTGAAATTTGTGGCTGAAATGTAAAAACGACACTGTAAAAAAACTTTCCCTTTAAGAAGTGGATTCTTCTGTGATTTTTTTCTCTCTTTTTTTTAATCCGTTCCTTGATATTTATTCTAAGACGACCTGCTGCTCTGCAACCATAAGGAACTGCCTGAGAAAAGCGATCAAAGGAGGTAAAAAGCAGCTCTTAAGGTTCCCAGACTAGCAACCTGTGGCTGGAGGAAAATAAATCCCGAGGTGGTTTTACGACACAGGCTCGCATACTGCAGCCCTGACACAGACACTGTTCCACTGTAGAGCCGCTGAGGTCGGCCACGGCCATCTATCTGGACTCTGATGTGTCATTATTAAAGCAAAGCAGAGCCAGCGGAGGAAAACAAGCCTATTTGGCTTGGCGAAGCTAAGGGCCGTCAGAATCTTTAATGTAAAACTTTCCTCTCTGGCTGCTCTAAACGGTGTCGGCTTCCAGAGGGCCGCATGCAAGGACGCCCGGGGAGGGCGAGGGGGCACGCACGCATTCCTCGGATTGACGGATGGGCTCCTGAGAACGTGATCCCCGACATGATCAGTGAGGTGTCTTTATTTTTTTATTAAGGGTGTGTTTCGTCTCCTCTGTCAGCTGCCTGATCCTCCCGACCTGTGAAGGAGGCGACCTCATGCCAGCGCAGGTGTCACCTTTGCTGCCTCTCCATTACCTCACTTGGTCAGATTTTCTTTACTTTGGGAGATTTACTAGAATCAATAATGAAAGTTATTTCCTACCACAGTAGCCGACTGATCTGTAACTCTCCCCCTCTCTTCTTCTCGTGCAGTCAGTCTGGCTCCATCATTCTAATGTGTCTGGATCAAGACCAGCCAGTGATCCGTGCATCTTGACTGGCCCGGTGCTGTGTGATGGTCGTCTGGAAAGGGAAGGGAGGAGATTCGACATGAAGAGACAGGACATTGGATTTCACTTTTTGGATCAGAATATGGTTCAAAATAACTCGCTCTTGCACTTTGTCCGTTTTTACCTTGCTACAGGCGGAAATTTCAATGCATTTTGTTGAAATTTTACGTGATACACCGGGGGGTCCTGCAGCTTTTAGATGCGTTTCTGCTTCCACACACAATAATCAGGTCATCACGTAAAATTTAACATGATAAAAATTTTGATTTATTGTTTTCTCAGTAAACTTCAGTTACTGACTTCTTTATCAGAAATGTTATTTGCATTATTTTCTTTACCATTTGTTCCACGAGAACGCCAATAACACCAATAAGTTGTTAGGGGAGGTGATGGATGGACGAGGAAATGGAGGAAGAAATACATCAGACCTGAAACAGATTTAAAAAAATACATTTTAAAGAAAAACTAACCTAAGAAAACAAACTCAGGTAGATGGAAACAGATGAACTCACAAGGAAAAGGTTGAGATGGCAAGACGCGGTCAAAACAGAAACAAACTTGAATTCATCATAGCTAATAGTATTACTGCTTTATTATTAGTAGTAGTATCGCTATTATTAGAAGTATTGTTATTTTTATTACGACCAGAAATTTAATCAGCAACTTTTATGTATTTTTTTTTTTTTATTTTTTTTTTTTCTTTTATATTTATTTACTTTTTTTGCACATTTCATTTTATTTTTGTGCTCACTTGACCTTAATCTCTTTAACTGATTCGTCTGTGTCACAATAAAAACAAAAATACATGCATTTATTGACATACAAGCGGCATCAGAACAACTGGAGGGTCATAAACAATTCATGTTCTGATCATTTCAGACAAAAAAAAAAGTTATTTCAGATCAATCTAACGTCCTGAGGAAGAGCTTTTCAGTGCGAACTGTGTGTGTGTGTACGACATGTTGAGCTGAATCTGAAGGTGCAGGCAAAGCCAACAAGAGAATTACGTTCTACTATCATCAGACGCAAAGGTCAAACACATTGCACTCGCCCTGAGCAGATCATCACTGTGGCTGCCATCTTCCTCCTTACAGACATTTCATCCCCGTGACTCATGCTTGACCTCATCCCCTGTCACCAGGCCTCCCTGCTCGCATTCAGCCCTGGGCTTTGATGAAGCTGAGAACACAAGAGGGCTGTGAGCAACTCGCTCCTGCATCCGAAGAAAGAAGCGGGGAAGAAAGCGGATGTTTTTGTGTTAAACCAAAGTCAAATAAAGACCCGATTGGGATGTTGCTCAGCAGAAACAGGAGAAAGCTCAAAGATGTTGATGAACTCGCTGTAAACCTGCTGTTATGAGGGTGACCTCTGCAGGACCAGAGAGGAAAAATGGTGTGTGGAGTCGCCTAAGGCGTAGAAAAGAAAAAAGAAAAGCACAGCATGCAGGCGAGAGTGCGAACGGATCCAACTCGAGCCTAAAATTAAAATCAGCGTGCAACTCGATATGACGCGAAGGCAACTGCTGTGTTGACAATCAAGGCGACGTTAAGCAACCTTGACATGTTTGCGTCAGAGCAGAGCGCGGTTCTGGTGTGATTCGCGTCCAACTTGTGTATCTTTTCTTTTCTTTCTTTTTTTTTTTTTTTTTCCAGGAGCAAACCGTCTGCAGTGGACTCCATCAGGCTCAGTTTCTGTCACTCAGGCAGCCTCACTCTCAAGCTGCCAGGGTCACTTTCCGTCTCGAGGCGCACAGGAATGAAAACATGCCAGACATCAAATCTGAACGACATGTTCTGCTCTAAATCCTCCCAGGTATCGCATCGCAGGCCGGTCTCCAGCTGCGATTTCCACCCACAAGTTTCCTCAAACTTCAGCTCAAAAGATTGATTTTTAAATTCTTTTTCCAAAACATACATGTGTATTTTCTCCCACATTTCAGTGACTAGAGTGTGGCAAGGCCTCATCAATGTTTCAGTTTCACACACACAGCCACCTGCACTCTTAGCACTCTTCACATCGCATTCATTTACATCACAAGTGCAAATTTAGTATGATTCATTACACAGACTCGGCGGCATCAAAGTTAATTAGGAGCAGCAAACAAAAGCCAGGCGACGATAAAAACCGACATCGACAAATCGTTGTGACAGACAGAAAAGGAGTCTGATTGATAACCGGTCAGATTCTGTCACATGCAGATATCCAGCTCTGTCTCTCTCACACACACGCACACCCACACACACACAAACAAACACAAACAGACATGCCTCTGTCACTGACTGATTGCATAACTTGTAAAAGATGTGCTCAATAATGCATGGTCAGACTAGCCAGAAGCAGTCTGATGGAAAACCTTACCTCAACAACAAAACCAGAGGTCAGGCTGCACGTGTGTGTGTGTCTACTTGGACACAAAATGACCATCGCAAGCAGAAAAAAAAAATAAAATAAAATGTGAGAGTCAACTCTTTTTGTAGATAGTGCTCAAACTTTTGGATGACTGCTTGCGTGGACTTCTGTCAGATGTCCAAGACTAACCTAACTTTTCCACAACTTTGCTGCTGTCTTGGTCTCCATGGAGCTGGTTGTTCACTGATGCTCTCCTGCAAAACTTTCATGGAGCAGCTGAATTATGTGAGATTAGATTAAACAGAGCTGGGTGCCATTTTACCAATAGGGGGCTGTAGTTTGCACTGCATTTTATTTGTGGGTATCAAGGTAAAAGTATTGTGACTACCACTTCTGAAAACCATGTTATTCAATCTCTTTGTGCAGGTTTTTCACATAAAAAAAACGCATTAAAGTTAGCAGGTATAACATGAAAAAGAAAACCCTGTGAACACACTACTAATAGTTAAAATAGTTTTGATATGCGTCTATTGATATAAATGTAAGTTCAACTTAGGATAAATAAAAGGAGTTGCTCCCTCGGCGTTGTCGCTGTTGGCGTCCAGGAGCAAACAGATCCCTCCTTCCTCAGGAAGAAAACCTGCAGCAAACTTCCTGCTGCCCTCGTCTTACACTTGTTGTCCCCCACTAGTTACTCTCACGCCGCTTCTTTTAGGACCAAAACAAAAACAAAACAAAAACAACCCCTGAACATGGCATCTGTCCTTCACAGGCTGGCAGCACCGAGGTGCTCTCTGTTGCGGCGCTTGGCTGTACCACCGCGGGAAACGCAACGACTGAAACACCAGGGTTTACACCGGGCCGGCACGCGACTGCTCGCCGGGGGAAGTCGCTCTCTCGCGGCCTGCAGCCGCGCCGACAGCCGCTCACAGCACACAGCGGCGGAGGTGGAGGTGGAGCTGAAGCGGCTCGAGGGACAGGACGAGGGTAGGGACACATTTAAAATATATATAATCATAACTATAGCCGGACAGCAGTTATGTCAGCTGGTACGTGCTATTCATTTGTTTCCTAATATTTAAATCCTTTGCATGGAGTGCAGCTAGTTGGTCACTGATAAAGAAAGAAGCAGCAGCTTTCCCACTGGCGACCCACTTCTGGGTTATTATTAGAAGGTGGAGTTGTGTTTGTCTCACAGGGGAAATCATAGAGTGAAACGTGTCTTTGTGCGGTTTTACCTGAAACCACAGCGGGGCCAAAATTCAGTTGGAGCCTTGAGGAGAACTTCCTTTAGGGGGCGCCACTTCCGGTCAAAACCCACCACCGCTGACATCTTTGAATATGGTGCATCGTTGAGTGTTTGTTGTCTGGACATTTGATATGAGACGGTAACTAGTGGCAACTGGTAACTAGTGGCAACTGGTAACTAGTGGCAACTGGTAACTAGTGGCAACTGGTAACTAGTGGCAACTGGTGAACCCCTTTAGTGGACAATTTAAAGTCTGTAAATGATATTTTTTCTGTAATGTGTGAGAATTGAAGTGCGCTTTGGGGAAACTTCAAATCACACTGCCTGTCTGAGTGAAAGTTGATCCTCACAAACTGTTTAGAAATGTCTCTGGCTCCAGAAAAACAAACCAGACGTTTAATAAAGTTGAAATCAAATCAGATCAAATCAAATAAGCGAATGTAGGAATAATTGTCTCTTTCCTGTTTGGGAATCCCATGCTGGCTCAATATTTTCACACCAGTTCCAACAAACCAAACTCACAGAAAACAGGAAGTGACTAGTCTACTTCCGCTGCACGCAGCCAGAGCAGGGAAGGGGTGATGAACTTTACTGACAATCAGTAGCTTATTCGCAATCAGGTGTAATGAATCCGCTCATTATTAACCATTCGGTTTAACGTCATGTGTTCTGTTTGCCCCTCAGGAATAGTGGAGGTGCTGATGTGCCGACACAGAGCAAGGAACGCTCTCGGTCACACGTTTGTGTCACAGGTGAGCGGACCTGTCTACGTCACACACATTCTCACACTCGCAGCACAGACACAGACCTGCACTCCTTTGTGTGCAGATGAGGGAGCTGGTGTCCACTCTGTCCCATGACTCAGCGGTTCGCATGGTGATCTTCAGGAGTTTGGTGCCGGGGGTCTTCTGTGCAGGTAAGGGGGAGCGGGGATGGCAGGTTCTGCGTGAAAGCTCTCAGTGAATCCATGAACCAATAACCATTTCTCTTCACAGGCGCCGACCTGAAAGAACGAGTGTTGATGGACCACTCCGAGTCCGATCGGTTCGTTCACAGCCTGCGCTCCCTCATGACTCAAATAGGTAGCAGGAGAATCAATATAAAGGGCTGAATGATGAGTTTGGGGTGGAGCTTTGAACGTTCCTCACCTCGTCTTTCTGCCTCGGCAGCGATGTTACCCACGCCCACCATTGCAGCCATGGACGGCACCGCGCTGGGAGGTGGACTGGAGCTGGCGCTGGCCTGCGACCTGCGCACTGCCTGTGAGTGACCTCACCTGTCAAAGCCCGGCTGGGAAAAGGCGCACGGCTGCTCAGTCAGGTGACGCTAATTCAGCTGGAAGGGGGACGTCATGTTCTGCCTTTGCAGCTGTCAGTAATCCAGTCACATAAGGTCAGCGGGTGAGTTTACGCAGGGTGACGGAGGATAGGAACTTCCATTTCCAGTCTTTGCGTTAGACTGACAGTTCCCAGATTGCATCAGTGTTGCTCAGAGCTGTGGCTCTGAGACCTTTGGTACTGGTGCGTCCCAAAGTCTCAGTTGGCATGTAACCTGCAAAGGTATTCGTCTGTTTTTAACATTCACATTTTGTGAGGTAACAACCCCAGATCTCAATGTATTTTAATGGGATTTTATGTGAAATCCCATTAAAAAAGTGGAAGTGCTGGACCGTGATGTGGGCTGCTTCAAAGCATCGATTCTTACACACAGCTTTACAGTGGAGGGGGATATGTGAGGTACTTGCCTGTTTTCACTGTCTTACCAAACTGAATCTGAAGATTCATATATACATATATATACATATATATCTACAGATATATCTGAATATCTGGAGCATATTTAGATATTAACTTATCTGGATATGCTCCAGATACATTAAGCCTAGAGAATATTCCCTCCCGTCTTAATTTATCTAACTAATGCCTAATGATGCAAATTCCACTCTATTTAAAGGTGATATTGGAAGCCTTTGTCACCATCAAGGTTTAACTCCCCACTAAATATTTCTATTTTATATCTACAGTCTATTTCTTCCCATAGCTGTAAATAATTCAGGCAGTAAAGGGGTTGAATTTTCTATCACTTTTTTATGTCTCAGGTGTTTTAATGACCTGGCGTGGAGCCGTGGCGCTAATGATAGCCATCTGCCCAGCTGTGCATGTACATACATCACCGTGCGATAGGTTATATTAGGCGTGGCACTTCAGTGATTGGTTGCGTACGGCTGAGCGAGGTGAGCAGGTGTTTGGGTCCGACGCTCTGACAGAGGCATCGCTCAAGACGTTGACCGTCACCCGTCCTCTGTTTTGTGTGCGTGTCTTTCAGCGACTTCCGCCCAGATGGGTCTGATTGAGACGACGCGAGGGCTGCTCCCGGGGGCGGGTAAGTCCACCAGAAATCACTGAAATCACCCCCAGCCCAGCCGCACCGATTTGTTTTACGAAGGAGCTGTGAGAAGTTCACCTTGACGGGGTTTGTCCTGCAGGGGGCAGCCAGCGGCTGCCACGGATGGTCGGCGTCACTCTGGCCAAGGAGCTCATCTTCACAGGTGGTGGTGAGACAGAAACGCAGACGTCTCAGCAGATTCAAAGAGGGTCTGACGGAGGAATGCGGTTGTCCGTCTCTCTGTGTTTTCAGGCAGGCGTGTGGGAGGGCAGGCCGCTCTGGAGTTGGGGCTTGTAAACAGAGCCGTCGAACAGAACCAGAGCGGAGATGCTGCTTACAAAGAGGCTCTGACCCTGGCCAGAGAGATACTACCCCAGGTTAGATCACAGTTTGTCTATTTTTAGCTGCAAATTAATAAGTGGTGGCCGTCCAGTTTTATCATCTGAATGTTCTGAAGAACCAGAACATTCAGATGGAAGATCACACTATGGTAATAAAAAGATACGTCTTGAATCTTTTTTAAATTTTTCAAGAATGTGACCACAAATGTATTTCACAAACAGTTCAGGAAATAAATGGAGCCTTTATAACACTCTATTCTGCAAAACTGTGACCTGATTAAGAAAACCGTGCATACATGCATAAGTAATGTACATATATTTTTTCCGACCCCTTAATTTGTTCTACTTGATTAAAAAACTGAAGGTTTTGTGTCTAGTTTTAAATACATCTATGCAAAAAATGGTAAAACCCAACCCTGTTTCCTTTGTGATCACCAGGCTCCTTTTGCTGTGCGGATGGCCAAAGAAGCAATAAATAGAGGCGTTGAGGTGATATACGAGGGATTCCTCTTCATAATCTGCATCTTGCAATGTCTTGATATCAAAACAAGGAGTGACTGTAATCCGTTTCCCGCAGGTTGACATTGGGTCAGCAATGGCAATAGAGAGGCTGTGTTATGCCAGGGTAAGTTTTCCGGCGATGTTCCTGGATCATTGTTTTAATGTAAAGAAGTGGACGATTCCAATGGTTTAGTCTTGCTAGGTAGAGCTTTACTGCCTTCCCTTAAAACTGATCAAGTCCTCACGTGGCGTCTGGTCCTTCTCAGGTCATCCCCACAAGGGACCGACAGGAGGGCATGGCGGCCTTCATCGAGAAGAGACCGCCACGTTACACTGGGGAATGAAAGAGCCCCACCGGGACACCAACATGAAGTTGAAGATATTTATCAAACACTGTTTGCAAAGAATCCCCCCACAAATCCAATGATGCATTTAAAGTTCTGGGTCAGTGCGGGCTGCAAAATGATTTTTTTACTTAGTTGACCCACAGTTCAGAAGGAGATATTGTAGGATATGAGTGGGTAAAGAAGATTTGTTCTTCTTTAGAACAAATCTACAAAATATAAAATTGCATCTTCCTGTGTCTTCCTGGCAGCAGCCAGTCACTGCATGTTGGCATTTTGGATCATTTCACTCGACTTGTTTCGCTACATTTAGTGCAAGACCTTCGATCTCCCCAAATCCAAACCACTGTTTGTTTTTTTCAGAAACTGTACAGAGTTTCTGTTGAGCGATCGTCGTTCTCAATCATAAGTAGATAAAGTTCTTATTGTGTTTTGAGTGGACTAAAAAAAATAAAAATAAAAAAAAAGCACCAGTTTATATGGCAACATACATTCTTTATTTTAATACTTGAAAACATGACTGAGCAGCATAATGGCACAGTCTTGGCATACATACGATTTTTTTTTTTTTTTTACTTTTATTCTTTTTACCCCTTTCCTTTTCTAGTTGAAATAAATCGTAAGAAAACTAAAACTGGCTTTAAATCTGAGCAATGTTCAAGCAATGGACGAAACAGCCGAATTCAACGGAAGCAACAGAAATCCTTATTATAACTCATAATCCAGTCCCAGTTGGATGCTTAACAAACGGTACATGACGGATTTAACAAAACCGTAAGGCCATAACTCACTGAGCAGACGAGGCGGTGTACAGTAGGTAAGCTTTACTGACTGGTATATTTATTTATTTATTTGGCTTCTGGTCCTGCTATCATAGTTCACCTTGTTATGTATGCAAACTGACCCGTCCTTTATGGCGTCACTGTTTTTAACCGCAGTTTGTAAAACGGAGGTTGACGTGACTCGCATAGAAAATGCAAGGTCAGAACTAAGAAGTGAATAATTAAAGTGGCAGCCTCTGGCCTCAGGGTTCCTATGCAGTCTGGACATGCAATTAACTCGTATTATTCAAAGTCTGGATAAGCACTTTAAAAAATACATTTGAGTATAGAAAATGTTTGCGTATCTAAAGCAGTGATTCCTAAACCACTAATAAATTTAGCGAGAACAAAAACTGCGGTAGCAGCAAATATTTTTCATTCAGTTGGCCACGAACCTCAAACTACTTTTATTTCAATTCCGTGTAATGGACAAAACACGAAGCAACGAAGTAGCACATTGTATGAAATCAGTTTGTCATTCTTCTACTCATTAATAAGTTGTGATGGGAAAACATTTTTATACGTTCAAATACTTTAGCAAGGTAGTTTGAGATTCTAAAATAAGCTGCTGCAAATGAACCTCAACTCTGGTCTTGTGATGGGTCCTCTACGGTTAAAAAAATGTTTCAAATTTAAAGCTGTATGGACAAAACAAGCCTTCGTATGGGAACCCTGAGGACAGCAGAGGCGTCCAACATGGTGTGGCATCACAGTCAGCAGATTTTCTCTTCAACATGATTCCTATTTATGTTAGGGTGAAAAGAAAAACAAATATTTGAATAGAACTGCATGCAAAAACTGAAATCCTCCTTGGTAGAGAACTATTTTGGCCTCATTATATATTACACTGTATAGAAAATGCACATTGGGAAGCGGAGCAAAACATAAACATATATACATGCGTTTCCCAAGGAGAAAACAGCTGACACCTACTCTGCCCTGGTCATTATTGGCATTTGTGTCCATAAGAATAGACTTGCACAAAAACAACAGACATAATGGGCTAAATATTCCAATAAAATCTACTTCTAAGTTTTGGAACTGATTTGTTTCAAAACCAGTTTAGAAAATATCGATTTACTGAAAATTCTCAGTAATTTTGGGGAACATTTCGACCCCCTGAATGCATCCGTATCCAGTTCCCTTTTAGCAGGTAGATAAAGCGGGTGAGGCATGATTTTAGTGCTTGGAGCTCCGCTGCGATCAAGCGTGCAGGCGTTTATTAAAACCAATAGTACGAGCATTCACACCAGCATGCTTGAGCTCTCAGCAGTGTCATGCATATATTTAAAGTTTCACCCCCCATTTCAGACAATAAAGAAGTTTGCAACCCAGCTGGAGCCAGTGAAAGCTCCTGCCTACACCTCAGTCAGTCAGTGTGGGGTTTGATGCACCTCGGCGTTTTCTGGCGCGAGAAACATCCAAGTGCTCGGGCGAACGAGAGCGGGCACAAATACAAAACCCAGCTTATCAAGATTTCAATTTTCCCATCCCTGGGCTCAAAATATTTCTGTCTTTAAATGAACACAAAGGAAATAAATAAGGTATAGAGTGTGCAAACGTTTGCGTTTTCTCCGTCTTTTGCTTCTGTTTTCTTCAGAAGCATCCGAGAGCATTTGCGTGAGCGACGGGCGTCGCAATCGCCCACGCATGCACTCTCCTCTCTAACGACTCTTCTCCGTGATGAGACCGCGTCCCACCTCCTCTTCTTCATCAAGGCTCACCGTTTTCTGAAAGGGAAGACACAAGAGGATGAGATGTCTTTAAAGACATCTCAAAGCTGCAAGCTTTATATTTTAAGTTTTCTTTACCTGTGTGGCGTTACTGCGCGGGCGGACGTCGACTTGTGTGCGCGGGTTGGCCGGTGCGCGCTCTGTGTCGCTGCAGGCTCTCCAGGATGCTTTCGGCCAGCAGTTTCACGTCTTTGTGGGTCTGCGGGTGGGTGTGGACGTGCTCGAGCTGGTCCAAGCCGCCCTCGTCCAACAGCATGCTGCAGTAGCGAGACGCTGCAGGAAAGTGGCAAAGGGGTGGTGTGAAGAAATGCATGCTGGGTTTTCAAAGTATTCACTGATGATCTGAAAAGTGGGGCAGGTATTTGTTTCCAGCAGCGTTTGGGGTGTGCATAGGCTAACCTTTAGCCAGTCTATTTTAGGCATAAAAAAAACATTGTTGAGCTTACAAATCTTGACAAAAACTCACATATCCCAAAAAATTTAAGGATTATCAATACCTTTACTTTTATCTGAAAAGCACAGGAGCCACCTTTATTGTCTTACATCACTTTTCTACAAATGTACAAAATGTGTGCATGAATTGAACACTGAAAAAGACGGACTGTTTACAATACAGTGCATCAGCGCAGAAAAAAAACAGACGTATATGAAACTTTACTTAAAAGTATTCCGAGTCTCACCATTTTTGCTGCACACATGCTGCATGGCCCAGGCTGCCCACAGCTGGACGCCAGGTGTGTGAAAACACTCCAGCAGGGGAAAGAACGGGTTAAAAGACCTGAGGAACAAGAGAAGGATAAGTTCACTTTAAACACAGACTGTAAAGATCTACTGAACAACCTCAGTAGCAATAATGTCTACTTTTTATTGTGACTGACAGAAATTCAGGGTCTCCGCAGGTTTCACCAACTCAGATTTAATACCTTTTTAAGACCATTATGAATGAAATTTAAGACCTATTTCATGACAGAAATGTACAAAAGAAAATGTCATTTCATGTGGTAGTGCCAGGCTTTTTTGCCCTTAGGGCACGTAGCATCAAACAGCTTAGATGCTAAGAAGCTAGCTAGCTATGAAGGTTTTATTAGCAGCTAGTAAGCAGTGATTTCAACCGCCTCCAATCACAAAACATAATGAAGTTTCAGAGTGCGACTCAAATGTTTGCCTGATAGAAGTCTCAAAAGACAAACTACACAGAACAAAACATGACCTGTGATCAACGCATCTAAGGTCAACTTCATTTTTAAAAAATGAATTTAAAATATTTTAAGACCTTAATTTCAGATAGATGAATTTAAAAGTTTTCAAGGATGTGCTGTATAAAATCTCCACGTCTGCAGCTTACCTGTAGGCCACCATTTCACACTCCGGTGGGGGCCACTTCATAATGACAGCATGCTAGAAAAGGCGGACACGTAAATGACCAGGGTGCTTCGTGTGTTTTACATCCGATCACTTTGAAGAGGTTCTGCCGAACTCCTACCAGCTGCTCGAGCAGCGAGCCCCGCAGAGCCGGGCTGAGCGACCAGGCCTCCTCGCCTCGTGACGTCAGGTGTGCGAGAATGCCGGCGGCGAAGTAGCTGACCTCCACCTCGGGGCTGTGCAGCAGAGCGCTGATGTGGTCCAGAAAGCTCTGCACCATCAGCTCCCCGTGCAGTTCTCTGACTTCTGCTATGTTGTTCTGCACGGCAGAGGGCGAAAAAGGAATATTGAGGCCTTAATTTGGCCGGTCAAGCAAACTAGAGTTTTTTTCGGAAAAGGTCAGTAAACATACCAGAAGACCGAGCACCTTCTGCTGGATGGAAGATTCATTGGGGAACGACTGCAGCGATGGTGGAGGGGAGGGATGGAAAATAAAAGTGAGTCACAATGCCCTACAGAGATATGCAAATGTACTACGCACTGCTAATGATGAGTAACTCCTGTAGGAATCAGTATGCAGAGCCTTGTTTTTAAGGCTTCTGTGTACCTCCAGTACTTTAATGAACAGATCCAAGCCTTGGTTCTCAATAAAATGGCGGCAGGTCGTCGGCGATTCATCCGTGAGGTTCCAGAGCGCGCTCAGCGTGAATTTCAGCGTCGCGTCCACAACGTTCTGGTTTGCCTTCTGACGCACAATGTGCAGCAGTTGCTGCAAGCCGGGGGAGAGAGCGCGTATTTAGTCTGAAGTTGTCGACTTTTGTGGTAAACTTGTGATTATTTTTCCCAGACATGAGGAGTAGTACCTTCACGATGAACAGCTCTGCTCCCAGCTGGGCGGTCTGTTCGGTGGACAGCTGCAAAGATCAGACACGACCGTGAAAAAGACTTGGAATGCCGAGAAGACTGTGAGCTGGACAACGTGTACCTTAGCAGCCAGTATGGAGATGATGGCCACAGCCATCCTCTGCATGTTCTGATCTTCGTGGTTGCAGAGCCACTGCATCACCAGTTTGGCTGCTTCGAACCTTGTGAGCAGAAATGCACGACGACTCACAATCCAGACGATGTTAAATAGTGGGACGTAAACTATTTAGAGACGAAGATACGAAGATCTGTGTCTCACCTGTTGAATGGAACCTCTTGTAAGATGCGATCGCTGCACAGAGACAGCAGGCAGTTTTTCTGCAGCTGCAAAAAGAGAAAGCAAAACAGACATTTCAGAACTCATAAAAAAAAAAGAATAACATCTTCATGTTATTGCCAGTAAAGTTCCACTTAGATCCATAAATTTGGCTGCAAAATATTAAAACAGAACAAGAAAAGGGAAGCTAAAAATTCTGATTGTTTAAAACTTCCTCCATTAAAATTTTAAGATGTCACAACACGTATTTGCAGTTACAGTTTCAGATTTACACCGGTGAGTTTTTCCATATTCTGGTGTTTTCCGGGACAGAACCACAAAGGTGGCAACTATTACTGTTCCAAATTCAGACAAGCGATGTCTGACGTACATTATTGTTACGACTGGCTCAAGGTCATAACAAAAACGGAAGAGCATGCAGTGGTTAAAGTGCATAAAAAGGAACATTTATTAAATCAACAATGGATTGTGGATGTCAGTATCAGTGGTGTAATGCAAATGCTTGGATATGTTGTATGAGTGCATATGGAAATGTTGAGGTGCAAAAACAAAGACAAATGTACAAAAGGAGGGGAGCTGAGGCCTGGCAACAAAACACCACAACCGTCAAGAGCAGAGTGGACGCCGAAGGCGACCCAGAAGGTGGAGGTTTAAATGCTCTGTGCTCCAAATTAACAAATCAGCAGCACCTGTAAAGGGGAGGAGCACAAAGACAGACAAGACACCTGCAACCTTGAGGCCCAGGGCCGTAACTATTATACTGCCGGAACTAGCAATTATTTTAGTGAAGTCATGGCAATCAATACTCTTGTTAAAGTAAAGCATTAACAGTTCTGATCAGCTACCATCTGGGTAACACTTTGACGGGTTGTGAATAAGACCGTCATGACGCCGTCATGAACATGAGGAAGTAAATATTTCGGACTGTTGTCATAAAGGGTCATTCAGTAAATCATGTCAGATCATAATTTCTAGGTTAAGGTCAAGTTGTCGTAATGAAGACATTTTGAATAATGTCAACTTTGTATTAAAAGTGTCATGATTTACCGAATGACACTTTATGACAACAGTCCTAAATATTCATGAAGACTTACTCATGTGATGTTTATGACAGTGTCATGACCGTCTTATTCACAACCCGTCAAAGTGTAACCATAATCTGCATGGTAGACTTGGTTCTGAATATTTGTTCATGTGAGAACAGATCACAAAGCTACTTCTCTCTGATGCTAATTTATTCCGAACGACGGCTTTTGTCCCACGAGGTCTGGCTCTTTGTTCCACTCCCAGCATGTTGCCAAGGCGTGCACAAATTCCCGAAAACAGAGCTTTGATAGTTCAGTGTGTACATGTTTAGCACAATGATTGGTTGGACAAAATAAATGATGATCTAACCTCTCTCTGTCTCCGCCGCGGATCGTTTTCTAATTCTTATTTGGATATTTGTTGATGTATGAGGTATTGATAGAATCATTTAAGATAGCTGCTGATAAATGAGGAACAATCCCTCTGCTCTGTGAGTCCCAGATGGGTCACTTACGCTCCTGCTGACTCTGTGATCAGAAAAGCTTCCAGTGTACAAAGAGTTTCGCCGTGTCAAATTTTGTTTCATAAAGGGAGCAGCAAAAATGCTCCTTACAATCACGCTGAGTTGTTCTGAAACCAACAATATACCCCAAACTGAGAGAATAAAGAGAATAAATCTGCAGAAAAAATGTCTCAAATTTAATCGTTAAATTTCCACCTGTCACCTTTCACAATCAGTTTAAGAAATGTATGAAAGCGAAGTAAATAAATCCCATCTTCTACCAGGCTGAAAATTATTATTTACGACCAGGGATAGATTTTAAAAAACTGCTTATCCAAGTGTTTGGGGGACCCAAAGATATATATATATATATATATATATATATATATATATATATATATATATATATATATAATTTTTTATGGATTCATATTTTACAAGGAAACTCATAGACCTACATCAAGAAAGGTGTTTCAATATTGGTGGATTTTTATAAACAATATAGGTCATTAAGTCATCAGAATTTGTAGATAACGTAATTATAGCATGTAGTATCCAGACGATTTAAACCAACAATTCATTGATTTGTACCCACCAATGTGTAGGTCTACCAATCAGTGTACTGTAATTTCCATGTCTAAAATACATTTTCAGTGGATAGGGAACCAAAACTGGCTCCAGATTCTTCTAAATGCAGCCCTGCCTGGGCATTTTGTTGGTTGTGTTTTGACTTCTGCTTCGTTTCATGTAAATTACATTTGGTGCTAAAAGGGCGGCAACTGTATGCTGCTCCTTAGCAGGAGTGTCATTAAGTAAATGAAAGAGAAGCTTTAAAAGTCACTCCAAGTTCAGTGAAAACATAAAATGTAACAAGCTTTAAACAGATTAAAAAAAACCCCAAAAACTTCTACCTTCACCGCTTTTGTTGCAGAAAAAGAGAAATGGGGTAAAGAATGATCGCAAACTTCCACAGAAGGTCACTCAAACACATGTGCACTTTATGACGGAACAACAATGAAGGACTCCTGACGTTTTACCTGTTGGTGGTTGGGGAAAGTCCGCATGGCCTCCAGGAGGAGCTGGGTGACGGTACTCAACAGCCGGACCGGCATCCCTGCTGCCAGGTCCTGCTTTGTCAAGTTGAACACACACGCGCTGGCGGCCAGCTGGACGTTTAGAGTGGCCGGGTGATTCTTCATGCCCAAAACTACAAGCTGCACAGAAAGACAAAGGTAAAGTTAAAAGAGAAAGTGTCTGAAGGTTGCTTAGAAACAACAGAGACCATGTTTTGTTGTTTGTCATCCACAGCAAAACCAATTGTTTTTTTTTTCCTTCCGCATTATTTTGAGAACTATTTACCTTTAGAATGTCAGGCCGTGGTTTCTCCATGACGTGAGTCAGGCTGAACAGATGAAACAGAGCTTCCCTGACGAATCCCTCCCTCTCGCTGTATCGCCGCAACGCCTCGCAGATCTGAGTCTCGTTGGCTTCTCCTGTTACCTGTTTCCATGCAGCAAAAGCCTCAGCAGACCGAAAAAATCCTCCACTTTGTTTCCTCGTTAATCGTTCTGCGCCCGTTCCTACCTTAAGATTTCCTTCTCCAGAGAGGAAGTCGGAAAAGCCAGCGTCTGTGGCCAAAAGGCCCACAAAGGTCATCCCAGGCCTCTCTTCGACAAACGCCCTTACGGCTTTATCGGACACCTGCCACAAATGAAGACAGAACATGTACACTTTTAGTAATCCTTTAATCTGACGAATATTCTAAAGAATAATCTGAAAAAAAGAAATGATAATAATTGGCACATTCTGTAGATTTTCCATGTATCCATTTAAAATACATTAAAAGATGCCTTTTTTTAAATAACAAATCAAACACTTGTTTTGTGGCAAATACAATAACAACTTTCCTTTTGTGAATCATTGATCATTTGTAACAAACGATGCACCTGCAGACAAAACATATTTCTGACAACATATGAAAACTCAGCTTTTTCTGCTCGACTTATCTATACAGCATAGGACTGATCTGTTACGCTATTGTATTGATTAACTAATTAATAATCGGATAGCAAAAGGTGCTTAATAGGAGATTTTTTTTTATTTCTTTTCCAGAATTTTAACTTTGCAAAGATGAAACTTTTCCGTTTCAGGAGTTCTGGGTAAAACAACTCTACAGGCAAAGCTCATTTATTTTTATCTCAAATGCAAAATATATACATTTTTAGCAAATTACCTTTTTTTAGTCTGTGTACTCCAGCTAACGATTAATCGATTACTAAATTAGTTGACTATAATTTCATTATTTCAATAACCGATTCATGGCGATTAATCGTCTCAGCCCTGATAAAGACAACGCACCTGTTTCCTGCCTGAGACGTCCAGGGAAACGAGAGCAGGAAGGATCCCCTGCTGTGCCAGCAGCTGACAGGCCACGTCGGAGGTAAACTGCTTATCGTCGCTGATGTCCAGGTGCTGCGTTGAGCACAAGCATGAGTTCCCTCTCTGCCGCCGTAAACATGCAACTTCCTAGCAACACCAGAACGATGGGTACCAACCTGCAGCACATTCAGCTGGCCTATGACTCCCAGCAGCTGAGCCGTGCTCATCTCCAGCCTCTTCAGCTGGTGCAGGGTTAGCGATCGGAGACGCTCCTTCAGGCCCAGCAGCGGGCTCAGGTTGGTCACAGACGTGTTGGAGAGATCCAGGCTCTCCAGCCGAGGCAGGGAGCAGACGTCGACGAGGCCCGAGTCGTAGAACTCCACGTTGGCTAGAGACAGAGAGCGCAGGCCGCGCAGGGCGCTGAAACGATACCAGCTCGGTTCCTCCAGAGAGGCCATGGTGAGTCCGGTCAAGATTAACCGCTGGAGAGACTCCTGCAGAGAGAGAGAGAGAGAGAAAAAAAAAAAACATTTTCAAATTGACTTCAAGTTGTACGACGAAAAGTCTTCTTAGCAAGTGACATCTCCCAGTTTATTTTACCTGACAGTATTTGTTGGTAGCCAATCCCTGCAGGATGTCAGGGATGGTGAGGTCCGCGTTGACCCTTGCGGCGTCCAGCTCCAGCAGTCTGTGCGGGCAGAGGGCTTTCTGGAACGCCTCGGCAGAGATCCGGGCCGTGCGGATGCAGGCTCGTCTCAGCCGCAGGTACTGACAGTTCCTGAACACCCCCACGGTGCTGTCATTCAGGAGACCTGGAGGGGAACGAAGCACCGTCAGTCACAATTTCTCAACATGTCGCCATTTGAGGAACAGATATACCTGACATGAGGAGGCAACAGTGAAATGTCGGAGACAATATTTAAGCACGACAAAACCTTGCGTAAAACTTTCTAACATAACCAAAAGATTTAGTAAAATACAATAATCTAGCAGTCAGTGTTTTTTTTTCAAAGTAATTACATTTCAACTGATAAAAAGGTGTGCATTTTAGTTGAGGTCTCCCAGTGAAGTGAGCTTCTTATCTCATAAATTAACACAAAGTTTCACATTGGTGAGAAAAGGAAGTAAATAAACATACATTGGTTTTATATTTTTAAAAATTTTTTTTAAAAAAATCACTTTTTATGGTAAAAAGCAGCGTGAAATTCAACCACACCAACTGACTTCAGAAGTCGGCTAATTATAAAATAGAGTACACCTGTATATAACTATAAACATGAGTCCATGAGGTTTGTTAGAGAACATCAGTGAACAAACAGCATCATGAAGACCAAGAAGCACAGCAGACAGGACCAAAAACATACCAAAGCACGGCCGTAAACAGAGAAGCAGCCAAGAGGCCTGTGGTGACTCTGGAGGAGCAGCAGAAACACTCCAAAAATGCAGAAGGTGTCAAATGAGAGAAAAATTCACCTTTCTAACTAGCGTGCAAAATACAATGTGAAATGTGTGAAACATTCCTGTGGCAGGTGCAGGGCAGCTGGTCAGAGTTCAACATATATTTGGATGAAGACAAATAAAGGGCATTATTGGGAGAAAATGTATTTTTAAGGGCTTACTGACATCTATTTGATGTGCAAAGCTCGTAGAGACTGTAGACGTATTGACTGTTTCTTTTCACATGTGGATTTGTAAAAATGTTCAAAAACTCTTTACTGTCAGAAATGAAATGTTGTAACTCAAATTATTCAAGTTTCCTCAAGGAGTTGTTGTGGATGCTGTAACGGTGTGCGTTATAGCAAACTTGAGGAAACCTCTTCAAATCGAAGACATTGTTTTTCTATGACAGTCTCATGAAGAGGATGGTCAGGGTTATCCATAATTTTCTTGATTTTATGTCAAATTCTTCTTCAGAGGTTCCACAGTCATCCCAAGAACTGACCCAGACTTTCTTTTTTTTTTTTTTTAATCAGATTGTTGAGCCTTTTTAGGTTCCTGGCTCTGATGCTGCTGAGATGAAACTCACAACAACAGACTAACAATTCTTCATCTTCACAATAGTGTCCTACTTTGATTCTGCACAAGTAACATGGGTAAAATGTGAAAATGCTGACTGAGGAGAGTGTTGACGAATGAGAAAATGATTTAAAAGTGAATTAAACAAAACAAAGCCATAAAAAGTAAATAAATAAAAAAATAACCCATTGATATCAGTAGATGCAAATTATTAAAAAAAAAAAAAAGCATGCATTTCTTCACAGCAATGAAACATTTCTACACTGAGATGAAAATTAGAGCCTTCAGACTTTTTTTTTTTGGTTTTTTTGTTTTGCTTCCACTCGGTTCATTAAGAACCATCCAATTCTCGCTGACCCACCTGTCCCCAGATCATTCCCACGACACGCATCCCCTTATCCGCAGAGGTTGGGCTTACCTTCCGTGGCCATCTTGGCCAGAAGCTGGTCTGCCAGCTCCTGAGGGAAGAGCACAGCCTCCCTGAAGCACAGGGAGCCGTCAGGCAGCTTGACGCAGAAACACTCCAGGTTCTGGCTCACATAGGTGAGGCAGAGGTCTGTCAGAGCCGCCGGGGAGGCGTCATCCTGGACAGCAGAGCACAAGAGTGTCTTTGTTTATCTGTTGTTTTCCCAAATGAAGGGGGAGGGGGAAACAACATACAGGCTAAATAAACAACCTACCGTGTTTAAAAACAGAGAAGCCATAGTGCAGAAGAGAAAGTAAAGAGGAGAGTTGCAGCTTAAAGCAGCAGAGGGATGGCGTCAGAAAGAGCCAGAAGAAATGTAGCTTCGCCTGTTTTCTGTCTGTATCAGAGCGTCTCGGTTTCTTTTTCACCTGCCTGCTCTGACACAGAGCGGAGCGGAGGGACAGCGGCGGAGAGCCTGGACCCAGCAGCTAGCTTACTTGTTGTTGCCACTGAGCCGAGAAACCTCCCCCGCTGCGAAAACACCCGAAGCCGCCCGAGGTGGCGGAGTTCATGTCGACCAAGCGCCGCAGCGACGGAAAACCTGCGAAACGAGGAACCAGATAGGAGGCAGGTTTTCACTGCGAGCGACGTCTGGCTGAAGCGAAGAGACAAGACAGTAAACAAAGGTCACAACACAGGAAGTACATTGGGAGAGGAGGCGGCGCTACGGAAGCCCGCACGGGACGGTTACGAAAGCGCTAAAGCTCCTCGGTTCTTTAGAGGTTAAGCGGCGCAGGAGGGAAGGTAGCAGGCGGCTAGCAGAACCAGACCGGGTCCACATGCAGGAGTCGCTTTGGCCGCTCTCACACAGCTAGTTTAGTGCAGCAGCTCCAGCCCATGTCCCTGTTGCGTCATGGCTGGACTGATCAACTTTGAGGATGAGAAGGAGGTGAAGCAGTTCCTGGACAACCTGGGAGTGGAGTACAGTTACCAGTGTTACAAGGAGAAGGACCCTGAAGGTAACACCAACCCTGAGGCGTTCACTGACCCTCACGTTGATCATGTTGCCTTTAGATTCTCTATTTTATGGTGTTTCATGGTGTTATACGTTGTTCTGCAGTGTAAAGCTGCAGTGTTTTTATGCTGTTATGTAAGGCTGCTATTTAAAGTTGAGCCTTTTATATTCTTATTTCGCTCTTTTCGTGTTTTGCAATGGTATTTATTTAATTTAATTGACACAGTTTTAAGATTATTTTAAGTTATTCCAAGTTGTTGTTACCTTATAGTTGTAGCATACTGTTGTTTTAAGTTATTGTACAATAAGTTATTTTATTTTAAGAGATATATCTATGCTGTTTTGAAGTTATGACAAAATATTAGAATAGAATATTTGCCCAAATACATTACAGTTTACATGCATTATACTGTCTAATACATGTACATCTCAATAATAGCAAAGGTTTTTAAAGAAAGTATTGGTTTTAAAGGTTTTTAGAATAATGGAGAATAAATATAAGATAAAATGGACACACAAAGAACAAACAACACGCATTTAAATAATCTATAAAAATCTTTGAGTCATAGAATTGTAGTTTTAGTTTAATGCTGCTTTGTGATGACATGTTGTTATGTTTGCCTCTGTGTCTGTAATGATGCGTCTCCTCAGGGTGCCAGAGACTGGCAGACTATTTGGACGGCGTGAAGAAAGACTACAATTCTGCAGCGCAAGTCCTGAAACACAACTGTGACACAAACGGACACTCTGAGAGCTGCTATAAACTCGGAGCTTACCACGTCACCGGCAAAGGTGTGTGAACAGACCGCTTTTTCAGAAGGAAAACTAGTGTTAGCTTTCAGTCACATAGCCCTCATCAGGCTCTAACGTGACTTAATTACTGCCTCAAATGTGTAAAAACATTCTACAGAGTCAACACCGCCATTATCAAACATAGCGTCTAAAGACAATCACTTGATTTCCAATCAAACACATTAAAAACTCTACATAAGATGTCCAGGTAGCAAAACCCTGGACATCAACAGTGACGTATGGTGGTGGAAGTGTTATGATTTGGGCTCAGTTTGCAAACTTAGCCAGAATTATTTTCAAACTGTTTTTTAAGATAATATTTCTGTCCTGATATGTAAAAACCCCAGAATTGAAAGCTTCTCTCCGGCAATGATTTGTCAGCCTTTTTTCCTGTCAGTGTTTGACATGGATTCCTTTTTTGCTTCAACATTTCAACAAAAGCAATTCTTTCGGTTTTGTGAGCTGCCCTTCTGTTGTTGTAAGCAATATTTAAAGTATTTTGTCTTAAATATGTTTTAGAAATTTTAGAAAAACAAAAGTGCAGCGACAGCTTCCCAGCATGTTTTGCTCACACAATAAACCAATCAGTAAGATGATGAGAAACAAGTAAACAAGAAACAAGTCTGGATGTTTATTTTTTTTTTTCCTTTTGGTACCCAACTATGAATCAGACTTGTGGGTGTTACTTGTACACATATTCTTAAGATAATAAATCCCTAATGTATTCCTGATCCTATTAAAGATACAACGATTTAATGCATCTTTAACACAAAAAAACTACACAAATGAACCGTGGGGTGTGTATGGACTGCTCTTCTGTTCATATATGGTTACATTTACTGTTTTAAATTAATATGATTCAAATAAAATTTTTAGACTTTAAACGTGTTTGGACTTATAACAGATTTCTGTCGCCTTAGTGAGTCTCTGCTGACTCTGTTCACCAGGTGGAGTGACCGAGTGTCTGAAAACCGCCTACTCCTGCTTTGTGCGCTCCTGCAACGCTGGAGGAAAGAGGTCTATAGACGCTTGCCATAATGTCGGTCTGCTGGCCCACGACGGGCGAGCTCTGGACGGCGACCCCGACGCCACCTTGGCCCGGGAGTACTACGAGAAGGCCTGCGCCGGCGGCTTTGCGCCTTCCTGCTTCAACCTCAGCGCCATGTTCATCGAGGGCAACGCCAAGGGGCTGCTGCCCAACATGAGTGAAGCCTTCAAGTACGCCAGCAGGGCTTGCGAGCTCGGACACGTGTGGGGGTGCGCCAACGCCAGTCGGATGTGCAAACTCGGGGACGGCACGGAGAAGGACGAGAAGAAAGCAGAGGATCTGAAGAACCGAGCGAGGGAGCTGCACGGTTTAGAAAAGGAAAGGCAGCTGAAGTTTGGGGAGTGATTTCAAACACGCTGCTGTCAAATGATGGCTTGATTGTTGTTTTTTTTTTTTTGTTTTTTTTTTACGCTGCCACACGATGTTTCACTTCAGGCAGTTTTGTTGGAGTAATTGCCCTTAAGGGATACCAATACACTGTTTTTTCAGTGCGTCTGTTTGCCTCACTACAGCCTGTAGATGGGAAGATTGTCAGAACTGTGTACATTTGTGTGATATGGAAAATTGTTGATGTCCAAACAATAAATGAATAAAATTCTAATATTTTTTTTTCCTGTGCTTCTACAACTTGTAACCTGTAGCCTTATCTTAGAAGTACAGATAAGGCTACAGGAAAATGTTATTAAGAAACAAAGCACAATAAGGTGTTGCTGTGTTCTTATTTAAACATTTTTGAGCTGTTCTTTTTTCCAGAGTGAAATGATTTCAGTCTGGGCACACATGCCTGAGCTTATTATGGATTTTCTGTACCGTGAAAATGATTAACTGATTAACACCAGTCGCACGGCTGATGACGTTTGTTTAATGTCCCAGAAGAAGCTGCATCTCAGACACAAACAGCTCAAAAATAACATCCAGTGACAGGAAACATTTGACAATTAAAATAACAGAAAAAAGTAAAAACCTTTGCAAAATTATACTGAAAAGTTGAGGATTTTGGGGTAGTCGACTCTACCAACCTCTGCTGAGATGCACAAACTAAAAAAAAAAGAAAAAAAAAAAAAAAAGGTGTTTTACCGCAAGTGACCGCTAGAGGGAAGCAGAATCAAACACTTGAACTTTACTCTTATTTCAAAGCCCCATAGAGGTGTTCTACTGCACCCTGCCTGCAACAATAAACAAAGAGAAACGCGGTCCCCATCTGTCAAACCGACACTGTACTGTCAACAATAATGCCGAGAAGGACAAAAGATCTGTGTACTTGAGGATACTAAAGGCAGGTCTGCTGCAGATGATGAGCAGCCTGCTGCCCCAGTTAGCACCCTGGAAGCTCCGCCCGTCCGTCCGCTGTGCGCCTCCTCAGCTCTCATTCAAAACACAACACAGCTGTTGCGAGACGCGCTGTTGTGCTGCGGAGCGTTGTGGTTTATAGCAAGCTGCGAAGCGCCGTCCTCTGATGTGCCGGCTGGAATACCATCAGACGGAGACAGAGGAAAACGGGGCATTTCGGTGAGTTACCCCACATTATGGCCCGGGGCGGGCAACTTGGATATCGTGAGCCGCATCATTCGGTAATCCCCCGCGCATCAGACGTCGAGCTAGCTAGCTAAGGCAACGTTAAATCCCCATAGACGGATTTGGGTGTGTTTGTTTTTATTCACAGGATGCTCCTTTTTTTTTTTATAAAGCAGCAAAGCACCGTGAATCCATAATGAAAGCGTGATTAGAAACGACACGCTTAATGCAGGGGTGATTTTCTCTCGCAGACTGTTGGTATCTGTGGCGAGGCGCAGGGATGTGTTAAAGCTTTTATTTTATTTTTCTTCACTCAGTCCAGGTGAGGCTAAAATACCTCCTCCGCATGCAGCGAGAGGCAGCGGAGAGGGGTTTGATCTGATGCCAGCAGTAAATCATGCGCCCCCTCCTCCTTTTTACAAGCTAGTGAGTCAAGCTAGTTAGCAGTATTTGTGACATGCTAATGTGGAGACGTAAAAATAGTAGCGAGGAGACTGGGAGAGTGAGCACTGCTGATTTTTATTTATTTTTTTCTCCCTCTCTTTTTTTTCTTTGTTCGTTCACATTCAGCGTGTGATTCAAAGGCAGGCCGCTGAGTTTACGTGGGGCAGCCAGTTTAGTTAGCTCGCTGTTAGCACCCACTGCAGGCTCAGTACCTGCTACCACCTCTTCCGAGCGCTCACAGGCGATGAACCCCCCGCACCGCTGCCCTCAGCGGGGAACGCTATGGGTGTGGCGGGGGGTCCACCGCCTTGGCTCACCCCAAGCTTAGCCTTAGCATGTCGGAGAAAGCCGTGCGACAGGGAAAGCAGGAGCATTTTGAAATTGGGAAATGGGCCAGAAGAGGTTTTCGACCTGAAATCAAGTAGACAGTCGAAATAAAAAAAATATATATATATGTATAATAATAATAATTGTATAAATTATAAATGTGTTAACAGTGCTGTAGCCAAACAGAATCAGAAATGTAATCACGTTACAAAATAATGCATTTTCATTTCAACTTTCTTTGATAGACCCAACACAAAGTGGCACGTAATTGGGAAGTGAAATGAAGAGCATGCATGGCTTTGTTTTTTTTTGTTTTTTCTTTTAAATGAACACGTGATGAGCATCTCTTCTTATTCAGGATCTCTGTTTCTCCATTACTTGCAGAAACATCCCTTGCAACTTCTTTTGGGGTTATGTCTCTGCCAGTTTTGCACATGATTGACCATTGCACAACATTTTCTCCCAGACAGACTGGATGGGGAGCATCGATCTTTTAAGTACTTTGTCTGAGGTCCAGGATTACCCTTTTATTTAGTTTTCCCACCAACTCTAACCAACGTCCCAACTTTGGTGATGCTTTGGCGAAAAGCATCACCAAAGCATGATGCAGCTACCACATTGTTTCACCATTCAGGTGTATTCAGGATAATGTGAATATTAGTTTTCCTCAGGAAAACTAATTAAAAAAAAAATTTTTTTTGTTTTTTTTTTGTTTTTTTTATTTAACTTGTGGGATTTCTTTCAAAATTCTGTTTGTTCCCACAACTTTAAAACATTGAAGTCAGTGGTTGTAAAGCGAGATAATATCTGCTGACAGTTAACTTTCCTTTTGTCAGTTTGTCTTTGACTGTCAGCTGTTTGAGCATGCTACATGAGCCGTCATGAACACTCGGTTTGCATCGCTGAAAACGTCCTGCGTCACCCTGACTAGAACTCGATTTCATCCGTTAATGCTTCCCGATTACAGTTCAGATTATTCAGAGAATAGCGTGGACCATTGTTTACATTTTTCAATGATTTCTCATTGTGAATTGGAGAAATGAAAATAAACCACCCATGGAATCCTTAAGCGTGGTCGAGCTGCTATATTGACACATTGCTCTCTGTTTGCCGCATAATAGATGTGATTTTGAGAGACCTACGAGAATGCTCTGGGGGGCCTTTCACTATTGCATTCCCCTCGTATCTTCCTTTTCTCCCCTCGAGATTTTTCTTTTGAGGAATTCGAGAACGTTGCGTTTTGATATTTCGTTCGGCTGTGTGAGTTTGTTGTTCTCGACGCTTCACAAATGGCCCAGAGGTCTCGGGTTCAGACTCATGACTAGCGTGCCTTTTTACAGAGCTGCAGTGTAATTCAGAGGAGACTGACACAATCCCCATCTTTTTTCTTGACCGTCTTCCTTGACATTTAGTAATGTGAAGAGGACATTCTTGAAAAATGATGACAATTCTGAGCAAGTTCTAAAAGCTTGGATGTTTGCAGTGCTTTTATAAATGCATGTTTAAATTCTACACAAAAGTTGGCAGCCATGTTGATAGCTGCTTCCATCAAAAGTTGCATTCGAAACCTACTTCAGTTTGGCTGTAAAATTATGTCACAGTAAAATACTTGGTGCTTGTTTTTCAGCTTTCTCAAAGAACAAAACACAAAGTTATTTGTTTGTCACTAAAAGTGGAAAAGTATTTGTGATGTGTTTACTTGATACTTTCAAGAGATTTCCGGCTTTGAGTGTTTTCAATTGCTCGGCATTTGGCGTCTTCACTTTGCTCATAAGTATTCTCAGAATTTTCTTGTGAAAAGTCATCGTATAGAATCTCCCTCTATGCTGACGACGTACCACTGTTTACAACTAATCCCCAGAATTCAACTCCTGCTCTATTATCAGCTATTCAAATTTTTATTGATCTGTTTGGCCTGATATCTGTAAAATTAACTGTAAATCACAGTCTCAGCAGATGCTACAAAGCTTTCTAGATTAATTTTGGCATCAATTAAAATAATTTCCTGTTGAGAAAATAGTTTTTCTTTGCCACATTTCTGGTGAGTTTTGAAGGTGTTGGTTAAAGTCCAATCTCAACCTAGACATCTGCAAATTATAAGGCTACACCTAACAATTGTTTTAGTAATCGATTATACATACACACATATACAAACATGTACATATTGCACACTTTTGGCTTATTTGCTGCTAGGACTGTGTTCTTTCAGCAAATGGCCTTTTTATTTGAGTCTGTATATTCCAGTTAACTGATCGATTTGACGACTATTCGAATAATCGATTCATTACACTTGATCTGAGTTGTTTCATTGCTAGTAGCAATGCCTTTGATTCATTGAAGCTGCGTAGGAACGCGGTAACAAAACAGATTCCCTGTAATGTAATCAGGCCGGCGGCCGGTTGGAGGAAGCCACCCATCGGTAGCTACACGCCGCACCTCCACTTAATCCCAGCGCTGCCTGGCGAACGCTGGCCCATCTGTCCAGGACCGCGGTGTAACTGCTCGGTCCCAGGACTGCAAATGTGATTAGTCGGAGATTACATCCCTGTGTGTGTGTGTGTGTGTGTGAAATGAAACTCCCCTCTCACAACCAGAGCTCCGTGTTTACAAGAGAACAGGATAAACGCTGAAGGGGCCTCTGCGTCATCGAGTGCAGGCCCCGGTTTCTCAGATTATGTTCCTCCGTGCTGTATTGCATCACGTCCCGTCATGGCAGGCGTGTTTCTGACATTCTTGTTGTTGGTTTTAGATGCGTGTGCAGCTGAGTTAACAAGCCGTCTTCATGTTGGTAGCTATAGATAGTCTTCGTGCCTTTTTTTTTTTTTTTTTTTTCTTTCTTTAGTCCGCGTCAGCCTTCATCTCTGCGTGACCTCCAATCAGGGCCGGAGCTCTGTTGCCACGGTAACTTTATGCGCGAGTCTGGCATATCCATTCAGCACAGATGGAACTGAGAAGTCACATGTCGTCACACACTTTTTGTTGTTTTTTGTTTTGTTTTTTTTCCCCCCTTTTCTCTGTCACCGTCGGGAACGGGCAAACACGGTCTGCGGCGCGTGACGGCTTGTTTTGGAACAGTGATAAGAGTATTGTGGACAAACTGTGGGTTTGATGAGGACTGTATGTCAGCCGGGAGTCGAGTGAAGTGGGTGTCGTGGATGCGGTGCTCGGCCAGCGCCTGATTAGCTGTGTGCACGACTGTGTGCAAATGTGCAGCAGGACGATAAGAGGGGGAGGATAATGCAGGATTCCACTTCTTAAATCTCAGCGGCTTGCACCACGTTGCAAGGTGCAGACTTGCCTTTTTATTCACTGCGACGATTGAGGAAGCAGTGCTACGATGTTTCCCCTCCTTTCGTTGTGTGCGAGTGTGTGTTTGCCATGTGGTTCCTGTTGTGTTGTAATCACAGCTACTGTTTAGGAGAAGTAGCGGCCAACGAGGGCTGCTGGCCACAGACAGACTTGTAGCACAGAGGGTCAGGCTTAAGTTGGAGTAAAATATCAGTTGTTCACACTCAATACACAGCAGGGGGGAAAATATGTGATTGGCTTTGATTTGATCCTATTTTACTGTGTTGCAATCATAAAATCTGACTGAAAAATTTGGACTGAAACATCTGGAGGGAAAGCAGGTATAATATAGGGAATAATTATTTACTATAAGATCACTGGAAGCACAATTCTGGGTAACCTTAGCAATTGTTTTAAAATAAATGCAAGCAAAGCTTTTTTTTTTTTTTTTAATCCATGTTGGTAGTTTTGTTTTTTTCTCAACGTTTCTAGGAAAGTCTAATCCTAGAAACCGAAACAAAAACCAAAATTCTCCAAAGTGCACTTTTAAAGAACTGCAACAAAAAGCCACATGGATGATGTCTACACCCGTTTGTAATGGGACAGAAAAGGCGTTTCTGGCATAAATCCTAAGTGTTGGTGTCGAGACTTCAACTTGGGGCTGGGCAACAAAGTCGATAACGATATGTATAACGATAGACACGTGAACAGTGTCAATAGAAATATCTCCTTTACAGTGTTTCACAATTTCACTGGACTCCGATTCCAGAAAAGCGCACAGCATTCTGGGGGATGTAACCTAAGCTTGGTTGGTGGCATCGGATTGGTCACATAGCAACAACTTGTTGAGTAACTTGCCGTTTCAGGTTTCACTACTGTGCCTCATAACTGCTTAAAAATAAAAGGACAAAAAAAAAAGAGAATAGAACAGGAACGGTCACATCACCAGCTTGGTGGTATTTCAGAGACTTGAAACAAAACAAAAAAACAATTCTTAATACTGGCTGATATGAAATGCTTTGGTAAAGAAATGTATCGTCCAGCCCTTCTTCAACTTAAACCGCATAATGCATACTTCATTATGCCAATGAGCCAAAGATTGATGCCTTTCCATTTTTGGGTTTTCCCACTCCCTATGGGTTTGGTGTGGCGCTAACATGAAAGATGGCTTCACAGGAGAAATGACATGCCCTGTTCTTACTCATTTAAACACTGAATTCCACACCCTTGGTACCAGTACACTCACACTGGTCAAACTGGAAGCAGCTCAAAAAACCTCACACATACTTAAACCTCTTGGTGTAAAAAACAAAGCCTCTTCATTTGCTCATGTTTAAACTACAGATTCACAATAAATTGAATTTCATTCATCATCACAATATGAGTTTGTTCCATCCCAGAGGACTGTGCTATCCTGCGACTAGTTTTGGTCGAAGCAATCATCACCCGACTGGGGGAAAAAAAACAACAACAAAAAAACGCTCAAATGTTAAATTTTTTTCAAAATTTGAGTGTGACATCCCATTACAGTAAAAAATTTGCTTCTTTTAAGGCTTTTTAAGCATCTGCCAGTAAATGCGGCCAGCACTGCATGTACTGAGCTTTCCCTCCAGTTGGAGAGAGAGCCGGTCCTCCTGTCAGACCATCCTGGCCAAAACACTGAACCTCACTTTGCATGTAATCAGGGGCGCCGCGCAGGGGGGAAAAGTTATGACGATTTTAATGAATAAATTGTGGGGCCCTCCACAATTTATTCATTTATTTTTTTTATTCATAGAAATTAAAAAACAAGACTGACTGTGGACTTGACTATGCTGCTAAGAAAAACAATAGTCAGGTTTTCAAAAACAAAAAAATAGAGAGAGAGAAAAGGTAAAAGTGTACATTTTTATAATTCAGTTTTTCTCTGAGAGAGGTGGGTAGACTGTGAGATTATCAACCATTTAGCACAATTAGCTTAGCGATAGACTACTCCTTTTCACTAGGATTTAATGAATTAAGAAAAAAATTACTAACATATTCAAATATTTAACTTCTCCCTTTTACCACTTAATAAAAAACAAGTCAGTCAGCAGCAGCTCTAGCATCTTAATGCACTATGTAACTTTTATAAAATAAAAAGAAATTTCACATGTTTAAAACTGTCAGTATGTTGTGACAGTATGGTGTAGCGATAATCTGTGAAAAATATATTTCCTCTGCTTTCTCAAAGTGCTAGAAACAACCAGTCAATGGCAGGAGAGTTTTAGTGCTGTCAATCACAATCTCATATGGTGCTGCTCATCCTTCCTCTCCCTCGTTGTGTGCTATGCTACGGCGTGCATAGCCTGGTGACTGCTTTAATACGGAGAAAACGTATCTTTTATTAAAGTTATATACTGCGGCTTGAATAAAATGCGACTTCATAGTATTTTTTGAGAAGTCTGCATTGCTTTGTGTGTATTTTGCACGTTGCTTTTGACTGTTGCTCGTGGGGAGAGACATTTCAGTAATCTAAAGCTAACAGAAAAAATTTAAGCAACCTATTTGCATACTGTATGCAGACTGTTGGATGTAAAAATTTATGAGCAGTAATTATTGTGCTAGTTATCAGTATTGGACCAAAGAAAGCAAGTTTAAAGCCTTTAAAATTGTGACTCTTTTGATGGGTCAGATGGCAGCAGCTATGAAGGAGGGGCCCAATTAAATGTTTTGTCAGCGGGCCCAAGATTCCTGGCGGCGCCCCTGCCTGTAATATTAACATGGTTTTAAAATGCATTAGACAGTCAGTGTGTACAGTCATGGACTGTTGGGAGTGCTTGTGTCAGTGAGCAAGTGATTACAATAGACCGTAAATGTGTAGCGGTTTATTATCGACCGGACTGTTAAGGCTTCCACATGGAGAGCTACAGGCGAATATTATTATTTCTTTCGTTTACTGAAAGGTGAATATCTTAAGAGTTTGGGGAGAAAATTGGTGTGATTATCACCCGAGATGACCAAACTGGTGTTGCTGGATAAGCCCAGTCAAATTTGAGTCGGCAAAACTCTCCTTGCACATTAGGGTTGTATGGTGCTTGTTGAATCGTTCCTCGTCTGTATATGGTGTAATAACTCTATTATGGTGTGTGCCGCTCATGCAGCAGAGCAGTTTTGCTTTTTGTGTTTGTTTTGGTCAGTACCAGCATGTTATGCAGCAAGAAACTGGGTTAGAAAACTGTTACAGTTCAAATTAGTTTAGAAGTTTGACATTTTTGCTTTGATTTTGAATACAGGAGTATCTATTTCTACCCTTCTTGAACTGCATGTCCTCTTTTCCTACCTTTTTTTTTTTTGTTTTGTTTTGAAGGTTGTCTATGAGAAATGTGTGCATGTCCCATTAACAGCTGTGCAGGCGTCTTCTGGGCTCTCGCTCAGACATGGATTTCCTCCAATAGTAAACTTTCACTACACATGAATAAAACCTGAGTATCTAGTTCAAATGGTTGGACTTTCTGGTGTGCACCAGTGAAGGTAGCAGTGTTTGATTTTTCTGGTCAGCAGTGTGCATTTTCACTCAAAATTTGCACTAGACTTAGATCTGTTGCTTTAAGTTGAGTGCAATGCACACTTTCCAGTGCCTTGCAAAAATATTTGACCTCTTGACCTTTCTCACATCTTGTAATTTTCAGTACTTTTATAATGACTTTATTGGACTAGAGTTTAGTGAGGTTGACTAGAGAGAGCATGTTTGACAATCATCTTTTAAGATTTTGCCACAGATTCTTAACAGGATGTAGATCTGAACTTTGACTGGGCCACCACCTCACACCCCAGTTTTTTTGGGGGGGTTTTTTGTTTTTTTTGCAGGTTTTGTTTTCAGGATTTACTTCCATCCTTTACTTGCAGTATCCGTTCTCTGCTAAAGAAAAGCATGGATTGTTTTCTGGCATTTAAAAACTCCTGCAGCCACAAGTCCTGCGATTAATCCGCAGCACAGGAACAACCTGAATCCTCATCTTTAGAGCATAGCAAGTGTCAAGGCCGATTTCTACAAATAGAAAGCTTTTATACACCAGCTGAAATGAGCATAAACAGATGGATGCCTCACCCTTCCACTTCCTCTGCATATTGTCCTGATCCACCGGTTTGGATCAGACATCCGACGGGTCCTTTCTGGCCTCGCAGCGTGTGGCCTCATCTATCTGTCTCGGAGTACTTTGGCTCGCGGTGGAGCTGAGCGCCGGCTATGTCATGGAAACTCGTGAACTCGGGGAGCTGCTTCGCAGCCAAAGACAATATATCACACGCAGACGTGGCTGCAGCACTCCGTTCTCTCCGTGATCGCCTCCTTTTTGCGTTCTGCTTTTTGCTTTTGCACGTTTAAACCCCTAAGACACAGCCGACTTCCTGGTTTTCTGCTAAAGCGCAACGGTTAATTGTTTATCAGATGATTTTTTTTTTTCCTCTCTCGACTTGCTCCGATTAGTGACCGGCAAATCAAATGTCCACAAATCAGATTTTTGATTTTCTCCTTTTACATTACATGAATCAAAACGAGCAAATCAAAAGATAAAGATAAAGTTGGGTAAATACTTTGATAGATGGATGAATTAACCGTGTAATTTAGTTTTTTCTCAATTTGACCACTCACAACCATTACCTCTACAAGCGAATCTGCAGGATATATTTATCTTTTATGTGTTTCTAATGTTATGAGGTAATTAGGCTCGTCATAATAACATATTTTGTCTTTATTTAAAAATATATTTTTACCCTTCTTCATGTTGTCGGACAGAGAAGGCTGGCCCGGGTTTGTCTAGGTGAACCGAACCCAAAAAACCCCATCCGGTTAACTACGGTTGGACGGTGGGTGACCTTTTTCTTTCCCCCGTTTTAAAGGATTTTAAAACTGTAATTTCCTTTTACACTGTCACAATAGGATACGTTTGATCTAAGAGAGGGTGACAAATATTTTTTATGAATGGTTAAGGACTCACAAATGAAACCGGCACGTTCCCGCGATCCCTAAAGGGTCCATTCAGATTTGTTTGACTGGCACTCGTTTCCCATTGTCGGCGTTGGGTTTCCCGCAGCTCACATCTCCGCTTGCAGCCGCCGGCTTGCAGGCGCATGCCCGGAGTCCCACGCTAGACATCGCCAACTGTCAGCGTGGAAATGAAGTCACTACATCGGTCATGTTTTTAGAAAGCCATGGCATTGTTCAATTGTGTTTGTTTGGTGACAATTTGAAAGAAACCGATTCAGGGAGGTGTCACTGTATTGCTCAAAGAACTACTTCTGGGAAGACAAACTTGACGGACAGGCTTGCATCTGATTTAGCTTTGCTTCTGAGAAACAAAAGGCTGGGTAAACCCTAAACAAAGTGGGGCTGAAAGAATTTTGTGATGGACAGCGTCAGCGACATTTCTGCCGTTAACGCCGTCTCGAGGGAATGCGGTGATTTCTGCGGCAACACGCGCTCTAAGGGAGAGGAGGATCACAACAAGGCTGTGTGAGGAGAGAGCAGCGAGGATGCTGAAGAAGAAAAGCGGTTTGAAGGGGAGGGGATTGAAGCGGTACAGCTGTTTCTCCCGTCTCAGCTGTTGCTCTTCTCATTCGAGGCAGACTCGCAAACCCTTTATCTCTCCGACGCACGTCAGCGCCCTAACAGGAAGAAACACGCTGTGTAACGCCGTCCTTCGCTCGGAGAGGAAGATGAAAGAGTCTTTCGCTCTCCTGCTGCTATCTGATGGGAATCGTAACTCCTTCTCCATATTAGTACGCCAGGCCAGTCAGCACCAGATATGGAAGAGTCCGAGAGGATCTTTCCATCCCTGTAAACGCAAAGACCTTTGAGGAAAATCTTTTTTTTATTGTCCTTTTGTTCCCTAAAGTCCTCTGTGTGTGCTGCCGGTGTCACGTTTTATTCCTCCCCTTGTGATCTCTGACCCCCCCCTGACCTTTCGGAGCAAACAGCTCCATGTGTGTCGGTGTGCAGTTCCAGGGTTCTTGAAAGGTTTTTGACTCTCATTCTTGGCGCACTGCTAAAAACAGGTGTAAGGCGTTGACGCACTTTGATCGCAGACTTCATCCCCTGCCCACTCTGTTTTTATTTCATTTTCTCTTTGCTTCACCTCCTTGGTAGCACCCACTGCAGGTTTCACTTCTTTTATTATTTTTAAGCTTTCTAGTGGTGAAGCCAGGGCAGTACTGTTAGAAGTGAGGCGTGCGGTGCAGCCTCTCGCTGCGTGGAGACCCGGTTATCTTACTCCGTCTTGCTCAGTTAAGCAACTTCAAAGTCACTTGAATTTTCAGGTTAAAAGTTGCTGAAAAACATTCTTCGCTTCGCTCTTTCTGAAAAATGCATTCACGCCCCGTTTTGCCCCTTTACATCGACTAAATGCGATGCATTGGAACCAAGTGTAAGGAAACCAAAACATGTTGTTTTTGAAAGGTTTCTTCAAAATCTTTTTTTAGGACGCACTGCAGTTACAGTCACAGTTTTTTTCTTTATGCATATAGACATGAACAATTTTTCAAAATTTGTTTTGCAAAATGGCTCAAATTTATGGAGACTAGATAAACCAAGTGGACAATAATTTTCAAGACGCACCACAAACTTTGACTTTGTCGTTCTAACCTGAACAACTTGGTTTAAGTAATTCTTTTGTAGCTCTGGTTGTATTTTTATGACCAGTTGTTGATGGAAGGGAAACTTCCACACCACTCAAGTTTCTAACAGTTTAGTTTTGTCTGTGTTGTCCTTTAGTTTGGGTGCCTTCACACCAGCCCTATTTAGTCCACTTTAAACAAACTCCAGTTTGTTTGTCTATAAGGTCTGGTTTATTTGGTGTGGTGTGAATGCACAATCGAACTCTGATGCGGACCAAAAAAAGCGAACTCTGGTCCGCCAAAAAAACCTTTGGTTTGGTTCAAGTGAACTCTAGTGCAGCTTGAATGCATGTGTGCAAATGGACTGGAGACTTCTCCAAAAGCAGGAATCAAACTACAGCGCAGGGGATTCTGGGTAAACGCGATCAAAACAGCAGCAGCAAAAAAAAAAAAAAAAATACTGTAGATGTAGCCGGAGAAGTTTCTTGTGGTTATTTACCAACGACAAAAGCTACAACTGCTAAAATCGCTCAGTTTTTATTTACATTTTGTGAACAACAAAGTTGCGCTCACTGTCTTCTTTGGAGGTTTTTGTGTCGTTTCCTTTAGTAGTTCTTGATGCAGCGCCACCACAGGCAAGGAAGTGAACAAGTTTTTCAGGGTTTGATTCAATTTTCTGTTGGTCTGTCACCCAATAAAATTCCTTAAAGTTTCTGGTTTCAACGTGAAACACTAGCGGCTTTTGTACATCAGCTTTGAGTTAAGTATCTTAAGAGCAAAGTTGGCTTATGGTGATGCAGAGATAAGAGTTTACAGCTGCTTTGGAGAACTGATGTCTTTCCTGTGTTTAAAGAAATCCTCTTTTGTTTTCCTTCTTTATGTTCCCCAATCCCTCATTCTTCATGAAGGTACCAGTTTACATTCAAGATTATGTTCCTCAAAACTTTTTAAAGGTCGCACGCATAATAATTGCATTGTGTGAAACCACAGTCATTTGAAGTAAGCGTTCAGCAGAACCGTAATGTTGCTTCGAACCTTTTGTATGATAGGATCAAGCTTTTACATCCAGGATTTGTCCAGTTTCCGCCTGGATTTTCCTAGTTTGTCATGTCTGGAATTGGCATTGTTGCAGTGGGATTGTAGGGGGTTTATATGTTTTCTTTCTTCCACATAATGGTTCAGTCTGTCAGGTTGCAGCATGCGCTTTCTGTTGGTCTAAAGCCCAGAGGGAGTCGAGTCCTGGGAAAATCTGTGTCTTCATGGTTGCATCAATGGAAAGTTTATTTTGCAGCAGGAGACGTAAAGACCTGACCCAATGGTAAGGATGAGCAGCCATGGGAACCAGTTTTTCTTTGGTTATAAGTGTTGAGAAAAGGTACAATTAATGACCAAAATGTTATAAACATGGATGTGTTTTAATCAGATTTGAAAATGGTACAGACACCTGAGAAACTACTGGCTGAACTCTACTTTTCTATTCCTGAGAAATCTGGGTCAGATCTGGAAGTGGGATCGCTGGTTATTTCCTGAACTTACATTTTAACATGGACGCAGGCTGTACATGTCTCACATCTGTCCATGAAGCAGGGCTGATTGGCTGTGTACATTAGCATCATTGATATTTAGCCTGTGAGTTTCATTTTGTCAGTGTTAAATGTCCATTGGAATTTTATGTTTATTGGTCTTTGAGAATGTGTTCTTGCATTATTTTGCCGTTACCATTAATTACTAGAAAATGATCTCAAAACAATAATAATAATGTTTAATCTGGGATGATGATTTATCATCCATCAAAACTTGTTACCGTGACAGGCCTGCTGATGTCCATCGATGGTTTGTTTTCAAAAGCATTTCTTCCAAATCCTGGCAAATGAATGCTCGCAAAATGGTCTTCATAGTTTACTTTAATTTGAAGCTTTGTTCTTTTCTCATAAAACTATAATCAAAACTGGATTGTAGCGGTGGGAAATTAGGTTTCATTTTGAAACCTTACCTTATCAAAATCGAAGAAGCGTGACTCTCATTTGTCTTGAGCCCTACTGAGTTTTTTTTTTTTTCTCACTGATAGAAGGCAGGAATTTAGGAAGACAGTATTTCTCTTTTTAGCACTTCAGCAGTTTTCTCAAGACACTAACTTTAACTCAAAGCTAGGCTTGCTCAGCCCTTTGACGGTGCCACTCCTCTGAGGCTCATAGAGGAAGACATAGAGATCCTATCGACTTCCTCTAAACATTACGGCTCTGACTGACTGCTCTGTTGCCCTGCAATGTTTGTCGGCCCTTTCCTTGTTAACAGCCCGTGCAAGGAATGACCACAAACAGAGCTGCTGCCAGCATCGCACTTCCTCCCCACTTCCTCCTCTTCTTCTCCTTCTGCCTTTCCGCGCTCTCATCTGTCACCGCGCTCAGGTCGCCCAGGCCTCGGCAGTGGGGTTGAACTTAGGCTGGGCTGGCTGCCTGCTCCCATTTGGACCACAAATCAAACTCAAGCCAACACACACACACACACACACACACCCACACACACCACACACACACACACACACACACACACACACACACACTGTAAAGCAGTCCTTTGCCCACACATGACAGCCTTCTGCTCTGAGGGCCTGCCTTATGCCACTTCTCCAGAACTTGGCACCACTCAACTGTTTTTTTAGGGATAAATGGACATTGTCGTTAAAACCTTGTTTGGATCCTGTGGCAGCTGCTTTTTCATTCATTTCCAAGGCATCTCTGAGCTGTAGATTACAGCTGGGATGCATGGAGGCGTTGATTCAAGGTGTTAGCTAGGTGTGTGACGGTACATACCAAGTGACTCTGTCACAGTGGGACGTGTTGGAGGAAGGGACGAGCCTGAGCAGCGTGTCTCTGCAGCCTGCCCTCTAATTATCAAAGCATTAGGATGCTCCGACGGAGGAAGGCCCGTATCTCTAATAAATAAACAATCAAAAAAAAAAAAGTCGAATCACACCTTGCAGTGTCGGCTGCTGCGACATTACTTCCACATGAGAACCTTTCATGAAGACGACCATCTTCACTTAGCTTGCTTAGCACTGAGAGTGGTAAAGAGATGAAAGACACATATATTTGTGGGTTTTTTTTTTTTTTTAGTTTTAGTTAAAGGTTATTGTGCATGACATTTGGAAAACATGCAGTCGTGTTGGTGTGTGTCAATATTTCTTGTCTATTGAGATCCTGATTAGCATCAGCTCTTCTGCCTGGGGTCAGTTTACCTTTGCAAGAAATCATATTACAGACAAAGTATTAAAATGACACGTCCCATTTTCCATCACTTTTAAAGACAATCAGTAGTTTGAGATGGGGAAATATTTTTAGATTTTCCATGCATAGTAGAAACATATACATTAATGTACAGTGGTGTCTACTGTTATGATATTCATGTAAATACATAAGCACATGCATACATTACCTTAGAATTATAACAAATTATTTTTGTAATACGTCTTTAGTTGTTACTTAAAACTGTAAGCCGTGCTTCAAACACACAGCCCAGATAGAGTTGTCCATTCAGCTTTGTGAAGAAATGAAATGTATTATTTTCATTCCAACAACATATCCGTTTATTTTTTACATTTTTGAGCCACTTGTGGCCGATGACGACCGTATTCAGACAGGAAATGAGCAGAGAAAGACAGGAGAAGGTAAGCAGCTAAAATCGCCCGTGTCGACGACCTGCGGTCTCTGAACACTTGGCACCCGCTCCACTGTTGCACCCCAACTTGTTTTCCCTGGAACAACTTGCATCTTGCTTCAGCTGCCATGTTGATGATGAATCAACTTAGTTGATTCATCACCATTTCTGTTTTTTAATGAGCTTACCAGGCAAGCTAATACCTGCAGAAAACATTTTCTGCTTTTGTAAATGAAAACCACCGTCTGTAATAAATTTCCTGTCACACAAAACATTAACTATTTTAGCTCATGTTTACTGCAGTAGCTGCTTTTTTCGGTAGGACTGATATTGGGGACACAGATATGGCAACAACGATACAGTTCAGCTGGTCAGTTCAGCTTCTTAAAGCAGCCAAATTATCTCGCCTTACTGGTTAGAAACACATCCTGGAGATTACGGTGTCATAACTAAACCCGCAAATAATAAAACGTCCAAACAGTGATAATAAATTTAGAGGTTTGCAATAAAAGGTATTTGATTATTGCAGTGAAAATAAAGAACTTAAAGTCGTACAACGAGAGCAGTAAAAGTACAAATACAATTAACTTAAGAAGTAAATGTAATTGCATTGACATACGAGAGTAACTGGAAAATATTTTAAGATGTGTGTACAAATTTGGCATAAATGTTAAACCTTAAAAAAAAAAAAAGACTAAAAAAATATGCTTGTGTTTGCATACTTCACAGGTCCAGTACAATCCCTTGATTTAAACTTGAATATGCTCTCATTTAACTGTTTAACACTGCAGTTAAACAGACTATAAATTGGTTTTGCTTGGTGAAATCAAATAAACTCTTCTCCCCACTATCCAAATGTCTCAAGTGCACGCATTTGCCCAAATTTAGTAGTTTCTGCTCAACAACGCCTAGAGATTTATTAGCCTTTATTGTAGAGGCGTCGGAACGTTTCTCAGCATTCGACCTACCCTGTGTATCCCGGTTGCCAGGCAGAAAGTGTAAATACGTGCAGTTCATCATAGTGGCATAACGAAGGTCAATATTTGAAAATGGTTTCACGTTGCCATATCAATTCACAGAACAATTATGTTTACAAAATCTCTCGTATAGTTTCATAATAAACACTGCAAAGATTAACCACCTCTGCTGAAAGTAGCACGGCTTCAAATACACCGAGTGGCAGCGGAGTGCAGAACATGCCTCCTAAAACATTATAATAGAGCCACCATGATATTTACCAGTCGTGGCTGTAACATATTCTGTACTTCTCTTGTCTGCTGAGTGTAAAGTACCATGAAGCTGCTCCTATTCTCTTGTTGACCTTCAGAGGAGGTCAGAACATCAGCGGCATGTTAAGCGATGGCGCGAAGGGGCTGTTCGTTATGTTCCCTGAACAGCAGCAAAGTCGCACACACACTCCGACACCAGTTACTCCACAGGCTGCGCCACCAGCCTCTGATTGAATGGCCGACCTGCTGAGTGGAAGCATCGCATATCGAGCTGCTGTGACGCTCGGTTCATTACAGAGCATGTGTGCCATTACAGAGCATGTGTGATCTGCCCGGCCCCCCGCGTGGTTCCGGATCGATACGGCTGCCCCCCCCGGCACCCGTCCCGACCCGAGCGGCTTAATGAGGATCCAGTTTTTAATGGAATTACTCTGGAGCTCCGCTGACTCAGTCCCTGCTAGTTAACAGCCTCATGATGGATGCACTGCGGCCAAAACTGGATGTAACCCTTGTTACTGAATGAACAAGTAGGGCTGCAGCTAATAATTATTCTACTTACCATTTATTCTATTGATTTAATCAGGTAAAAGAAAATTTGGCACTTTCCGTAGATTTTTCTTTTAACTACTCAACTTTATTTTATGCAACATTAAAAATGCATGAGAATGGAAATAAACAAATTTTTTTTTCAAATAAAAATATGAACATGTTGGCTAAAATGCGACAATAAAGAATTCCTTCGGTGAGTGCTAGATCATTTGTAGCAAAGAATCCATCTAAAAAATACTTTCATGCAATAATCTTTTGCTGTTAATTGTTAGCAAAAGATTAATTGGCGATTATTTGGATTTCACAATTTGAACCAGGTGAAGCTTGACGAGATCGGAGTAGAACATATGGGAGATTTTCTTTTTCTTAAATGCAAAATGTTCATGGTTTTTGTACACTTAATTACTGCTATGTGGTGTCATTCCAGCAAATAGCCTTTTGGAGTCTGTATACTCCAATTAACGATGAATCGGCTATTGAGATAAATGTCAACTAATTTAGTAATCGATTCATCACGATTAATCCGATTACTCGTTTCAACCCTACTTCCCAGGTTCTATACAGTCGTGAACTTTGCAAAAATGTAAAAAAAAAAGAAGAAGAAGAAATGAAAGTATCGCTTTGACCCCGTTGGTGCTCTCTGTATCCGTGTGCTCTAAAGAGAAGACGATGGGAGCACGGCTTAATGGGCTGTCACATCCTTCTCCGCTCAGCTCAGCACACTGACCCACTTTGGCTCCCTGACTTTGGTGCATTTGCTGCAGTTTTTTTTTTTATTTATTTATTTTTTTTACCAACTGCAGCAAGCTCTCCTTTGACCAGGCAACAGCGAACACTGTTAAACAATACACACAAACAGCAGAGGCAGCTAAAACGTGCAACGCAGAAACACAAGAACTTCAAAAGACTGCTCATATCTGCGAACATGGGAGAGAGAGAGAGAGAGAGAGAGAGAGGGCGTTTTGTGGCGTTCTCTCACACGGCGGGCACAGATTCAGACATGAGACTCGTCGGGCTGTTGGGTGTCAAATGTGGTGCCGCGGAGCTGTCACAACCGCTCTGTTCACGCTGAATGCTAAACATACCAGACCCTTTATATACAGCCTTGACAGCTTGAGATTTGTTTATGATCGCACGATGCTGGGCATAGAGAGAATCCCAAAGTTGGCTCTTTGGACACATGAGGAGCTTTAAGCGGCAAAACATGATGATTCCTGTTTGTGTCTAACATTAGGGAATGCCGTGGAGCTGCATTGGGTCTGAATGCCTGATTCTCAGCACCATCTGGGAAGCGGTGCCACAGCTCTGTTGTGGCTGCCACAGATTAATAAATTATGAAAGTGGCTTTGGAAACGTTGGATCCAAATAATTGCACAATGAACAACAGATGGTTTTTGAAGAGAAAGACGAATGAAACGTTTTTTTTTAGAAACGTTTTAATCCTCAGGTTGTCTCTTAGGTGCAGGGCAATGACAGTATTTAATTTTTCTCAGTGTCTGAGCCAAGTGAACAACATCATTATTGTGCAACATTATCTTGAAGCTACATTTTTTTTTTAAACTAAATTGCTTATCATTTTGAGAAAACAAAATGATATATAGATGAGCTTTAAATAATGTTGTTGTAGATATATTTTGACATTTTTAATGTATTGGAATACATTTTTAGTTATTTATTTACTACAGGTTTTGTTTTAAGCACTCTAGATTCACCAGAGTGCTGTTAAAGTCCCAGAAAAGGTGCCGGTTTGTGACGTTACAGAGCTGCTGCTTTCGGAAAACATTTCTCCTGGCTTCTTTGTTTTTACTGGAGAAACCAGAAATCTGCTGTTTCTAAATTCATTTGTGACTTGGAGAATTTCCAACCACCTCTTTCTTTGTGCTTGATTTCTCTAGTTCTTGTTTTTTTATTTTTATTTCTCAACTCTAGACATGAGAATAGTTACAAAAATGCACAGTTGTGAGGTTCGATCCAATAACTGCTGGGTAAATGGCACAAATTGTGTTACATGCTGTTTAAGTTCAACAGATGAAACAGTTTTATGTAAAGGGAGGTTGAGGTGAAGAGAAAAAGGACACAGGATAAGAAGTGTAAAGAGGACAGTGGGTTTGTTAGATGAAGGCGTTGAAGACCTGCTTTTCTGAGCCTCCAGAGAGACGAGTGTAAATGCTTGTCGCAGTACCTGGAGTGCGTCGGATGAGCAAATATGCTAGCGCAGGCATATTGGGGCATAAAAAAAAAAAAAATCTCGGCATCTAAATGTGCCTCTCAGCAGTTTGGCCTGTATTTGAGTGTGTGAAGTGCAGTTTATGTGCTTGTGATGTCTTAGAATGTGAATAGAGGGAGAAATGGCTCTTATTTAAGACACCTGCCATGAGTCATATTCAGTTTAATGACACATCTCCGTCCTACAAGCCTCAACTCGAATTGCTCTACATTCTGTCACTCTTCCTCTGGTATTTTCTAGCTTCATCCTCCGGTTCCCACTCGCCTTATTTAAGACACGCTTGCTCTGCTAAAACATTGTCGTGGCTCATGTTGAGCTTTGGCGGCTGCCCAAATACGAACCGAATCCTTATCACCGCATGCTTCAAATTCTGTCAGCTGAACGCTTAACATTCCCTGGACTCTGAATCTCAGGAAGCCAAACACTCAGCCCTGAGGAATTATGTCACCGTACATTAAACAGTCTGCGTTCCTGGCAGGTGTGTCGATGTCAGACAAAAGGACTTTTCTATCAGAAGTGAGGGCTGGTTATGACTGCATGCGAAGGTCATGACACTTTTTTTTTTTTTTTCTTTTTAAAGTGATTGTTGTTATCATGCGGTCCCTGGTAACAAGTTTTTTATTACAAAATTTTTTTATTACAAAAACCGCCACCAGGGATTTTTGTAATAAAGTTAACATGGGATGCTGTTGGATGTGCTGGATTTCACTGGTGTTATCACTTTTAGTTAAATTGCTAAATCCGATAAAACAGAGGGTGTGTTTAGCTAAGGGTAGCCTTTTACCTCCTTGGGGATTTCTTCACTTTTCTACAAACTCTACTGACATTTACTGGTTACTAAATGGTGTAAACATTAGGGATGCACAATATTTGTGGACTATTATTGCTGCATTATCAGTGTTGCAATAATAATACCGCAAATAGGGTTGCGCCGACTACAATTTTCTGATCTTTAAAAATCTGACCCGGCTAATACTAATTAAAAGTTACAGTTGTAAAGCCAGGATGAGGCGACGGAGAAAGTGGTGGAGTGACGGAACTTCTCCTTGCCTCCGCAGAGCATTGAGTAACTGCCCCTCCCCCACATGTTGCTGTCACTGCTAGTCAGCTGGCTGAAAGAAAGCTGAAAGCTGGCGTTTTGGAAACAAATCTCATCCACACTAATATTATTCCAATTGAGGTATAGGTTTGTTTCGTTTTTTTTCCAGTAATCCAAATAGTTTTGGCTAAATCTGACGCTGCACCAAGTGGATATACACAGCAGCACCTTCCTATGTTTTTGTTCCACTTCTTCCTGTACTTCTAACTCCGTGTCTGGTCGCTGATAACTTCTTGGAAATTCACTTCCCAAAACCTGCACTGCTCCTTTAAGGAGCCATAAGCCGCTTGGAGGATGGTTGAGTTGAAAGCTGACAGCGGCTCCAGGTGAAATGAATGACACTGACGAGCAGAGACCTGCATGGAGCTTTTACACCGCTGAGGTCAGCCTTGCTATGCGACAGGGACGTAGACTTTAGAACGCAGTTTGCTATAAATTTTTTCTACCCTTCAAAAATGTGAATCCACAGTTTTGTTTTGTTTTTGTCATTGCAAAGGTAGAATATCAGAAAGAAAGCCCTGTGATTCGGCCAACAAAGCCCTTAAAGATGACTTTGATTAGTATGAATGTTGATATTTTGTTTGATCTGCTGCTGATCGTGATGAAGAGGAGATCTGAGTCGCTGTGTGAAGTGTAAAGGCCAGCCTCAGTCTGCCAGCAGGCACACATTGCTTTCATTTCGTCACGAGCTGCAATCCCTGAGCCTAGTGAGCCACCTACTGGCCACTTTTGGTAATACTGGGGCAGTATGAGTCGAGCATATAATAAGGTGTGAGTTATGATGCGTTATTGGGGATTTTTGGTCTGTGTGCTGCTTGCTGCAGATACTGCAGTGTTTTTTTTTTCTTAGAAAACAATCCTGCTGCTTTTCTTTCCATTTTCAGCTTCTCTCTCTTTTTCTTCCACCCAGGCTGCAGAAGCAGACCTCTGAGAAAGAGTGGACCCGATAGAGACGGAGAGAAGAGAATACAGAGAAATAAGCACTTCCCCTCTGGCACTATGCGCATTTGACACACATCTACTAGGTATGGACAGCTTTTATATATATATATATATATATATATATATATATATGGTGCTTTGCTTCCAGTGGCTAGGTGTTTCTGCCTCTCAGGTAATCTGCCATTTTGGTATTTTAAGAGTTTTTCACCACCATCTTTAAGGATATTTCAGAATCTGAGTTTTTTTATTGGTGGCTGGATGATCCATAAAAACATATTAGGTTCTTGCAATGGTTGATTTCTTCAGTTTCCTTTCATCTTGTCCAGTTTTGATGATTACTGATGAAATATTTCTCTTTTCTGAATACAATTAATAACTAACTAATTAATATTCCTTAAATATTAATGCTGCCAACTAAAATGTATCTTTTTTTTTCTGGATTTATGATAAAAAGTGGAAATTTGTTTTTCATTTTTGTAATTTTCTATTTTTTTCTCCTTCTACTTGTATATATGCAAAGTGTAATTTTAAGGATTTATGAGACTGGAAGAATAATAATAAAAAAAATGTTTTGCAGTAGTGGTGATTCTGATTAAAAGCTGTTAAATAAATCACTCCAAGAGTAAATGTCCACATTTATTTATAAAAGTCATTATGAATTTTAGTTCTCCTCAATATATTTATGTATTTTTTTGAATTACCAACCTCTTTAATAGTGTTTTTTTTTTTCTTTTCAATCCTATTCATTATAATTAATATTTTCAGAAATATGAAAAAACATCATTTAGGAAAGGGAGTTAAAAGTAAATATAGGAATCATATTTCAGTGGAAAAGAAAACAATTATGGAAAATTACTACTCATTCCAAAAATACACAACTCAGCCAGATTTTGCACCATTTGCACAACGTTATGCAAAGCCACAATTAAAGAAACGCAACACAAAAAAGGTTCAGGATTCCCCACCGATGGAGGAAAAGGAATCTGTCCATATGTGAATTTATACAGACCACAATGTTTAGTGCGCTGAAGAATCTAAATGATTAGATCTGGAACAGAACAAGGCATCCATAAGGCCTCAGAGCAGGAAGTAAAGAAAGATAATTACAGACATGAGATTTAATAAACGACAGACTCAGACTTGTAAACACAAGGGAGCGATTGCTTCCTGTGCAATCAGGCCCTGCTGTCCGACAGAAGGAGGGAAGCTGGCATGATGTAACTCTGTTTGCTCTTTGCTGGGCAGCAGCGGTGGAAGCCTGCTAATGGTCCTTAAAGCTCAATCCATTCAGGAGGGGAAAATGCACTCTGGGGTCGTCAGACAAGATCAGATGATATTAATCAATATTAGAACTTAGGATTTCGTCTGGTGATCATCTCCATTGACGTTGCAACCTGCCACTAACCTGTTGCGTAACTTCACACGGTCTCGTTCTCTCAGCTCAACACGTTGGCATCGAACCGACTTCATGTTGTTTCACTTTTCTGATCTTCCAATAGAGGAAAAGAAAAGCAATTTGGACAATCCAAGCAGGTGTTACAGGTTGGTCTTTGGATAAATGGATCAAATTTAATCTCATTTAAACATGTAAAAGTGATTTCACAATTCAAAAGTTTCCAACTATAATTAGTATCATTGTTACCTCAGTAAGCGTGATGGTGGCGCTCCTTCAGTGGAGTGGATTAACCTGTAGGGTTAATGCGTTTTTTTTTTTTAAAGCGACTGGAAGTTTGTTCAAAGGATCAGATGTGTCTTTATCAAAAGGGATGTAAAAGTATTGTTGCCTTCTTTCAGCCAGCTGACCGGCAATGTGCAGCAACATTTTTGAAACAATTAAACCAGCACCTTCTAGTTGTTAATGAAAAGGATTTTAAACGGTACAAACACAGAGTAGGTAAAAAAAAAAAAAAAAATCCTGATTCTAAAGTGGAAGTAAAAAGAAGTACAAAATATTTTAAAGTAAAAATAGTTTAAATTGGTTCCTTATGAGTCAGAATTGGTGCATTAAAAAATAAATGTGATGTTAAATCTGTTGTCTGAATAGCATTAAGATGTCACAACAACATTACAGAGTGCACTGATATATTTATATTACGGTTATATATTATATTGCTATTATAATTATGAAGCAGCTTGTTCCTTAAAAAAAAATGAAGGTGATTTAATTCCTGAGCTGGAAAAAGTATTTATCAATAAAGTCTTGTTAGAAAATCATGTAGCTGAATTTCTGTTGTATTGACTCGATCTCAAGATGGGTGATAAAAATGCCCATTTTATCCACCAGGGGGAGCTGCTGCTGCAGTGTAGGGTTAATGGCAGCGACGACGAGGACGTGATTGTATGAGATGTTGTGTTTCTGTCCAGAGAGGCCAAGCAGGCTTTACTGCAGCTGAGAGCGATGACTGGTCTCCTGCGTTGAAGCTCGATGGTGTGGGAATGATGGACCTCCCTAATGGCCAATCAAGCATCTCCAACACAGCTGCAACAGCCTCTGAGGTAAGACCTAAGGTCTGCACCCAGATCACCTCAAACCCTTTGCACGACTTTCCCTTTAGTCTCATCTCAATCACCAACGTGATCAATCCTTTTTTAATTTAAATTTTTTTTTTTTCTCAAAACCTGAAGACCTCAAATTTCTTATTGTAGATATTTCTTATTTTTTGTTTTATGTTTTTTACTGAAGGCTGCGTAACGTTTGCGGTTTCATTCTGCTGGCATGTGGGCCAAATCGGCTCTTTGGTTCGTGAAGGTCGCAGAGACCCGATATAGATAACTACACAGAGTTAGAACCAGTTTATACATCATCCATTATGCACCTGTTCATTGTGACCCTCATATAAACTGAAATGAGCAGAAATTTTTCAATAATCAAAGAAAAATAGTACATCTCCAATTGATCATGAAAAAAAATCTGTCCATAATTCCTGACTCTGGTTGTTTTTTCCTCACAGAAGAGCAGCAGCTCAGAGTCTCTCAGCGATAGGGCCTCTTCCGAGCTGAAGAAGAGCTTCGACGCCGTCGTGTTCGACGTGTTGAAGGTCACTCCCGAAGAGTATGCGGTGAGTCCAGTTTGGAGTCGTCTGCCGCTTCCTCCGGCTCGTCCAGTTAAACCGTCCGTATGAGTGTTTAAAAGCAGAGTGTTCGGTAAGCTCAGATGGGAAGTGCTGAGCTGAGATGGAGTGATATAAGAGGAAATGAGGTCTGGAGCAGCAATAATTAATGATGTTTGGCAGTGCCAAGTCGGCACTCAGGGAATTCCCTCAGCTGCCACTGCACACACTGTCCAATGGTGTCTCTAAATAAACTTCAGTCACGTCTGTAATACTTTACAGGCTTTATTCTGCGATTCCCAATTCCCTTTTGTGATCATTCAAACAAGGATCTTGATCTCTGGTTGAAATCCTTTGCTGCGATGGCTTTTTGTGCCATTTGTGACCACAAGATGGCAGTCTGATCTTCGTTTTTGTGTAAAACTCCTTCCTCTCTAAGATTTAAATGCATTTCTAATGTGCTTCAGGTTTTAAAATCACTCTTGGACCTCTATTAATTGTTTTCTAGTAGTTGAGAAGTGTCTAGCTCAAGAGTCTGCAACCTGTGGCTCTTTGGCCCTTCAACAATGACTCTTCAAAACTTGAACTACATTTAATATTTTTAAAGACACACATATGAACAAATTCATGTTTTTGAAGCTTTTTCATTTTTTTAACATAATAATTGCATTGAATTTCTACAACAGAATGACTTTAAAAGTAGCTAATTACTATTGGCTACTTTTAATGAATGATGATATTGAGTGTTTCAATTTTGTCTCGTCATTAGGTTGAATCTAAAGGCTTTTTTTTTTTTTTTCTTTTTACTTAGTTGCATTGACATCTCATTATTTTTTTTTTTTTTTAACAAACGCCAAGTTTTAATTTGTTTTAGAAATTTTGGCAAAAATTCATCAAAAATAAAAATACAAACTTCATTTAACATTCACTGTTTGTAGTTGAGGAAAGCTGCGACTTTAATCTTTTGTCTCAGGAAGTCTAACGTCTGCTGTGTTGTTTCCTTCAGGGCCAGATCACCCTCATGGATGCTCCTGTGTTCAAAGCCATCCAACCAGACGTGAGTCACCAAACTGTCATCACGCAATAACGGCTGATTTAGCACCATTAAATGAATACAGTCCTCTCTACTGAGTGAGAGGCATTAGCTGGGGTTCTCAGGCTAATGACTACAAACTTTATCCTTTGTGTATTTTTATAGTCATAATCAAACAAGTGTAGATATTATTAGCATTAGCACTTTTATTTTAGCTAGTTTTCACACTTTAGGGTTTTCACACTTTGCAAAATAGAAGAAAAGAGGACACCAGTTTTGTTAGATGTTTCAACCTGTAAGGTGGATTTGGTTAAATCATAAAATTACGTGAGCACCGACAACATTTCAAAGGCAATTTTGTCAAAAGTGAGAACGTTAAACCCAGGATCGGTTCGGGTTAAACTTTCTGAGAAGGCGCAGCATGACCTGAAACCGCAGTTGCATGCGGTAACTGTTTTGTTTTTAATCAAAGCAGAGCCCGTGCTAAACCAGGAGTCTGTTCTTTACCGGTTCTATTAAAGAGCCAGTTTGGTTTTTCCCCAGCCAGAGATCCACCAAGAACGTCTGAATATTGAGTGTTTCATCATTCATTGATTTAATCTTGGACGTCTGGGGGTGATTATAGCTTAAGAAGGCAGTTGTTTTAGTCATATTAAAACAACCAGTCTATTAATATCAACAGGAGCAGTAGGTTGTGAAAAGAATATCACAAGAGCTGCTTAGACTGTAGTGATTAATGGCTAATTCCACGCATTCATATGAGGTCAAAATTTACATTAAAGCTTAAAGCAGAAAGACGAGAACATTGTTTAGTCAAGTGTTTATTTATCACGGCTTCCATCGTAATCGTGCCGTTCGCCGGCCCCGCGGCGTATCGTGCGGCCGTTAACAGGAGCCAGCTGCCTGATCAAAGACCTCACCGTCAAACTGTCCGACATTCGCCGGATACCGAGTCCAGTCAGCATTAGTCATCAGAAACCACAACGAGTTCTGGCGAACGCAGAAGATGATAAAAAATGCTTTTAACATTCCTCTGGAGTAGAAACGGAACTGCCCTTTGAACTTGTCCAGCGCTGCAAAAAGACAATCTGCCCGAGTGTTTTTGGCCCAGTTCCTAGTGCAAATATCTTGGTACACTTGTAATACGCCAGAACTACCTTACAAATAATTGTTCAACAGGACGTAGGAGCTTGTTTTTAGTCAATAATTCCTTAATTATGCTAGTGGAACTAGTACTTTTTCATCAATATTAAAGATTTTTTTTTTTTTTACTTAAAGCAATCTTCTGTTTCTTCTTCAAAAATGACTTTGAAGTTAGTCTTGTCTTATTTCAAGTGCATTAGGATATTTGCACTGTAAACTGGAACAAAAGTACTTGGTACGATTTTGTTTTTGCAGTGTACTTTTTTACAGTTGCACATTTTAATGTATTTTATTGAGGCTGCATATAATAGACCAAAACAAAGAACTGACTTGTATCTTAGCTTCAGCAGTAAATGTGTCTACTTATGTGAAGTACTCTGATGATAACACACTGACTGGCCGCACGTAGCGAATCAACTATATGCATTAGTAAGTATGGATTTGAGTTGGTGAAACTCGACAAAGAAAGAGTAGCTCTCGATTGCTCAGACATTTTCCCCACTGGTTTGGGGATTTAACCACAGCAGTGTAGTGGTCATAAATAGTCAGTGGACTCAGAGGTGTTGCCTGTTATAGGCGTCTCTCTGCGCTCTCCTGACCTCAACCCAATTTAGTGTCGGTGTGTGGCCTGGCACAGGGACGGATGAGGTGTCCAACACTGGTATGATGACTAGTCAGGGGCGTCCAACTCATGGAGGGAAACTTGGTTTATTGAGTTTAAATAAACAGAAGTTTGTCAGTGAGTTGGTTGTATTTTGGAAGCGTGGAATTGTCTTTTATTTTGCTGTTCATTTTTGTATATTATTATCACATTTTTCACATTGATCTGTATTAACTTATCATTTTTTTATGTTGGATTTTCATTTCATACACTGAATTTAACATTTTGCTTGTCAGTATGGTCATAAGTAAGACCCGTTTGGCCGCTGCAAGTTTTTAAATTCAGGTTGAACTTGCGTCTCTTAGGCTGGGTCTAAAACTGTGACTTTTTTTATAAAGGAGTTTTAACCAGGAAAATAAATGCAGCAAAATTTACTTTTTTTTTCTAAAGGAATTATTATTTAACTCAGTTACTTATTTAAAATGTCCAGAAGTTCTAGATTTTAAAAGAGCAGTAAGCACAGATCTTAAATTCTGGTTAGTTTTTTTTAAAAACTTTTTTTATGAGGTTTGAGTCACATCTTTATTGCTTTCTGTGATGATTGAGGCTAGCGCTAACTAGCTAATAACTATTGACTACTAATATAGCCTTGCTAGCTATATAGCAAAGTTTTGTTTTGTTTTGTTTTTTTGTTTTTTTTGTCTGTTGTGGCAAAGTGCAAACCTGCAGCCAGCTGGCTGGACAACGTTCACCTTCACTATGGGCTGGCTTGTTTTACTAACCCATATGATGCTCGGTGCAATCTGTGCAAAAAGGCTCGACTCTACAGGGTTACGGCTGTCGAGAGAATCGCGAAATGTGTAATTTTCTTCAAATTTCTGTTGATTCATAACGGTCTTTAAAAAGTCTTAAATATGAGTTGGTGAAACTTTCAGAAGCCGGTCTGTTTGATGCATGTAGAAACTACATAGATTTTGCTCAAATTCTCAGTGTTATAGAAACATTCTGGAAATTTGTGTCTAAAAATGATCAAATAACTGCCCTCACGTGCCCTTTTCTTTGAAATGAAAATATAAATAAGTCAAATAAAACTTCATCAGTTATCAGCTCTGGAGGTAAAAAGTTCTTCATATTTCCAAAATCTGCTATCGTGCCCCAATCACTTGCTTTCAACTTTTGTTATCAGCAACCAGAGTCCCCCCACACCCGGTGTGCATGTCACAGCTATGCAGATGAAAAGTGTCTCACCTTTTCTTGGTATTTGGCCCATCGAGAGTCACTGTGATCTCATTCGTCTTCTCCTTTGAGCTGCTGGGGGGTTTTTGACAGCGGGCCCGGATTAGCAGGGTTTAAGGTTTACCGCTGTAGCCTTAGAGAAACGGCATGCCAACTGTGTGATGCTGGAAACTGTGTTCAGCACTTGCTTTCATTCATCGTCATTCTGTTGCATGCTTCTTCCTTTTCTTTTTTTTCTTTTCGAGTCTCGCACATTTCTTTTTTTGTTGGAAACAAAAGAAAAGTCGGAGCTCTGGCATACGTTTAGATTGCCGTAGCTTTTCCAGCTTTTGCTCAGAAAAGTATAGTCTAGGTGAAATTGAGCCGGACTGGGTATTTTACGTAGAAGTCCAATTGGTGTTGGAGGGAGAGAGAAGGAGTACAGGGTGACCCAGCAGAGTGGACCGTGGAGGCGCTCTGGCTTCTCTTCCGTCTCACAGAGAAAACACGGCGCTATGACCGAAGGAAACTCTGCTTGAGCTTCCGCCGCTCTCTTCCTCATGTCCTCGTTGCAAACGTATGATGGGAAAAGCAGGCGGGCGCGCGTCTTCAGGCACGACTGCCGCTTCGCTCTGTTCACGGCCCAAATAGGAAAATGTTAAATCACTCAATTCCTCGAGTTATGCAACAGTGTTTTTATTGACTTCCAGCCCATTTCTTTCTCTCACTCTTTTTTTTTTTTTTTTTTTTTCACCCTTTGACCGTTTAGTTTCATTGAATGTTGTGTGAAGGTGAACTCGGTGCAGCACCTCGCTAAAGATTTCATACCGTTTGACCCACTGTGAAAAACTTCAGTCATTTATCATAAAATATTGCTTATAAAAATTTTGATTCTTATCGATTCTACGTCTCAATATATAAGTGACAGCATTATCAAAAATGTTGTTTTTGCCATTTTCTCACTCAGTTTGTTCCACAAGAGGATCAATAAATATCAGTAAGTTTAAAATTCTGATTAAATGCAGGTAATGTGTGCAGTTTGAGTGAGTGGCATCCTGAAGATTATTTCAAATAGGAAAGATCTTCATGAACAGTATTTATGTGTACTGCTACGAAAAATGAAAAATCATTTTTAATCATAATTTTAACGTTATCACAACTATGCAACAAAATATCACAATAAAATCCCAAGTCCATGTCGTCCGCATCATGTTATAACCTCACAGTTTAATTCATTTTTCTGCGACTCTATTTTAGCTTATGCCAAAAAAATGTTTTCAATAATAAATGCATAAATTGACTCTTCTTGCTAATCAGGTGACGTCTGAAGAGATTCGGTTCATTTTGGGGTATCGGACTAAAGGGGGCGAGCACGAGTGAGGTTTCCTGTAGCTTGCGTGTAGCTTTGGTCAGGTTACTCGAAATCCCAATAAAATTCCTGGAAGTTTTCAGGCCATAACTTGACAAAATGTGGAAAAATTCAGGAGGTGGATATTTTTTTCGAGGCACTTTTACATTGAGCGTAATTCCCTTTAGATGAGAGAGTGGAAACGAGGCCATGAAGGCTCGCGTTTCCATGACGCTGCATGAGATTTTTATTGCTTTTCTAAACTCTCTTAACTAATCCAGATGTTTTGAGGGCTGATTTTTAGTAACATACCTCCAAACGTTAATTAAAAGGAAAAAAGTGGAATCAACATTTTCAATAAATTTCATCAATTTTTTTTTTTTGCGAGGCAAAAAGACGAATGCCTTTACGAGACATTTTGGCTGGATTTTATAATCCTGGTATTGCTAGATTTAAACACCATGACTTCATAACTCGGGCTGTTGGCAGTTCTATTCAAATGTTTGTTTTCTTTCTCTCGGTCTCCATAAACACTTAATAACTATCGCAAAATCACGCTGAGAGCCCGTGTGAGACTCTTTACGAGAGCAACAGCAGTCACCGATTCACTCTTACTTGCCTAAATGATCTGGACAATGTTGCAGTAGACCAGAAGATGATAATGGCTTAAACGTTTCATCGCTGACTCGAAGCAGATGTATGGAGAAGAGCCCGGATCGTCCAGCCAGACGTGGATCAAGAAGAAATTCTCACCTTGTGCCATGATGGCAGTGGGGGAAAAAAAAAAATAAAATTCACGCTGTGAATTTATGTCCAGTACAGCGTGGAGGTGTTCTTTCGGATTATCAAAGAATCGGTTTTTACCGCAGATGAGGTAGTGCTGAGAATATGAAAACAAAATGCGGCTTTCACACGATGGTTTGATTTCTGAAGGGATGCCATCCAAACCGACCCGGCCCTGAAAGCGAAGTGATCCCACTCTAAACCCATCAACAGCTGCCGTCCACTGTTTCCGCTCACTGGCCTCGAATTTTGCGGAGGGTGTTTTGACACACCTGTCGTTTCCGATTTGTATCAATTCAGCCCGACGCTTTCCTTCTTTTTTTAAATCCGAGGATTCAAGTTCAGACTTTGAATAGGCCACTTTAAGAGGTTATTGCACTGCTGCGTAACCTCAGCATGTTTGATATTAGGGGACAAATTGATTGCCAGATGTTTTCGTTCAGGATTTTCCAGCAGAATTTATGGTTCCATGAATTTATATTCAGGTCAAAATTTAGTCCAGACCGCCATGTTGGTAGCCGTCAGCTACATGCTTTCTAAGGTGTATGCGAACATATCATGGGCATTCTCTGCACAATATTTGTAAATGTGTTTATTAATCTATTTGTATGATTTGTTGTGATTGAGGGATGAAGAGACTGATGTCTGGTTCTTTAGGTTCTGACGGGTCTGCGGTGTTTCCGACCCGTTCTGTCTGGTATCAAACAACCCACTTTGCCAACACATTTTTTTAATGCCCCCATTAAACGTCACTGTAATTGTTTAGCCTGCGTCTTCCCACTCACGTCTGTATTTTTGCCAGAGGTTTTACTTCTAAGAACTCAGAAACACTGAAATTGGCCCAAAACGCTGTTTTCACTCCGTTGGGTCTTTAGGTGGCGCTAAATATGAAGAACATGGGAAGTGAGCTCAGCGATAAACGCAACAAGAAAACCAGGATGGTGAACAATAAATTGACGACGTAGAAATTTTTGCTGCTGCGTCTCAATGAACATGTAACCTGCTGCTGCTGCTGCTGTTGTATGTGATGTGTTTGGGGGTCAGAGGTCAGGTTAGAGGTTTGGACGAAAAATGAGTTTTCTCTTTTCACATGAACCAAAAAAAAAAAAAAAAAAAAGTGGTGCAGAGTGAAAACTGTGAAAACACTGTAGATGTTTTTCTGGGTTCTTTCTGACCTCAAGGTTGAATTGTCCAGCAATTTGGGTAACCCACACGCTCCTGTGAAGGTTCACCACTGCTTCATGTTTTGTTAACATTTGTATTTTGGCATTCCCTGTGGTTCCTTCCAACCTTATAAATGGCCCTTTATGAGGCTGATTTCCGAACTGATGGTTTCTAATCCGTTGGTAAATGTCCTCACATAGCGGGCGTGTTGCTCTCTCTGCCTGCTTTGTGTCATCAAATTGGCTTTTTTTTAAGTGATTTCTTGGCTTCGTAGAAGAAGGAATGGTGTGGCTTGTGGAACTGAACTCTGTTTCAGTAAAAAAAAAATTAGTTAATTACAGTAGTTATTTATGATTTAGCAAAATTTTATTACTTTTCACTTAAAACCAGATTGGTTTGGATAGCTTTTGTTAATGCTCAATAAATGATAGATAATCCAAAGCATTAAATTTTTACTAAATACAGAAGCAGAATAAATTCATAAAGGGGATAGATCCTTTTGCTCTTTTTTTTTTTTTTTTTTTCAGCACTACTATAAAGTCCAGCCAGGACTTTTGGACAGGAAGTAAACATCTTGTTTCACATGATGCAGAAAATTGTACATCCTGTACTTGGAGAGGCCTCCCGCCAGCTCTCTCTGATAGAGGATTTGCTCAAAGGGATTTCATCTTCAAAACACATGATGCCGCGAACTCGGCGAGCGAACAAAACATCGATCCAGGAGCGCCGTTTCCAAGCGAACGGGACAGAGCCTGTTGCCGGCGGAGCGGCGAAAGCCATTCACTCAGTAGAGAGGAATGCGCAGCCCGGTGTGGAGCGGCCTGGCGTAATCGATGGGAGCAGCAGACGGTGTTTTTTTGGGACGTAGAATAGTCGATGCTGCAGAGCAGACTGTCGTTTAATTTACGGCCCTCCATTGAATGGCGGTTATGTTCCTTGGCTGTCTTCTAGCAGAGTGAAATGCCATTATAATGACATATGATAACATGGATCACAGCGACGAGGGAGGAGTAAGGAGGGAGGGATGGATGCAAGGGACTAGAAGGAAATCTCTCCCGCTCGTCTGAGTTTACGAAGCGGCGATTAGTGCTGGCGACTCCACTTAGATGAACTGTGCCGTCGTGGAGGAGGAGATGAAATGGTGTGTTAAGTGAAAGTAGAAAAGAACTTTGATTCGGGGGGAAAACAATAGAAGCCATTCTTTCCTTCTCTGTTTTTCCGATTTTGTAATCAGACACGCTGCTGACGATCTGCAGCTGGATGTTTATGAAATGGGGGAGGGGGTGTGTGAGTGATGGAGAGGGGCTTCAGGGAGGGAGAGTGAGCGAGCAAGTCAGTGCTGCCTTTTGTTTTTAACACAAGAGTCATGGCAACAGCCAAGCTGAGTAATTTAGCAGCTTTGGCCGGCGGTCTTTGTTCCAGCTCTCAGGGAACAGCAGTCAGGTTGTGTTTTACATACGACCCAGAACTATGAGGCCTTCCTCACATGTCCGATCTGCCGCAGCGGATCTCCTCTGAACACGCTGAAGGTCACAGAGAGTGATGGCTTTCTAGTTGAAGACAGGCAATGTTTCTTTTTCACAGGCCTGGCTCAAAAAGACCTCCCGTCCCAAACAACACACACACACACACACACATTCAGATCAGAATGCCACAAACTCTTGCATAGATGCACCAATCTGATATTAATGTCTGTACCAGTCCCATTATTGAGAACAATTCTAGGTCTGGTATTGGCAGCAATGTGTCCAATCTATAAGGGCGGATCTATTCAGTGTAATTCTACGCTTTGTGCTCTGATTGACATTATGCTTTATTTTAAGATAGTCAGCCTGTTGTTTTTGCCAGTTTCTGTCTTATTCATTTGACATCGGCTGCTATGCTCCTCATTGCACTGACTGAACAAATTAAAGTTGTTTTAACATGTCTGACCAGGCTTGTGAAGCTATTGGTGTGTCTAAGTGTGTGCCGCACTGGAGCGAGGTGTCAAATAAATTTGTAATTCAGTATATTTACGCCTGTGTTTTAAAGAAACCAAAAAAAAAAAAATCGTTTTGAGTCACTTCAGTGCCGTTTCTCTGCCAATATTGAACTTCATATATTGGTTTTTGTGTCAAAAGTGAAAGAAGTGGATCGGTGCATCCATCATCTCTTCTTAATAAGTTTATGAATCAGTTGAACTGAAAGGATTCAGTCACATCCAAGAAACAATCGATCAGTTCTTCCCGCTCTACATTTTTCAGAACAACCTCTCCAGTATCGCTGATTTGTCTGGTATAATGCAAAACCAGCTCATAATTTTCTCTCATAAAATTCTCATTTCTAGCTGCGTTGTGTTAGAGAAAGCCACAGCTGGAAATATCAAAGTCTTCCCAGGCAGAGGACGGATCTGGGCTGCAGATCAGATGCTTTCATTGAAAGTTTTCCTTTGTTCTGTTGGCCGAGACACTGAGAAACAATAAGCTGCTTTCACTGTAAGCTACTTTTGGTAAAACCGTTTGAACAAAAGTAACAGATCAGCCTCTGATCTGCAGCAGATCAGTGGCTGAATTAAACCACCACTACTGTACGCACCCATCACTACACGCACACATACACACACACGCACTTGTGGTTTATGTGTAAAACGATACAGAAGTGTTGCTAGAGTTCAGTTTCTGCCACAAACTGTCACAAAATTAAAGTATCGGCTGTAATTTCCAGCCAACATTGACACATTTGATGGGAAGCCGTGCGTGGAAGAAGCCATCAGGCTGTTGGCTCACAGCTCCGTGCAGGTCCTCACAGTCCGCACATGTTGTTTGGACAGCAATCGCTACGCAACAAAAACAAGACGGAACCCCCCGCGCTCCCGCTCCACTGTCAGCTCTGCGCTCCGGACACATTCATCACCGTCGAAGTGGGAGAAAAATAACGCTTTGGCAGGAGAGAGCGAAAAAAAAAAACCCCACAGTGACAAGTTTTCCGTTGTCCGGGTGGATTTCTTCCACCACCGTTGATGTGATTTCGTCATCATATTTAATGCCGTCTTCAAGTGTGAACCAACAGTTACGAGGAGAATAAACTTTAACACATTCTGCGACGTACTAGGAAAGGAGAAAAAACAAAACCGAAGAGTAGTGATGAACTGATGAGATTTATTTACCGCCTGATCATTTTTTTTGGCTTTCATTGTAAGCACAAATCTACACCTACCAGGCGTGTGAACAGTTTCGGCCAACAGGGTTTTTGTGCTAATTATAATCAATATTTTCTGTAGCTCTAGTTTGTTTTTCTCGGTGTGGAGGAGTTGAAACTAAAATTATTCCAAGAAAAATCTGTGGGTGGCGACAGGAAACGAAGTAATAACTGAATATTTCTTACAACTTGGAGGTGATTTAACCTGACTTTACAAGTTCAAAAAGTGGTTAAAAAAAAAAAAAAAAAAGTCTTTTAAAACCCCCTGACAACCAAAAACATCCCCAACACATGTCCATGTGTGTTGTTAATCTCCTAAATTAATGGGAGGAAACCACAAAATAATCATAACATTTCCAAATATAACACATTGCATATTTAGGTTCTCACAATTGTAACAACTTTAAGGAAAAAAGCTAAATTAGTAGAAACATAAAAATTCAACATAAATGTCCAGAACGCTTTGTCTGATTTCATTAAGGGGGATTTGTCGGTGGTACTGAAAACGGAGTCGCCTTCTCCGTCAAAAGTTGCTGTGTTTGCCGTGACATGCTCATGTGGTTTACCCATCAGACGACAAAGTATGTATTTTAAGTTTATGACTTAAATAATAACTGGTTTTGATCACCACCTTCCATCTCCATACAGAACAAATGCATCTGTTCCTAGAAAGAAAGGAAAAAACTAAAACGAATTTCTGCGTTATGCAGCGGAAGTGACTGCTAGTTTAAAGGTTTAAGTTGAAGTTTATTAGGGGGAAAAAATTGCTTAAAAGCAGACTTTTACTACTTCTCTTCTCCCCTTATCTTTTCTTTTTTGCCATCCCGTGTTTTTCCTGGCCTGCAGATTTGCAGGGAGTCAGATCTGCCATAAATTAAACATAACCAGGCAATCAGCCCAGCGTTCCTCCGTCGCACTTCATCCTAAAGCACTAATCAGCGAACAGAAACAACTCGGATCATCTTTCATGCCGGTCCTCCCTGTCATCCCCTGTAAATCTCTTCGCTGCTATACCCTCCTTTATTGCACGTATTTTTTATTTTTTCCCTTCTCTTTGCTCCTTTTTTTTTTTTTTTTTTTTTTCTTCTCCCCCTCCAATAAAGTTGCTCGTCTTTATCAGGGCTTCCTGCCGTGGCCCTTGGCCTCCAGCTAGGGCTCCCTGGGGGTCCGGGCGCACAGTTTTCCACTTACAGAGCAGACATAAAACAAAGGGGATTCTTGTGGCATCACTCATGATCTCATTGCTATTTGCGGCTCCGCAGCAGAACCTCACTTTGTTCAGATTTCACTTTGTAATTGTTAGCTTGCGACTCTCCTTTGTATCTTTCTAGTTCAGCTGCATCTTTATCTTGTTTGATTGTTTCTGTGAATAATCGCCTATTTCCAAGCCAGAAGTGAGATCAGTCATTCCAATTTTTTTTTGACAGCCTCTGTGTTAATTATACTCCAGTAAAGTGTTGATGATGGAGTCGGCTTCTCTCAAACCTGCATGGTTTTGCTTGGGGGGGTGTGTGGGGGTGGATTGTGTTTGGCTCAAGCAGCATGAGGAAATGACAGGCTGTCTGTGGTTTCGCGGAGCAAGCTATTTTACTGCACTGTTTTACTGCAGCGTTTAAAACCTTTGCCTTTTTCAAAGCCTTTCTCAGCAATCCAGTGTTGTTGGGACTTTTTTTTTTTTTTCTTTTTCTTTCTCTCCTTTATGTTGGCAGGAGTTTTGTCGGGCTTGAGCGCGGAGAGGAGAGGCAGTAAAGTCGAGAAAATTTAAGGAAATTAAATCCTAATAGGTTTTGGAAGGGCTGCGGATCAGGGCAGCTGGACTCTCTAATAACGCCACCGAACAACAGGAAGGCTTGAAATGACTTCAACTGGAAAACGACCTGGACGGACTTGATGTGTGTTAAAGTGAGAGGACAGGAGGACCGAGCGCTCTGGTGTCTCGGTTTCTGCTGGGTTGTAAAGAAATAAAATAAAAACTCTTTATTGGCACCTATGGTTCAGACGTGTTAAAAACGAAATTAGTCTTTAGTGCAGCTTCTCAATGTCAAACTGAAAAATGTCATAATATGCGAGCTTCAATTTGGTTGCATTTTATTCACAATGAAGAATGTTTAGTTTTACTTTCAGTCCACAGTCATCTCATTTTCTCATTTTTATGAGACAGAAAGGGCTTTCTCCTTACAAGCAACTGGTTTGCATCCTGGTTTAAAGGATGAAATGGAAACCTAGGGGACTTTTCCTTTTTTTCTTTTTTTTTTTTTTTGATACCATTGCCATCCTCCTCACTGTCTGTGGTGCCAAGGTAAAAGGATCCTTGTCCAGCTTACTGGCTAAAGGAAATGGGCCACTGTGGCATTATAATACAAGATTTCTACACAATCTGGAGAAGTGTGGAAAAGAAAATGGGAATCTGGAAAAATATGTGCTTTTCCAGACTTAATTTCCTATTCCAGTGTCAAAAGGTTTTTTGTTCTGTGCCATTTCATTGCATCCTTTTTCATGTTGAGCCTTCTGTTACTCTGTCCATCACTCCATGCAGAGATGCACCGATCAGATATTGACACCTGTATCAGTCCCGATATCGAAAACAGTTCTAGATCAGGTGTTTGTGACCATTTGCTTGATCTATTATATATTTTACATTATATTTTGAATTTCTAAGTGCTTTGTGGACCATTTGAAAGAGGGTCTGTTGCAGTTTATTTTTGTTTGTTTGACCAAAGTAGTCAGTCTATTGTTCTTATTTTCAGTTTCTTTATTTTTTCATTGCTTTCTATATTAACCCTAATTGCACTGACTGACCAAATTAAAGTTGTTTTTACATGCCTGATGTTTTAAGCCAATTGAACACTGTTTTTCTGTATCGGATCGGTATCGGCCAATACCAAGCCTCAGATATCTGTATCGGTATCGGAAATGATACGATACATTTAATTTTTTTGTGTCATTTATATTTTTTTAAAAATCACTAAAATGTTTGACAACTCTGCACTTTCTACATTACAAACACAAAGGAAAGCTGTTTAACTTAAACAAACTGGAATTTAAGCCTTTCTAGGATCGGAGAAATTTAAGTCAATTTAAGACACCAAATCTTTCAGCCACCTTCATCCTACTGCATAAATGTGGACACCATAGCATTTGGATTTTTCAGTCTGAGATGATGCAGCTGCATTAAAATCTGATTTTATTTTTAGGCTTTTGCGTGTTTACCTGGGGTGCCAGTAAACGTGGTTTCCACTGCGCCGCCTGGGCGGCAGAGAAAGGGCGGAGCCTCAAGGCTCGTGGAGAACAAACCAACTCGCCTCCAAGTATAGGAAATAAAAGGTTTATAAAATAAATATCGGAGTTAATTTAAAAATGGTAATAACATAGAAATGAGCTGAAATGACCTGCTGTTTGAACTTTGTCTCATTAAGCACACCCGCGATGCTTCATGTCATTGATTTTAAAAATCGTGAAAAGACCCGCTCTGTTCTTCGACAGTTTCAGTTTTATAGCCTTTTTTTTCCCCCTATGTCTCCGCTCTTAAGCGTTGAGTGTAGATTTAAAGCTTGACCTCACCAGTGCATACATGTCTGCTTTTAACATCTGCATTTGATATTCGGCCTCTGAGACTTAGCCCTGAATGAACACAGGCTTTCGTTGCAAACAAAACCAAAAAAAACCAAAAAAAAACGCTGATACAGTCCAGCTCCAGGGGAGCTCAGCGAGGTTTACTGGACGCTGCTGCTTCCAGACAGTCGCCATGCGTCACTGAGGGGCTGCAGCCCGATTCGTCTGTTCAGGCCGCGTCCCAACTAAGCCGAGCTGGAGAAATGTTTAGCAGGAGGGCTCAGACAAAGTCCCTCCTCCTCCCCCCCCAACGTTATGTCACTGTCCATGGCCCCTGGGACATCCTGTGGAGGGCCCAGGTTGGACCTGGGTTCCATTCGGACTGTATGTGTGGTCTCTGCCTTCCACCTCTTCGCCGAGGACGGCAGCTGAAAGCCGTGCGGACTTCCAGCCTGGTTCTGAAACTGAAATGAATGTTTGCATGTTGTTGGAATTTTCTCTGTTCATCTTCCAACGTCACGACGCCTCTTGCTTTTAATCAAGGTTACAGAAAACACACTGTGCACAGCTGCTGCTGCTTTGTAAGAGCAGGTCATTTATACACTTTTTAATAAAAAAGAACAACAAATACACATCTTAGCAACAGAGTCATTAAAGCTGTCATAAGTTATGATAGCTCAAACATTCTCCAGTCTCAGCTCAGATGTTGTTGTTTGCAGACATTTTTGTGTGTTGAGTAGACACGGGCCTCTGTAATGTAATACCATTTTTATAACATGATCTATTTATTTTGATTTAAAGCAAACAAACTAAAAATATATTCCTACTGCTTCCACTATAATGTACGTAAGGGGATAATGGGATTTTATTTTTAATTTTTTTCAAAGGTTTTTGTTTATTTTGTTATGTAAACTTGAAAAGAAACATTCACTAAATTTATTAGCATTTCAAAACAATCGTGCTTATCAGACAGAATATTGGGTATATGTGCTGTGCAGTTCTTTGTAGAAAATACGGAAAGTATAAAAAGTAGAGATGCATCAATCTGAATTTTTGGGGTTGATGCTAGCAACAGTTTCAAAAATATTGTTGCTCTTTTAGGGTTTTGGCACTTGTGGCCTTTACTCATCAGTAGTCAGCATTACTCAGCTCGTGTTCCTATGGAGCTTTTTCTGGCCTCTCGTTAAAGGACTTTAAACTCCACTTGGGTTTTTTAAAACTTGTAACTTTTCAAAAACTTAGTGAGGCTTGAAAACTGTTGCCACTTAAACTTGAATTAGTGACTTCAAAGTCCCTGATCAGATTGTTTAGTTGTGTTGTAGATATTTTTAGCTCTCAAATAAACCTTTAGAATTTGTTTAGAATTGAGCCAAAATGTGTCCAGTTTGTGCTCTTCTACCTGTTACTGCTTTACGATGCTGTAATAAGAGCAGAGAGATATTTGCTGTGTATTTAAAACAGACATGTTCCTGTATGACCTCACCTGTTTGTTGTCCCTCATTTATCCCTTTAAGTCCTCCGTCTTCACTCATCTGTTCTTCCTCCTCCTCCACTTTCTTCCACTATCATGTCTTGGTCCTTCCCTCCTTTCCATCTTCCCACTGCGCTGTGAAACGCATTAGCTGCATGTGTGCGTCCACAACGTTCCCTTTGTGTCAGAACGTAATCTGGATTTCATTTGTTGTTGACAGGAGCTTTCTAGCTGTGGCTGGAACAAGAAGGAGAAGCACAGCTCCGCTCCGAATGTCGTGGCCTTCACCCGCAGGTTCAATCAGGTGAGACTCAGACATCCTCGGTTCTCGCAGCCAATTTCATTCTGAAGTCTCGCTCGCACCCTCCACTCCCCCCCCCCCCCCCCCAAAAGACAAGAAGGGGAAAGTCTTCCTCTCTGCGGTTGTGGAGATTTATGAGACTTGGCCATTGAGGTTCGAGGGGATGACAGCTCGTCTTTCCATCATGCCCTCCGTCTCCATCCTCGTGCTCTCAAATCATCACCCCAGTTCTCCCAGATGTGCTTGTTTTTGAAGCTGTGTTTATCATGGCGGGTCCTGAGGTTCCCTGGGTCTTCTCCTTACACGTGAAATGCTCTTATGTACGTCACAAGTGGTCCCCAGGTGAAGCGTGTCTGACGGCAGACATCTTTTTATCCTCAGCTACTCGCTGTTATATAGTTTCTTGCACACATATTGACACTTCTCTTGCATTTTGTCACATTAAAGTCACAATTGAATATGTTTTATTGAGATTTTATGTGATAGACCAATATGAAGTAATGAATTACTTAGCATTGGAAGAGACATGTACATACGTGAAAAAAGTTGTATTTTTGTTCACAAATAAACTCTTTAAATTCAGTTCCCTTCACTCTGATACAGCTAACATTAATCCTTGATAAACTGCATGTTTATTGAATCAATGCCTCCGAATGAAAGCTGCTCTTTTGAAGATGTAAGAGAACATTCAGGAACAAATGGCGTCAAGAAGACCGAGGAACACATCAGATGAACATATTTTAGTTTGATTTGCTGTATTTGATTAGGAGAGTGCACATTAATCAAAATTACCACAATTCATGGCAGTGTAAATATGCAGGAATTGACACAATTCCTGCATATTTCAACCTTTGTCCTCCTTAAACACGTCAGTACAAAAACACAAAGTGTCTCACTGTACAGGACAGAAGACAGCACATGTAGTTCTATTAAAAAAAGTAGAAAGAAACCAACATTTACACATATAAAATAATACAGAAAATGTATAGAAACAGGTTACAAGACCCTCTGCTCTAAGCAGTGGAAGTAGTTAATATCCCAGCTTTGAAAAGCTCTGTTCTGCCCATCATGTGAATACTGATAAAATGCAATAATATGATGCTGGAGGTATCTAATATAATCTCACTGAGTTGGAAATGGCTTCTGAGCAAAATAGGTAAAGTTGGAGAAAAAAAACCCCCAAACTTTACTGCAGATGCTATGATAATAAAAAAAGTTTATCCTTCAACCACTGAGAGTTAAATATAACTCCACACAATTTGGATTGTTTCTCTATTTCACCCAAAGACACAAATGTCAGAGTCTGTCAGCGTTGCAAAATGTTAGGGTGTAAATATTTTTGCAGAGTAAACAAATGACTGCGCACATGTTGAAGAATCTTTCTGTCCTTAACCGGTTACGTCAACGAGAAGCTGTGGGGAATGATTCAAGGGGCAGCCATTCCCTTTAATCCACTTCCTCTGTTATTGCCAGAGTTTCTGAGCCCCACTTCACCAACCTCACATGTAAATATGATCCGAGAAGAATGTGTTTCTGTGGAAATTTCTTTATGTATGGCAGATCCCAAACGGTGATTCAAGATGTTTGCCGCACGCATTCGGCCACTGCGAGCCAAGAAAAATGAGCTTTTTGGACAGACGGTTTTGGCCTGTCGAGGCAGAGTGTCCCAGAAAGCCCATTCCACATTAACTGCGGCCATTTTTGTTTTTTTTCCCCCTCGATTCATATTTTTTGTTGACTCTGTGCTTTTAGGAGCCAATAAAGGAGACAATTTGCCAGCAAGTTTAAACCACTACGATAAATGCTCTGTAACCTGTTCCTTAAAGCTTACCAAGAGCTCATATTTATGGTCAATTGTGAATGCTCAGTTTTAACATCTCAGTTTAGACATCCAAAGCTCCCCAGCAAGAGATTGGACGATTATTTGACTGGTATTGTTACAGTTTTTATATGCAAGACTTTCCATTTCCATTAAACCAGAAAACTGGTTGATCTACAGCCGATACGTCTGTGTTTGCTTTGGCTGCTCCACCTTATTTAGGATTATTGAAACACTAGGACTCCTCATCTAGCGGACTTGATATGCTTATATATCCAGCACGAAAGATGTGAGATGTATTTAACTGAGATGCCCAAACGTGGCCAACGTGTCCAACTTCAGCGTTTTCCATGACAGATGGAGGTTAAAAAGTGAAACGGATCAACGGGTCAACCAGCCTGTAATCCATTCAGCTTCCCAGCATCGAGTAGAAAGAAATGATCAAAAATTAAAAAAATAAAAAAAACACAAAAAGAGAGAAATGATTAGCACCTGTTGAAGTCTGATTCTGTCTGGAAGACTTCATTTTAAACACTATTGCTGCGATTGGCCATTTTTGAGACTCGTATTTTCAGCTTGTTTGAGTTTGATACTGTGTTTATAAGCCAGCAGAAACGAGAGGATAGATACTCTCACCACTCATCTTTTTTCATGAAACACTGAGGGTTAGGGCTGTTGCCAGGAAACACAAAGCCAGTATAAGCTCAGATTTAGCTCCTTCAGACTAGCCAGCAGCAAATAGCAACTGCCTGGTGGGTCTGGGCATCTGTTGAGCTCAATGCATGCAATTTCAAAGTGTTAAATTATGAAGTCACACTTCTTCTAAGTCATATTTTAGATGTTGCATTTTTTTTTTTTTATAACTGAAGTTAAAAACAAAAAAAAACATAACACTGCCCCTCTACATGGATTTTAAAAAGTAGAAGTTTTAAATTTAAGCAGTGTTGGAGTAAAAAGTACGATTATCTCGGAAGAAGACACAAAGATAGACAGACTGCTTTTTTTTTTTCTTCTCTGTTCAGAACACAATGTCCAGACAGCTGCTGGCCTCAGTCCTCAAGTTACATTTTTCTCCCCTCTATCCCCTCTTCCCGTTCCCTCCAGCCATCCCCAGGGTTTAAACAAGATTGATTGACTGACCTGTTTAACTGCGTATGTGCAATCAAAATCTTGTCTTGCCAGCAGTTTCCCCAAAGAGACAGATTTCCGACATCCCTCACTGTCTGGCCAAGTGCTCTGAACAAACACATGTGCCTGCTGTTTTTCTTTTCTCCCTCCTTTACCAATTGGCATTTCATGAGTTCTTAACTGTATCTACCAACTGATTGTGATCCTGTGGGGTTTTTTTGTTGTTGTTGTTTTTTTTTTTTTTATCAAGAGCTCGTTTCTAATTGGCTTAAATGGGGCGTTGCTGTTAACGATCTGTCCTGTGGTGAACTGATTTGCTTTCGAGCCCAGAGCTTCACGGCTTGCTGCAACTTTGGCTCAGAGACTAAGCGATCGTCAAGTGATGGAGAACAATCCCTGGTTTTACATACCTGAAGTCCTGATTCTGCTACGGAGATTATAACGTTTGATGGTTTCCCCAGTTTGTTTGTTGTTGGCAGGGTTTTTTGTGTTGCTTGGTGCAGTGATATGTTTTTTCTTTGTTTTGTTTTTTTTCTTAGACAAGTTTCTGGGTGGTAAGGGAGATCCTCCATGCTCAAACGCTGAAGATCCGAGCCGAAGTGCTGAGTCTGTACATCCGCACTGCCAAGGTATATATCCCCACACAAAACACAACATTAACACTGTAATTCTCACAATTAGTAAGTTTCATTTTCCCTTTATATATAAGATTAATAGCAAGAGAGAGACAGCACTGGCACCTGTCGCTTCCTCTGTGTGCTATGCTGAAACATTGGACAACTGTTTTTGGTCAAAAAATGCTTCAGCTGCAAAGAAAGCAGCTGAAACATTATTCATTAACTTGTAGGACGTTTAAATACAGTGCTAGATTTCTACAGATGGAAAGTTTTATTTTACTGTGCTATGTTGTGAGCCAGTTGTTAACAAGTCATAGCAAAACAGACAAACATGCTAAAGTTAGCCTAGCACAGAGGTCTGCAAACTGCAGCTCTGGGGCCACAATGAACTCAGTTAATGTCTTTCAATACATCTCTAATAATAACAAATCCAAGTTTTAGCAGCTTTTTCATGGAATAATTACATTGATATTTATGTTTTAGTCAGTTACATGTTGGGGAAACAAAATTCAAACCTACAGAAACTCCTGCGGGCAGAAAATGCTCCCATCAGGGTGACTGATGTGTGGAGGATCAGTGCTTTAAAGATGCTGCCTTCATTGATTTTTATTAAGTAAACACTCCGTGAATGTGCAACTTCCTTTCCATTCTTGAACGACTCGGCTCAGGCGTTAACAAAAATAAAATAAAAATTCTGTCTTACTCTTCGAACGTATCTAAATGTCTGATCGATGTCATGTAACTTTTCACAGAAACTGTGTGACATGAACAACCTCCACGCTGTCATGGCGGTGGTGTCGGGGTTACAAAGTGCACCCATCTTCAGGCTCACAAAAACGTGGGCGGTGAGTGGATTTACCTACTATTGAAACATGTGAAATGCCCAGCGGGTTTTGCACCACTTCCAGTGAAATATGGCAGCTTAATTAATGCACTGTAATTGTGAAAATGCTTTTTGCTCTAATTCGTTTTGCCTTATTATTGACAGTTACTGAGTCGAAAGGACAAGTCTACGTTTGATCGACTCGACTACCTGATGTCCAAAGAAGACAATTACAAACGACTGAGAGACTTCATCAGCAGCCAGAGCATGGTCTCTTGCATACCATACCTAGGTAAGAGAAACCAATATTTCTACCTATAACAACCCCCTCACCCAGCACAAAAAAAATTAAAAGTAATGTCTAGTATGACAAAATTAAATCAACAGAAGTCCTGTATTTAATGTTCACATGTGACATTGTTCAAGAACTTGTTTGGTTTCAAAGTTGGTTTATTTAGATCGTAATGTTCTTTACACCATTCAGTTGGTTCAAATGGAATGAAGCAAATTTTATTTGGTCGTCTGAACAAAGCTGCACATTAAAACGCAGGCTTGGTGTTAATCAGCCAAATGTGCGGCTAAGCTTTTCCAGAAATGCTCACTCTGTGGAAAAGTAGCAGGAACGCAACATGTTTGATTCATTGAGGGGATTCCTGCAGATTAATGAAAAATTAAAGTTGATTTGCCTTGGTGGTCACTCGTCAGTGTCTCTGGGTTTTGTCTCTTCATCACGTTTGTGGTCCTGTGCTTCAGAGCGTTTGGCGTATTTAGGCTCTTAGAAAACCATTGAAAACCCTTTAGAAACTAGATTCTTGACAGTGATCCTTATCAGCCATGTTTTCAAACGGTATTGAAAAGTCTTTGAGTTGCATTAAAAATCCAGCCTTTTAAACTTTACGAGCTGTTTTGAGGTTTATGATTAACGGCGAATTAAGCATCTGACTGGCTCTGCAGCTGTGACTGGTATTCTGATCGTACGGATTATTAAGTACGGTCGTGTTTTATCATTTAATGTTCTCCCTCTTCTCGGGTCACTGTGTCTTTCTGCTGCAGCTTTTGCTTTTCCTGTGCTCCTTCGTTTACTGTCTTAACTTCTTTTTTTGTTTGTTTTGCTTGGCTTCTTGGAACTGAGAGGAGGAGTAAATGTCGCTCATAAATTTGGTGCTCTGTTGAGAAACATCTCAAAGTTTCTAACAAGAACAAACGCATGAATCGGTTAGAAGAGGGTGGAAAAAAACCCTCTTTTTTCCTCTGCTATATGTAAAAGCTTTCTTTTATTTTTGGCTGGACTGGCTGACATCACACAAGAATCCCTGATGAGGAGCGCAGGGGGAAAACGCTCGCGTCTGTGACTGTGTGGTTTTACTGCCGTACTGTTTGTTCTTGTTTGGGCTTGATGATGACTTTGATGTTCTTTACTGCCAAGCAGTTTGTTTTTCTTCCTCTTTAGCCGTCAGGCCCCGCTTCATCGGTGCCGTTGCGGTTCAAGCACGCAAACTTACACGTGCACAAACAAACACGGACACGAGCCCAAAAGCTTTACTGTCGCTACAGAAAGCCGGAGGTGGCCATTTTCCTCGAGACGAATGCAAACTCGCGGCAGTGAAGCAGCGCGCGTCACCAGCTTTAACTGTATGTCTTCACTTCGTGTTAGAAGGGAAAGACTTTCCGTTCGCTAAGCGTTTGGATGATTTGCGACCAGCTGCTCTTGTCACAGGGTGGAGCCTCGTTGAGTATTAATGTATGAGTGGGATGGTGTTTCCCTATGAGATGAACTTTTTAGTGATGTGAACACGTGTGCTGTGTGACCGTCTGGCTGTCTTTGGGGATGAAACGGGCCAAGTTGGCCGAGAGGAGGGAAATCGCCACTGGCTCGCTCTGGAACGTTTTCCTTCATCATAAATACTCTCGATCACTCGGAGAGATTGGAAACAGCGAAGCTTGTTCCAGTGCTTCTCTGCTAGTGTAAGCTTCACCGCCGCTTGCATAAATAATGCATCTGGGGGGAGGGCCTCCTGGTGCGTTTGCACATGAGAACTCGCTTAATTTGTGTCTAAATTAGTGAGAACTCGCAGGAAGGAGTTTGAATAGCTGCTGTGTTTTTCTAGACGGGAGGTTTTGACATTTTGAAAATGTATTTCTGGGATGCTTTTGTAACTTTGAGTCATGTTTTTGCTCCTTTGCATCTAAATTGCAGCATAAAATTGACTGCATTTTTAACTTACCATACTTACTGGCACCTCAGGTAAAGGTGCTAAGAAGTCTTGCATTTAAATTTAAACACCAATTTTGTTATAATTCATGTAACTTATTGTATGGCTCTATAATGACAATAAAGATTATTAATATTATTATTAACTTGAGGGACAGCAAACTTGTCATAAATATAGGGTGAACATAGAAAGTGACTTTATGATATTAAAGCCTTGTGATATTTCCACGGTCTCCATGCTTCCTTTAACAGTCTTAAATTTAAGATTTTAAAAAGTCTTACATTTTAAGTTTTAAAAACTTATTCTTGAGTTTACTGAAAAACAGTAAACATCTCTTCTCATTGAGGACCCCAGCATCTGCATCATTCTCTCATGAGCTGGATGTGTCGTTATATCGCTATGACGTCCACATTTCAAATCCAACAATCGTTTGTACTCTGTCAAAAGAAAGTGACATTTGGCGGCTACACAAGGACAGTCGGTTAACGTGCCAACTGGAAGTTGGACGCGGTCTGTCCCGAGGCACAGAAACGATGCTCTTCCCTGAAAGTAATACCTCTTGTTCTGACAAGTGGGGCGAAAGGGGAACGGGTGTCTCCAGTAACAGAGTTTCTGGTTTTCCTCTGTGAATGCATGACGCAGTTATTTTTAACGAGCTTGAAACTAGACGTATATCTCTGCAGGTAGATAAATGGTAAAAAAAAAAAAAAAGTCAAAAAAAAAAAAAGTCATTGAACTCACTAAATAAGCATTTGATAGCAGTTGTACGGGTGCAGCTTTTTTAATTTTGCGGTTGTTAAAATAGAAAACTGATGTACTCAGTGAAACTAATGAGAAACAATGAAAATACATGGTGCTTTTGCAACTTGCCTTGTTAATACTTTATGGTCCCTGTGTAAATTTATTGTGCTTAATGATAAGCTGATCCGTTCTTCTTTTAATGTTTGGCATCGTTCAGTGGAGAAAGACCTCGCCGTAGGCCAGAAGCATGCACTAGGGCTTCATTTGTGTTTACTCTGAGTTACGGTTGCCGTGGGACACGGACAGCCGTGTATGGAACAACCAATGTAATGGAAAACATCAGGATTAAAGTGTTGTCTCAGATCAAAAACGTCAGCCAACTAAGAGACTAATTTCCCATCTGGCTCTTTTGACACATGGATCTACGTGTTGCGAGCCAGTACAGCCGGTCCTCGCCAAGGTCTGAGCCCCTGCGACTGCGCCGCATTTTTGATACAGGCTTATCTGCCTTCTCGTTGTTAGTTTGAATTCATGAGGCACATTCTGTCGAGTGTTTGTTGTGATCCTATTTGATTTTTTTAAATCTGAAAGCTTTGATCTGTTCTGATTTTTCGGTGCTGCTTGAAGAAGATGTTCACAGAAGAGCCCTCATTTCAACACATGCCTTTATTTTATTTTTTTTCTTCCCCAATCTACGCTTCATGTGAAAAGAATGTTCCTCTGAGTCTTCTCCAGATGTTTCTTGGTTTTTATCAAGTTTACTGCCTCAGCTTTCAGCATTAATTAACATCCACTCTAATCTACAGCTCTCTCTCTGATATGGGCCCGTTTTCCTATGAAAAGTTTTCTGTTTTTTCTGGTAGCATAATTCTTTAAAGCATCTTGCTTCCTTCAGGCATCTCCATTTTTACATCCAAGGATAATGTGAATTTTAAAATGATGCCTCAATCCATTTCTATGGATTGACTTTTTTTGTTGTGAAGTGCCTCGGGAATATATGAACTGAATTATCTTTCTCACAGTGCTTAAATTTATATACGCATTGAAGTGCTGCGATAACTTCAAAACTATCATACATATTATCTCGTAATGTACATTTGAACAGTGTTGGTTATTTTAGTTCTATCTTGTTTATCTTGTTTCACATTCACAAACTCATTTCATTGTATGTGAGCTACAAAAGTGTGTGTGTTTGTGTGTGCCTCCATCAAGTTTCATAGGGATGATAGGCAGTGCAAGACATATTTCATCTCATGAGTTTAGGCAGCCATCACTTTATTTGTCCATGACCTGAGTTCATGTTGTATTTATTAAAGTGTAGTATGGTAACAGGATTTGACTGTAAATGTTCTTCACATTGTTGTGATTTTTTTTTTTATTTGAAAATGCATTTTGAAAGCCATGCCTATTTTTCTACTTCACTTCACAATTACGCACTATGTTGTGGCCAATTACAAAAAGTCAGAATAAATTTGCTGTTGTCATAAAACAAAATGCGTCTGCAGGCCAACATCAGTGCAATCCCAGAATACTACTAAAAGTAAAACCTGAAAGACCATTCAGAAAGTGTTTTAAGTGTTTTATTTTTTTCTTGGATGACTGTAAGTTCACATCACACGTTTTCCATCCGCTTGTCAAACAGACGTGCACTCATTTTTTTCTTCCCCCTTTCGTACATCTGTTCTGGGGTTTCTAATGCACCTCTACATGGGATAAAAACATAAGCACATTTGTACCGTTACAAGAATTAATATAAAATTGCCAGAGATGACTACAGTTACTATAAATACACTGATAAATAACAAGGAATAGCAGAGTGAACATGAGGCCTGAGTCGAGTCATACCTTTTTAAATTAAACCATTAAAGCCAACAATATTTACATACTAAAGCCAGCTCAGCCTTTTGCACAATCAACAAGCACACATATCGGTGATCCTACAATTTGACAGTAAATTGAGCAGGATCCATCTTCCATTGTTAGATTTTGTTTTAGGCATTTTAACATTTCAAATTAAAATGGCATCAACTCCTATTCATTACCACCGTGTTGCACAAATATCCGGTGCCACTTGATATAAGAAGCACTACTTTCAATAAGTCATCATTAGCTGCTCAAGAGAGATCTCATATCTGTCGTAAATGACCATTTTCCTTTATTACATACTCAATCAAGTAAAAAGTATTGGAATACTACTGAATGTCCTCAGGGAGACTGATGGCCCGTAACCGCCCGACATCTTAGGAGAGCAATTAATGAAGGCAATATGGTCCGTCTTCATTTTAGCTTTTCGTCTGGAGTTATTGTCTGGCAATAGACCGATGTCTCTCACCTGTTTTTTAATTGTTTTTATTTTTTACTCTGTTATGATATCAAAGATTCCTGATTCTGCCTCTTGATATTATTTATTTATGGGTAGAAAATGTAGTAAGGATGAACCACCATCCCAAGTCTCAGTCAATTGGCCGGATCATGAGACGGACAGACTTTAGAGAGTAAAAGCCCCCTCCGTAGGCCGCCCAGAAGATCCCGTCCTGAAATTTGCTGCGGTAGACTCCACCGCTGTACCAAACTCCATTTAGATTGGTCTGACCGCAAGCGTTGTACCACCAGCCACCTTTATGAAAGTGCGCGCAGTTTCCTGAAGAGAAGAAGAACACAGGATTAGGAAACAAAATCAGAGGGTATGTGAAGATTATTTGTCTGGTGCATCGACCTACCAGAGAATTCGTCCCTGTCACGGTCGAGTGTGGTGAACTGTTTGCCGTTGTTGCTGCTGAAGGAGTCACCAGCGTTTCCCTGGTAGGACCCCAACCTGAGCTTATAACCTTCACTCTCGGGCTCCAGGTAGAAGCTGCTGTACTCGGCATACACCTTCTTCCCTGTCCAGTCCTCCAGCTCTACCATCAGCTTGTAGTCACCCTGTTTTGCCAAGCTGTAGATATTGTCCAGCCCGAGCCAGTGTTCAGCATCTATGTTGCCAAAACCTTTCTGTAGGAAACGAGAAGTAGGTTTTTAAATGTCACAGCGTTTTCAGCGTGGCATTAATCTAGCGGTGCAGTTCAAAGAACACAAACTATAAACCTGAATGAGTTTAATAAAATTTCCAAATGTTGAATTTTAATGTTGCTGGTGCTTGTAATCAAGCAGCATGAGTTTACATCTGCTTCCAATAGGGACTCTGAAGTGATCCTCGACCTCTCACTCAACAAATTAGTTAAAAGTCAGAGGCTTAGGCGATCTGGCAGATGCCTGACGGAGTAAATGCTGCAAAGTCGGAGCTGCTTAGACAAACTTCTGTTTCCGTTTCAAACAGCACGCGAGTATTGATTTCAATGTCTGATTTTTATGGCCGAGGGAACGTCTTAGTTTCCTTCCCCTTTATTCCTGAAAAAGAAAGCCAAGAGCTGTAGCTTTTAATTGTCGGGGTTGGTTTCATTTTCTGTTGAGGGGAAAGGTATCCATTTCATAACTATCCCTCCTAAGTTTACTTTTGGATGTCATCTCAGGGTAAAAAGCACTGAGAGCAACTTGAGAGCTACCTTAACCCCCAAGTCTTGCATCTGCTTGTACGTTGGTCTCTGGATGCTTTTCTTGGCTGCAAGTTTACTGTGTAGGATGTTAATCTGTTGGCCATTGGGGTAAGTGTGTGGTTAGAGCCTCAAAACTGAACTGCTCAGACTGGGTCACTGATGAAGGGGCGATAGCATAAACTGTGGGAAAGGTTCACTAGTTTTGTCTTCTTAAAAAGAAATCCTTTCATTAATAAACTTACTTTGTAGTTCTCCCAGTTCCGAAAGAAGTTGACAGAGCCATCTTTCCTCTTTTGCAAAACTGTCCATCCTCCGTTGTCAAGACTATGCTCACACCAGACTTGGATTAGGCTTTCGCTGTTATCAGTCTTGAGCAGGTACATACCGTTGGTGGAGTGACCTGCCCGCCGCACCTGATAACAGTCCTTGAAAGGGCCTGGGGTGAGAGAGTCAATAAGGTAATTCTTTAAGCAAAGTGAGTACTTGATTTAAAAAAATATATGCATCATTGTGCAATCACGGGTGACTAAGAAGAGAGAGTGATGACTTGGTGTGAGTTTTGACCTCATATTTTCAAAGTTCACAGTTGGAAAGGGGAAGGTCCAGGTTACTTTCTGTGTTTATTGTATAATGTGGCTGCTAGAGATGTAAAGTGTGATGAAAGCTGCAGGTATATTGTTTATTTGCACTTTTGACAATGGAGATTTCATTTTACCTACCTCTGTTTACAAACATTCATTTGTTCATTATTGATTTAATAGTCAACACAGCAACAATTAGAAAATCCCACTGGTCTTCTCAGTTGCAGTGAGTATTACACTCTAGACATTGTATAACCAGATCCGGTGTTCCAACTTTTGAACTCACTACTGAAAAATTTGCTATATTTGTATACCTTATTCTGTATAAGGTATACATGGCTTGAAACTGTTAAAGTGAGCTGCTTTTAGTTAGGCCACCCAAACACATGCTGGCCTAAAGATGTCTTTATATGAATTTGCATGCTTAAATTGGTACATGGGGATTCCTCTGGGGACAGGCTTTAAAGCCTCAATTGATTCTATTATGTAGCTTTACCCAAAACTGAACCAGCTGAACCTATACCAACATATATTCACTGCTTCCGCCTTGTGGGAATAGTTATTAGATCAGCATGAACACAGGCTTTGTGTGCGTGTGTTGGGGGTGGAGGATCTATAGACCCTACAGGCTTTTGGCGGATTGGTTCTTAAATGTCTCTGGACTGAACGGACACAGTGTAATGCCTCTGGACAGACATCTAAAACCTAACGGCACACGCTTGTTTTTGTCCAGCGGTGTCTTCTTCAAACATCATCAGATTCCTCAGGCTGAGGCTAAAAAAAAAATCAAGTGTTACACACTGGCCTAAAACGTGTTTAAGTAGACCAAACTGTGGTCCTGCAGGGTGTAATTACAGTTCTGCTGAACCTACATGGAACCTATTTAGAAGTAGTGTTTGATATTTTACCGTCTACGGTGGCTTTGTATAAATAGTTGGTGAAAGGGAAAAATTTAACTTTTACTGTCTTTTTTTCTTTTTTTTATTGCTGTCTCTCTCTTTTAATATTCTTTCAAATACCATTGAAGTAAAATTCCTTCCACCCACCTTTTTACCTCTTAGACAAACTTTTCCACCTCTGCCTTTTTCCTTTTTGCACATGTGCTTCTCCGTATTGAGGCTAGAAAATCAATAGAATTTGACAAACGCGCTTTCTGAGAAACTGTGAATGGCCGACAGATCGCTGAAGAACTTTCAGCAAAATATCCATTAAACTTTGGATTTAATCACAATTCACACTCTGCTTGGGTAATTCACAATAAGTAAAAAGGGAAATAGATTTTAATCTGCTGATTAGAATGTATCAAAGTTGCAGGAGAAACTCTGTATCCCCCAACTTTCACTAACAATGCTAGTACTCCAAGACATCCGAGTTAGAAACAAGATAAATAAGTGAACCAAACCACTATGAAAATCAAATACATCTGGTTAAAATTGGAAAGTTTTGGGTTCCTGTCCCTACATCACCCCATGTCTCCAACGTAATTCTCTGTTACGTTTTACTTCAAAGCCTTGTTTAGGTTACAGTGAGGATGAGGACATTGGAAGCATCGACTAATGCAACTTCTAGATGACTGTTCCAATTAATGTCAATAAATTGCCTCAGAAAACATGATATTCCCCTACTCGGATACCACCCTTCAGTCCAGAAGAGTTTTCTTTCTTCCTTCTGTCTCATGGATGTTATGAATGCTTCATCCATTTCACTTACAGGTCGGATAAACCTCGTCAGCATTCCCCGACATACTCTCAGTGCCAGCAAAAATATAACTCCTTAAACTGGGGTTAAGGAATTCCCTCCAAGTAAAATTTGAAAGTTGCAAATGAGTTTCATCTCAGAGATGATCCGTTTCAGATGTCACAGTGAGATGAGCTCTGGGAAATGGGCATTAGCTTCGGGGGAAAACGTTGTCCGTGCTGAAGGACTCTTGGTTTATTTCAGACACCTGTAGATTGATGAATTTCTGATATCCTGTCAGATCTGTGACTCTTCTTCTGCCTCACCATGCCTCCTATAGTTGGTGTGAATTCTCACCCAAACCAAGCAGTAAATGTCTCCCAGAGCTGTTCAAAGAGACTTAGTCGACATCCTTCTAATGTAGTACATATGTTGAAGGCAGTGCAGCCAGTACAGACAGCCAAGTGGGAACAGAGGAATGCATGATTTCACTGCCTCTGTAGCATGCCAAGGGAAAGCCAACTGTGCCTCAGCACTACTGACTAGGGTGAGGAAATGCATTTTAATTTGCTGTTCTTTGCTAATTGAGCTTAAGTGGGTTGCATAAAGAACAAAAACACACTGGGGAATCACAGTGAAGTGGTACATACCATCAGAGGTGATCGTCCCTTGGGGTGGCGGGGGATCAAAGGGTCTAGGGGTAGGCGCCTCCATGCGAGAGTCTCTGAGGAAGGCCCGATTGTTCCTCACTATCTCATTGGTGAAGCGGTTATCAAGGGGTATGTTCTCTGGTACCACCTGCACCAGCGGAGGAACTGGGGGCAGCTCGCTCTGTCCCAACGTCCTCATGCATTGTTCCTCCAGCGCAGCGATGAGGATGGACTGATTGTTGACCACCCCGGCCATGGTGGCGAAGCGGGCCTCCAGCTCCTTGTACCGCGAAGCCAGTCGCATCATCTCCGATGTCACGTTCAGAACACGATTTTCCAGCTGGGCGAGCTCCAGAGAATTGTCTCTCTTCCGGATGATCTCATGCAGCAGCTGCATGTAGAGCTGGGTCACTCTGGAGTTCATGTTCCTGCTCTCTTTCCGCAGCAGCTTCATCTCGTTCACCAAGTTGCCATCTACCTCCACCACCAGCTGCAGTGTCTCAATCTCGCGCCGCTGCTTGTTGAGTACCTCCCGCACATCTGCGATGTCCATGCGGGTCACTCTGTCTTTGTCTGGTTCGGGGCCTGTTGTACTGGCACAGATCGGACCTGATGACAGAAATTAATCATTTAACGGAGGAACAAGAAACTGTAACTCAAACTGGAATTTATCTAAGAGGTTGCATTTTATGTACCTGTGATTCTCTGCTCAGGCACCAGGAATGTATAGGAACACTTTTTGGCATCTGCATCCTGAGCGGCTCTTTTACTCCTCTGGAGGGAGAACTCTTTGGTTCTCCGGGCGTCCCTTGAGCTCCTGCAGAAACCTTCCTCCCACAGAGAGAGGCAGAACAAGGCACACAGGCTCCAGATCAGCCCCTGCATCGCTGCCGGCTGGCTGGATGGATTGACGGACGGCTACTGGGGCTCCCTCCAGGCCTCCCTGAAAGAATACAAGACCTTATGAGTTAAGGAAACAGTGACTAACAAAAGGAGTGAAGCCAGAAAGGCTGTTTATTGTGTGCTATTCCTGGACCAACCTTCACTTGCACTGTAATGAGTAGGTATAGGTTTTTGTTTTTTTTAATTGACAAGACTGAAGTAGCAAAGTTATCTTCTGAATAAATTTTGGGTGGAAGGAGTGAATTCAAGAATCCTCTCTGTCCGGCCAACTGGACGAGGTCTGCTTTCTGTCGCCGATAAATTCTCAGTTGACACCCTCCTCATTTTTCTTGCTCAATTTCCTCTAATAAGACCTGCTGATCCAGAAGTCCCTCTACTTTGTCTTTCTGTCCTTATGCTTGCTTTTTCTCCAATGACATTGGAATACATTTCTTTAACAGTACAACATCAGGAAAACTGCTGTAAAACTGTTTCCTGGAACCATTTTTGAAACTTTCTCAGTTTGTTTATAAGTGAAGTATGTAAATAAGCATAAATAAAACTTCAAACCAGACTTCTCCATTTGGAGCACTGTAGTGTGGCTCATGTTTTGTCTCTTGAGACAGAGCCAGCTGACTAGCTTTGCGAGTCAAAACTTGTTAAAACATATTTCATTTCTTTTGAGGAAAAGTTCCCAAAAACAGCTGTTTGGGGTTTTTTTTGTTTTGTTTTTTTTAATAGCTTCTGCAAAATATGTTGAAAGGACTCCTCAAATTAACATGACAATTTATTATTGGCGCCGCACCATGAACCGCGACATGAACATCTTTGAAAACACTGAACATAATTTCTATCTTTACAAAATGTGAACAAAAATGGAGTAGCAACAGATTTTAGGATTGGTCTTTGGTGAAGAACCTTGAGCCATTTCTCCCACTAATGCAAGACACGCATAAGCATTGGTTGTGTTCTCCCAGTGCTATAGTTCACTTCCTGCTTTTAGATCAGTCTCTAGTCTGTATGTATTCACACAAAGCATTCAAACCATGCCAGAGCTCACTTCAATCGAACTGAGACCCATGCTTTTATGCGGGCCAGAATTTCCTTTTTTGGTCCGCATCAGAGTTTGATTGTGCATTCACACCTCCCCAAATGAACTGGACTTTCCAGAGTTCGATTAAAGTGGACTAAAAGGGGCTGATGTGAATCCACCCTAAATCTCACGCAGGTAGACTCAGTAGGTGAGTTCTGAAGGCAAGTTGTTGCTGGATTCTGTTTAGAGGCAGTAGTCAATGGGGTGGACATAAACACAAGTTGATGTAGTATGTACAGTTATATCAAAACCATAAAGAAGTTCATATGTTTTGCACTGTTTTAATCTCGGGTTCACTCATGCAGTCTCTTTCAGTGATAGCAGCACAATAAGCAGTAACTTTCCCATTGCCATCCACTCCCATCACACAACCCCCTGCAGAAACTCCCCCGACCCTAAATTCCTGTGCAGCTTCCTGTGAGACGGGTTAAACATGCCAATGGGGATGCTGGGCAGCAGGTGGTGTTTGTGTTTTACTTGAAAGATTTGAGGGACGCTCACACTGTGGCACCCTACGGGTGTGAAACAAAGCAAATCCTCTTTCATCTTTGTTTGAGGTGCAGCTCTCTGCACCTTCATTCTCCTCACCCATCGACTCTTTTTCTGTTTACTGTACAAACACAGCAAAAACACAACCCCACCAGACCCGCTACCCCTGCATTCATCTCCTCGAGGCGTGTAAGACCAACTCCGTTTGGCCCTCCCAGCGGTGCCACATCGTTGAGTCGCGCCTCCGCCCCGAAAAGCTCAGGCCCCATGTGTCTCTCGTATGACGCCATTGTGGTTCCTCAGGAATTCTGGTCGTTATGTCACTTGGAACAAGGTTGAAGGGGGAGACCGGAGTGCAGCCAGTGCTGCAGCTTTTTTGCGTGCGTGCATGCATGCATGCACGCTTCAAGGCAATAAGCTCGTGCGGCTGTCTGGGTGATGTGCGTGTGTTTGCATGACTATTTGGAGACATTTTTCTTGGTTGGGTTTTTCTTCTTCTTCTTATTTTTTTTTTTTTTTTTTCCAGCAGACTGTGTGTCTGACAGCGGAACCAGGTACTGTATCCCATCTGACCTCAGTAAGAGCTGCTAATGACTTTCCCAGAAACATCACTCCTCCTGTGTCTTTTCTTCGAAGCCTCTTCGCTTCATAAAGTCTCTGCTTGCAAGGCGCTTACGTGGGCATAAACGAGACGGTCAGAGTTGGAGTTTATCTATGAGCCGGACACAGCTACTCCTCATTTTTTATTTCATCTTTTTTTTTTTTTTTTGTCTGAATTCCTCCAATGCAGTTGCTTTGAACATGAAGGGCCTCACGTCTTTCATAAAACCACAACATATCAAAGACATTCCAGGTTATGCTGACAGGTCACATGACGGTATAGATGCTACAATGTTTGCTGACAATATACTTTTTTTCTCAAAAAAAAAAAAAAAGTTATGGTTTGTCCGCTCATTTTTTGTTGAGATTTTATGTATGCGGTAAAAGGTGGCTCTTCAAATTACTATTTCCAAGTAGCTAAAAACAAATATTTTTCTTCTACATCATAACAAAAGCGCTGCTTTTTGTGGGCATATTATATAAAACCTACTGAAATCCATTAAATTCTAGATGGCTGGAAATTTTTTTTTTTTTTTTTTTAAAGCAGTATGGATACTTTTGCAGGGTGTTGTTATTGTACTGCAGCTGTTCTTTGTGGCCAGGTTTATTCTGACATTCTTACTGATCTTGAAGAAATGATTTTGCTGCATCGCACAGAGCTTTGGGTTCTTTGGTGCAAGGCAGAAACAAATCATTTAAAGAGAAAGCTCAGGGTGCTGATAATGGAAGAAAAGCTAAGCAGTGATCAGAAAATAACTTTTGGTTCTTTATCCCACCTGGCTGGGGGCCATCACCATAACTTCAGAGAAATCCTATTGACTTTATCATTTCAGCGGTAACCATCCATCACATTCTTTTCTCTCTTTGTTTCGATTACGGTCCTCTGTACTTCCTTTCTCCGATTCCACTCTTTTTCATCTATATTGAAATACATATGGAAGTCAAGTCCTGCTATTAATTTAGAAACTTTAAATAATCTTTTTCCCCTGACGCTGATATGAATTATTCTTCATCTTGTTGGCTTGGCTTTTGACGCACTGTATTTATTGTGCAAGCAGTGAAATAACGTCTGGAAAAAAGGATTGCTGTTCACTTGGGCTGGCTTGTGTTTTGGCAACATCTGTGAACGTCTTCGCTGTTGCTCCATGATGACTTAACTTCATACTAATTCCTAATTATGATGAAATGTGTTTAATTATCTCTTTAATGCCTCTTCACTTGCTTTTCTCTTTGCTTTGGGTCACTTGATTCTTACGTCAATAATAAGGTCAGTCTGAAGGGTTGAACCTACTTCCTCTTCCTCCACCAAACACGCTCTTTCAGCTGGGAATCGGTTCCAGTTAAACAATGTTCCTTTTTGTTTAAAGCAAATGAAACTTATCATCCAATATCTGCTTTGATTGGTTGTTTCTGCTCATTATATCCCCGTTGAGTTGCTGTTTAAACCCAGGAGTGTTAAGAGTTTGGGGCCTCTAGTCTGCTTCACACAAACAAAACAAACGCCCCTCTTTATCTTCACTCTTTCGTCACAGGAATGAGGTGATGTTGAGATAAGTAACTTTTCCGGAACGCTTTCGCCCCACTCCATTTATCTTGGTTTGCATTTTTTCCCCCCTCAAGACAAACAATATTTCATCCATCTTGGGTCTGTGTGTGGCAGCTGATTTTGCTCATGGATCTTCAAGTTGGAGAGTGATATTAAATTGTTTCCTGCATGTTTTGAACAAGAGGAGCTACTTTTAGTAAACTGGCTGCTTGCCAGTTTACAAAAAAACAAGAACATCGGCTTTGAATTTTTATTTAGCTTGCTATATGAATGGTAGATGTACCTCACGAAGGCAATCCTACTACCTCTGGTTGCACTCGGGTTGTGGCATAAAGCCTGCAACAACGGACATATCGGTTTTTCCCCAAACGAATTGATTAATATACGTGCGATTCAAACTGTTTGTGTGGAAATCTGACTCACTGCAGGTGTCTGGTTGGAGGCAAAATCGGTGTTGACTGTGAACTTTTGGACTCAATTTTCATGGGTGCCTCCAGAAAGCTTTTAAAGGATTGGCCAGATGGTGGAGATTCTGATAGCATGAAAACATTTAAGCATTTTTCTAACGCTGCCGTCTATGCATAGCTGGTATGAGATTCTCCAGGTATGATTTTAGGGCAAAATGGCTCAACTTCAAAGTTTTTGGACAAAAATGATTTTCTTTAAAAGAAAAAGCTGAAGTGTTCATCTGCAGCCAAAATAACGTAATATCTATTCTTTTTCTGTTATGATTTTGAATTTTGTTGAAGTTGTTAACTATGTTGCACAAAATATACCTTTTTGCAGTTATTTAGAGTGGTACATTAAGCCACAGTGTTTGGTGGTTAACTAGCCTGCACTCCGATTCTTTACAGTCATGTCGCCCTTTTTTTGTCAATTGTTGATTCCATTCTCTTGTAAGTGGCAATATTTCCAAACATTCAAATTAGTCTTTCTCTTTGAGAGTTATGTTGGAGTCTTCTTTCAGCCAGTTGTTCTGCAGTATTCAGCAACAGGTAGGGAAGGGGCAGTGCTTCGTAACTCCAAAACCGACAAAAATTAATGTAGACATAAAAGAAGTACAAAAGATGTTTCAGCTCGTTGGCACCAACTGTCCTAAATTTGTAGTGATGAAAAATATTCTCAATGTAAGACTGAAAAACGAATGTCTGTCAGTGGATTGTATTGGAAACTCTTAAAACTCCTGGACTTGGTATTACACTCTTATCAACCCAGTGTGAAACACAACAGGCATTTTGTCTGCCAAAGTCATATCTGCATTGCGTTAGTCTTCGGGCTCCTGTTGTCGAGATCTCCTGCAAAGATTTTACCAGTCTGCAGCCTGACTGCTGCTGGAGGGGACCATAAACTTGTATAACAATATATTTGGATTTTTATAGTAAAATCAAAATCCAGTGCTTCCACGCTGCCCTCTATCTGATCCTCAGACTTTCTTACAGTGAAGCCAAAAACAAAAAAAAAACCCAACAATCCTGAACGATTCAATGTTTTTCAGAGAAAAAGCAATAAAAGAGGAGATAAAAAAAAAAAAAAAAAGAGTATAACCCACAAGGACTTGGCTTTAAGGTAACCAGCATAGATGTGAGTCAGCTTTTGTGTGTCTGCACAGCTGGATGCAAGCATCCTTCCAGTCGAACATCCATTGCATGATATCACCAGGCACCGTTTCTGCTCACAGAGATGCGTTAACGACATTATTAGTCATGCAATGTTTTATGTTTTCGCCAAAGGGCTTGGTAACGATTCCGCAAGAGGAAGTGAGTTCGACTCCGAAAGGTGGAGGTCAGATCGGTTCAAAGCTTCGAAGAGGAATCCACTCAGCATGAGTGGGCGATGCTTTAAAAAAACAACTGATATTATGAAAACAATTAATGGGTGGAAAACAACAGCACCGCCGCACACTGAGGAATAATAACAAGAAGGAAAACTCATAAAAGGGATTCTAAAACAAAACCGCAAAGCTTCCCAGAGATTAAATCCTGCCTCTCGACGCAGCTTAATGTTTCTTTTTTTGTTAGATTTTTTTTTTTTTTTTTTTTTTTTTCTCAAATGTTTTTCTAACCATTCGTCTCCTTAAAGAAGCTCATTTTGCTTTCTAGGCAAAGAGACCTCATCCCTCTCTATGCCATGCAAGTGAAGAGTAAAGGACAAAGAAAACCCTCCTAGCCCCCCACCGGGTGGGCTCATCTGTTTTGCTTTTTGTGTAGAGAGATGCTAAACATGTGGGCTGATGTTGGGGTCAGAGGTCTCTAAGTGGGATTTGGCATGTAGACCCACCCTTCCTCTCCTTTACCCACCCACTCAAACTCTTCACACACCCTGCAATCAATTGGTCTTTGTGGGAAGCGGGGGTGCCCCTCTTCCTCGTCATGCGCAGCCTTCACAGCCATGGAAAAAAATATGTTTTGCGGGGAGCTTTATGGGCTTCTTGTGGCCGAGGTTCACATAAGGCTGACTTTTTCTCTCCTTCGAGGAGTCTGAGCTACAGAGATCTGTGACCGACCTCTAATATTTGTGCTTTAAGTTTAGACTCTTGATTCTTTTTTTTACGCAGTTTAGATGTCTCTTAAGTCGTTGCTGTTTTCAGCAGTAATTTTTCTTCATTTTACATGTGATAAATGTACCGTCTTTAGCATTTTGTATCGGTGAGTAACACAATTAGCATGGTTAGCTTGGCTAACGACGAGCAGCAGTTCCTGTGTGTATTCCCAATACAAGGCAGACATTTATTCCTTATTACTCTTAATATACTGAGGATTGATGTTCAAAGTTCAAATGTACTAAAAAAAATAAATAAATACTTTGCCGTTCACTTCCCCTAATTTTTACCGAAGTCACCTTGAGGTCACTTCATTCCTTTGCCTGTTCTACGAAGCGTTTCCTGGGCGGGTACAACGTTACGCCCTGCGGCACAATAACCTTTTGGACAGAAAACGCACCAAGCTGTTGGGTTTTTCCGAAGCATAAAATGGGAAAATTGCTAAATTACCAGCAAGCTGTTTTGTAGCAGCTGGCATGCTTCAGGAGAAAATAGTTTTTTTTAATTCGCTTCCTAGTTACTGGAAATGGCTAACTCTGTCCACTTCCTATAACTTCCACAAAAGAGTGTTTTTGCTAGCGCAACATGGTGCGTTTAATGGTTGGAAAAAGGTTGAATTTTTTAAGGGTTCATCTCACTTGTCACATGTAAGGGCTGGTCCTGCTAAAAACAAACGTCTTATGGTAGCTCTGACATTTCTCCTCCATTACAGTATAAAATCTCTGCCTGTAAGAACTTTCCACTACAATAATACTTCATCTATTCTCTTTTATCAAATCCCAACAACTTTTTTGCACCGTTTTCCCTCCCAAGCCTTTGTCTCGTGTGTGTTGTTGCCCAGGGTGACAGGTGGCTTGCCTCTTGAACTGCTTTGAGGATGCTTGGCTTTGACCAAATATTTCAGCCTCCAAAAAGATCTGGAGGGGAGTCAGCAGAGAGCCGGGAAGAGAGAGCGTTTTAAAAAGTTCTGGCGTTCCATTTTGGCTTTCAAACTTTCTGGTTCAGGGGATGATTCGTAGCCTCTCGCAGTCTCTCGGCCGATATTTATTTCTCCTCTGAGTCACACCTCACCCTTACGCCTCTTGCGCCACACATGCCTCCTATTAACTGGATCAACACGGAGGAGCTCGTAAATTTGCAGCATAAGCTCTGTCCTCCCCTACCCAGCTCCTTGGCGCTGAGTTACGTGCCTCCTGTGTTTACCATGATACCCCCCTCCCCCGACACACACCCCGGCTGACCTCCCGCTCCCTGCGGCTGACCTCCCGCTCCCTGATGTGACCCAGCTGTTCGGCTGTGTCCAGAACCTCATTAACGGGGGTTTCGGATTGAGCTTCATCATGTGGCTGCAGAGTTTGTGCTGCAACCTTAACAAAACTAAAAATAGTTTCAGTAGCTCCTCATGTTTGGAGTCTGTTAGCTTCAGGCACTATAACGAGTCCAGAGCGGTGGTCTGTGGCTGGATCTGACCTCATGTGGTCAGCGGGCCAGGATTAGTGGTTTCAGTCCAATCTATGGCTGCATCCAATGCGTGCTATCACTTTCTGCCTCCTGTGGGAGCGCGCAGGCTCAGGTTCAGTAGTAAAATATGATTATCCGCATGCCTGTTGTCCAAAGACCAGAGCTGGTTGTTGCAGACTGGATGTGGGATCAGTCAGGCGCTGCACTACAACAGAACATCCTCACCTGACTCCCACTCTTTGGGGAGGTTTCCAAAGCATTACACGGAAGCGACACCAAGCAGAGGTGGAAGGTTAAGACAATAGTTGATGTTTGGTTTGATACTAATGACCCATTGAAAGCCACCCCACCCTGCCTTCTTCCTCCTCGAGGTCCCGATGAACGTCGGGGCCAAGCTCTCCGGCGCTCCAGGACGGAATGTTCTGGCCATGCCTCCGACCTCCTCTTTATCTTTTTCTTCTCTGCTTCAGCCCGAGTTACAGGAGTTACAGATATTAGGATTTATTGCTGCAAGGGAAAACCGAGGAAGCTTATGAAATAGTTTCTCGGGCCTCTTCCTGCTGGCTGACGTGTGTCGCTTGTGGTCAGGTCTGGGGCTCGCAGATGTGACTCCAACCATCGCAGCTGAAGCATTTGAAGACATTTGTAAGATGTGGAAACACCAGATTGATATCATTGGTCTTCAAAGCTTTTTCTGAGAAGCCAGAGTTGCAATTGAAGTGTCTTTCATCCACAGGGTGTGAATTACTGCGACCTCGTGCTTCTGATGTGCCGGATTTTAGAAGCTGTAGTACGTCTCTGTACGTCTGACTGGACGGGACCTTCGCTATGCAAACTGTCCTCTCTCTTAGAGTCAGAACTCAGACGGTGCTGTTTTACAAACTTCCAAAAACCATAACGAAAAACAATCCCTGCTGCAAGTGATCTGATCTTTCCATCTGATCATGTCAGCATCATTTGTGAGAGTGTCTGGAATGCGTTTCTCTTGACATTCCCTCCCTTTCTTTCCAGACTTACCCATATAAGGGTTTGAACTTTTTAAACCTCCTCCAGTATCCTCAGTGTTGCACATCTTTGCACGCTGCTTACAGAATACTACAGTCTGGAGGAAAGGAGAAGCAGCTCTGCTAAATATCTGTCTGCAGCTGCAGACTCCGGTCACAAGACATCTGCGCACACAAACACGCACGCATTCACACACAATTCCCACAATAAACTTCTGCAACTTTTACCTGCTTTGACACCAGTCGTGGGGTCTGTGCTGGTTTTCTCCGGTTAAGGTTTAGCGTGCCTGTCTTGGTGAGGTTTCATTGAGTTGCGCTGCTCAGGAATCATCCCTTTTTTCTTGTCTTTGTCCTTGTGGTGTGAGCCGCTCCCCCCCTCTCTTGCCCCTTCCGTCCGGTGTGTAGCAGCAAGCCGCCAGCCTTTTAGCGCAGGCCCTGCTTCCTTAAAGCGTCGGCTGTCCTGGGGCTCAGGCTGGGGGCATGGTTCAAAAGCCAGCCTCTTCAGCAGACTGAGCTCCAACCGCTGATGCCTTGAGCTTTTCACAAAGGATGAGGGGGGGGGATGTTGGAGAGGGAGGGCTGTGAAGGGTTTGCTTGCTTTTTTTTTTTTTTTTTTCTCTCCATCTCTTTCTTCCTCAGTTTATTTTTTGTTTCTTTTATGAGTTGTCCGGCCTCCCTCTGATGTCACTGAGGAAAAGTAACCCATAAAGCAGAATCAGAGAGGTGCTTCATTAAACTTTGCTTCCTTAACAATGGCAGTCCTGCTTCTCTTACTATGCAAGTCACTTGAAATGAAAAAAACGTTGAAGGTTTTTTTTTTGTTTCTCAGGCTGCTGGCTGAGTTTTGAGCAGAAAGAACGAGTCACTTTTTGTCTTGAATGCAGGGTCCGTTCAGGTCCCTTGAAAAGGCTGGAATATCAATGAGGTGTCCTTAAAGGTTTGGAAAGTTCTTAATTTCTGCATCAAGTCCTTGAAAGTGCTCATATTCAAACTGTACAGTTTGGTAATAAAGTGCAATTTAGCGTTTGATTAAAAGCCTAAATTTTCAGTTGAAACCAGTTTTTTTTTTTTTTTTCTTCAAAATACCAGGAAATGTAACATGTGTTTTTTTTATTTTTATGCTTGCTTTTTATTATTATTTTTAAACATAATTTGAGTAGTAAAGTCACTTTAACAAAATTTGGTTGCATTGTTTCAATGTAATGAATGCTCTTCATTTGCGATGGCTCAGTGGCGTCTTGTGTGCCATTGAGTTAAAAGTTGTTTTATATGTTAAACAGAATTATTGAATTTTCTTTGTTAAATGAGTGTTTTGTTCTTGTCAGGTCCCAACCTTTCAAAACATAAAATGATCTTTTATTTAACTTGTTCCTGCTGCAGACTACCATCACAAGACATTAATAAGCCAAAATAAAATCTGTCACACCTTCAGAATTAAGTTCCTTTTTTTTTTTATTTACATACTTGTTGACAACAAAAAGCATAAGAGGCTTTACATATGAAAAATGGCTACTGTGCACTTCACTCCTCTCAGACGTGAAGGAAAACTTAACAGTCCAAAGCCGAGTGGAAAATTTTAAAGAAAATGAAGTTGACTGAATCTTGAGGTCCTTGAGGAAACCCTGAATTATATCAGATAATGAATTGAAATGGTCTTTCTTTATATCCAAAACGTGGTGCTGCAACAGTTTGAAAACGAACCTTGAAAACACTTGAAAAGAGCTTGACTTTTACAAGCGTACGACCGATGAGAATGTCCTCCTCTTGTTTAGTAGCCGTCTTCCGTAGCAACCTCAGGGTTGCTTGTTATGCCGCCGGGGTCTTCCCCGGGCGCCTTCCTGTCGAGAACAGCTGCACACAAGCGGCCAGATAAAACTGATTTGTGGCGCTATCGTGGCAGAGCGCTCACTCCAGGTGTTGCCTGAGACTTGTTGACAGCTTGTTTTGTTTTATCACTGCTGTCATGTTCCTAGAGAAAGGAAATAGTGGACTTATGCTCTCTTTAAGCAGCAAACTCAGAGACGAAGACGGGACAGAGTTTGTTTTCAACCGTCTCACTTCTCTGACCTTTATTGATCCTCTTAGCTTCAGCGCATGTAAACGTGCATAACAGCCATCCTAACCACAGGTTCCCTGAACATGAGGGAACGCTGTGCTGCTGTTCCAGCCAGCTGCTGTTCTCTCAGGTCTGCTCACAGAAAGCAGCTAAGCCTCTGGGATCCTTTCCCTCCTCCCCTGTCCATCTCTCACATTCCCCACTACAACCTCCAAATTCCTGTAAATGATTCTCACTTTCCCACCCTTTTCTTTATCCGAGTTTATTGAACACGGTTCTGTTCTGCTTTCAGCATTGACTGCTGAACATGATGCGATATAAAAGTATTCACACCTCTGTAATTTAAACTCATCACTTTACAGTGAAACGCATGCTCCCTTCTGTGTTGCTTCTAGTCTTTTTGGTTGTGTACAGATGGACATTTTGACTCATTCTTCACCTCAATCTCAGACTCCAACAGCAGTGTCTGTTAGCATCAGTTTTTAGGTTTTGTCAAATTTTCTCAATTGGAATTCGTTGTGGTTTTTGACTGGGCCGTTGTGACGTTTGGATGTTTCGTTCCCCTGTAGCTCTGGATGCGTCTTCAGGTTTGTTGTCCTGCTGAAATTGGTTCCAGTGTTGGTCTTGTATTTTGCTCCATGCATCTTAATGGGATTAAGAACAACGTTTTGACAGCATGGTGCTGCCACCACCGTGTTTCACAACGGGAATGGTGGGTTCAGGGTATTGGGTTTTCCATTACACATAACCAAAACATTGTATGCAAACTAGTTCTAAAGTCTCATGCAAGCAAAGCTTGTTCTTTAACATTTCCCATTTGCCCTTAATGGGTTATTATAGGACTGGACAATAAGTCAAAATCAATATAAGTTGCGATAGACAACTGATCAATGTCAATAGATGATATGTCTGATGAAATGTTCAATGATTCCACTGAACCGCTCAGCATTCTGGGGCGTGCAGGCAGTGGACAGACTTTAGCCGCTCTACCTCTCACACCCAGCTGATCAAGGTTGGTAGCATCAGCTAACTCACTTGCTCTTTGGTTGCCTAGCAACAACCTGTTCAGTAGCATGCAGAGGCAGTTTAAAGTTTTGCCATCCTGCCTCAAAAATAAAATGAAAACTTGCTTAAAAATAAAAACAGTGTGGAATGAAAGTAGATATGATATTTAAAACAAACAAAAAATCAATAATTAGCAATATCGACTGAGAAACGCTGATGTCGTGATACGGTTTTCTGCCACGTTGTCCAAACCCAGGTTGTTGCAACTTATACACAGGGACTCCTTATGATCCGGTTGCAGCTGTTCTTACAAAATTAAAGTAGGTGTGAATAGCAAAAACCTGATGCACAAAGAAACATGTTTTTTTTTTTCTTCCACTTAACCTTTCGACAGATCTTTGTTTTGGTTTCTGGTCCTGGACTTCGGCCATCGTCTTGTCACAGTATCTGAGAACAGCTCTGTTCTCGAGGAGGATTAACAGCTGAAGGTTTTCTTCTCATCTGCTAAGTGATAAACTTTGCACATCTGCATTCTATCTCTGGCCTGGCGTGTGAAAGAGCCAATGAGCAAGACAAGAGGGTAAGAAAAACGACCCCATCAGACTGCTCCTGAAATGTGCTCATCGCACACGGATCTCCCAGCGTGGTGGGAAACGGCTCCCGTGTTTGTCCCCTAAAGTCATCAGTTATGTAATAAACCTTTCACTTTTGCTCTAAGTGACTGCCAAAAAACAAGAACTGTCATTGTCTGCTTATACTGGAGCAACGCCTGCTCAAAAAGCCTGCTTTGTTTGTGGTCATCTTACACATGTAGACTCAAATGGTCTGAAGATGCCTGCTGGTTTTACACCAAACTCATCCCACCTGAATGGGTGAACCTAGAGATATTTTGTTCTGTCGTCTTATCCAGCCGTACCCATTGATCTGAGCTCTGCTCTCCCAATAAAACATCTCTTCTTCCTCCTCCTCCTTCCAGGGATGTACCTGTCCGACCTGACCTACATCGACTCGGCCTACCCGTCCACAGGCAGCATATTGGAGAACGAGCAGAGGTCCAACCTGATGAACAACATCCTCCGAATCATATCAGACCTGCAGAGATCGTGCACCTACGGTGAGTCGCGCTCGCGGAAGTAGTTTTCTTCGATGCGTGTGGGGGTTGATTGTAGATGGGGTGGCAATATTTCAGCCGTGTTCAAAAAAGTTTTAAACTTTCAAAGAACTGAAATTCACAGGAATTAGAATGGAAATAAATAGCGATAAACCTGGAATTTAAGACGATTTAATGTGGCAGTTTGCAGTCAGGGAAGATCTGTTTCACAAGACGGTTGTCAGGAAAACGGGCAAGATTTTCTGTTTTTACCCTTGAATATAGATGCTCTTCCTAAATGAGACGCTCATATCTTACTGCTGACTGTGCAGGTATTGAGGCCACGCCCCCTAGATTCACCATAGCTGGAGTTCAGAGTTCAAAACTTATTCTAAACACATATTTTGGTTCATGAACTACATGCATTCAATTAAGTTTTGCAGATTTTATAAGATTCATATTTTTTACATATAATAATAATCAAACATTTTATTCATAAAGCGCTTTTCAAGACACTTAGATGCTGTACAGTAATAAAGACTAAAAGCAACAATAGTAAAAACAGATGCTGAACTCATTAACCGAGGACAAACAAAAAATGCTTTAATATGATTCAGTGTCTTTAAATAAATTGATTCTCATGAAAAGCTTCCAAATTTGAATACTTTCAAAATTCCCTTTAAATATAACTACTTTTGGACATTAAATGTTCAAAACTTATGCAACCCAACTGGTTATAGTGGGAGTGTAAGCTACTTGATTAGACATTAGATATTGGGCGCCCTGTACGCTGCCCCCTACTGGATGCCCACTGAGGTTCACAGAGGAATTCTCTGAGCCAGAATATCCAGCAGGCTGATCAATTGAGGAATATTTTTGCTAATATTTAGAATTTTTTGCTAATATTTTGTAATTTTTGCTAATATTGAAAAATATTTTTGCGAATATTTTGTAAATCTGTGTTTTTATAGATAAAAACACAAATATCTCATGTCATTTAACAATTGTTGGCAGTTTTAAATTGGTATGTTGTTTAGAGAAAATTAAAACACCTTTTTGTCCATTAAAGTGGACATTATGCTTTTTTTTTTTTTTTATTTAAAAATGTATATTTTTTCATGACGAAAGCTGATTCAAAACACTAAGGATAAAAAAAATATAAAGACGAGGAGCGAGAATTGCAATCTCTTCGCTTCATTTCCTGTTCCCTAAGAGTCAGACTGTGCTGTTATCTCTTATAGTCCAGCGAGTTTTTTATTCCACAAAATCCCATAGGGGGAATACCGTCAATATTAAAACAAACACTGGCATAGTACAACTTTTGAACTATTCCTATCTGAGAAATAAAGAAGAAAAGAAAAAGAAATCATTGTTTCAAATCAGTATTTTTGGACTAAAAGAGGAAGTAGTCTTGAAATTGTAGCTTTTTGGGTGAGTGTGTCTATTCCTTTGCTGGCTCTTGAGACCAGAATCTTGAGGTTTTTCTGGTTGCTTTGTTGTAAATTGGATTAATTCACTCGTGTTTCAGCTCTGGTGCATGAATGTGTCTCCTCTCTCAGATATCCCAGTGTTGCCTCACATCCAGAAGTATTTGAACTCTGTCAGGTACATCGAGGAGCTGCAGAAGTTTGTGGAGGATGAAAATTACAAGTAAGAAACAAATTAAGCCGCTCACTTATTTAACATCAAAAAAATGTAATTAAAACTGCAACTTTTTACATCAGTTTCTAGTGAATGTTTCTGTTTTGTTGCGATATAGCGATGTCATGCTGTTGACAATCGGAAAGACAAAAGAACATGTGCATCATGTGTAGAAATTTCCTTGAGACAAAAAATGAACTTTTGACCTAAATGTAGTCACATCTACACACACTTAAAAGTTTAAAACAACTGGACTGTGACAATAAAGACCCAAAATATACTTGCATAATCAGAAAAGATAAAAAGTAAAAAACACTGAATTGGAAAAGTTCCTCTGAGAGGAACATCTCAGGGGTTTTCAGGTCTCCATAAGAGCTACTTGCATTTTTAAGCAAGCCACACATCACATGCTAGTAACTGTAGAGGTTTATGAGCAAAAAAGTTCTGATTCACTGATATTTGTTGTTTTCTGCTTCATCACTCAAAAGCCACTTTTGATATATTTATATTTATGGTTTTACAAGGAACCGTTCATGTAGAATCGAGAAGTTTTGCAATAAACGTACTCTTAAATGACTTAAACACATTCTACTACGCTTTTATGCGACATATTCAGTGAAAGTCATATTTGAAAAGGACAACCCTGAGCACCATCCCAGACACGGTGGTGGCAGTGTCATGCTTTTCTCCCCCCCCCCAAAAAAAGGTTTTATGCATATTTTAATCTTCTCTCGTTATGCCGGTTAATTAACTGAAACAACTTTCTTCCACTGAGGCACCAAAATACTTCACAGTGCTTTCTTCCACTGAGGCACCAAAATACTTCACAGTGCTAATCTGACTTGGTTTCCAGCGACAATCACTATTGATCTCATTTTTAATTTAAAGAAAGCTTCACTGTTTTCTCCCAGGTTGTCTCAGAAGATCGAGCCAGGCACCAGCACCCCTCGAGCCAACGCCTCCAAAGAGGACCTTGTTGGTAAGTCAGAGTTTTTTGGATCTCTCTTCTACTTTTGTAATTTTGTATTTATTAGCTTTTTTTTTTTTTTTTTTTTAAACAGGTCAGGAAGCGTCGTCCTCCCCTCTCTGCGGTCGTAAGGGTTCCGTAGCGGCCGACGTCCCCGCCACGCCTCCGTCCCCCAGGAACCTGCTGCCCTACGGACACAGGAAGTGCCACAGCCTGGGCTACAAGTCAGTCTGACTTTTGTCGTCACTCATCGATTCTTTCATCCATTTATTCATTCACGTATTTATGTTATTCATTCATTTATTAATTTCCCACCCCCCACGCTCCCCCTCAATCATGGCTTTAAGTTAGCTAGGAAGCGAGAAGCAAAGGGTTTTTTTTTTGTTTGTTTTGTTTTGTTTTTTTGTTCCTTCTATCCTACAGCAGTGCTGGCAGCTCCCTTTATGTCCCTCCTCTCTGCTGTGTTGTGTTTCCTCAGTTTTATCCATAAGATGAACACAGTAGAGTTTAAAAGCGCCACATTTCCCAACGCTGGCTCCCGTCATCTGCTGGATGACAGTGTGTTGGAGAGCCACAGTCCCAGCAGGGGACAGGCAGAGAGCTCAACTCTGTCCAGTGGCATTTCGCTTGGTGAGACTGAAGCCTCCATAATGTTGATGAAAAAGCCACAGCGGTAGCCAGGTTGCAACACGGTGACATTCACCTTATGGTTTCTGTCCCCGGTACAGGGAGCAGTGAGGGCTCCGAGCTCAGTGAAGAGATGTCTTGGCCAGCTTTTGAGAGGTAATGCATCCCATTTCTGCAGGTTACCGTGCAGATCATAAAACACTGTCATCGCTGTGATCACATGTCTGTTTTTTTTGTTTGTTTTTTTTTCTTTTTAAAGAAGCTTGTGCAAATAAACTTCAATAAATCTTTAAAAAATTCCCAGCGTTTGCTTTACGCCTCATCCCGCCACTCCCGCTCTCAAAAACGAGCCACGATATGCAGACGCTACTGCTTCTCCAGCAGCCTACAAATGCATTTCTGTGCTTCGATAAATCTTTTCACTAACAGCCCTGTGTGTGTGCACACGCGTGTGAAACGTACGGAGCCACACTGACCTGGTCGGGAATAAAATTTTTCAAAAATCCACAAGCCTGAAGAATCATCCTAACCTCTTTTCCCAAAGCACCATTGTTTTTGTTTTGTTTTTAAAGCACCTCACATCCATTTTTAAATCCTCTAACTAACTGACCGCTCCTCATTCAGAGCTAACCTGTGCAGTTTGAACAGGGAAAAAAAATAATAAAACCCACACACAGATTAACAGTGACCCGTGCCCCGTATCCTATCCTGTCCTATCTTATCCAATTTCTGAACAGGACTCGGTTCTATCACTCTCTGGGCCCAGTGACCCGTGTGGCCCGCATCCCGTACAGAGGAGTCCTGAGGCCCAGCAGGTACACCCACCTCGACCAGAACCAACTTCCATCTGATCCAAAAATCTCTCAGCCTTTTTTTGTTTGTTTGTTTGTTTGTTTTTGTTTCCCGCACGCTTCATTCGCTGCCAGGCCGCTGCGTGCTGGTGCTTAGCCGGTGTAGAGTTGAGGCATAATCTGGGGGCTTGGGGTGATGGTGGGACACAGAGAAGAGTTTTTCTCTGGGGCTGCAGGTTTCTGTCTTTTTGCTGCTGCTGTTCTGTACTTCTTCGATTTTCTTGCATGTCTGTCACTCACACACATGGTGGGGGGTTGAAATGGAGGCGTGGGCCTCCGATAGCTTTGAACAGAAAGAATGACTACAGCTGCAGCTTAAAGTAGGAGTGGGCGATGTGATAACGCGATTAAAACATTTTAGCTGCCAAATCTGGCCTGATTACAGCAGCAGAGAAATTACTAAGAAAACTGCTGTGAAACAGAGATATGAATTTGTAGATGGGATCTTTTTCTCTCTTTATAATGACGGCAACTTGGAAATAAATGGCAATAAACATTTGATTATATTCAGTGATGTGAAAAATATTTTCGTTCTTGCAGATATTTCTGATTTAGCCTTTTTTGTCATATCAAACCAGTTTTAATGTCAAAATAAATACAATATCATATCTTACTAGGTGCTGGGCATTTATCGTATTGCTGATCAATTGTTGTAATTATTTTATTATTTAATTTTCAACTGGAGTTGAGGAACTCCAGTTTGTGTTGTTTAAAAAATGCATGTATCACTGACATTATTATCAGAAATGTTATTTTTTCTATTTTCTCCACTGTTCCACGAAAGCTTCAATAAATATCAGTAAATTAGAAAATGTGGTTAAACGCTGTTGCTTTGTGCAGCTTTGTGATATAAATCACACTTCGTTAACTGAGTGGCTTCCTGAAGAAGCCTGTTTGAAAAGGGAACGTTTTCAAGAACACAAATTGTTTGCGGCGCTATGAATGATGCGTTCACAGCCCCACGGTTACCTAAAAGAGAAATGATATATAGCTATAAAAAAATGTGAGTAAATTCAAAAAACAGATTTATAGTTATGATTCCATGTTTTAGGAAGAACAAAATTGGCCTGACCTTGAACTCTGTTATGAAATCATCTAAAATGAACCTCTCCGACTAAAACATCTCAAAAAACAACAGAAATAACTTTATTTAGTGTCAGGTTGGTATGGACAGCTTTTTTTATTTATTTATTATTTATTTTTTTATTTTTACTTTTTTATCTCCCTAATAACTTAAATCATAATTTGAAAATTGCATTTTGTGTCATTGTTGTCTGATATCAACATCTGTTTGATGACTTGTCACATTTCAGTTTGACAAAAAAAGCAAAAACAAAAGAAATCTGTGAGGGATTCAATACTTTTTTTTAAAAACAGTGTTGGACCCTGTGTGAGGAAATTCTGTCTGTTGCAGCTTAAAGCAGCTTTCAGCTTTGGATTCACAAAAACCAACCATAAAACAGTTGGAATGAGATTTACCTAAGTGGTGATGTTTACCTTTTTAATTAAAATGCAGGCTTTGAGTTTGGCTCTACAGTCTGAGGCTGAGTGCTTTTTCAGTTTTGAGTCGTGGTTGATAGAAGTTGGCAAACTTGCACAAATGGATGAAAATCTTTTATTTTTTAAAAAGTTCTTCCACCTGAAAGCTTTGTTGAATGGTTTTTTACTTGGAAAATTGAGTGGAAGTCATGATAGTGAATTTGCAGTAAATTGAAGGTGCTAATATTTTTGTCACATCGCCCACTCCTACGTTGAACAATTATGTATAAATTATCTGGTAATAAATTACTTTAAAGCTTTTGAAGGGGGGAGACTGAGTCAAATCCGATCTTTCTAGACTGTAAACTTTCGGTCTTAATGTAATTTCAAAGTATTCTACAGCTGTGAGCCGTAATGAAACCCTGCAGACGTGCTGTGCTCCTCATAATAGACACCAAGTAGATCCTAGTCGCTGACGGAGAAACGAAGAGAATCAGCGCAGACATTCCTACGGAAGCCGAAACCGGCCGTCACTGCTGTTATTTTTATGTGCTTTTCTTGAGATCTCATTAGTGGAAAGTGACGTATTTTTCACGTTGAAAAAAAATAAATTTTTTTCATGATAAGATGTTTGTCTGGAGATGAATGTTTTAGTCCAAGAAAAAGATAAATTGTTGATCCTTCCTTTCTGTTCATCTCAGTCATGTGGCGTCGACATGTTTGCTCTTCCGCGGAGCGTTATGTGGCTACAAATATAGACTAGCCATGACGGTGCATTTAATTACAGCCAGTAAACTACACCATTCATGCTAAATTGGCTATAAAAGGCTAATCTCATGTTGCTGTCAGAAAACTTTCACTCCGGTCTTGCTCAAAAACCAAAAACTATCAAATGGTAGAACAAACTTCACTGCAGATGGCTTTAAAGTTTATAGGAGAATTCCTCTGGCTGTGAAAGCTTTGACTGAAATCTCCAATTCAGCGATTAAAAAACTCACATCTGTCCATACAAATGAATCCTGAGAAGCACAGAGCTCCAGTTATGCTTAAATCTTATGTTTAAGATTAAAACATATGGATGCACAAAATTAAATAATTTGGCCATAACATCAGTAGGCTGTCCTGTGGTGGCGATCCAAAATAATCAAACATCACATTGTTAAATCTTGGGACATTTTTAGCTGGACTGCAGTGACCTTATCTATTAGCAGTAAGAAAATAACGTTTTTATAGCAAGTTTGTCATGAGTTATGTAGTTTACAATTAGTGCTTAAATGCACCATCACAGCTGTCTGCAGGTGTTGCCACAGAGAGGCTTGTTTCTTACTCAGTCTGGGAAAATATGACAAGATACATAGCTAGTTATCTATAGGGAAAATGTCTAGAAGCTTAGCTATGTCATCAGTTGTTAGCAGTTTTATCTGCTAACAAGGGTTAGCAAATTAAACTGAGTTAAAGACAAAACGCACCGAAAGTTTTTCATCGTGTGTTTAGAATCAGTCAAAATGACATAACAAAACTAGTTATAGTAATAATATTATAAAGTGGGACGGCTGCTTTCTGCTTCCATGTTTTTCTCTTATAGGGTGAATATTTAAGCTTGTGGTTCTGGACGTGGTTCTCTTTCTGTCGGCCTTCTTCACTGAGTTTCCTGCTCTGATTCTCCAGACAGGCACAATCTGCACACCACCTTGTCCGCGTCTTTTCATGCCTCTGCAAACGGCAGCATCAAGATTTATAGCTGTGAAATATCAGTTCTGTCAACGGCGGACAGAAAAATGTTCCATGAAAACGTTACAGTCCCATAAAGACGGGATTAAAGGTAGCTGTGCAGATTGTTTCTGCTTTTACTGTTGGTCTCTCTCCGATTTTATTCCGGTTCATTGTTCTGCATGGCGATGCATGGGACTTTGTTTATATGGCGTGTGATGTCTGTCTCTGCTCTGTTGCAGCTCGGCTGAGTCGGAGGAACTTGCCGTTCACCTTTATCCCGGAGCCGTCACCGTCCAAGGGGTGCTGAGACGGAAGACCGTGCTCAAAGAGGGCAAGAAACCAACCGTGAGGACATGCCGATACGGTCATTTAAATCAGGAGCATGCAGTCTGCATCCATGTGCTTTTTATACTTAAAAACTTGATACTGAAACACCTGGGTATTGTAGAACGGGTGCAGAAAGAATATCATCTGCTGAATACCTCTGCTCCCTGTGCAACACTATGAAAATATACCAGGTGTTTTTCTGGTTTTATGTCTGTTACACTTAAATGTATCAGATCATCAAACTGATTTTAATGCATCATAAAGATGGACATCAGATTATGACTAAAGGGATAAATCTGTCTAAATCAGCCTGGCACTGTTGGAAAATATATAAACCTCCATGACATTTTTTTTTTTTTTTTTTTTGGCTCCAGTTCCTCTTGAAATATTCAGGCCTGATTATTGACAAACCTGCTGGGGAAAAAAATCTGACAAAACAAAGTGGGAAAAGATATTTAAAGCGGCACAAAGAAATTTAAGAGCAGAGAATAAAAAGAGTAATTTATATGGCTACGGTGATTGACCGGATTACAAAATTACTCTTAGAGAATGATGGTGTTTGTAGCAGATTTCAAGCATTGTTTTCTACTTCTGTTCTTGGATGAGTGGTAATCAATAATCAATGGAGTTGTACATTCTCCTGTTTAGCAGAAGATCTTACAGCAGAAGGTCTGTCCATCAGTTTGTGACATTAAGCACACATAGAACAATGATCCACGTACCAAAAGTACGTTTTTCAAGAAGCTTAGTTGAAGCCTGGACTTGTTACGATAAAACGATTAACCTTAGCAGCTCGTTGTCATGGCAATCTCTTCAATATGGCTGTAGAGTCAGCCAAACTCTCCCCACAATTACATTAAACACAAACTGTCTCTTACTCCAACACCTTTTGTTAATTTGCATTTTCACATACTCATCGCTAGTTATCACTTTTCAATGGCTCATGATGCGTTTAATGGCCTGTAGGATCAGTTTGGTTTAGATTGCTTCGTTTCTCCCTTTATAAGTGAAATCCTCGTCTGAAAACTGTTTCGTATTTGCTCCAGTGATCTTTATCTGAGAAACATTTAAGTCACATCAAACAGAAATGCTGTATATTGGAGCACTTTGTATGTGCTTTACTACGTCTAATCTATTCAAAACTTTTACTTGCAAAATTTATATGGAAGAAAGACGTCTTTAAAATTCTCATGCATTGAAAATATGTGAAATTATTTTGCAAAAGTCTCTTTTTAATCATCAAAACAAATCATTTTCGGGATCCTTTTCTTTTTGCATACATTTACGTATATTTCTGAACATCTTTTGTGCTTTCTCTATCGATTTAAAAAAAAAATGAGGCTACTTATTCACTGTTGGGTTCGTTTCACTATGTCTTTGTGCGTCCAGGTGGCGTCTTGGACCAAATACTGGGTCGCGCTTTGTGGAACTCAGCTTTTCTACTACCCTGCCAAGTCCCTGAAGGCCACAGAGAGGAAGCATGTAAGTCGTACTGAATCCTTCGGCCATCGCTCGCGTGTTTGAGAGCGCTGCTTGAGATCATTTTAGTTGTTTTGGAAGACAAGGACAACAAACAGAACACAGAGACGCGCAGAGTCTCCTTCTCCATATGAGCTGCAGTTGTGAGAGGAATGCTCCAAAAGCGCATGCGTGTTTTATAAGGAGTGAACACATGATGGTGATTACTTGCGCACCTCTAAAAGCAGCTTAATTACCTGATGAACTCAGAGAAAAACTCTTTGGTTGTTCTTGTCAACAGAAAACAAAGGCAAAAAGCTCCATCTTTTTGTTTAACGAGATGTTATGTGATGCACCGGATCGTTCTGCTCGGTAGTTGAAAGGAAGAAAAGATTCAGTAAAACTCAGAGGTTGGAGAAGGAAACAGCCCAGTGGACAAGATGTCCGGAGGCTGTTGGGTTCGTGTGAAGCGGCCGGTCGTAGTTTGCGCACAGAAGATAATAGGATCTGTGTCTTAGTGGCTTCACACAAAGCTTTTAATTCTTCCACTTCAGTTTGAGCTTTTAGAGGCTTCCTCTGTTAATAAGTGGCTTTTAGGAAAGTAGAGAAATGAGAGAGAGCATACAGAGAAAAAAAAAAAAAAAAACTACCTGCATCTCATTCATTATGGGTGAATAGTTTAGGAGTCCTCCTGCTGCATATAATACATTTTGGCACTTTGTGCAAAAGCTAACGGTCCATTTTATTTGTCCTCCTCTTAGTTCAAGTCTACGTCCAGCAAGAGCGTGTGTGTGGTGGGTCTCATGGCCATGATGGCCGACGATCCAGAACATCCTGACGTCTTCTTGCTGACCGACTCTGAGCACGGTGAGTTACGGTCAGCTGTGGCTGAGGATCATTTGTTTTCACTACAACGCCTTGTGTTGTAGTCGGCTGACTGGATTTGCTTCCTTAAAAGCGAAGTGAGAGACATATTGATCTCCAACATGGTTGCATTACTTATTAAAAAAGAATTGCCCAGTCTATATGTCGAGTGCATGTGAAAAGTATTCATTCCCTTTGGATGTTTTACCCTTTTTGTCGCTTTTAAGGATAATTATAATCAGTAAAATTAGGCTTTTTTTGACATAAAAAAAATGTCAAAGCTAAAACTGATTTCTTGAAAATATCGACAAATAAATAAATCATCCAAGGGGATGATTTATTTTTATAGGCAACTTACAATTTAGGAAACTTTTTGGCAAAAATTGGTCAAACTGTATTTTATTTAGGAGGATAAATTCATATAAACTTTTCAAATCTGTGCATTCCTCATGAGAGCAGCTGAGGCTTTGATTACATTTTACTCTGTCCCTGAAAGTCGAGCAGCACTCCAGCCGTCTTCGCAGACCACTGAGAGCACCGGTGGAAACGCTCCTCGTTTCACACTTGTTTTTTCTCTCTCTGTTGCCTAGGTAACACCTACAAGTATCAGGCAGGAAACAGGATGAACGCTTTGCTCTGGTTCAAACATCTTAGTGCTGCCTGTCAGAGCAATAGGCAACAGGTAAAAAAAAAAAAAAAACACACCACAAGGGTCACAGATACAAACACACTGTGCGTTCTGTAAATTAAATTATTGTTTCTTGATCCAGGTACCAGCCAATCTGATGTCATTTGAGTGAGCGGACGGTGAGAAGAGAGGGATGAGGAAGCGAGGAGGACGAGGAAGTGGAAGCTTTCACTGCCATGAGCCCTGACAGACTGACTCTCACCCCCCTCCGACCTCACCGCAGCCTCACCTGCCACTACTGCCTTAACCAGAGTTCCTAGTTGTGTCTGTGTGTGTGAGCGCAGGTCTGTGTGGAGACAAGCGACTGCTTTGGATGTGCTGACCACTGAACAAGGACCTGCACCACTGCTCCCCGACTCCCACTCGCTCTCTGTGTCTTTTGTTCAGCACTCCAGCGGAGCCCTTACACTTCACACACACGCACACACACACTCAGCCACTCAGACTTCAACATCTGCAGCTTCATTAGTATTCTTTCTGAAGAGGCGAGCTCGTTTTAATCACGTCTTCTTCCAGCTCTTATTCGGTCAGGACACGCTCCAGAGCCATTTTTACTTGATTGTTACAGTTTTAGTTGCTTGCTTTTGCTTAACGGTCACCGGGATCTCACACACACAGAGAAACACACACGCAGCGTTCTTTCATCACATCGGTGTGTACGTAAGGGCTCCGGCTTCTGCAGGAACAATTCCCTCCTTTCCTGAGTGTGTACAGTTTTTAGTGGAAAACTTCTTGCCCTTGTTTTTCTGTCATTTACTGAATTTACTAGATGTTTGTACAACTGCATCAGGGCGGGCGGAGCTTCTTTAGATTTTTCACAAATCTCGTCTGTGGTCCTCAGTGGTACGATAAACCCAGAATCTAAGCTAAGTTCGCGGATGGACGGATGCTTTCCAGTTTGTTTGCTTTTTTTTTTTTTATATTATTATTCCAATGTTTTCACCAGAGAGGAAATGCTGCATTTCCTGGACTCGCGCATCCAAAACACTAAAGACTTGAAGCTGTGAAAAGTCCAGAAGGGAAAGAAACAAGAACTAATGACTCGTGATTTTATCTCCTCTGTTCCCGTCTGGCCCATTTGGTTTGTTGGAGCCTCTGTTCTGGAGCAGACACTCGAAGCGACCCGGAGCCATACAGAGTCTGTTTTTAGGCTGTTTTTAGTATTATTCTCTGTGTTGTTCGGTATGTTTTTGTTGTTTTAGATGTTTTGTTTTTTTTTCTGGGAGAGAGGGATGGTGCAGTTCACAGTATTACTGTTGCCCAGCAACGTAGGTTTGTCTGTTACATATGAATGTTTTTTTTGTGTGTGTGTGCGTGTGTGTGTGTGTGTGTGTGTGTTTTCTTTTTCTACTTTTGGAATATTTTCTTTGAACCCTTTATTATCGATGTGGGAAATTTTCAGAAAAAAAAAAAAAGAATTATTTTGCTTGTCCGCTTTAACCAATCCCGGCTCAGATTTGGGCTCCTAACAAAATGGCGTCTTGGGTGCAGAAAACGAAGCCTCATAGGTTGCGATTAGTGCCAAGTGACGTCAACCTCACCGCTTTTTCCCCCATTTTGGTTAAAAGAGCTATTAAAGGGTTATCAGCGAACGTCTGTGGGCCGCAGAAATCCTAATGTGAAAACACGAGCAGAACCTGGTAGAGGAGAGGGCAGCGGAGTGATATTCAGAAATAGCAAACCATTTTATGAACAGGTGTTAGTTTACATTGTACTGGTGCATCTCGGTAAATCAGAAAATTGTCAAAAAGTTAGCTTGTTTCAATTGAAATTGTGAAATAATATCAGGCACGCCTTCTGAATCGCTTCCAAACATCTTTTCCTTCCACTAAACCTTCCTTAATCTGCCTGGTTACTCGTGTGAACGGCCAGCTTCTGTAGCAGCAGCTAAGTGTGGCTTACCCGACCTGAGCAGTAACAGGTTCCATTAGTTAAAAGCTACATTTGTTCAAATTAACAGAAACAAAAGCTTGACACTGCTAATAGATCTATATAATATGAATTGTATGTCACTGAATTACTGAAATAAGCCAGATTTTTTGTGGAATATGAATTTATTTAGGTGCACCAGTATGTTTACAGAGCCTAACCCCTTCACTCTGCCCGCTGTGCCGTACTAGCAGGAGCTGATCTGTGTAGCCTGTCTCTGAGGTACAGTGCTGGAGCAGAGCAGGTGGCTAATGGGCGGCAAATCTCAGAGCCAACTCTTACCTCCTGTCTTCATCTCTGAGGCGATCCCCAACGTCATAGACACGCACCCCGATGTAGAAAATCTGTCCTTCAGCACAGCATACTGTACAGTTTAATGATTCAAAAGAGCCACTTTTGTTTTGGTCAGACATTATGTAGATGGATTGGATCAGGTTAGGAAAAAAGAGAGAAAGAGACGAACCTATGGGAGAATGAATGAGGAAGCCAAAGAGAGGCATGTGAAATGTGTCTCTAAGTGTGTGTGTGTGTGTGTGTGTGTGTGTGTGAGGGATGATTTGGGTGCCTGTTCATACTTCTGTATTTTTTTTTTTTTTTTTTTAAAGCAATGTAATCAAAGCCAGATGAGGCAGTCTGCCACTGCAGAGCAGTGGCGGCGGGCGTCCAATTTACCCAATCATCCGTGTGACTAACGGCTGACGCTGCGGCTCCACGCCGGCTTGCTTTGCGCTGGACGTGTGAAGAAAAGGCGGACTCTGAAGGGGAAACCAAACCGCATCAGAACAAGGGACTGCTTAAGAGGGACAGTGCCACAAACTGTGGAGACGGGCCCGGCCGGGGGGTTTGGCCCGAAGGGGACAAAGAAGGTTAAAGTGTATTTAACCGTGGGGGACGCTGGAGGCCGTTTTCCTAACCGGACGGCGCCAGTGAGGCGCCGAGTGACTGCATGAGAATCAAAGCAAAGAATGTGAGAATCTGCAGAGAGGACTGTGGAGCAAAGTAGCTGGGGGAACGGATCCCCATCCTGACAGCGATCACCTTTCTTTTCTTTGCATTTGCTTTACCTGATGCTAATTGACAATGATAAATGAAATTGCAACCTATGTAACTGAGTTTTATACCAGAGCAAATAAGTGCTTTATGGGTTATCTGTGAATTTGAGTTTAATGATCATGACAAGCACTTTTTGTGACGTTTTCCCCTCACTGTTACCTGGGTTTACATTGTTATTTTTATCATTATTATTATTATTATTATTATTCACTTCTGTACAGCGTATGGTCAACATAATGGAAATGCGTTGAATTCATTTTGGGACGTTTCAGTCGTCGATACTGAGCCGACATTGACATGAGATCCATTTTTGTTTCGTGTAGGAGTAGAAACTGCGAGCAGAGCTCAAAGCGCCAGGCTTTACTGTTCTCTGCTTCGCCGGACTGTTTCCTTTAAACTGACCATACTCTCTGCACACGCACAGCTTCCACTGTATTACCCGTTTCGCGTCGCTAACCTGAGTTCAGTCGAGCAAAAGCGTTCAACCCGAGGAAGTGTTAGTTTATTCTCTGAACCAATGTGACTCTGTGCCACCTGTCGGGTTTCATTCACTGTTTACCAAGAACGACTACGACGGCTCGACCTTCAGCTGACCCCGTGTGTCTCTGTCTGCCTTTGTCGCGGCCGTGGCGAGCGCTGTGACCTCTCTGAGTGATGTGCTGCCTGGTGTGAAGACTGAGAACCAATAAACACTCTGCCCTGTTTTTTTATTATTTTATTTTTACTCCACACTTCAGCTCTGTTTTTGTTCTCTTTAAGGTTTAATATTCAGACTGTAGAAAGTGTTTAGCAAAAGTTATTCAAGTCTTTTCCCCCACACCTCCAAAACTACAATGTGTTTTTACTGGGATGCATAACTGAGGGGAATTGAAAGGATGGATGTTTTCCAGCCACATGATATAATTTTATAGCACAATCAAGTTACTATGTTAACGTCAGTTATAAAAATTATGCCAAATATGACTTAAAAAGAACTTTGACTTTGTGGTTTAACACCATGAAATTGGGCCTCTGTCTCTTTAAGATTGTTTACTACTTGAGATTTAAAGTGAGGCATGACTTTGGAGCCCTCTAATGTGAATCTCCTAATTAAATCCAATGCAATCAGTTGCCTTCAGAAGTCACCTGGTTAGTAAATGCAGCCCTAACCTTTCGTAGAATTCAAAATCATTTTTCTGCTGAGCAGTGGCGTTTTGAATGTGGGCCAGTGGGAAGCAGGAGAGAAGAGTCCTGAACCGAGTCACAGATTCACAACATGGTCAAAGAGAGACTGATTGAGTTCTGATTAATTGAAGCCATTTCTCTTTTTGAGTTATTATTCATGAAAAAAATATAATCCTCCAGAGACTTTCTCGTCGGGGTAGTTAGGCGTTACCTAACCCGAGGTGGTCTGGATTTTTAACTTGTCCAATTTACATTTGAAGAGGCGTTTTAATTTGTGGGAGTTTTTGATCATGTATTCATTTCAGAAGGTGCAGCTGCTGCAGAAATCTGGGATGGATTTAAATCCCTGACTAATCAGCCACACAAGTAACATTTTTGACTGATTTATTGACTGCCAAATACTCATTAGTTGCAGCTTTGGGATAAAATAAATGGTCTGCATTTAAAGAGAACTATTGGGACTAAAGTTGGTAAAAATTTAAGCAGCAGAAATCTGAGAAACTGATGTTCAGTAAGGCAATACATACCAGTGTTGCACGTATTGAGGATACGACTTTAAAATGAAGGTCTTGACAGTATTTTCTTTCCTATTTATCGTTTAAGCAAAGAACAACACTACATTTGGTTTGTTGAAGTTGTAATTTACATTTCTGCTCTGTGACATCAACCCGTCTGGCACCAATGCTGTGTGCTACAACGTAAACTTCCTAACAGTTCAATTTTTTTTATCTATCAGGGGAAGATCATGAGACCAAGTAAGATATTGAATCTTTGGGACAGAAAGCTCAAATCAAGATCCCTTGGAAGTAGAAAACACAATATAAAAAGGAAAAGGTGAACGGGAAGAAACGAGTCGGTGTCTTGGACTGAGCGGTGAGAAAACGTCTGAAGCCAATCATCCTGAAAAGCCCATTAAAAACACCCACAGAGGGACGAAGGAAAAGCTTTCAGTGGCTTGGAGAGGTCGTGGATGATAAAAGTGAATCTGCATTAGAAAAGATGATGTCGGAGCATTCACTTGGTGTCATCTGAAGGCGTCTGGCTGAAGGAAAGCAGCCCGTGTTCCCAGATGCTGCTGATGTGGAGTGTCGGGGTCAGGACAGATGACAGCCATCACCTCTGCAGGAAACGTACAGACAGACCGTGAATTATTCCGCTGCATCTGTCAAAATGGTGGCTGGTGATTAAAGGGACATTATTCAGCGAGCAGAATAAAGACGGACTGACGGCTCTGTGACAGACGGCTCATGTTCCTGTCCAATTAAGCCTGGGAAGCTGCTCTGTTCAGAAAACCTCAAAGCTGCTAGAAAAGCTTCAAAATTAGATTAGTTTACTCGACATCGAGTAAAAACCATTCTCCTAATACCTAAGTGGGAAAAAAAAAAAAAAAAGTCATTTTATTGTGATCCCAACAAGGTTTAATGAAAGTACCAGAGTGACCGGTTTTCTTCTGCTGGTTGGAGCGTGAAGTGTCACAGCAGCTCCCCTCCCCCACATGTTGCTGAGGCGAGTCGGTGAAGGCTGCCGCCATTTATTGTTTAAGAAACACAAACGAACATTTCACTGCGTAGAGGCGGCCTGAGCAGAGAGCCGGATTAAGTGGACAGCTAGAGCAGAAAGACAAAAAATGTGTTATGTGCAATACAGCAATATGAAATAAAAGGAATAATTGTGCTAAATTAAAGAAAATGCATCATGTTAGATTTATGTGTAAATGCAGTGAAGCGTTGGGCTATCAGATTGCCCTCTGCTTTTTGACAGCAAAAGTTGTATTGAACAACCCAGCGGTTTTATTTATCTGTTCTGTATATCCATGCTCTGTTGATGCTAACTAACTTAAAATAAAAAGCTGACTCGCATCATTAAATGATGTAATATACACTTTAGTAAAAGCCAAAGAAAAATGTAAAAAGTATTCAAACCTCCTGATCGTTCTACATATATTTATGTGTAAACAGATTTAAGTACATTGAATTGATTACTTTAAACATTCGTTCAAAAGCCTTTAAGGAATAAATATTAACTTGTGCGATCTTATCTATGCACGCAATATATCTATTTACATGAATATACACAGAAGTGCACAAAAAGCCATCACTGAGCTTCATCTTTTTGAATGTTACCGCAATATATTTCATATATATTTCCTCTTCCTCATATCTGAGCTGCAGAAATAACTCAGATCAGTCTGTTGGTTTGTCGTTGAAGCACAAAATCTACCAATATTCCACAAAGAGGTCATCACGCAGTCAGCCCACCAGATAAGCACGTAAAAGGTCAACATATGTTGCGCAAGGTTTTGTATTTAGAAGTGAGACTAATTAAAATAGTGTGATATAAAAAGAAAAAGGAAAAAGTGGGATTTCCCAATGTGGCCACATAAAAGAAATCATGGGACACGTAATGTGATGGTATCCATTTTACAGTGGCTTATTTAAATCACTAGTGAATCTCAAATGTCACTGAAATGTCAGCTTGCTTAAGTAATTCAGCTCAAATCCGACACATATCTATCAATGCACACAGAGTGATATGATTCAAATCTTTGCATGCAGTTTGGTTATTTCTTTTCATTTTGAAAATTATAAATCCCACACCAGCGAATGTCACAGCTCCAAAAGTAATCACTGACTGTGGAAACTGGACTAATCGATAAATGGATAGAGCTCTATATCTTCCCATCGTCTTCAGGGATCTGGGACTTTGAATTCTAGATAAAATGTCAAATGTATTTTCGTCTGAAAATAGGACTTTGTGTCGATCCTTTTTCTCTTTGGCTAGTAAAGATGTGTCTGACATTTTTCCCGGTAACAGAGTGGTTCAACACAAGCAACGCGACAGTTATAGCCCATTTTCCTGACTCTTGTACGACTTGACTTCAGCAGCTGCTCACACCTTGTGAATCTCTATCAAAGGACTTTCACAACCCTCTGAAGGTTCCAGTTATTTCTACTAATTTTGCACCTTGAGACAACACTTTTTCCTTCCACTAAACTTTACGGTAACTGTCAAGTTTCTCCTGGTTTGATTTCACTGTGCATTCCCAACTTGAAAAGGATGATCTCTTTTTGTGAAATATAGCTGGGGTTCACTCAAGAAGTCTTCATTTTAGTTGTATTTATTGTATATGATGCTCCAGTCATACAGGTGAAAACCCTCAAAAGAAACAGAAACATCTAAATTACATTGTGAACTCAACAGGACAAATACACTGTGAAAATCCAAAATAAATTTCCACAGATTTAAATAATTTAATTCTACAGTTTTATAAATATTAAGGAATTTATAGTAAAATTAAATAAATTAGCATTTTCTATCAACATTTGTTCTACTTTAACTAATAAACACCAAGTGCATATAAATATATATACTTTTTTTTTTTTCCTTTTTTTTTTTTCCATTCAAACAATCAAACAGTTAAAGTCCATTAGGAGCTTAGTGGCTGTCCTTCACAGTTTTTTTCTTTTAGAGATTTGCACAGTTTGCTTCTTGCCTGCGATCAGCACTGTTTGTCACACATGCTGTGCCGCTTTCTCAAACAAGAGTAAGAGATCAGCCACACCTAAAATCATCTCCAGCAGGCAGAGCACAAAAAAAAAACATCACAAGGGGAGTGGCTTTTTTTTTTTTTTTTTGCAATTCACCAGGACAGTAACGTATTTGGACATATTGCTCTGTGGACTGGCTTCTTTAACAATCGCCTTTTGTGGCGCTTCCCCTCCTGACGGTGATCACAACATAGCACTTCATTATTGAAAGTCATGATAACCAAAATTAACTGGAATTAATTCTTAGAAAAAAAAAAAAAAAAAAGGATTTATCAATTCATTTCTCTCTTTGAATTGAGTTTCTGAAACAAATTGTTTGCAAGATGTTATCATTTATTGAGCTGTAACTGTAATGGGGGAGTTGTTAAAAATGTTTGCCTTATTAAGAATCTGAGCTTATTCTGTAACATAGATGTGACATAGAGCACTGAAGGTTTTTAAACCACAAAACCACGTTAGATTAGTGTTTTGTTTTTTTCCTTCATAGCACATAATGTATTGATTTTCCATCAAGGGACTATCACACAATGAGGGGACCAGCTCAGCACGTAACCTTTTTAATTATAATGGCCTTTCATCAGCTCTATGTTGTGTGAATACAGGACACAGGATGAGACATTAACTATGTTGCACAAGAGAAAGTTCAAAGCATAAGATTCAAACATATTTATTTAGAAACAAATATGAAGATGAAAACTTAGATAAAAGGCTGGAATTTCCACTTCAATCATCATAAAAATCTATGTCACGCATAATTGGATGTTACACCTCTGGATATGGTTTGTTAAGACAATGATAAATAGTTTCATAGTGGGCCATTTCATCCTGTGGTTTCAAGCGTCGTTTGTTTCCAGCTGATCAGCTCGCGAGCCGCCCCGCGCGTCAGTCGCGCAGCGGTGAAACACCGCCACCTGGCGGGCAGCCGCTGCCCCTGCGGCAGCAGGAGGAAGTGTTTCGGAAGTGAGCGCTCAACGGCAGAGCTGGGATCGAGGGAGAGGGCGGAGAAACGGGAGCAGCCGACTGGATTGTGGAAGTGACACTGGCTTTTATCTAGCACCCGAAATCATTTATGCCGAGCTTTCACGTCATTGCCGAAAAGCCAGAGGCCGCTCCGTTTACGATGAGCCGCATAAAAAGGCCGTAAGGTAAGCCAGCCCGGTCCGTGAACCCAGCGGAGGCTATCCTGCTAGCGGCTTCTTTTAGCTAACGCAAGAAGCGAGCCGCGGCTTTGCTAGGCTGGTAGCTCTGTTCGGGGAGATGCGGAGGGTTTATTGACCTAATGGGGCGAAAACGTGGGCGTGCGTCTGGTTTAAAGCAGTGTGGGAAGGTTTAGACCGCGTTCATGCCGTGTCAGTGATCTTAACCCCTGGTATTGGTTTCCTCTGAGGTGTTAAGCAGCAAGCAGCGTCATGAAAGAGCGATTGTTTAGGACCGCCTGCCTGCGTGGCTAACACGCCACATATTTACGGTGTGGTAAATGTTTACCTGTCAGCAGCCTGACAGGATTACCCGGGGTTTGATAGCCTTAGCTAACATTCAGGTCAACGTGGCAGGTAAATATTATGAGCGATGCAGCAGTATAGCCCAGGTTTAACCCATATTTATGAATATATTTAGCAGACAGAACAAGTTTTGAATCATTATAATGTCTGGTCTCCACCGCTGGGCACCATGATGATGTCTATTATCTGAGTCAGAATAAGACAGGAGGTTGTTGCCTCACGGTGCTGGTGTTTTACAGCAGCCTCAGACATCAGCCGGGTTTCATGTCAGGTTCTTGTGTACATAGATGTTATTTCTTGTAAAGTTATCGTTCTGTTTAAAATGTAAATTACAGACACGTATATTCATATAAACAGTTAATAACCGCACTCTTGTCAAAACGACCACAAACCTCAAATATATGTGTTTGAGACTGAGCGTGTACAATCTGAAAAGTGTGGCACGCACCTGTTTTCAGGCCTGAGTTGTTGCAGAGCAGCTTTTGCTGCAGGTCTTTTGGGTAATCGTCTCTGCACTTCGCTTTCCTCTTTGCAAAATAGCAAAGGGCGGAAAAATAGTTCTCTGAACATCAACTTTCAATATTGCCAAAAAAAACAAAACAAAACTGACAGCCAGATTGAAGTAATTCTGAGACATTCAATTGACATACAACTGAGGGTCTCCTTAAGGGCCGACAGCTATACTAGCTGGTATTAAAGTGTATGTAGTATAATATGATGCTGGCATCCTGGTGGAACAGAGTCTGAGGCAAAGGACATGATGTCATCATGTGTATGGGATCATAACGTTGCATAGTAACCTGATTTATGCTGCTGCTAAGCACTAAACACATACAGGCCTGTCAAAATAATCAACAAATCGATTAATCGCATGATAAATTAAGACGAGCTAAATGACTTCCATTTTCATGATTTATCGCTTTTCTCTTTCTGCCAAAAACTTTTCTTCTCCATGTTTCACGTTTCACGTAAAAGACTCCAGGAGTTTTCTAGGCGAGCCAAGTTTATTTGTGCAGCACATTTTGTGTCCATGACAATTCAAAGTGCTTTGCAGAAAAATCAAGAGACTTTGAAAACATATCAAACAAGATAAAAACTAATTTGTCCAATACAAGGACAAAAAAGAATAAAAAAATCATTGACTAATTAAATTAGGAAGCAAAATGTAGATGAAATATTTTCAGTTGTCATATTCTCAGCTGAAAAGAACAGGTTTCTATTGTTTGCTTAAGGTTTCAGTGGTTTTCAATGCAGTAGCTCCTGTTTTATCTGCTGATGAAATAAAGTCGCGGTCGTTACGGAAACAGGGTTATATGCTGGGCAGGCTTCCACTGAGCGGCAGAAGAACTGGGTCGCCCCCCGCCCCCAGCAGAGAGGATGGAGGGGAATAACCCGCCGGGGCAGCAGATCAATCCCTTCCTCATCACACTTTATCAGCAGCACAACTGTCCTGATTGGTTCTGCTCCATCTCTCATTTTCCTTTCCCTCCTTCTTTCCCTGCAGGGAAACACTCAGGAGTTTGACGTCCCGAAGGCGGGAGGGGAAAAAAAGGCTAAAAAAAAATCCGGGGCGGCACATTCGATCCTCCGGGGCGGCTTCGGCAGGTCAGGGACGGTCGCCATGCGGCGGCGGTGAGGCCTGACTCGTTGAGAGCGACACACACACACACACACACACACACGGCGTCGGGAGAGGCGGAGATGAAGCTCAAACAGCGCATGGTAGTGCTGTGTGCCGTGCTCCTGCTGCTGGGCCTGGCCAAGATCTTCCTGCTGGATGGAGGGGAGGGGTCTGCGGCCAGTCGGCGGGACCTCCGCGCCTTCCGGAAGGTCAGCACGTACTTAACCGACAGGGTTCCCGTTCCTGGAGAAGGTGGTGACGCTTTATATGAAGGGGTGTGTGCACGACAGTCACACAACCCTGTCATAAACGTAACATTTTGTTATGAACACGAAGGAGATTTCATGAATGCTTGTGACCGTTGTCATGACGTGTCATTTTGTAAATGACACTTCTTTTCATTTTTAAAGAAAAGTTACAATAAATGTGTGATTTTTGCATTAAAAGTGTCATCATTTACCGAATTTCATGACAGCATTCATGAAAACTCAGTCTTCTGCACACCCCTTTAAATAAAGCCTCATCAAAAACGATTTCACGCAATAAAAATTAAAGAGATTGTGCATAAAAATATTTATCTTTTTGTCGTGTAAATCTTTTCTCATCTGTTTGGCAGTTTCATCCGTCCATCTGTTCCATGTTTACAGCCTGCGTTTATAACTGCGTGATAATCCCCGCAGATGGAGTCGGGTCTCTCTCTGCCCCGGGGAGCCCACCTCGCACACACCCTCCAGTCTCCGTGGGAGATAGCGAGCCAGTGGGTGGGCCCCCGAGAGGTGTACCCCGAGGAGACCCCCGAGCTGGCCGCCGTGCTCACCTCGCTGAGCACGGCCCGGATAGAGCGCGCCGACGTGGGCTACAAGGGCACGCAGCTCAAAGCCCTGCTGGTGCTGGACGGAGGACAGAAAGTGGTGTTTAAACCCAAGAGGTCTGACTTCAGATCATTCTGTGATTTAGATTTCGATTAATGGGCTGATTGATCGACTTACAATAAATTGATAAGCATTGTCTGAAAACCCCGGGTTTTGAAACGTGAAGGGATGGATGTACTTTTCATAATGTGCTGAATTAAAAAGCTAAAATAACATTTCAACATTATTTTGCCAACTGTATTACCTGACTGAATAAACAGAAAATTGTGATTTTTCTCACGTATTTATAAAATATAACCAAACAGGAATCTCCTGCTGAATAGATAAAGAAAAGATCAAAATATGTGAAACACTTTATCCGCCAAAAGGGGATGTTAAAACCACTGAGGGGATGTTAAAATTTCGCTCCATGAAGTGCGTTAAGTCGTGTTAGTTTTTAAAATCAGTCATGCTAATTGATGACATGTTTTTTATTTTCGATCATATGAAATTTTTCTGCGTAACAACCTCTATTTCACTGTCATCGCATCCTCGCCGTCGCAGCACATGAGTACGTTTTAAATGAGGAGTTGATTCTGCTCGGCTGAATGAGCGTTAAGATGAAACTAAAGGAGTTTTTCGAGTGTTTATATAAAGTTCATCCCATGAACTTTATGCGGTTCTGCCATCTTTATTTATCTATCTAATGGCTGCTGTTAAGGATGACCAGCACCGTCTTCTGCTGGAAACTACAAACTACAACAATAAAACGATCTAAGCGGACGTTATTAGCTAATTGGTTGGAACTAATTTTGATCTAATAAGATATTCATTTTAAGTCAATAAATTGCTTGCATTGTCACTTGTCCTTTTAAAGTGGTTAAAATTCTGACTTTTTCAAATTTTCTTGCTCAGATACAACAGAGACTACGTGGTTGAAGGCGAGCCGTACGCAGGATACGACAGACACAACGCAGAGGTGGCTGCTTTCCACCTGGACAGGTGAGTGTGTGTGTATGTGAGCGTCACAGGTCGCTGACTTTTATTCTCGCTGGAAACGATCCGTGACGTTTCCTTTCGTCCTCAGGATCCTGGGGTTCAGGAGGGCGCCCCTGGTGGTGGGCCGATACGTCAACCTGCGAACGGAGATCAAACCCGTCGCCACCGATCAGCTGCTCAGCACTTTCCTCATGCAGGGTGAGTTGCACTTTCCTTCTGCTTCGCATGCAAATTTCTTGCGAGAGGCGAGCGTTTGCAGTCCTCTGGCTTTGAGTCAGTGCGGTTCTCTGGAATCAAAGATCCTCGTATATTTCGGTCCAGTTTTGTTTTCTTTCTGAGTTTGTTTTGAGCTTTGTGAGACTCAAATTCACTCTCCGTCAAACTGGCGTGTCCTGTATTTCTCCGGCTCTGTCTCTGCATAAAGTCTACAAATCCACCCTGTAGGGGTGTGGGATCAGTGATGCCTGTAATAAAGCAAAACTATGGAGAATTTCAATGACGGCTGTGAGAATGAACTGAATCAACATGTTTGACCAGTCTGGGTGCAGCAGCTTCGTCTAAATAATCTGAAACCTGTTGTGTGAATTTTCTTTTGACCAGTTTGAGATTTAAAAAGTCAAAAGTTCATCATAAATGTCAAATTATTCTTCTTGCTGAGAAGGGCAAGGTTCCTCCAGCCGGGAATTTGCTTGTATCATTTTCCATGGAACATGGAAATGATAGGAGTTGGAGAAAAAGTTTGTTTTGATGCACAAAAAATAATAATAATAAAAAAAACCACTGAAGAAATGCAGCGGTTTTCACAGTTGGTATTTTTATGTGATGTGAAATCAACATTCTTGATTTTTGAGTTGCAACATCATACCTGGAGTTTCACATTTTAGCCATCAGTATTTTGCTTTTGTACACAATGACTGAATGTATGAACATTGAGAAATCGGAAAAAGTCCAGTTTCATCACCTGTCTAGACATCCAAACCAAGGACTTTGCACAAAATTTTTTTTAGAGTTTGACAAACTAATTAAAGTTAAAAGTGTTCAAACTCTGCTTTAAAAAATTATATTATCAGCACACTACACTTCATTGTTTACTTTGAAATTTTGCTTTTCTTTATTTTTGGAACCTACAGACGACCCAATTAGTGTTTTTTTTACAGGTCCAGAGGTAAAATTACTCAGCCCAGTAAAAGTCTTCAGACATGCATCAGCAAGGATTTTCTGATTTTGGTCATAAAAAAAAAACAAACAACAAAAATAAGAATTTTTATAAAGTTGCGTTTCTATGATGACGTTCTATAAACATTTTCAGGAATTTTCCACCTTTAGCACCACAGTTACTGTAAATATAAAAGCCTTAACGACTTTATGAAAATCCATCCAGTCCTCCGGCTCATTCTGGGGATCCCGAGGCGTTCCCAGACCAGATGGGAACTCGAGTCCCTCCAGTCAGTTCTGGGTTTCTCTTCCACCCTATGAAAGACGCTCACTTCAAACGATTCTACAAAAAAAAAAAAATCTATTTATCATTAGTTTTAAAAAATTCAATCTTTTATTTAATCATGGGAAAAACTTTCTCTATTTGCTGCAATAGTTCTTCTTGGAAAGGTCAGCACTGCTGATTTAGACTTTGGCCCAAAATAATTACTTTGTAACTTTTAGGGGGTTTTTTAACATTATTTTACATAATGTGTAACTGTTTGAAATCTTTCAGCCTTAGTTTGGATTCTAATATTGAGCTCAGCTTTCATGAAAATGTACTTTACTGACATCTGATTGATGATTTAGAGGGCCAAGTTGTTTTAGATCATTACCCCCAAACTTTTTTTTAAAATTATTTTTACCAAAATATACTTTTCAAAACAATAAAGGGAACACAATATAACTCCAAGTACATCAAACTTCTGTGAAATCAAACTGTCCACTTAGGAAGCAACACTGATAGACAATCAACAATGATTTTGTTGTCAGCACATTGAACTTTGTACAGGACAAAGTATTCAATGAGAATATTTCATTCATTCAGATCTAGGATGTGTTGTTTGAGTGTTCCCTTTATTTTTTTGAGCAGTGTATTTTATTGAGATTTTCCACTTTAGACATACAATCATGAAATAAATATCTGAACAGGTTCTCTTTGTAGTTGTTACATGATGGTAATTATTCTCACTCAACTCAGAGAATTAAAACCAAAGAAAGAGAAAAGAGAAAAAACAAACAAACAAAAAAAACACAGCTTTTCAGAAACGGGGGTATTCAAGCAGATTACAAATTGGTTAGGTATAAATGTACATATCTATACAGCATGGCACACCGCAGGTTCCGGCAAATCAGAACTCAAACAAACCCTCTGACAAATCTAAGTCCTTAATAAAATTAATGAAAGGAAAACCGTTTGGATTTTCTAACATGTTATTTTTTCTAGTGGCAAATTGGACAACATCTGCTGTAACCACTGTGTGGCACGAGGTCTACTGATATTTTTCCAAGCCAAAGCAATACACTTTTTTTGCAGCTAACGAGCTTATAACTCATTTTTATCAGTTTTTAAATGATGAAATCTTTAAAAACGTCTTTTTGTATTGACTCAGGTTATCTTTATCCAATATTTGAATTTGCTTGATCTCAAACATTTTAATCCGGGGGAGGACAATTATCACACCACTGCAGGAGATGGTTCTACTTAAGATTGAGAAGATTAGTTTGAGGAAAACCAGCATGCAGTGCAGTGTGTCGGTGACGGGCTAACATGATAAATGATGATGTTGTTTTGATATTACTGTGCTACTCGGTTTCACACCAACTGTAAGGTACAGGTGCGCCTCTTTGAATTAGAATAACAAAACGCTTATTTATTCCTGGAGTTCAATTCAGAAAGTGAATCTCACGATATGAGATCGTCCAAACTTTTATTTCTCACCTTTTGAATCATTACTTCTTACCTTTCCTCCTGAAAATACTCTGCAGCTTCTCAGTCACATTCATTGCTTGTGAATCTTCTGCCACGTTTTTTCCCCTTCCACTAAACTTTCCATGAACGGGTGCAGCATTCTGAGCGTCCAGCTTGTTCTGCTGCGACGTTTTCTTGGTTTTACGTTTTGTGGAGATCGTTTTGTAGCACAAACTACGTAGCAGTATTTGCTCATCGGGACCAAAATAAAAAAATCCTTTTATGTTTCTTTTTTTTTTCTTCTATATTTTTGTAATATTAAGATTTTCTGAGACACAAAAACACATGTTGAGTCAAACTACCGAGATTAATTTCTTTAATAAAGTGTTTTATTATATTCTGTGTTTGTGGGATTTCCCCCGTTAAATAAATTAACTCAAATTGAACCCTGATTTTTTTTTTCAGAGTGCGATTATGTCACAGCAATAAAGGATTAATTTATTTTAAGTCTTTGTAGATGTCTTTACCAGAGAGGCTCCTCATTTTAAAGCAGAACTGTAAAGAATACTTTATGTTCTTTACCTGCTCTGCAAGTCCGTTTTTATTTCCTAAAGGTGAAGAGAAGCTGCTGCTCCTCCATTTTTGACGTGTGGAAGCAAACCAGTGTTTCTGTTCCTTCAAATTTCTTTGGGAGAAAAGTCGGACCAATTAATTTTAATTGCACTCTTTTTAAACTATCAAGCATCAAACTAAAAATTAAAAATAATTGCTCGATCAAACAGAATATCTTAAAGACAAACAGACTCAGGATGAGCTCTGTATTTAATGGGACATGTTAGTAAGATGAAAAATCGATCATTTTGATTTGTGATGCTGAAAAAGCGTTTGATTCTGTTATCTGGTGTTTTATTTGCCTTTCCATTTCACTCCTGAAATCCACACCACACTCACAGCAGCATTAAAAAAAGCATTGACTCTGTATTAAAGATACTTGATGTAAGTTATGTTTTTACGCCAGTGATATTTCACTTTCTCAGGGGATAAAAGACTTTTTCCTTTTCGATACCTTAATGTTTGAACGTATTTCAGTCGTAGAAGAAAGTAATCCAGACCTAGTTAATATTACGGTTGATAAATCTAAAATAAACAGAAGATCAATTGCGAAAATATATTCATCTTTGGAGGAATCTTATAATGTTTCGAGACTAAATTAAATCAAAGCGGAGAAAAAGAAGCAAATCTTGTTATTACAGAAGATGGCTGGCTTGATCAACGCATGACTGGTTAAGATTCAGGCAGATGGAGAAAATTTAAATGGAAAAGTATAATTAGTTTTGCGATTATCCCTGAAATAAAACAAAAGCAAAGAGGCCAATTTTTACACACAGGCTGATGTTGGAGGGAGTGTGGAAACTTTAGGGCCGATCATTTTCATTTCCTCTGGGATTGTCAAGTTCTCCAGCCTGATTGGCTGAAACGATTCTTTTAATTACTGATCTGGACACCGAATCAATTTATTTGGGAGAAGGTTTATATAAAACCATCTTAGAAGATAAATACAGTCGACAGAGTTCAATGTCGGCGAGTTGCATTTCAGACGTTAAATAACGACTGATAAGGTTTTTATATTACTCTGCACCTTTACCAGTTTACATCACAGGTAAAAGTGATTTCTTACAGTGTGAGTGTTAGACTGGCAGAGAAAATCCAGCACGTGTAGAAAAGACATATTTTGTATATGAGTTTTTTTACCGTGAAGTATGTAGAGGCAGCTCTGGCTCTTTTTCTTTTATTGAACACTTAAATCGCACGAGTTCGCTCTGTGTCACCAACTTGACTTATCGATTATGTTTGTGTTTTTTTTTTTTTTTTAGTGACTCATTCAATAACTTCAGTGTTTTTGTGACAAGATCATTTTCATCCACAGTTTTCAGTGTTTAAGGTGAAAATGTGGTGAATTGGGTTCCTTCTGTAGCTACAATGCAGGAACTGATGAACTCAGAACAATGGGAGCCGCTGCACAACGAAACAACTTCACACAACAATCACAGCAAACATAAGATAATATACACTAAGTAATTCTAACAGGTTCTTTGTCTGAAATGGCAGATCATAGACAAGAAACAGGAAGTAGGACAACATAGAGGGATCTCTAAGGCCAGCCAGATAAAACTCATCTGGAGCCGCAAATGTCACAATGTTTTGCAAAAAGGAGAACTTGTAATTTTAGATAAATGTCTACTGTAGGAAATTAGTTATTTTAAAAAGGAAACCATTTTATTTCTGTTTGTAGGATTTAAAATAAACATAAAACTTAGCAAAATGAGGATAGATTGTTTTTAAAACTAAAAATACAAACAGATTACAAATTAATGACAAAAAATATAGTGCAAGTACATTTTACTCGTACTGTTATTGTCTTTCTTTGTTATAATTCAATGCAAATATTGTAGAAATAAACTAAATAAATGTTAAAAGACCTGTGTTGGTTATTATTTCCAAATTTGAAAACATGAGCTGGTTCTTCTTCGTTTTTGGTCGAAGTTATGAAGGTTCAAAGATCCACTTGTGTCTCCGGAGCCGCAGGTTGGAGGCCCCTGGACAAGATGAAGGGCTGAATTGACTCAGACCCGTTCCATATTTACATTTATAAATTTGCAAACATTAATTTACTTGTTATGGTCAGACCTTTGCTGACTCTTATTGTAATTACTAGATTTTTGTCTTGATTTTTACGTTATTTTTGTGCACTAAAACACCAAGTGGGTCAATAGCTTTTCTGACTTGTTTTTTTTTTTTTTTTTTTAAATCAATTCTAAAACTTTACAGAAACATTTAATCTTCATAGATCTTAGTCACTTTGATAAATCATCCGAACACAACATACATACCTGGAAATTTGTATCTGGGTTTTTCATCAGACTGCTGGGGGGAAAAAAAAAAATCAAAAGAAAAAAAGAAAACGGTTCACTGGGTCATCTAAACACCTCGTGAATTCACCGTTCGTTCAGCACATCACGCTGTCTCATCGCTGAACTCGGGCTAATATTCTGATTCACTGTTTTTCCTTTTTGATGTAGTATAAAGCAAATAAGCAACATATGAATTTTGAACTCAGTCATGCTGCAAACCTGTTACTTTCAGAGTACATTTTCTATGACGATGGAAAAAGAAAACACAATAACTTCACTGCTGACCATAAAGTTGGAATATCTTTAACAACTTTCCGTAAAATGTCAGTTTCATGACTTATTCCTGATGAAACATATGTTTTAGTTTTTTTTTTGTGTGTGCTAAACCACATCAGCCGTGTCATCATTCCCGTTCTCATCGTGTCTCTCTTCAGGTAACAACACATGTTTCTATGGGAAGTGCTACTACTGCCGGGAGACGGAGCCGGCGTGTGCGGACGGTGAAACCATGGAGGGCTCGCTGACCCTCTGGCTGCCGGACGTGTGGCCCCTGCAGAAACACAGACACCCGTGGGGCCGCACATACAGAGAGGGCAAACTGGCCAGGTGGGTGTGGCCTTCACGGCCGCCTGGGACAATTCTATGACATGAGCGCGATTCGGTTTGATGATTATCAAGAAAAATTTAAATGTTGCGTGTTCAGGGTGATGACTGAATGCGGGTGAGCTTTGATTGCTCATGACATGAGGTCAGAATGCAGTTCGGGTGTTTATGCTGTTTTTGCTGGTGAGGGAAGTTACACGCAGTTCTGTACTGCAGCAACAAATTTCCTTCTGCAGACTCAGACATCCCATCATTTCCCAAGAGTCCTCTGGTGGTTAGTGTGGGTTTCACCAGGGTGAATGGAGCAGAGACCTGTGGTATAGATAATGGCGGCTGCTTCTCTTTTAGCAATAATTGGATAAAGAGGAAATGCTTTGCATTTGGCAGAAAAGATTGGAGTATTTATTCTAATATTTAGAACCGGGCATTCATCATATAATTAAAACCATTAAAAGTGAAAAACGTCTTATTATAACAAGAAAGCTAATTAGTAGTCTCAAAAAATTCTGATTAACGCTGTTTAAAAAAAACAACAAAACAACAACAAAAAAAACTGTGTCATTGTCAGTTTTGCTATTATTCTCTATTTGATCAGTTAATGTATTGATAAATTAGAAAATATGATTAGATGTAGTTGCTGTACAGAGTTTAGTTTTAGTTTGCTTCGTCGTTGCAAACTAAAATGTCAGTTTTAGCAACAGACGTGATGTGAATTCAAAAACTTCTTTTTAAATGGTCTCATTTTAAAAACAATCACTGTCCCCAATAAAAATAAGTGAGTTCAGGCCTCATGGCGCCCTGACCCGCAGAATAAAGATGTCACATACATTTAACCTCTCTGATAACACGAAGTAGGCCAGTTAAAGCAATTCGTCAATGGATGAAAGACAAATAGCATTTATGTCTAAATTAGCCGCTGTTACTAAAGTAATGGCTGTTGTAAGAAAATATAATATGTTGAAAAATTGACTGGATTTCTTATCTCACCAGGACAACCAATGTGCTAATCTTAGTAAAAACTCATCAGAATTTTAGATTTTAGTTCATTTTTTATTTATTTTACTTATTTCTGTGTGTTTTGTGATGCAATAGCTGGAATAAGGCTTTTTTTTGGAATTATCGTCTGACACAAAGTCCAGAAAAAATGACCAAAATTGTTATTTCAGAGGCAAAGTCAAAGTCCGGACTTAAAAATATATTGACGTTTTAGCTTGACCTTAAACAGGAGATACACTTCCACAGCAATTGTTGTTGTTATTAACCATCTATTAAAATGTGTTTATTGATCTGCAAAATATGCACCTGTCAGAAAACAGGAAAAATACTTTTTTATGGCACTGTACGTTTATGTGCAAGCTAGAAAATGGGAAGGAAACGTTCTGGAGACGCTGATCCTTAAAATGCCTCAACACATCTTCAGTCTTCAACGTTGATATTGCTCATTTTTTTAAAATATATTTCACTTTGTTTTACTTACATTTAAATATCCGACAAGCTTAACGTTTAAATTCTCCCAGATTATTTTATTTTTGTCTTTAAAACGTGGGGGAAAAACTCCAAAGGGCCAAGTATTGAGCCTTGTGGGACTCCCCTGGGTAATTGCAATGGGTCCGAATAGAACTGTCTATCTGACACTTACGAGATCATTTCCAAACCTTTCACAGTTTGTTTAGAATAAACATCTGGAAGACATTTAAGTAATGTGAAGTGGACAATGGTGTGAAAAGCTTCAGAAAAAGAGCTTATGTTGTTGGATAGCAGGAACATTAGTGGATGTATTTTTTTTTTTATGATGGGTAATTAAATATTGTGCCGCAGAAGAAAAAGTACAGCATGTCTATGTGAAGAAGAATATTTTATTCGTCACTCATAGTACAGAGACGGCAGAAAGGAGAGAAGATTATCAATATATCTAAGGCTGATCAAGTCAGAGGAGGTCCAGATGACGGATACATGACGGATACCCCGTACAGTGAGATGACCTGGTGAATCTTTTTATTGTGAAATGGTATTTTGCCTGGGAACTTCTAGCACAGTAACATTCTTTAACGAGATCAGTGAAAAGATAATGGTAAAGAGGAAGTCCCTGAATTTGATTTGTGGGAAAGAGAAATGAACTGGATGCAATAAAAGCAGCAAATCACAGGGTTTTTCTAGTTTGTTTGTTTTTTTTCTCCTGGTGATTACTGTTCAAAATGTAGTCATATAAGTTCACCTACAGGTGGGCGAACGATTCCTTCAAATCATTAGCTTGATTTTTAACGCGTTAAAGGCACATCACAACATTATTGCTAGGTTTTTGTTTTGGACGATAACGACAGACTCTTAACGTCACTCCAAAACAAAAGATGAATGTTGACGAATGCCAGATAAGCTCGGTCTGTGATGAAACTGAGCTTATCTGTCATACATCACCGAGTGGTTTGCAAACTGTGCAATTTGGCAGACACCTTGGCCATTTATTGCACCAGAAATGACGTTATTAGCACAAGTGGGTGAAGCTTAACCTACTAAATGCTTTTGAAGGTTAACGGAAAGTTTTTAAAAATGAAACTCTTCCACCTCCGATGAAGACTCGGTCAAGACTGGGCTGCACTTTCTCGTTGAATTTACTGTAGTAATGCCTACTTTTAAATAACTTTTGATCATTAATTATACTATTCTGAAATAGCAGACAGTGAGCCACAGAAAAGTTAAAACTTCAAGTGTTTTTCAGCCTATACAGGAAATTTGTGAAGAAAAGTTTAGTTTTATTTGAACGCTTTTTCCCCCCATTGGTTTCTGCTGACTAATAACAAATTTGATCAAGTTTTCTTTTTGTTTTGCTGCGTAATAGAGTGTGCGGCATTCCCAAAGCATTTTCATGGGTAGAATTCTTTATTGTAATTTCATAATAAGAATTTTGAGCTGTTGTGATTAATACAGATAAAAGAAAAGAAAAAATTTCCACCGAAGCATAAATTTCTGGTCAAAGAAACGCTTACAAGAAAAGAATGTGATGTTACTTGATGTTGAAAAGTTGTACATTTGCATGAAATAAAAATCACAATTCATCATGATTAACAGTGTTGTATAGTAACAAAGTAAAAATACTTCACTACTTTACTTAAGTATATTTTGGAGTACTTTATACTTTCCTCGAGTAAGAAAATTTTTGATAACTTTCACTTTTACTTCACTACATTTCCATACTTAATTGCATACTTTTACTCCGATACATTTTCAATGTGTGGTTTAGTTACTCGTTACAAAGAAGCGAGAGAGAAACGCAAATGTTTTGATCTCACCGACTGATTGACTGCAACAAAGTCAGTAACAGACTAACCTGGGCTTGTTCATCACCACCAATAGGATGCACAGGTTTCACCTCCCCACTACGTCAGAAAGTCCAGCAAACAGTCTGATTGGTTAGAGCTCCGTTTGTGCCGTTAAAATGTTCGTTTGTGCAGCTTTGGTTTCCGAGATATTAAAATGATTTTTTAGCCCATCCGGAGTTTACCATCCCCGCATTTTGCTCCAAAACAAACCAAAGTGGGCTGGTTCATTAATGCTCCGTTTGTGCAGGTCTGTGCCGTTAAAACAAATGCAGCAAAGTTGTTTTCAATTTGGATTTTGGCTCTTCCGATATCCGGTGTGAGCGGCGCCTAACTCGAGGTTGATCCGATTCATGAACGCTAATTTCGGCCAGCCGTTCTCTAGGTCTCTCCTTCCTCAAGGTGTCGGAGTTTCACTCAGGGAGAGTCAATAAATTTTACATCCAAACTCCTGAGAAACTAATGGAAATAGATTTCTTGCCTTGTGACCAACTGACACAAAATTCATTTTACTTACTCTTTAAGTAAGTAATGGATGGCCTAAAAAATTATTTTTAATATCTCGGAAACCAAAGCTGCACAAACGGAGCTCTAACCAATCAGACTATTTGCTGGATTTTTTGAGTAGGTGGGTGTCAGCATCACGGAGGTCTGTTTCGCTTCTCCCATTAAACACCAGGTTAACAAAAAAGCTCTCCCTGTTCAGATGCCAATAAGCTGCATTTCCCTCCCAATTCTATTTTTCTTTTGCATAATGACCAGTTGTGTGCACCTATAGTTTGTGAAGTAGAGTAATCGTAATGGCTTTTTTTCTTCATGTTGGCCGCATTTTCTGTACTGACTATTTATTTTTCTCATTTTCATCACTGACCTTACTGAAAGGGAAAACTTAAGGCTTATAGAAACTTTGTATTTTCTGTCCTGGAGGGTTTACTAAGAAGCTGGTTCAGTTGTAAAGCAGGTTAAGTTAACCTGTGTTTAGGTAAAGCACCTAATTTTCTTAACTAAATGATGCTGCAGGTTTATCTATTAGCAGGTTTAATTTTGCCTGCACTTGGTTGTTTACATTATTTTAAGTGTATTTAACAAGTTTACCAAAATATAAAAAATGTCATTCAAACTGCATTTGCCTTGTTTTACTTTTTACTTGTACTTTTCACTACATTACTTGAGTACATCCATTTTTACAGTACTTTCCATACTTAAGTACAAGACGTTTCAGATACTTTAAGACTTTAACTCAAGTAACATTTCAATCAGTGACTTTTACTTTTACCAAAGTCATATTTTGGAGCGGTACCTGTACTTTTACTTGACTCCGAGATTTCAGTACTTTATACAACACTGATGATTAAAGGCATATACATTTATGAAATTAAAACTAGGGGAGTCTATGAAATTGTAAATTCAGAAACTCGTGAGAAACACGTGGCTGCATCCAATCTGATGTTTTGACGCAGGAAAAGAGCCGAGTTCTGCCTGAAAGTGGGCTTTATAATCCCGGATAACTTTTATTTTTATTTTTCAAAATTTTGACGTGACCATGTCAGAATGTCGTTTTAATATCGTAAATGTATAGAGATTTTTCTCTTGGCTTTGACTTTGACGTCAGGCAATATCCAAGTTTCTTTAATGTAAAAATGTCAAATTAATCTCAATAGTTTTGGCAGAAGTGTACGCCTTCCTCAATGGCCATTTATTTTGTATTTTATTCTCAATTTATTTTTGTTATTTTATTTTTTTGCTTTTGTTTTTTTTTTTTTTAAACATGCCGCTACGTACTAAGCTAAAACCTCCATGAAATAACTATTTTAAGTGGCTGCCACTTCCCTCTTATGAGTCATTTAATAACTCATAAGAATGAAATGGTCACAGAGCACAGAGTAATAATTCATACCAAAAATGGATACCTTTTCATGCAAGCCATTTTGTCCAAAATGTCTTTCTCTCACAGTGTTTTGTTTGATTTGTTTCCCTTCACATCAGCCCAGACCGACAGGTTTGTTCCCCTTTATCTAAATTTAGTCCAACTGATTTTCTGCCCTTCTGGGGCAGTTCTGAGTTCTGGTTTTTCCTTTCTGGTTCCTGTGTGTGCACAGCTGCACCGTGTAGACAGAGGGCAGCTCGGAGCAAACTCCACCGGTTCCTCTTGTCCGTGTGCAATAAGAGCTTCAAGGAAATCATATTGGGGGGAAAATAAACAGAGCTGCAGGCAATGTTCCCTCTAATTTTTCATGTGTCTGTGCACATACACAAGCTTCCTGAGCACACTGAGGACCACTGTGAGCATCATCAGTGCACACGGCGTGGCCACGCACAAGTATTATAAATCTGGGATCATAGGAAGGTGCATGGCTTATTAAAAGAAATAAATTACATCAACAATTTTCATTTGTTTGCTTTCAATTTAAGTGATTTTCCCCATTAAAAAAACAAAACAAAAACATTGCTGTTCATGAGATGCACAGTATTAGTAAGTCTTGCTTTAGCCAGAGTAAGAAATGAGACATTACACCTTTCAGACATAACTGTTTGTTCATATTAAAATATTCACATTTTGCACAATGAAATGTTTTCTGTAGCTTATGATACAGTATAAATTTTTGTAAAATATTTCATTAGTTTTTTTCACGTCTGCCCTTCTTACTGACCCATCAACTTTGCCCAGGTTGATGGGTCAGTCTGCTTCTTGCTTTATGTACTTGAATTCAGCATATTGGCTGTTCATGGCCTCCATAATCTGTGGGTGGAGGAGAATGGCCTCATACTTCTTTGCCAGTGTACAAATGTCTGCTCATCCATAGTCAAAAGTCTGAACTCAACGCTTCAATGTCAAATGCAGACCATTATTTTAATTCATGCTTTAAAAAACGAGCATCAATGTGATCACAGAGCTTATTAATAAAAAGAGTAATCTCATCAGTCTTGGTGAAGGCAACAGTGATGGACCCATTGCCTTCTTGACACGGTCACTCCACTGTACACTGTTCTAGTTGCACAAACTCCGTCAGCTATTTGATCTTAGCAGAAGTGCATTTCTTTTTTTTTTTTACTTTGGCTTGGTGAGTGGATGTCCCACTTAGACATGATAAGGTGTTAGCTTTCTTGACTCCGCCGCACTATTCTTACCTGCACGGTGCCACAGCGCATATGACCAAGGCACTTACGCAAGATAGCATGCGATGATTGGCTGCGTAGCGAAAGTGAACCGTATCGTGTCATTGACTGGATTCCGATCGCAAAGTAGGACGAAAAACATGTTACTGGTCCATAGTCAAAACTGATATCTGAGCTCAATGTCCAGTTTACGTTGGACTTTATTTTATGCGCAACATAGATTTTCTTGTGCGCTGAGAATATGCGAGCAGTGCGCGATTGCGCAGGCGCGCAGCTTAGAGGGAACATTGGCTGCAGGTCTTGGTTAGTCGCCGTAGCGATGCTCCCATGGGAGACCCGACGTTTCACCTCATTTTCTGTCTTAAAATGCATTTGGCCACTTGGTTTCTGTGAGGTCTGTAATTTAAGGACTTTTCTGTCAACCTAGTTTCGTTGTTAAGTGCCTCTCTAAACACCTGATCTTATCTTTCGTGTGCTGACAGGAAGGCGCTTCCAGTTGCCATTGCAAACAAACTTTATTCTAATCTATCAAAAGACATTTCACGTTTGTTTTTTCCACACAGGTGGGAGTATGACGAAAGCTACTGCGAGGCGGTAAAGAAAATGCCCCCATACGACGCAGGGCCACGGCTCCTCGACGTGATCGATACAGCTGTTTTTGACTATCTGATCGGCAACGCCGATCGCCATCACTACGAGAGTTTCCAGGACGACGGCGGAGCCAGCATGCTCATCCTGCTCGATAACGCCAAGAGGTGAGGACTGATGAACCCACAAGATAAAATTATGTTGATTGTATTTCTTTTTATTATTATTATTATTTTTTTTAAGTCGTACCATGTTTGTTTTGCATCAAATTTAAAGAAGTCCCTTGTTTTGTTTTTTTTTACTACCGAAACTGAGACTCTGGAGCGGAGTCTGTGTTCAGCGTTAACACTGAGAAAACAGATTAGTCACTCCTGCAGAGTTCCAGTAAAATTCTCCTTTTTAGTAAACGAATCGGCACCATAAGGATATTGTTAATCCACTTTTTACATCTCGCTTTTGATATCCCGTTGAATTGTCACTCATCTCTTCCAGTTTGCCCATCTCTTTTTCAAGAACTCACCGCCACTGAAACCGCTTTACAACTGAGTCATAAACACCCACTCCTCGGATGGAAAGATGAGGGTTTTTCTTGTCTTGCTCTTAAATTTGATTGTTTTATAAACACAGTCTGGGTTGTGAACAGTTTTACTGATAACTTCTCTGTTTTTTCTGAGAAACATGGTGTCAGGCTTTTTTTTTTTTTTTTTCTTTTTTTTTTTTGTCTGTCTCTCCCTGGCAGAACAAATGTGTATCTGATTTTTTTATTTTCTTTTTTACTTCTAGACCAAACAGCAGATCTTCATCTGAACATTGAACCACTTCCTTTCTGCTGCAGTGGTAGGATGAGGGAATGTTGGTTTTACATTGGATAGATGATGAGGATTATTATCTAACAAACCTCAGCACCTTAAATAACTTATACCTCCTTAAAAAGCCTTAATCTTAAAATCAAGGCTTTAAAAAGTCTTAAATTGACTTAAAAACACATAAGATGGTCTTAAATTAATTCCCCATAGGTCTTAAATATTACAATGGCAGGATTATTTAATCTTGTATATTTTATGCAAGTTTGTCAGGCAACAGTTTGAGTCCACTGCAGATTTATTGCCAGTTGGGAGGACGTTCGTTTTTGCCTTTGGCTCGCTTCAGTTGCCAGCCTGTAAAATGCTGCATTTTTGTGCAAAAAAACAAAAAAAAAAACCTCGACACAGAAAACGGTCGTGCCGGTGCTGCCAACGGTTTTGGAGCAGCATTTGGTGCGACACAACCTGAGAAGTTGAGAAAAACAAACAAACTAAGTCAGAGGTTTAAGCCTATTGGAGAATTTTATTTCGACAAAGTTATGACTGTGGGGGGGAGAACAGCTGAGAAGGAGGAGCATGAAATGAAAACAGAGCCACAGATGCAGCGACGACGAAAAATGGAGGAAAAGGGAGTGAAAGGAAAGGCAATTAATGTCTTCAACTGAATATAGACTGTGACAATAAATGTTTTTAATTTCACTACCAGAATAGTTTCTACTTCTTTAGTTTTGAGGAAGCTCTGTTCCTCGAATAGTTCTTCCTTTTTGTCATAGTGGTTAAATAATAATCCACAACCCAAAGCAGGACTGGCTGCATTTCCTCAAACTTTAGGAAAAGTCGTACTCACACCATCGCTTTCACTACTGGGCGCTACCACCCTATAAAAGTTGGTCTAAAGCGCAGAGATCTGATGCAGTTCATACGAAAATATCAAACGTACACTAAAGAGCTCTAGGGATAAATTACTATTCTCTCTGGAATCCAGGAAGCCTCGACAGACTCAAAGCCAAACCTTCTTAATCTCAGCAAGCAGGGATTTTACTGCTTGCTGAGATTTATTTCATTTCTTCAGCAATTCTAATTAGTATTTAACTTTTTGTATTATTTTTTGTCCTAACTGAGGTTGCCCATGCAAAATCAGGTAAATAGTGTGGGGCAATACTAGTCGCTCTGATGACTTTAGCTTCACTGGATGAGTAATCCTGATGTTGAATGAAGGGGGCTGAGTGTGTTTCACCTATAAGTGTAAAAATATGAGCGACATTAACATGTATCTGTTGTCTGTTGCTGCTCAGTGTAAAGGTTTTCTTTTTCTTTCTCAGTAATTTTGAGGGAAGAGCTCAACAGTTCTGTGTATGCATGGAGTTTTCACACACCTTTATCTCCTCTTGTTCTTCTCTGTTGCGTTTTCTCTGCAGCTTCGGCAATCCTTCTTTGGACGAGCGAAGCATCCTGGCGCCCCTCTACCAGTGCTGCATGTAAGTCCCCACACCGTGAAGTCACATTCATCAGATCGGTCTTGCCCGTAATCAGTCGCCTCCGTGTGTTCTGTGCTTTCGACTTCCTGCGACAGGATTCGTCTTTCCACCTGGAACAGGTTGAGCTTCCTGAAAGGCGGAGTCCTGAGTTCGGCCATGCGACAGGCGCTCGCTTTTGATCCCATCAGTCCCGTCCTGGCGGAGCCTCACCTCGCGGCTCTGGACAGGCGCCTGAACGGAGTCATAGCGACTGTGAAGCAGTGCATGGAAGCACAGGGCCCAGACAACACGCTGATAGAGGATCGGATGAACCTCCCGCATCCGTAGGAAAGCGAAAACGAGCGGCGAGGCTCGTCCGGACAGCCGTCTTCAGACAGTGGCTCTGAAGCTTCGGGGAAGCAGAGGCAGACCGAAGGCGGCGCGTTCCTTCACCCTCCATCCGTTTATCGACTCTCCGAGAAATGCGATCCTCAGTGGAGAACTCTGGCCAAAAGGGTCGGAAAGCGCGAGCGTTTCACACCCAGCCTCTCCGGACCGGAGTGAAAAGGAAAGCAAATTCTACCGCTGCTGGTGTCGACGTTCCTCCCACCTCGTGCCAAACTCTCCCTCATCGGTCATGCTTGTTCATGTGCGCCTCGCAGACGGCGGATGAAGAAGTGTGAAAGCTTGAAATGAGTCTCCGGCATCTCTGTGAAAGCCACACTGCAGACTAGAGCTGAAGGAGCCAATAAACTGAGAAGTTACTTTAATTATATATAGAAAAAAAATACTCCTTCAATTTATTATGACTTTTAAATGGAACTGATCATTGACTCACTTTTGCTCAGCATTGTCCATATTTAAGTAGCGATGTAGATTAATTGAACTGATGGGATATAAATATTTGGGCTATAATGTTAAATGAAATTTAGAGAGTGTGTGTGTGTGTGTGTGTGGGTGTGGGTGCGTGTGTGTGCGTGTGCGTGTGTGTGAGAGAGAGAGAGTTCAATGGAGAGAATGAGAATGAGTGCCATACTGTGCCGTAACTCAAAGCTACTGACATGACAGACTTGAATCATGGTGGGGGTCAGAGGTTTTAGGGTGTTTTAGTTCATTTTCAGCATTAAACTATGGTCTACATCTGTCTACCTCAGTCGTCTTTTTCTTAGTCTGGTCACCAAAATAATTTGCCATTAGACTTTCCCCGAAAAGCAATTTTCAAATGAGGATTTGTTGATTACGACAAGAAATCTGTCCAAGTCAATAGAAAATATTCTTTGCTTTGAGTGTGGAGTTGACTGTAATCTCTGTCGCAATGCATTTCCTTCATCAACATGCCAAGAAAAGCAGAGTTTCTGGTTCTGACTAAATCATAAAAGAATGAGATGGTGACGTCGAGTACAAATGAGTTTTGAACAATATAGTGGGCAGTACAGGAGGCACCTTTGTCGGTACAAAATCTGTACCGGAAGACTGCGTGGCATTCTTTTCAAAACTTTACAGGGAGTCTGCAAAAAGTCTTAAATTCAAATTAAAAGCTTAAAGTGTCTTAAATTGGTTCAGAAAAGTAAGTTGTCATTTAATATGTTAATCAAAGGGTTTACATTGTGAATTAACAGGATTATTAGAGCCTCCAGTGGTCTCAGCGTGACGCTCTGAAAGTACCGTCATGGTTTTACAGCAGGAAAGCAGGGTGACCCATCAGACCGTCAGTTCCCGAAACCACACACACACAAAAGAAAAGTGAACTTGAGGTCAGTGCCAACCTGCAATGACTCTGCTATTCACCCCGTCTCTCAAGGAGGCAGGAGGGTTGATTCCTTACATGTTTTATTTTTCACATCGACCTTTTCTGTCCGATGTGAACGTCGTCTTTGTGTTGTCATCAATATCTTGTCATTTGATGACAGGACTACTGAGGAAAATGTGCAGAAGCAAGATATGGCAAATAAGAGCGGAACAAAATCCATCCACAGCTGTTGCTGCCGAGGAGGACGCCACCACTTACCTTCCACTAATGAATGAAATCAGAATTTGAAAATGTTTTTTCTCTTGTGGCCTGAAACATTTTTAGTGCCAAGAAAAACCAAAGCAGAGGATTTCTGTTAAAGCACTGCTGGTTTCTCAGAGCCCCGTCTCTGTCTAGACAGTAAATGCTGGGCTTGCTGGAAGGGACTTTCGTTTTACTTTTACTTTTATTGTTTGCCGTGTTTTATTTCACTCAGATTTGACACAGAATGTGTCACGGCTCTTATCTTGGGCGCAGTGTACTTGTTACTTTCCTCTCAGTTCGAATAATCAAGTTCAGTTTTCATCTTCGTGAGGCTTGCCTTCTGCAGGCCTTTTTTTTTACTTTCACTTGTCCAGTCAGATCCAGATTTAATTTCTGCTCACGAATGGAGCAAAAACAAGCTCGACATCAAAACAACCACCAGAAATATTGTTGGGAGGTATTGTGGGTAATGCGCCGCGATTGATCCGAGCTCAGCTGTGGTTAGGGCACCTGCGAGCTCTTCCACCTGTCTTCAAGATCTGACTCCAGACCCCCCCGGGGAGGGGGGGGTCTGCTCGAGCAAGCAAGCAGGTGCGAGAGAGAGCATGAGTCCTCACATTTCAGAAACCCGGCCGAGCACCCTTCAGGATGTGCGTGGGCTGCCGACGAATAACCAAAATCTCACTGCTCCAGCACAGACTCAATCTTTCCTAGTCCGCGTTAGTGTGTCAGCTCAAGCAGAAATACCCGCGTTGTGTCCAAAGAGAGAGAGAAAAAACTCCCTCATCCCTGCTGATCCGCCACTGTTACAGTATCTCTGGTCGAAGGACTTTCCCCCCGTCTGAGCATGCTCTTCTGATACACATCATCCTTCACCACAGCGGCTAATTCTTATCGCTTGACATTTACTTTTAGTGTTTAACAGTGGCCAGGGCTGGCACCGTGACTGCAGAGCGGTGCACGCTTTGCCTGAGCTGTGCTTGTTGCACCTATGGAAGGGGAAGCATCATTATGAAACCATGAGGTATGCTGACACCCTTCTCCCTTTTCCCACGAGATGTTCTTTCACAGCTGTCTTCTTGCCTCATCCAGCATCTCGTGTGTGTGTGTGTGTGTGTGTGTGTGTGTGCGTGTGCGTGTGTGTGTGTGCGCGCGCGTGTGTGTGTGTTTCAGTTGTGTGTTTGCACAGCCTCACGATGTGGGACACCTGTTTCGGTTCAGCTAAGCAGGTGTTTTACTTTTTGGACACATATCAAAACATTGAAACTTTGATCAAAACCACAATGTTTGTCATGTTGGGGCATGTCAGGTCATGTCAAAGCAACGAACAAAGCCACACTTCTACACAGAGGTGGATTAAAGGGTCTTCTGATGGTCCTGAAGCACGGCGGCGCTCTGCAGCGCGAGGTCGCGATCTTCACATCAGAGCTGTTAGTTTTATTTCCCTCGTCTATATTTGCCACCCGCTTGTGGCTCGCAGGCAGTGAACACAAGTCAGAACAATGAGGGTTAAAGAGCCGTCGACTCAGACCTGTACGCTTTAAATCCAGTCCAGACTCTGTGTGAATAGAGACCACAAGACCATTCATGTGTTGCACCTTAAAATAAAGCGGTGAAATGATGCCCTGAGAGTTTTGACTCAAACCGAGTGCCACATACTCACTTGCTATTGGTCTACAAATGAGGCAGTGAGGGTCATTTTTCTGAGCAAAAAACCAACATGGGATATTTCACACACACCAAAAAAAAAAAAAAACCCTCGTCTCTCGTTCTTTTCTTTGAGGTTTCTTTTTGTTTTGCTTCCAACCAGCTAGAGCGTCGTGTAATCTTCCACAGCGATCTGCATCACCACTTCTGAGGGTCCGATCCTTTCATGTGGCCGTCTTTAGAGGTGTGTTTCTTAATCAGCCACCCCAAAATGACCTATGATTCATTAAACCTCTTCAGCACACACAACCCAGGTTTTGCAACGCCTTCGTTGAACATTGATGTCATGCAAAAGTACAAAGCCATAAAGGGATGGATTACATCCACCGCTGACAGACCACTGAAGCGAAAGATGATGTCATTGCAGTGCCAAAATGGCTTTCGTACCAAAGAGTAGGAGGCTTTGCACCCTGGTTTCATCGCGCTGCTGTTTCTGCCTCGGTTAAGTCATACGCTGACACGACCCAGGCTTGGCCTTCGAGAATCACAAAGAACCCGGCAGAAACCTTAATCAGATATTTTACGTAATCAAACACACAACCGGTCTGTTTCCAGGGCTAATTTTAGCACCAAACTGAGACGTTTCGCCATTTAAAATCTGCGGGTTTGTCCAAACTCAGAGGCTTTGACCCTTGGAAGGATCCAGCCAATGAAGACCGAAGGTGGGCGATGGTGAAACTGTTCGGTCTTGGTGCCCAGCTGCTGTGACGAAGCAAACCACAAGCCAGTAAAACTAGAACTTAAAATCCTGAATTAGATTCTTTTTTTTTTTTGAAAACCTTGTCTGTGTGGCTCTGCGCTGTAGGAGCAGAGCCACGCACAGAGAGGCCTTCGAATTCGACACTCAGGCTGCTTCTTCTGTAACGCAGGAAGAGCTCTGCGATCACTGTTTGTGTTTTTGTGTGTGTGCGCGGGCTCTGTATTCTCAAACCCCCATTCAGTGGCATCGGATGACGACTCATACCGAGCCAGGTTCTGCCTGAGGTTTCTTCCTGTTAAAGGGGGGATTCCCTTTCCGCCGCTGCCGCATGCACGCTCGCTTTTAGCTCGATGCAGTCACCTGGGTTCCTCTGGACAGAAAATGTTTCAACGGTTTGAACAAATCTCCATGTGGATACCTTGAATCCCTTGAAGGTTTTTGTTTTATAACGTTTATAAGCCGGGAACGTAACTGACGTTGACTCTTGTCTTTTCACAGACAACATGCAACACAGATCATCTGACTGCCTGGTGAAGGGCTTTGTGACGTTTGACGTGAAATAAATTGAACTGGAGATTAAATCGACGTCCTGGAGGAAGTCGCCTTTTGCCTCAGTGGCATTTTGTGACCTCTAGAAGGTCGTCTTCCAGGATCACCTTTTGTTTATCTCCATGTTTCCTCCCATTGACTCTGACCAGCATCAGTGCAGAATACACACACGTCCCTACATTAGCATTAGCATTAGCTATAGCCTGGAGGCCAAAGAGGTCTTGAAAGGTCAGATTTGTCAAAAGATCTCGCTGGTATTTTGTGTCTATTTCAAAAAACTTGTTTGTGTTTTCACCTTTTTGCACGTAGGCAACCAACTGTGATTAAGTGTGGTTCAGGACGGCACCGTGAATTTGTCAGCGGTGGTCACTCTGACTCATTTATTTTTTAAAGCTATATTTCTTTTTTTTTTTTCCCCCTCCACTCACTTTTTAATTTTTGCCTGCTGCGCACAGCGCCGCAGCGAACTGAGGCGACGTTTTCCCACCGAAGCCCCGAGATTCAAGAAATGAATGTAGAAAAACATCAAATTAACATAAATAATCCCTTTATTTGCATATTTACCGCACAAAAAATATATAGATTCACTGAGATTTTTTTTAGTGTGTGTAATAATTGCTACATTTTGTCACATTTCCAAATCAAAAAGATGCACTTTGCATGTGATATAAAAAAAAAAAAAACCCAAATGGCACAGGAAGCAAAACCAGATCTTCTGTCCTGTGAACACCCACTAGCTTTGTCAATTCCCAGCAATTAGCAGCTGCTTACAGGCCATGTTTGCCTTCCTCTGAGCCAGAAACTGCTAGAAATGAATCACGGGGCTAAGAGGTGGTGGGCTGTGGAAGGGGGACACGCTGGTTCTAATCAGCATCTGAAACGCACAAAACTCTGTCTCTCCTTTACAAGAAAGGTGCTGGAGACGGCTGGATACGCAGCAGAGTAAAATATTTTACTACGCTTCAAACTTTCCCAAAGAATTGCGGGTGTCAGACATTTTGGCATTATAAGCACTCGGACACGTTTTCATTCAAAACATTGTCATTGTTAAAAACATGGGTGCTTGTGTGGTGGTGCCACCACCACACAGCACGGTCAATATTGACTAATATTGGTCAATATTGACTAATATTGGTCAATATTGACTTATATTGGCCAATATTGGCCTCAGTCCATATCGAGGACGGGGAAAAAAGAGCTTGACTCTCTTTTCCTGTCAAGTTTCTTTCAGCTAAAGGCAACTGGAGTCAAAAAAAAACAACCTTTAAAAAAAGTAAAAAATACATTTTCATCAACAGGTCATGCAGTGCACTGCGGTCACAAAGAAACATTTTGGATGCGTCAGAACGGCTTAAACAACATTTACTGCCTCTGCTCCACTGGCCTGTATTCACAGTAATCAGGCAGGAAATGGGGGAGGACTGGCGCTAATGGTGGTAAATCAAAAACACCGCATGTCACCAAAACCGCCTCTTGTCTCCATTTTTTATTTATTTTTTAAACTACAATCACAGCTTCTTTTTATTCCCGCAAGTACCGACTTGCCTCTGACTTCAGAGGCAAGTCGGTACTTGCCTCTGATTATTATCGTATTGGATCATATTGGATGATCGAATTTTGAATATACGATCATCCAAAACTAATAACTCTCGACGTTTGGACTTTGTACAGCCGCCGATAAAATTATGAGTCAAATGTTTTTCTTTAGTTTGTTTGTTGTTGTTGTTTTTTTGCTCGGTGTGACCAAGTTAAAGTGAGTACAGTCATTTTGAGCTTAGCGTGTTGTAGTTTAAAAGAACGTCCTTTATCTTGGTTGGCTTTGGCTCCTCAAAACAAATCAGTGGGAGAATTGAACCCTTGACCCCCAAGCTACGACAGTTTCTTAACCATCAGCTGGGTTTCTTTAAATTTCACTCTTTTGACTCGTTATTATTGAAAAAAAAAGATTTTGCTGAAAAAGTGTACAATTCTCAGCACTAAAAGCCTCTTTTGCCTCGAAACCCAAGCAACATTTCAAGGGGCACGGCCTGCATCGAGGGAGAGGGGCGCTCCACAAGTTCTCCGTTTGGGCGCTCCACAAGTTCTCCGTTTGGGCGCTCTACAAGTTCTCCGTTTGGGCGCTCTACAAGTTCTCCGTTTCAGGTTGAACTCTTGGCTTGGTAAATCTGTTTAGGTGGTTTACAAGCACATACAGCGCAGAAGGACAGGGAAAACCCCACCAGTGGAATGTCTGCTCAAAATATTTATGCCTCCTGGCAGCAGCGAAGGCTGTTTCTTGGTTGAGACGAATGTACACAAGCGCTATGTCGTTGTGTACGTTTCTGTACGGGCTGACCTATTTCAAACATTCTGACTGATTCATAGCGCCCTTCAAGATGTCAGCCGAGAGCGTTTTTGTTGTCACCAAGTGAAAGAGAAGCGTCGGAAATGCAAATCGTGACAATTCAAGGCAAATTGAATTGCCAATTCAACTTCCGCTGCGCTGCACCAAAACGTTCAACTGCAGGAGACTCCAGGGAGGAGGCTACGTCATGTCGGGACGGGTTACATGTTGGGAATGTTCACACGCTGAACGTCCTTTTGCTTTCTGTAGCTTCATTGGAGGGGGAGTGCTTGACAATCCCTGCCGAGGAGACGGATGAATCAGCCGACATTAGAGGTTTCCATCGAACCTCCCTGCAGGATCATCCGAAGTACAGATTCACTTTTAAGGGGAACGGAGGGGGAAAAACGTCCAGTTTTTATTTTCTCAGCAAGTGAAAACATGACAATCATTTTTATCTCGGCTGATAGAGACGAATCCCAAAGGTCTTCTAGGATGCGTCAGCGTAACTTGAGGACTTACGATTTTGCCTCGTTTAAAGCAAAACTGACTGAAGGTTGATCAGAGCGGGTGGAGAGCGCAAACATTTTTCTGATTTTCAACTGTTTTCCTGTTCAGAACTCTTCCGTGTTTAACTCCATCCATCAGCTCCGACCCGCTTTTCTTCTCCTGACGCTGCCACCGCCGTGCTTCACTGTGGGGTCAGGGTAACATTAACCACAGCGTCTCTCGCGTGGTCAATGTGTGGCTTGTAGACGTGACATTTGGGGTGGAGGACAGAGGGGTGAGAATCTCCCACCCGAGCCGTGGATCTCCATGGTAACCAGGAGCCGAAGCGCCGCTGTCTTTAATGCACTCGTTTCTTCAGACGTCGTTTCACAGCTTACCTCAGTCGAACGACACGTCAGGCGTGTAAATGTGTAAAACCACGAGGACCCGTTTGGACACGCTCCCTAAAGCAGCATTTATTACACCTTATTCTAAAACCTTTATTACCTTCTTCCACGTCCCGTTTGTCGGTTTATGACATGACGTTTCTATAAAAAGCTGATGTTTGTGGTTATGAAGTGACAAAATTGGAAGCAGGTTGAAGCAACCCCGTCAATCTGACGCTGACGAGTCGAGGTCATGAATGTTCTCCCACAGGACCGCTTGATGAAACCACCAACTTATAAACTTTTAAGAATATTATAAGTTTATAATAGTCTTAGAGAAAGCTGTAAGACTATTACAGCTTTCTCTGTAATATTCTTAAAAGCAAACACTATTTAACGTCTCTGGGCGATGCGGCGGCTTGGTGCTTTACGACTAAAAGCTGATGTGATTCGACTGATAAAACGACGCAGCTGTTCTGCTCGGGTTCTGTACTGAACCGTGTGTCTGTGCCAATATGGCACAAGTTCACCTATTTCTCACCAGCCAACCAGACGCTCAGAGCATCAGATTGACCTTTGACCTGCTTCAGGGTTCATCAAACGGAACGGCCACCGTCTTCGCCCGTTCAGCAGAGAGTTGGAGTGAAGCGCCTCTGGTTTCTTAGAAACAAGCAGTGCGGTCTTCGCTTCCTCACATCTGCGTCCCGATGAGAACCCGGCCGTGATTGAAGCGCAAAGGCTGCGTGACGTGGCCGGTTTCACTCGCTTTCAGTCTTCTCGAGTGGCAGCGTGGTGCCACCGAGGATCCCCCCCCCCCCCTTTGCCCCCACCCCCCACCGTTACCTCCCCGCGCGCCATGAGCGCACTGTCAACCAATCAGCGCGCGGTGCGCCGGTTTCGCTCCCGATTCTCCTCAGAGCTCGCGACTGTATGCGTGCGCGTTTGTTTATTTGTGTGTGTGTGTGTGTGTGTGTGTGTGTGTGTGTGTGTGTGTGTGTGTGTGTGTGTGTGTGTGTGAGAGAGAGAGAGAAAGAGAGAGAGAAAGAGAGAATCTGCGTGAATGTCGCGCCCGCCCACACGAGATCAGGCAAAATCAAGCAGCCGATCACGAGCGGCTTCTTTCCAGTCACTCCCCTCCTTCCCGCGAGCCCACTCGAGTTAAAAACACCTCGCGGCTCCGGCTGGGAGCTCAGAGCGCCGATCGACCAGAGGACGATGGATGCCGAGGGAGGTCGCGCGGTCCGACGCAGCGGCAGAGTCGGGAGGCTGGCGGTGGTGGTGGCCGTGCAGAACCTGCTGGTGGTCGCCTGCCTGCTGGTCACCGTTTACCTTTACCTGGAGTCTGTGGCCGAGGTGAGTTCAGCTGAAAGTGTGTTTTCCTCTCAGACTCCTGCAGGGACAGGTTGATCTTAGACGCTGCAGGATAATAAGCGGTCCAGCTTGTAAATAAGAGAGAGAGAGAGAGAGAGAGAGAGAAAGCCTGATTAGAAATGAATAATTTAAATGTACGACTTTTATGCTCACCTGTTTTGCTCCTGAGTTTGTAAATCTGTCTTCAAGTTTTCCATCTTCTAAAATGTAAAACAGACGTTTTGGGGAAACTTCCAGTTTTCAAGTCTGGATGATGAGCATGTTTGATATTTACCTTATATATATATATATATATATATATATATATATATATATATATATATATATATATATATTGCATTTAAAAATAAAATAAGGATGGACATTCATGATGAGCTGCACTTGTTTCGTCAGTCAGGGAAAAGCGGATGTGTGTGTGTGAAGTTTCAAGGACTGATCCTGCAGCTCGCCTTCCTGTGAAATCAGCCTGAAATCTCTGGTTGCTCTTTTCTTTTCACGCTGAAAGTGCATAGAAGCAAAACAGAACTGAGAAACTGTGGGACAGATTAAGACTTATCTGTAAAGAAAGAAAAAAAAAAAAAAAAAACCCTGACAAATTGAAAAGTGTTTGTGCTTTAACTCAAAAGTCACGTGATGGACAGTGGAGCCTTGCAGGCGGCTCATGCACGTTGCATGTTGACCTGCAGAAATCAGAACGAGTCAAAGTCGGTGTTATAGGAAGAAACACATGATCATGGCTAAATGAACATGTTTGCTCTGCGCGCCATATCAAACCCTCTGCGCAGCTTTTAGGAGTTCAGTGACTAACATCTGTTCCACTTTTACACTGCGCTGTTGATTTGTGATACACTGCTCTCACTACTGCTATTAATCACCCACTGTGAAATTTTCCCTGGTTTCTGTCAACATGTTTATTTTCGCGCTGCATTGCTGAACCACGGAATCAAACAAACAAACAAAAAAAAAAAACAAACAAAAAAACAAAAACAAAAACAAAACAGGCTCGATGTCTCAAACATTAAGGGGTCCACGCACAGAGCTGCGCTGCGTGACCTTTTCTGCAGCTCTGGATTTTTTTTTTTTTTTTTAAGTTAGTCATGCTGCCTTTGAGCATCAGGAGAAAACAGAAGACGGCTTCCACGTGTCTCTGATGTCTGTCTCTGTCTCTGTCTCCAAGCAGCCAGAAGACACCGTGTACATCCAGTTTGAAACGCACACAGGTGAGAAACAAAACCTCAACAAAACTCAAACATTTGGGGGCCTTGCAGCCCCCTCACCAAATGCTTCAACTTGTTTTTTTTGTTGTTGTTGTTGTTGTCATTTTTGTTTGAATTTATTTATTTTTTCTTATCTGCCAGTGTGGAAGTCAAACTCACATCTGGAGTTGGGGACGAACAGCGAAAACAAGTTGCCGAACAACAACGGCAACGTCACCATCAGGTGCACGGGGCCCTACCTCTGGCACATGCGCGGCTGCTACGAGAACATGTCCAAGGCGTCGAACGTCAGCGGGAATCTGACGCTGCTGGTGAAGCACACGCTCCCGGTCAGCTCCATCGCCATGGACGCAACGCAAGACATGGTCTGCAGGGGGCTCCACAGGATCGTCTACCTGGTGGCGGAAGATGTGATCAGATTCCACTTTTCCTCAGATAAGGGCTTCCGGATGTTCAACGTGAGTATGGGCCTGAGCTACCTGCTCGGGAGTAAATGTGAATATTGACTCAGTCCACAGAGTAGATAAAGTAAAAGTAAAATAAATAAATGGAAAAAAAAAAAAGATGAATAAGGCCGATGAGGTGAAGACCGGATCTGGATGGATTAAGAGGAGAGTCTGAGTTGGACTGAATCCTGCTGAGAAACTGTCTGGTTCTGTTTCCTCTGCTGGAGCTGCTGAGCCTCGATGTTTTGACTGTCTGCAGGAAAACAAGAGCAAATCTATGCATCTCAGTTGAAGATATTTAGTCTTAATTTGTGATTTAAAAAAACCCAAAACAAAACAACAACAAAAAAACAAAAACAAAGCTATTTTACCTCCTTAACCAGTGCCTTGTTCTGTATTTTTATTTTAATTTTTTTTATGTTTTCTTTCTTTGTTCATTGATATTTAAGGCTGGGAAAACAAGTTATGAAGCTAATTCTTAATTTATCAGCCATTTGTTTATTTGTATTATTACTATTATTACTACCATAATAATTATTCTTATTTAATACTCAAACAAAGCAAGGAATGTCACAGTTTCTTGGTGCTGTGGTGACACTTTCATGTCACTTGCGTGACCAACACGTTGCTCAGCTGGTTTCTTCTGTAAGCTAAGAGAAACAATTTCCAAAAGCTGGAACTGGAATGTGTGGTTTTCTTTTTTTTTGGTGTTATTGCTTTAGGGCGACTTGAATGCCAATCGATATCTGACTCTCTGTAATTTTTGCATAACATGAAGCAGCAGCAGCTCTCTGACTGTGCAGCTGGGAAGCCATAGGGACGCTCATCGGCTCCGCACTGCTGAGGCGCTGCCCTGGTTGTACTTGATCTTGATCTGCTGGATTGTACCAGATGAATGTATTTTTTGCTGTCGGTGCACTGAAGCTCCGCTCTGCACTCTGCGAGCTTTGCCTGTGCGCTGGTCCGGCCGGATCACTCCACGGTTTCACCTCCAGCAAAGTCGCCGAGACGCCTGACCCTGCGACCCCACGCCTGACCCTGCGACCCCACGCCTGACCCGGCGACCCCACGCCTGACCCGGCTCATCTGGCGCCGGTGCCTGTGGAGTGAAAACTAAGCTCAGACTCGTTTGATGTTACAACCGGACTGACGCACACAAGCCAAAGAGAAAAGGCCAGACGGGAGATGAATGAATCTTTTATTATTTTTATTATTATTATTATTATTATTATTATTGGTTCTTCACTCATGGTGCACACATTTGTTTCTTACGTACTGGATTATGGTGTATGTTTGTATGTTTTCTTTATTATTATTATTATTATTATTATGAATGAGCTCATCAGTTGATTGTATCTTTGTTGTAAAATGTGAAGCACATAAGAGGTTTACTGCTGTGTTCACCTGCGGTTGTGCAAACACCGGGGGGGGGGGGAAATAAAGCCGACCTTTTGGTTTTATTGAAACTACTACTGTGTGACTTGATACGTTGTGTGTACTTTGCCCAGGGATTACAGCACCGACACCTCCGTTTGACCTCTGGCACAGCTCGCCTGTGTGCTGAAACGTTAATAAAAACTAGTTTCCCTCTCGCTATCTCCGCCTGCTCCTTGTTTTTGTCGCGGCGCTTCCTCCAGCGCCATCTGAGTGTGTGTGGGTGGGTCTGCCCTGAGACCAGACGGTTTCATCATCACTGCCTGCTACGTCAGACGCTCTTCAACCAAAAGTGAAAGTGATGCGTGACCCCGGAGTTGCAACACTTGTCTGTTTTGCTTCAGGCTGCCGTCTGTAATCCGCGCAGAGCCGCGTGAAATTAACGCTTCAACGTGAGACACGTCTCCGTAAATCCATGCAAAACAAAATGTGCTTGATCCCCTTCCACATGTTTTCACTGTTGTGGTATCAGATGTGGTTTCGTGTAAGATTAGGATGTCTGTTTGTACAAGATTAATGTTAAGTGATTTATTTTGTGCACCTGTGCGGGAAGAAGTCCTATAAAACTCGCCACTGGTTTTGCCACAAAGGGCTAAAAGACTCTGTGGGAAATTTGTAAAAAAAAAAAAAAAAAGTTCATAAGTTCCACCTGTTTGAGGTCAAGCCACAGGATTATGTTACATTTCACTGCAAAAACAGAAAGTACTACCAGGAATTATCTGTCTAGTTTCCCGTGCAAATATCTCAGTGCACTTGTAGAAAAACTAAACTAACCTACAAGTAACTGTAAGTCAGTAATTCTACTTAGACGAGCGGTTTCACTGGCAGATTTGTTCACAGTTGAGAGAAGTGTTTTGTTGTAAGTGAAACTATGAGAGCTACTTTTAAACATTAAAAGTCAAGAATCATTGACTTGAAACTAACTCTTGTCTTTCTGAAAACTGGGAAAATATGTTTAGCTCTGTGACTCTTCAAATACAGTTCATTTAAAATGTTTTCACCAACTTGCATAACTTTTTGGTACTTTTTTTTAAAATTTTTTTTATTTTATTTTATTTTACAAATCATAATCAACAAAATTTGTCTTCTTTGACAAAAACCCCCAACAAACTGAAAACTGATTTCGCCAACATAATGACAAGAAAATGAAGACATGTAAACACCGAAACCTCTGCTTTGAGGTTTTTTTCTGTTTGCTTCTGATTGTTAATTTATTTTAGCACCAATTAAAATTTTGCTCCAGGGTTTATGTGGGAGTAGCATAAAAATAGTCCATTGTCTAAACACGCCTGCTGCAAAAAATAGAAACCAGTTAGGATCAGAAACCCTCCGGTTGTTTGTCATGTCGCAGGAGCGGTTAGTTTCTTGTTTGAACAGGTCAATCTGCTTGGTGTTTTTTAACTCAATCAAACTGATGAGATTTGATTCCTATAACTTCTCTGTTCTATAAATGGATCAAAAAGCTTTGTTTCCTCGAAAAGGCACATCCGGGGAGAGCAGCAAATGTTACCAAATCTTTCCTATCAGTGTGCGAAAGCAGCAAGTTTGAACCTGACCTGCACTCCTGCTTTGCTTCGAGTCGAGTTCGCTTGTGCAGCGCAGAGCAGTGGAAAAGAGCAGAGACGCATCAAAGCGAGCCAAACTCAGTGCCACGCATAAAACGCAACTCTTGATTACGAGAAATACAATGAAACGTTTAGGCGAGCGACGATGAAGCAACTTTGGCCTCTTAAGCTGCAGGAAACAAAAATGTTTTTGGGAGCTGATTTTAAAAGACCCAACTGTTTCTGTGCACCTCAGGTTTCCAGGCGCTTTGTCTTCGTGGTTCACATTAAAAAGTATTTTTGTGGTAATTCCCACAGGGTCAGATTTAAAGCAGTAAAAATGTTAAATGGAAAATAAACCAACAACTTGCTTAATTTCAGTCACTAACCGTGCAAAGCTGGTAGAGACACACTGCAAAACTTACAGCTGTAATCAGTGGGGGGGGAAAAAAACAACTTTCTGTCTACTTTCTATTTCTGGTGCATCTATCAGCAGTCTGTCTGTGCAGAGAAACCTGTACATTGTTTATGCAACTAAAAGGAACAGTTGTGGACACTGGCCTGACGCTGGCTGCTGCCCTCGGAAACCAAGCAACCGACTCTCAAGTGCATCAAAACTCAATCGTCTGCTCTTGTGGGATCTCTAAACCGCTGGCATTTCGCATCTCTGTTCTACAGAACTACTGAACTGTGGATGTGAAACCAAGACTGCTTGTTGTAAAAATCCCTGTGGTTTCAAATTAATCGAACCTGGCTGTTAGCATTAGTGATCTCAGCTTTGTCCAATGTCTTGGTGTCCCACTGCACATACCCTAAAACCCGGCCATGCGGTGGAACAGTGAGTTTCAGGTACTGGCTCCGTCCAATAAAAGGATTGCATGCATTTTCGTGTTTTACTCTCAAGTAACAGACAAAGCATTGCATTCCTGGATGCGACGTGAGTCAGACCCCTTAATGTGCATAAAGTGCAACAGTGGTCAACAGACAGCTCAGAGTGAGAGGGGCGATATGCATCGCAGCCGACATGCACAAATGTAGCTTTTCGTGTGGCCATCAAGCAGATATTATGCAGCAAATGGTGGAAAGTATGTATTTGTAGTTGCATCTAAAATTGCAAAATGATGCAAATAATCATTTAGGAGATATTGGGGGGAAATGCAGATAAACTGTAAAATGAAATCAGTGCTGGTTCAATTTCTAAACTGTTGCAAGTCGTTTCGTATCACTGGAGCCGGGTCTCCAGACCACTTTCTGATGGTCTCGGTCCGGTCAAGCTGCACAGTGACACACGTGTTGCATTTCCAATGATAAATGCAGGCAGGCACTCACTGCGCTTATTGTTGACTGACGTGTTGCACATGTGAGACGAAGCTGCAACCAAAGTCTGGAATGAAATGATGTGGCTTTCAAGAACGAGTCGATTCTCCTGAACGGCTCTTCACTGCGAACGGCAGGACTGGAGTCTCAGTGAGAACGATTCTTTGTTTTTGTAATCCTCTGCAGAAGCTATTATTATTATTATTCTATTTTATTAAAAAATACATATTTATTAACATTTGATCTGAGATCCAGAAGCAATGAAAAGTCCTACAGGACATCATCAAAGCACCGAGACCAAACAGAACATAGTAACCCAGACATCATCACTTATTATTACATACAGTATGTAAAAACATACTGTATGTAATACAGTATGTTTTACTGTATTAATACAGTAAATATTGTATTAATACAATACAAATTAATACAACAAATACCACGTTGTATTAATTTGCAGCATTTCTATGATGCAGCAAAAGCAAAACATCTGTCCCTCCAAGGTAAAAATGTTGTGATTAAAGGATCGTTGTTGCTGTTTGGGTTTTCTCCCGATGCATTCGTGGGCTTTTCTCAAGCTGCTCCTGTTTTCAATCAACGTTTCAAAAACAATCAGGTTGGACTGGTTACCAACTCTCACCACCTTTAGGTAATAGTGAGGAATAGTGTGTGCATGCATGTGTTTTTGTTTTGCTCTTGGGTGTCAGAAATATATATTTTTGTATGTTAGAATGAAAAACAAAATATGCATATAATTGATATTTCAAGCGAAACACGATCCATACAGAAAAAACAACAGCAGAAGTGAACAACTGTCCTGACATGTTTACACACTCTGGTGAAATTTGTTTGATATTTTGGCCATTATTTCAGTAAATATGACGACACAAAACATGAGTTGAGTAGGCGAGTGGAGCCATTTTCTGTCAAACAACTGTTTGCTCAGAAACTACCCAATTGACCTTGATCAGCAGCTTGTGATACCATATGTTGCCTCCATCAGTGACAGCCTGGAGTTGTTTACGGTCGTTGCGGACGAGCTTCCTTATTTTCTCTGATGGTAAAGCTTACCATCAGAAAACTGGAGGTTTTCTCTTCTCAGGAGAAGGCTTCCAGTTCCTGTAATCTACTGGACTGTCTTGCATGAAGTGTGAATCTGTGTTCTCCTTCAACTGGCTGAAAGGTTCTGGGGTCAGGAGACTGAGACGTCCAGTCCAGAAACATCACTGTGTCCTGCTGCAGCCAGTAACTGATCGCCTGGGCCTGGTGTTTCCTGTGCGCAGCTTTCTTGGCGGATGAGTTGACATTTTTCTCCAGTATTTTGTTCATCTTCATCAGTAACTCTGACCGGCCTTCATGTGCCTTTGCAGGCCCCAGACAAGTCCTGCCTTTCAGCTGAAGCTATTTGTGGGTTTTCGAACACTTTTCCCGGCAGTTGTGGCTGTACTTCTGCTGGTCTACCTGACTGAGGTTTGGTTTCAACACTTGTTTTGCATTTTTAGAGTTTGTTCGCGTCTAACTGGGATTCTCAGTTCCTTGGACATCTTTGTGTCTCCATTTCCTGCTTTGTTCAATCGCCTTACCCAGCAGAGCATTTCACATTCCTTTTTTCACATTCCCCCGTGAATCAGAAACATCGATGCTGCACTGGGGGAAAGATGCAAGTGTCTGTCTGGAACCCAGAAACTCTCACACACACACACACACACACACACGCACATGCACACACTGATCACCAACAAACAAATCACTGATAAAGATGGTTTCCTTTAGTAGCCATTCAGACCCATTTCTGCTGGCTTGTGTGCATGTTCTGAGGTCCAAATCACCGGGGCATGTCAACTTTTAATGAGGGTATTTGGGGCAGTTTCTGTAGTCATAATGACTTATAAAGAGTAAACTCAGTGGTATGATTGTTTGACATTAAATAGTTTCACCCAACCACTAACCACAAGTGAAAAACCTCTTGCGTTAGTCATATTCGCTGAGAAAACGTGTGAAAAAAAAATTAATATTCTGCTAGGAAATGTCAACATATAAACACTGCTGTAAAAAAAAAAAAAAACTCAACCTGACCCCGTTCTGGATAAATGTTTCTTAAACTACAGGTAAGTTTACAACAACCAGGTGCCAACTGGTGGTAAATGTCATTTCAGTCTTATTTTAATTGCCTTTTATGGATCCTTTTCCCATCTATGAAAAGTCTCATTCAAGGTATAAAATCTGTGATTAGGGATTTCAGACAGGGACCAAAACATAAACAGTTCCAGATTTAAAAAAAAATAAAAAATTAAGAAAAACAAAAGAAGCATCTGCTTGTTACAACAAGCAACTTCCATTAGCAAAAGACGGCTGGTAGAACAAGAAATATGTTGACAAATTTGCAGGGGTGGAATCTATAGACTCCACCCACCTGGCACCTGGAAGTGCCAGGTGGGTTGAACCCCACCCCGGCACTTCCGGCAGAGTAGCTTGTTCTACACCTTACTGGAGCCAGAGATGCACCAGACATAAGCACTCTCCCACCGGATGTCGCACTCTGTGGAAGAAGCCACAGGACAAGTTTCCTCATGTCAGTTTCCTAGTACCAAAGTCTTGGCCTTTTGACATTTATGTAAGTTTCAACTTCACTGAGTTTCTCTTTCGGATCAAACCAGTAAAATTTTCCTATGTCTTGCTGCAATAACGGACAGTGTCCTAAAATTGGCAACGGTTGTTGTGTAAAAGAAAGAAAAGAAACGCAGCCCTTGAGATCTGACATTTTACGCCGCTGCAGTTTTGCTCTTGCCTTTTGCAACCACAGGAAGAACACAGGGTGAGAGGTAAAACATGAATTGTTTTCTATCGTTTTGCAGCAAAGAGTGTCACTTTGATCTGCTTTTCCTTACAAACGAAAGGCGTTTTTATTCACCTTTCACTGCAAAGGTTTTTCACAAATGGAGTTTCTGATTTCACATACTGCTGCAGTATCAGAAGCCTTTGCAGCCTCCCTATAGATCAGATAACATAGGTGTCACCGTAAAACAGGCTTATAACACGGTAACTTTGAATGAAAATGTGACTAAATTCACATATATTCAAGACTTTAGCTTAATCCAGAAATAACCGTAGAAACAAGGAGATGTGTTTGTTTCTTTATATATAAAAAAAAAAACATTTCTGTTCTCCACTCCCCCAGTTTTGATTTTTGAAAGAAAAAAAATAAACTAGAATATGCTCTAATTGGAAAAATCAGTGGTGAAAAAAAACCTTTTGTGTTAAAAAAAAAAAATATATATATATATATATATATAGTTCACCACTTCATCCTTCAAATTTAATTCAAACACATTACTGGTTTGAGTCTTTCCTGACCCAAAGTTCAACTCTTACCCAAAATGTGTACGTGCCGCATTTCTTCGTGTCAAACCTATTTTTTTTTATTTTTTTTGCATTTTTCTAACAGACCACCTTTATCCATAAAGGTCGACTTATATGTGCAAAAGGTGTCAGACGATGTGCTGCACAGACAGAAAGAATTAAAACCACATGTGAAGCATCAAGGGGTCCCTGCTGAGGGCGTGCATGACTGTATTTGCATTTGCAGTGACATTAATCACAATTTTTCACCTCGTAACACAATGCAATGCAGATCTTTTTTTTTTTTTTTTACTGTTAAGTATTTCAACCAAAGATCAACCATCTGTATGGTTTGGCTAAGTTGATTATTAAGTTTGGTCCACTCCCTTTTGCAAAACAGACATTCCTGCAGAGAAAATAGAGATTTTAGAAGCCAATCCAGTTTGTTCACAATCCACAATCACTTTAAATAAATGACAAAACATTGTGCTTTTAATTTTTTTTAACCACATCTTGTCTTGTCTCTTCACTCTGCTTTTACACTTGTATAATGCACATCGCACACCCAGTACACGCAATGTGCTGGCAGGCCATGTACATTTGCATAAAAAGTTATTCTTTTGTGTTTTCAAGAATATGTAGTAATTCTGCAAGTAAAACATTGTGAAAAAGGTAAGAAATTTTTAGCATCGTTTCATTTGGCTGCAGGTTAGTTTCTGAAATGTGTTGCATCCCATTTCTACTCGCCACACTTTATTCAATCTAAATTAGATTTTTAAGTGAAACGATTTTCTCGTTTCATTATTTAATCTTGACCAATCTCCAACTCCCGAAAAAACAAACAAACAAACAGGCAGCAATAGATAACACTACATGAATTGAAGCTACACTGGAAGTGTAGCTTCCAGTAAAATATATGATGTTTTAATGCGAAACCAACTCCCAAGTGTAACTGGACTCAAACCACAAAACCTGAAACTCAGGACAATCGCAAACAAGATGAGGAAGTGCTTCAGGTAATGTAAAAAAAAACAACAACAACAATAAAAACAGAAAGATGGCGTTTTTGTCGGAAATGTTCGTTACAAAACATGACTGGCAGTGAGACTGGAAGTCAAGACTGATAAATGACGCAGCTGAGGGAGTCAGTGGGAGGTTTATCTCTGTGAGTGGGCGGGACGACGACTGTGATGCAACACCGCAGTTTCTCTGATGGAGGATGCTGCCAAGTAGTTCAAGGCCACGACGCGGAGAACAGAAGAGCACGCGGATGGGGGCCCACCTTCATGTTTCACTGAACCTTTGTGTTTCAGTCAGGGTTTCGGTTTTCTCACCATTATATTTGAACTGATGCATCTTGCAGAAAGAGAGTAATAATATCCTGGGTGCAGCAGAATGGAGGCTGTGCAGGCTCACTGGTGCTGTGGAACCCCGTTCAGTTTCTACACATGGGGATTATGAAAAGGTTACAAATCATAACAGAAGCCAGAGATGACACAGGAGTGCCTTCAGGTGTCAGAAGACATTGAATTACTGGGGTCTGAATTACACCTCGAAACAACAGTTTTCTATGCAGCACAGCGTAAAGTCCCACTGTGCATGTAAACATCACAGTGTAGAAAGCTGTGATGATGTGTTTAATTACCAATTTATATACATATATATACACAAGCTAAATCTGCATGGACAGTAGTGGTTTCTGATGTGGGTGACATGGGCAACTGCCCAGGGTGGCATCTTGTGAGGAAAAACAAGAGTAGTTCCCCACCGCTCTTACCTTACAATCGAATAATCTAATTGTCAGCAGTGCCTAATACAAACCATCATTATACCAACCCAAACCCTCACTGGGCCTCACCGGTACCACAGTCATCACGGCAGGTATTGGTGCTTCAGGCTGTGTGAGCAGCTTTCAAGTCCAGCTTAAATAAAATCAGTGTCCCTATGAAACTTGTCAAAAGAGGGAAGGCCCCTAAAATTCCCTCACTGACTTTGGCCTTGATGAAACTCAGTGGACCAACATGGCCTCTGAAACTCTGCATCGAACCTTAAGCACCTTGGATTGTGCGTCTTCCTCCGCACTCTGAAATCCTGATTACCCAATGAAATTACAGAGTGTTCTTTCATCTGAAAAGAGGACTTTGGACTGAGTAAGAAGTCCAGTCCTTTGTCTCCTCAGCCCGGGTAAGACATTAACTGGGCTGGATCAAAAGTGGCTAAACAAAAGATTATAAAAGTTGCAGTCCATGTTGAGGATGTGGCTTGTTCTTCCAAATCTCTTGAATGAATTTTGCTTCAAAGTGCTTTCTGGGTTCTCTGAACAGCCATATCCTTTGAAACAAGCTTCTGTGACTGAACCTCTTTGTGGAGGGCCTCAGTGACACCTGTCACCCCATGATTGCATAGAAAAAGAAAAAATATCTAACACATAGCACTGTGCAAAATGACTCTATAAAACGCTTGAATTTTGCTTTCTGAACTAGTGAAGCAAATCTCCTTTCTAATCGTGTCATCATTTATTTTCCAATTATCATATGGGAATGTTTTTCAGGAATAGATTTAGAAAGAGAAATCACACAACTTCCAGAAGGCAGGCAATGCCTCTCTCGCCTTCCCTTTGTCTAAGGAAAAAGACCTCAGGCAAACCGTTCTGATACGTCAGGACGGTTTAATTATTAAACGTGTGGCAAGTAGCTGCAGAGGGATTCCCTCGTTCATTTCTGTTTTCTTTCCTTATTGCTTAAGGGCGGAGTCTGATTGTGGGATTCCCACTGTCTGTGTGTGTGGGAGGACAGCTATATTAAGGCATCCTCACCTGTAGCTTTCACAGTTTGCATCATGGAAAAGCAGCAAGTGGCCCTGGAAGAGACACTGATGGACAAGAGGATGACACCCGGGGCTTTGGAAGCCGCTGGCGGATCAAGTCGATCAAAGCGAGGTTTTAAGCTGATGCTTGCTTTGGTTGCTGCGATGGGACTGCTCATTGTGGTTTTGGTGGCTGCTTTCACCTACTGTTTCTTTCAGGTAGGAAAAATAAAAAATAAAAATTTGCAACACTAAAAACACTTTTGGTGCTTTCCCCGCTACTTGCTCATGTGTTAGTGCTGGTTCTACCTGTTTATAGAGTAGAGCGACCACTTCCTGCGATCAGCCACCTGAAGCTCCATCTGCGAGTGATCGTGGAGCATTGATGACAAATTGCCCATGGAAAGGTGAGTGCAGTTTATCGTTTCTCTGCTACTAATGATGAAATGTTGTCTTTTCTGCGTGCACTCACTGGGAATTGTTTTCACTTCTTCTTTAGAGAGTGACAGCAAGGAAGCGTATGATCTATTTGTAGCAAATGACTCTGCAAAGTATTTAGTCTTCGGTTTGGTGAGGTTTTCTGAGGTCACCCATCAGAATCTCACTCTCATCCACGCTGACAAGAACAACAGCAGAACGGTGCCAATGACACAGGACCAAACAAAGACCTTCTTTTATGTCTGTCAAGAGATAAAAATGATCAAAGACACGACATTAAGACTCTCCGTTACTGGCAATCTCAAATCTTGCAAAGACAGCCGTTTTTATGTTTCTATGTGTGATGGGGATTGCTTTGAATCCAGACCATCCTGGTGCAGAGATTAATCAAGTTTGACATGTGCATGCCTGCTTTCACTTGACCTGAGGCCGTTTCTAAAGTTGCGTACAAGCAGAGAGGTGGGTGTGAAAGCTCTCACTAAAGGAGCAGACTCACCTGCTGTGATGAATCCACATCAACACAAAGCTCCCGTTTGGGGAGATTCGCCCCGAGAAACGATCTGCAGCAAGTAAAATTATTTCAATAACAGGCAAATGTAGAAGGCAATTCATAATGCGCTCTGCTTTCTTGTCAGCCACCGCTGGAAGTGTGCGCCGCTACCGGTGTTAATCTCACTTTCGCACAAACAGAAAAAAAAGAGAGAATCCTCGACAGTCATCTTCATATCGCGAGATGAATACCTGTAACCTGTGAATTGACTTGAACAGGCTGCAAAAATCTACTGACGTAATGCTGTAAAAACATTGGCTTAAATAAACTTTTAATGTGTTTATTTTTTTTCTCTCTCTGTACATTCTACTTTCAATTATGACAATGTTTTATATTTTATTCAATTTTGAGTTTTCAAAAATTAAAAGTGTTTGTGTAATTAACAGTTGATGTATAATGCTGCACGATGTACTTTGATTTTTTTATGTATAATAAATTATATATATAAAAAACCTCAAATTACTTTGTTTTGTTTGTGTGTGTTTGTCTCATTTTCAATTTTACTGGGTGTCAGCCTAGTAAAATTTCTGTGTAATTTAGCAAACAATTATGGTATATATATTTTTTAACGATAATGAATTGTATATATACACAGTTGTGTTCTAAATAATTGCAGTCCCACATCACTGGCAAGATAAATCACTGTTTTGGTTGAAATTTCTTCTGCAAGTTTCTAGTAAAAAAAAGTTTTTAGTAAAAGTGTAAAAAAATCCAATGCTGCTGATTCTGTGAAAGTAAATCATGTTAATACCCCCCCCCCCCCCTCCAAAAAAAACACAGATCACATATCAAAATAAACTTCCCTTGATAACATCTTATGTGAATTCCAATGCAAATCGTCACTGGAAGTGAGATTTTCATGCAACCGGTCTGGTTGGAGCTGCAAAGCGGCATGCCGGGATTGTAAAGCCAGAAGTAACACTGCAGGTTCTCTCTAGCACATGCGCCCACACGCCCGACATGTGTTGCTTCATCTGGGTAAATGACACTCAGGTTGATTAAATTCTCATTGATGAAATTAATGTTTCGCAACCGGGCCTTTACAAATCCTGCTGACTTGGCTTGTCACCTGTTGCTTTATACCCAAATATGGTCAGACTTCCGCATGAGAGGTGCTTGTTTGGTTTGCAGCGCTCAAAACTCCACTAACCCACTGAAAGTGTTTCTATAATCTGAAATCTTAACTTAATCTCGAGACGAACAGCTAAATTAAAAGCGTAAATGTAAAGGGGCTGCATCTTTTGTTTTAAAGGCACATAGAATCATTTTGTACCTTCAGTTTCTATAAAAATGCTGTATATATTAAATATGACATACATAAATTTGACTTTGGAATTTATGGCCTTAAAATGGGGCCTCTGTGTTTTTAAGTCTTCATCTTTCTAAAACATTGTCTTCAGGAAGTCATCACAACATGGCTCCTCTATTAACAATTTAACAACCAGCATTTCACTCAGATGTAGCTCCTCTGGGCTCAGCAGATGCAGATCTCCACCAGGTGTTTGCTAATTGATGCAAGATAGTCTGCAGGAGCTGCTGGACCAACCAGGTGCTTTGAACAGCTGAACTGAGATTGAAGGATTTCTCAAACATTCCTGAAAGAATCAAAGCAAAGGTTGATCATGCGGTGACGCTCATAAACGTTGATCTTACATAGTACCGCCCCTTTAAGGGCTAAATATCGTATGAACTGAAATTGAATATTTCATTGCTTTAGAGCCATTGTTCTTATGAATAATTTGCTTAGACTACAACTTACTTCACTAAGTCTCACTGCACTTAGATTGGTGACATCAATAACAAGAATGGCTATCAGAAGCACAACAGAGAGGGACCAGACTTAAAGGGCAAGTTTTGAGCAAAACTGTATCCACTCTGAAAAAAAAAGTGAGGGTTTTTAGCCAGCTTGTTTGGAAAAGCCTGGGTTTCATAAAAGGTGTGACCCCATTAAGTTTCTATATTTCCCCTGCAGTGCCTCCACTGATTGGTCATTTTCTATGTTGAAGTTACACAAAACTGAGCCTAACGTGTGTTTGTCATTAAACCGAAGTGAGACTTTCAGTGTCCTAGACGTCACTCGAATGACTGGTTACACCGGTACTTCCTCTGACATTTTTCTCCTTCCTTAGTTTCTAAGTATTGAGAAATACTGAGAATACAGTATTGAGAAACTAAGTGCCAAACTTAGACCAAACTGGTCTCACTCAGGATCCCTCGGGTCCCTTTTACCACACTCACCGATGCTGCTCTATTCTCTCTAGTTTAATGTTAGTTTTGCTTTTTTTTCAAGATGCTTTGAACTCCAATTATTAGTCATCACTTTAATTTTTTTTTTTTAATCATTTTTTTCTCCAAAGAGTTTTTTTCGGCACTAGTGGCTCGTATTTTCGACAGTAGGCAGACAGGAAACAGGGCGAGGAGAGGGGGGAAGACATGCGACAAAGGGTCGCCGGGACCAGGAGTCGAACCTGCGACGTCTGCGTCAAGGACTGGGGCCTCCAAACGTGGGGCGTGCTAACCCCCTGCTAATCAATCTTTAATTAATTCTTTTTGTGCTAATCGTATTTGGATTGATCAAGATTACAAAAAAGGCAGGTTAAAATAGACACAGAGTGGCATGTGGGCTACCAAAGGCGGCAGAGATACATTTCTGCCGTTGTGCAACACCGTCTAAAGAAGAAGATCTTAGGAATGACTCAGTCCAACTCTGGGCAGGAATGACAATGTCACATTGTGCAATAGACTAGCAGTCACAATTAAGGCATTAGTGTCACAATTAAGCAATATGTACAGCGGACTTACTATGTTTGACTTTATTGGCCCAAACCGTCTAAAAAGGCCCAGTGAACAGCTTACACCAACACTTACACCAACTCACTTCTGCAGGTAAAGACCAGCCCTTTGTGCTACATTTTGCTTTGTTCAGAGGTTCTGGACCTTCGGCTATTCAAAAATGATTCCTTGTTGGAGGCGGGTCTCTGAAGTTTGAAGTTTTACCCAATCGCTAATGTTCGTCTGTGTCATAAAAAATTCACCCGTTCGACTCTATGAAGCTTACCGGAAATTACCTGCACTGTCAAAAGAAAAGCCGATCTGAATGAGTCAGCTGTCAGCGTTAATGCAATATCTGGAAGTGAGGCTAACACGGAGTGAACGGCTTTGTCACTTCCTCCACTGCCGTTGCCAAAACTACAGGCAGAACTACAATCCTAAAACAGTGTGGAAATTTGACGTCATCGTTCACAACTTCTGTACTGTTCGCTGATCGGCCCAGTACAAACTCCACTGGAGGAATCTCAGTCACTGAGAGAAAACCCAAAGTAAGCAGTGAAAAGAGGTTTGAATCAAGTGAAGTTGCATAGGAAGGTAATGGCCAGGCTACTTCTACAGTGACTGGCGTATGAAATCCAGCATGTAGGCATGCACACTGCTTCGCCAAAGATTTTCAAAAGAACAGATCATTCTTGAGACTTTAGCTTCGTACCACAAAAGATTTTACCCTCGTCCTGAAAGGATCTTTTGCAAAATACTCCAAAGTCATAATAAAGGTATAAAAGAGTAAGCGTGACTGTAATAAAGTCAATTTTGTGGCCTTGCCACAAAAATCTTTATTTGGTTTCTATATCCGCTGTCCACAGCGAGTCCACTTGCCAACTTTGTTGCTGTTGCACAGAAATTTCCTCCATCGTGGGACAATAAAGAATATTTTGTTTCTATCTAAATGGATCGGATTTCCAAGCCAAGGAGCTGTTTCCAAGGTTTATGTCCCCGGGTGCAGTGAAACCTCGGGACACCGGATATGGTTTACAACATGCCGAGACTCAATTCTTAAAGCTCTAAAACTGGAGCGACAAGTCAGGCCGCTCTGTCTGATTGCTTGTGCAATCAGAGCGCTTAAATGAGAAGTAACCGTGCCAATTAAGAGCAACCGCATAACCAAACTAAATTCATTCTGCAGAGGTCAAAACAGACTCAAATTGGACGTGCCGTGAAGATCCCCAGAGGCGTCTTCTCGACTGGAGAGCAATCTGCTCGGCGGGAATCTGACTTTATTGGAAACTTCTTTAGTTGATGAGGTTGACAGTCGCGAAGACGAGCACCAGCCAGACTTAGGAGAAAGGGGGGCTAAGCATCCATCTGGCTCATTAAACTTTCCAGTGTTCACTTGGATTGTGGGAGATGATGGACTTTGTCACGAGTAACGTCGCAATCTGTGTGTGGAGTCATTGAATATGTACAGAGTGACTGTTTACCTCATCTGTAGTTAAACTCTCTTCACCTCTCTGGTGTGATGTAAATTGGTGCTTGCTCTGGCTCTGTATTAAATAGCCATATAACATTTGCACAAGAGAAAACAATTTATTTTTTGTGTACTTCTTTTTTTTTTTTTTTTTTTTTTTTATTTTAAAACCTGGTAAGCCTTGCTTTCCAAAATTTTGCCCTTTTCTGGGACAAAGTCAGCTGATGTTCCTTTCACAAGTCTGACATGTTTTTTCCAAACCACAGCCAAACGGCGACAGTGAGGGGATTTTTTTCCCGTCGCACATTATACGTCGTTCATCCTCGTTTGTATAGCATGTAGGTGTTTGTACTTGTGATCAAATGACTTACAAATAGGTCCCAGAAATGGCCTTCGACCATCAATTTGGTAATATTTCCTTTATCAGCAGATGTAAAGGACTCTCAAATACAAAACAATAAAAACACAATTACTAAGTAAGTATCATAGGTGAGAATTTTAATTCCTTATCCTGATGAATTAGTTTTTTATTTTCCAAGACTCCAGTGGAAACCTGGACACTGTGTTTCAGCTACAAAAGAAATGGAGAAATTGTGTTTGGAGAATTCTGAACTTTTCTTGGACGAGATTTATGATCGCCACATAACAATCCAGGTGCTTGTCTTCCTATATGAAATAACGCACACACACACACGCCCTTTTGTGGAAAAATAATTGCCCGCTTCTGCTCCAGAAGGTTAATATTTAATTCTGTGGTAATTACGTGTGTGTTAACATGCACCACTTATTCAAATGAAGTGAGGTTGTGTTTGGAGGATGATGACCTGATAAAGGAGTGAGCGCATTTCAATTTTCTATTAAAGTCCCCAATGATGTATCATCTTCCAAAACATTTACACTTTACCTTAGTTAACGCTTGTTGTGCCAGTATTTTTTTTTTGTTCCATTTATGGATTATAGATGAAAGGCAGTAATATGAAAAAAAAAAAAAAAACTAAATAAAAAATCTAGACTGATTTTCAACCACGTGACCAAGGAATGCAGCAGCTCTATTTGTAAGACCTTCACTATTTCTTTCCACATCTAAAAAGCATCAACCACTCTGGTCACGTATTAAGGTTTCTCAGAAGAAGGAAAGCAGGCTGCCCACGTAGTGAGTGAAGTGGAGGTGGATTAACATGCAGAGAGATAGATGAGGTAGGAAACTGGTCAGAACTGCTGGGATGGTGAGTGGTATGTCTAAAAAATAAAAAAAAAAACTCCCTTATTTCCATGATCGGAAATTAACACTTTTTTGGTAGACGAATGGAAAAGCAAGCCCCCTTAGAGTCACTTTCGGATGGTCACAATTTTATCATGTTTATGTGGTTCCAAGAGTGACTCATAACACTGTTTGAGAAAAGTCTTCAGTGGTGCTTATATCACGCTTTTATATCATACTTTCAGAGTCCTAAACGGATGCTTGTACCTGGACAGTGTGGAGCGTAAATATCCGTTTACTTCAATGAAAAGGTTCAGTACCAGGTAACTACTGGACCAACGACTCACCTGCTCTCAGTTTGGTCCAGGGCTCAGGAGGTTTCCTGATCTTTTCCAGGCTGAACTGGCAGCTGGTCAAAGTGGGTTTTTGTGTTTAAGCCCATAAAGTGCAGCAGCTTTTACAGGGGAACATGCAAAGTTAGACTGGCTCTCAGGGTGATGTTTGCATACTAAAGGGTGCAACAAGCCAAATAAAAACAATCTGCAATCTGCTTCTCCGTCGCTCAGATCAGCTGACCAGATGTGATTGGACGTGTCGAGGAAACGGCTGATGCTCAGGGAAGATCAGGCGTTTCAGGCTGAAGCTTTACCGCTGCAATTTGATAAGAAGATCTTCACCAGATAATTTTAAATCTGCTCTTAACATCCATTTTCACTCTTTGGCTTTTTGCCTGGTGTGAGTTGTTCATTTTAATCCAAATTGTATTTTATGACAATTTTAATCATTTTATTTAGCACTTTGGTCAATGGCTGCTGTTTTTAAAGTGCTTTATACATATTATACATATATGTATATATTAAATTTAAAAAACAGGACTGGAAGATGTTTCCATCAGTTTTTGCGAAAGGCATAAATAAGTCATTCTGGTTATGCAATTTAAGTTAAGTTAAATTTAAGTTACATTTGTATGGAGGTATGGTCGAGGGGGGGGGATTTGCCCCATTTATCTACCCTGCACCAGGGTTTTTGCTAATTGCTGCTCGTCTTGTGGAGCTGTGTTGTGGCGGGCGGCTTTGGGTTGTGCCTCTCATGAGGAAGTGTTAGGGACCCTCAAATGGTTGCCACGGGAGATTCAGGGGTTCCTCAAACTGCCACGAATGAGTCAAAGCGACGCTCCAGGTGTGTTTTTGATGAGGGAATGACATTATCGCATGATATAAACCTCATGAATTAAATTTCAAAGAAATCTTGTTGTAGAGGGAGCACAGACTTTCAAATGGTATTTTTTGTAGACCACAGATATTTAAGTGGATTGTGTCGCAGTGAATTGAACTGATCTGAATGGAATAAACTGGATTCAGTAAAAAACACAGGTTTGCTGGGTAGCGGTTTGTCATTTGGAGAGGTTGCTCTAAGCCACTAATACTAATTTTGATATTATGTAAAAAGTAGTTATTGTGCAATCTCAATAGCATTTATTTATTTTTTGAAATGCTTATTTACAGTAACAGTTGCATGAGCTGAAGAGTCATGTGATGTTATTAACTCACCATAGAAATGGAAAGTATGACATGTAAGTTGTCCTCAGTGAACTGATTACTAACCACATTTATATGTATGTTTAGCGTTATTATCAGGGGCAAGTAGGAGTCAGAGCATGATTATTTTTCCTCTATCGTGTATTTGGGAAAGTTTGTGGTGTGATGCCGTGCGTCACTAAACTCTTCATTTTTCCATTTATACCACAGTCCAACAGGTTGCCCATCTGATCGGCTTTATACATCCCCCCTGTTGTGTGTGTGTGTGTGTGTGTGTGTGTTGTCAAACCGGGGCACGCCTACATACCATCTCTCCACCATCATCCATTTCCTTTACTTCTGATCTACTGGGGGAGGTTAAGCTGGAACCCAGCATGCACACCACTGTCATGGTCTGTCTTTCCGCTATGACACATAAACATCCCCTACATGTCACCAGAGTTTAAACCACGCAGGTCAGCTGACTTCCTCTGTATCTGCTTGCTGTGGCACAGGTGATGTTGTCCGTCTGGCTGGACCCACCTGTGGTTGAGATAAAAAAAAAAAAAAAATAAAAAAAAATCAGCAACTTTGACTTTATTTATTTATTTTTTTGCGGTCGAATGCAACTCGTGATAAAATATTTGCCGAAGTATCGTCATCTTTGTTTCCTACCTGACATGTTTGGTGATTTCGAAATGGTTTGTACAGCAGAAGAGGCCGTGCTGTGTTCAAGTGTCTGCCGTCGGTCTGCGCTTGGCAGGCGTTTCAGTTTGAAACTTAAAACACCGAAAACCGTAAATGTTTCTTTGCATGCAGTCGTTTCTAAAACCGACCACAGAAACAACTCGCAATTTCACATTCCTCCCTCAAAACCCAGCCTGATGTCTTGTGAGCCATCAATGAAAATATTCTCATCAGGCATCCAGAAAACAATGGACAACTTTCAGATTGCGCATTTATGGGAAGTGTGCGTGACTTGAATGTGAAAACATTCGTGATGATCAAAACCTGGAAGAGGTCAAGAGTGGAGAGGGGGAATGTCTGTGGTTTTCCAAATAACCTGTAATTTATTTAAATGAAACTCCAACTGAGGAATTTAACAAAAATATATATTTAAATATAAAAAAAACATGACTCTTCCCTCTGCATCAACAGGAATAGACAAATAATGCAATATTTTCAGGAGTGTTCAAAAGGTCAAATTTGCTTCAAAACTAACCAATATATTGCTTCTGGGCTATAGACACAAAACAAGAGAAAACACATCAAATCCCTTCACTTTTAGACTTAAGATAAAGATTCTTATCCAAACCTTTTAAGTGGCTTTGAACCAAACTAGATCACAAACCTGATTTATAGCCATTAAAGTGACAATCTACAGCCATAAAAAAAGATGGGAGGCTCAACCTTTGGTAACTTTGTCCCAAAACTGTGAAACCATTGCACTAAGTCCTGTATCGTTATGCCTTTCCTGTGCTTCATGATGCCTCCCACCTGAACACTTAAAACTCAAAGAAAAGAGGGATCGGTGGGCCTGTCGCCTGGTGGCTCTCTGCAGCTGCACGTCACAGCGCTCTGTCTCAAACTGGCGCCTTAACATTGGAGAGTCATCTGATGGATCTGCAGCATCACGCTGCCATGTGAACAACCACAGCTCTTGTTCAAAATCCTTCTCATCATCTACTACTATGAAGAATGAAAACAAGTCTGAAGGCAAATGTCAGTCAAAGCCAGTGCAAATATTTGGCGAGACGCAGACGGTGACATGAATGAAACGATGCAACATCTGAGAAAAGGTGGGCGAATGTTTCTTTTAAAGCCAGGACTCGGTAACTTCACCCCGACTTGACACCCGCTACTGCTGAGCAGTAATTCATTAGGCAGCAAAGTGAGCGTGCGTTGTGCTGGAAACTACAGATGTTTGCTGCAGACCTTGAATTTCAGTCATGGTTTGAAAACTAATCACATCAAATAAATAAATTAAAAAACAAAAACAAAAAAAAGATGTGATGTCAAAATAATTGGAGGATGAGTTTTGGATCTATTCTTCATATAATGCAGGAGTTTTCTTGTTCTTCAGCTTTTCAGAGCTGCGTCATTGTTTTCCAGCACAAAGACAGACTACTTGCAGCTTATAGATAATTACAGATTCCAAGTTGGACAATAAATGAGCATTTAATTTAAAAGAAAAAGTACTGCTGAAGGGTGTCAGGAGTTCACTGGACTGACCTCTGTGCAAATTTCTCATACTAATTTGTATGCATCCAAACAAGAATCCAGAGGTATTAACGATTCCTACATATTAAACTTTCCAACATGCTTACTAATGAGCCACTCTTGCTTTGTAGCAATTTTAATTAAAAAAAAAAAAAAAACACCAAATATTTGTTTTCATACCCTGTGCACTGTGTACTTACATTTTGAGAATAAAGACAAGGACAAACTTGCTGGTAGCTCTAAATTTCAATAGTTATTCTGGCACTGAAATATTACTGGGAAGAAAATCCTATTTAAGGAAATATTTGTCAAGGAGTCATTTTCAGCACAATCACCGACAGCACAAATCCCTCCGAGCGAACCACTTAAATTAAAATGAAAAAGGTTTAATGAGTAAGTTGTGCCTTATAAATATGAGGTGACACAGAGGAAGATTGAAGTTTGAGACAATAAAATTACATTCTTCGGTTTGAGACAATGCTACGTTGTTATCGAAATATTCTGTCAGTTTTTGCACATCCTTGCTCGTTCTCGGATCATTTTGCTTTCAATGGTCTGTTTTCAGCTTGATTGTTGATTTCATGGTGTTCCAGTGCCCTTATTTTGCAGTTGCTCTTGCTTTTTCTGCCCCCACAATGATTCACTCCAATAATCAGTCAAGTCGCTCTGCCCACACCTTGCTTTTGGGTACTCATCTTGATACAAACTAAATAAGTCAGAAACTTCCAAAAGTATGGCAGAATTGCAAGATTCCCCCCCCCCCCCGACCCCAGCAGCTTGAAGACATCAACCGTCTGAAGGTGCTACTGTATAAACATCAAAGGCGAAATAGTGAAAAAACATCCTGTGCCTTTAGTGTCTTATTGGGAGCCGGGTGCGAAATATCAATACCTCACAAAAATATTCATGCCCGTTTAAATTCAGATTTCGTCACAAATTTGTCACAAAATTCAGGCAACAACAACAACAAAAAAAAGGCGAGAATAATTGTGACGTTGGAGGAAAATGACAGTTTTTAACACGTTTGGCAAATAATCTGAAACTGTGAATTATACTGTAGCTGCAAGTGTTGTTGTGTTGAGTTTCCACAAGTTTTATTTTGCACGACTGAAGACAGAAAATGTTTGCCATTCTCCTTTGCAAAATGTCCTAAGGTCATCCAGACTGGATGAAAAACATCTATGTTGAAATCTTGCCAACATAGAAACTCTTCAAGGTTGGAATAAAGTTGAAATAAGACGACCTTAACTGAACAAAAATATTGTAGGTCTGAAAAAGTGTCCTAAATACTTGCCTTAATAAAATAAAGGTGAAAACTGTTATTCAGAGTCAAATGTTTTCCCTTTTTTTGGCCTAGAAAATGTTATTTGTCTATTCCCAGACACAAAAACAGAGTCCTCTGAAAATCCCCCACTCAGCTCCTCCAGACTAGTGGCAGCAGCAGTTAGTAAATACCTGGTGGAAAACTGCATGTTGGCTGAGATCATCATATGAACTATTTTCCAATGTAACTTTCCAGAGAACGTAGTAAAGGGCTTCAGAAAGAGTAGGAGCTTCTTAAAGAGACAGAGGCCCAAAGTCAAATTTCTCTTAAGTCATGTTTGACTTAAGAGAATTTTTATAACAATGTAAGTACCTACCTGATTATGCTACACACCAGGAAAATACATAATACTGCCTCTTTAAAGATGCAGAGAAGCAGAAAGTAGATTGTGATACAAAAATGAATTACTAAATGTTTTGTGAATTAATTAACTAAAATGTCTCTGTTGAATGCGGTGTTGAGACTTTGACGTTATTCCGCTGCAAGGCTGTTTCAAATAAATTGGAGCCTCGTTGAGCTCATCATTGTTTGAAGCTATATTCTATAACTAAAACGCGTCGCCATGGAGATGGGCTGTGGAGGGCGATGTGCAGAGACAGTTTCCTGCCACAAAGGTGCTTTTCCAGCTCCATTTCTGTTTCACATGACCGAAGCTCCTTGATCTAGTCTGCCTGTTTAGTTTTCACCTTTTTGAATTACTTTCACCATAGGTTTTGTTTTTTTCTGCTGTTGCAAACAATTGGTGTACGACTGATTCAGTGAATCTCTGCAGCTCCTTCAAAGTTACCACAGGCCTGATCTGGTTTCTATTCACTGGCTGAAGCTCTCCTTGGAAAACCTGTGGGTTTAGGTGGACCACCAGGTCTTGGCAGGTTTGCATTTTCTAATAATCTTTCTCACAGAACTGTTTGTTTAAACTGTTGAATTTCATTGTGGGGGTATTTAAGATTTGAGAACGTTTTTGAAAATCATGCCTCATTTTTCTCGTAATTACGCCTTTTTTTTTTTAAGTTTGTTTTGTTTTTGTTCCGTCAATAAAAATCTGGCGAAAATAATCCGAAGTTGTGAATGAATGCGTAGATGAAATATGTTGCTCAGTGAGGATTCTTTGTTGGAAGTGATTTTTTATTTTTTTTTTCAATTTGCAGCAACTCTCTGCTGACTGACCAAAAAAAAAAAAAGAAAAAAAAAAAAGATGCTTAGTTATTTGTAGAAATGATTTATTTGATCTAATGATCTGCAACCTACATTTCTGGTAAATGCACACTTTCCATTTCATTCACACAGGGAGAAGATGGGCACATTTCTTGGACAACACACCCACACTGTTTGGTATTGGTATGCCAAAACACAATGTGTGATGGCTGTGGGGACTGCAGAGAGCAGAGTTGAACAGGTTTTTGCTGGTGGCTGAGTCATTACGAAGCCAATTTATGCATCAGTGTCAGAGGGACACCAAGGGAGAGTGAGCAAGCGAGAGCGGAGAGAGAAACCCAGATAAACACCTCACAACTTTCTGCAGAAAATCAATAGGTGAGAATATGGTGGCAGAGAGAGAGAGAGAGAGAGAGAGAGCAAACAGAAACAGTCGAGAGGATCCCACCTTAGGCACACACTGGCCTTGAAAGAGCGAAGCAGACATGAAAAGGCAGAAAGATGAAACACGACTAGCGAAAAAGGGGGGCAGGCAGAGAGTGTCAAAGGCGGAGAAAGAGAGATAGGTTTCCAATATATGGACAGGGGAATCCCCCCGAGGTTCAGCCACTGTGGTGGGGCTTGCTCTCCCACGTCCCACCAGGCTGGAGGCTTTATCTTGCATCATGAGTGGGGTTTTGTTGTCTGCTGACTGCTGTAAGTGTTGCCCTCCCTAAACAGGCTTTTAGAGCTTGATGCTGTTGGATGGGAATCCCCCCCCACATGCAGCTCCCTGCTCGCCTCTGTGAACTTCTCCATCCTGCTTCTGAAGCGCCGTGCACATCTTTATAGGCATATGAGCAATTCGTAGATTTTAATGCATACTGTATATTCCAGGAATGCTTTTGTGCTGACTAAAACAGTCAAGACGTGGTAGACCCCCTACGAGTTGTTGTTGGTGAAGTGTCAGAAAAAAGGGTGCAGTCCCAGCGGCGATGGGATGCAGCTCTGCCGCTGTTATTTGGGAGAAAGTCCCAGTTTCAGAGACACTCTCTGACTCTGTCTATGAGTGTTATCTTGATAATAAACGCCACTGTCCTTGAAGGAAATAGATTACGTTACAGAGAACCGAGGAAATCCACTGGCTTGTGCGTTCAGAGCTGCAAATCTGAAAAACTGCAAAAAGTTGATGTTTGTTTAGAGCTCTACTGCTCGCGCTCCTATTTTCACTCTTGTCGCTCTTCCATTTTATCGTGTGCAATTTGTAGATGATAAAAGCTTAAAATGAAACAAACGTTCACCTTCCTGTGCTCGGATCGTCAAGTCGGTTTGTTCATGTCATGGATGTTCAGCGAGCCTTGCTAAAGTAACTTTGTCGCAACCAAAACGTGCAGTGTGATTTGGTTGCCAGTGGATCCAGGTAAAATGGAAAGAAATGTGGTTTTTATTTATTTTCTTACAAAAAAGAACATTCAGAAAAGTTTGCAGTGCATTAAGATCGTTTTCCCAGCTATTGTCCTACATTTAGCTCTACTCAATGTGATCACCTGTTGTAAAGATAAGAAATGTGGAAAAGGCAAAACAGCCGCAAGAGACTGAAGTTAAAGTTTGTCACGTGGCTACTGGTAGTAATATTATATTGCCCACAAATCAAAACAACAAACGTTCATACACGCTAGTTTTTCCTATGACTCACCGATCAGCGAGCCTTTTCCCACTCGATGTTTTCAATTTCATCGTTTCATTTCACAACGGCACACATCTTTCTTTAACGTCATAAATCTCAACACTCAAAAGGTGTTTTTTCCCCAACTGAGAGTGATGAGTTATCACTCAATCCAACGCCCACTCATTTGGAGATGATCTCTGGACAATATGGCAGATGAGGCCGAACAGAAAGTCTAAACAAAAGTTCTCGGTTTTGGTGTCATTATCAGAAAGCTCAAGGTTTCGTTTGGTACAGTCATCCTGAGGGTCACTCGTCAGGTCCCCATAAATTTCAATAGAGTCTATGGTATTTATTTCCCTGGAGGAGAAACAAATGCTTGACCTGAATCGGTTTTTCTGTCCTTACTGTAAATAAAGGAACGCTGAGAAAATAACATATCCGAATGAATCCAGCTTCTCACGCATGAATGCCTGAAAAACAGACAATTGTGCCATAGGAGCCTTGCTTTTCTGCTCTGGTTCGGTCGAGGAAAGGCGGTTTTCTTAATTAGATGGAGAAGAACTTGTTTAGCAGTAAGAATACTGGTCACCCATTATTTTTTTGTTTGTAAATTATTGGCATACGCCCACAAAAAATTGCAAGTGACTGATATCAATCAAATCAACCCTTGTGAAGTGTCATATTTGCATTTACAGTCGATGTAAATTCATGAGGCTGTGATTTTAGTCAAACCGAAGCTGGTTGTGTTGGTGGTGGAAGCCAGCAGTTTCTACTACTGTCATCTGACCGGGATTCAAACAAGAATGTCGAAAATGTGGCGGTGATTTATAGTAATTGTAGATTCAGTATGGGAGTGAGAGAAATGTGCGGCCCACGAACAAACAGCCTCATGACAATATGGTCTACGAAAATCAGACCAACAAACTTCATGTAACTTTCTTGCAGTTTTGTAGAACAAAGGTACAAAAATGTGGGACACTGGTAACGCTCTGGTTAGCGCCTTGCTATTTTAGACCAGAAGACTAAAAAGGAGAGGCTGTAGCATCACAGATGTGTCCACCTTCATGTCCCTGCATAATGCCCTTAGTGTGAGATACTGTGACCATGTGACAAGATGTCAATCACACTAATCTCTTAGCGGCGCTGTATGTATATGTGTGTTGTGGAAGCAATCAGTATCAACATGTTTGAAGTGCTTTGAAGAATCAAATCTGATAAAACCAAAATCTGCCGCATTTGTGTTTATTTAGAAGAAGAGACATAATATTGATCATTTGAATAAACCTAGTTGTGACAGATTACTGGTACCTGCAGATGGATGAAGTTAGTCTGGGACTCTAATAAACTGGAGCCAAATGGCAACACTGTCATCATATTTGGCTCAGGCCGCTGGATATTCCTGGAGGCCCGACGAAGCTGTAAGGTTTGGATCCCATAATACAACAGGAAGTCCTAGAACTGAAGGTCAGACATAAATATCTTGAGAAGGCTAACCCATAATGTCTGGTAATTAAAAAAATAAAAAAATAAAAAATAAAAAATTCTGCCTGAAGAGTGGATCTCTGCAAAGTGGAAGGTCTTGCATGCCTCGTAATCGCATTGCATAAGTAGTTTCAAAAGAATCGCAGGTCTTTTTTTTTTTTTTTTTTTTTAAAGGTTTCTGGTTCCTCTTTCAACATATTTTCAAACAGTTTGGAGCAGCAACCTTTGTGAAACAATGAAAGATTAAAGCTGGATTGTGTCCTTAGACTATGGTTGGACTCTAAGCAGAGGAAGATCTGCTAAACGTAACCTACAGAAACAGGTTACGGATCAGTTGCTGTCTGACAGTAAAATGTTTTCACCCATTGCATGTTTATAGATGGGCAGCCGGTGCATGTCTCCAGCAGTCAAAGTACAAAAGAAACTAAACCAGTGTTTCTTTGGTTTATTAGAAACCAAACAACAAAGACTTAGAAACAACAAAGACTGTTTCCCAAACAGTCTTTGTTGGACTGTTTGGGAAAGTCGGGACACCCGAAAAGCAAACATTAACTCCTTTTGAACTTCTCTGACTGCAGAAGAGTAAGTTACTAAGCTGTTTTGTGTTTTGTAAATATACACACAATCAAAATATTAAGCTCATCATCCTGTGATACCTCTGTAAGCCTTGGAGACTTTACATATCCTGCCTGTCAATGCCTAATGTCAACAAGTTTTAGGAGAACTTTGTCGCCCTCTTGTGTTCACATTTTAATATTGGAGAAAGGTTGAAGATGTACCAGGAGTTTCCCCCATTACATAATACACACACATTGACAAAATGTTATTTATTTGTTTTTGTGAGCTTTAAAGAGCATTTTCAAATGGTGTTTTGTATGACTGCATACTATTCTTAGAGGGTGCAAGGCTTTCGTTCAAACATTGTGAATGTGCCACAACCACTGCTTTTCTAATCAAACCTGATCAAAAGCTGAACTCTGTCCCACTAGAAGATATGGTTTACTGACATTGTCTGGTCTGGTCGAGAGTCATGAAGCACAAAGGTCAGGGACGAACAAACGGATCTGTTTTCACAGGAGATATTGAGCTATCCAGTCAGCTCAAGAGATAAGCTGACTGATCTCAATAGATAGCTTATCTATTGAGATAAGCTTGTGGAGCTTATCTCCACAAGCTTTGGATATATATATATATATATATATATATATATATATATATATATATATATATATATATATATATATATATATATATATACTCAATGAGGCTGTGAGAACGATCCCTACCAATACCATAACAGAAACCAATGAGCTGATCTACAACTCAGCATCAGTGATCCTTGAGATACTTGGCTATAAGAGCAACCATGAGACCCAATACCCACCATGGAAAAGACGGTTAGAGGCTAAAATCAAGTTAACAAGGAGGGAAGTGAGCCAACTATCAGAGCTCCACAAGGGTACAATGAAAAGACAAGTACCCAGAAAGTACAGGCAGATGCCCATACCTGAAGCACTCGAAACTGCCAAACAGAGGCTCCAAGCCTTGGCCAGCCGCCTAAAGAGATACACAAGGGAGAATGAATCCAGAAGGATTAACCGGCTCTTCTCCACTCAACCAGCTAAGGTGTACTCTCAATGGCAGGGTAATAACAACAGAGCAGACCCACCAAGGCTGGAGACTGAACAATACTGGAAAGGCATATGGGAAAGGGAGGCGTCCCACAACAGCAATGCACAGTGGTTGAGAGAGGACCATAGCAACCTCCCTGAGCAAGCCCCGGTAACCATCACTGTGACAGATGTACAAGAAAGAGTCTCAGGTATGAAAAACTGGACAGCACCAGGGCCTGACATGATCCATGCCTACTGGCTAAAGAAACTCACTGCCCTCCATGAGCGACTGGCAGGCCAAATGAACCAGCTGCTACAAAGTGGGACTCACCCTGAATGGTTAACTGAAGGGCGGACAATCCTAATCCAGAAGGATCCATCAAAGGGTCCAGTCCCACCCAACTACCGACCAATAACCTGCCTCTCCACAACCTGGAAGCTCATGTCAGGCATCATAGCGGCCAAGATAAGCAAACACATGGATAAGCACATGAGCATGGCACAGAAAGGTATCGGTGTAAATAGCAGAGGAGCCAAACACCAACTCCCGTGCCGCACACTGCCCGAGACTGCAAACTTGGATCATCAAAACCCGACACACCAACCTGTGCATGGCTTGGATTGATTACAAGAAAGCCTATGACTCAATGCCGCATACTTGGATCATTGAATGCTTAGAGATGTATAACATCAACAGGACTCTGAGAGCCTTCATTGCAAACTCAATGAGGCTGTGGAAAACCACCCTTGAAGCCAACTGCAAACCACTTGCACAAGTGTCCATCAAATGTGGCATATACCAAGGAGATGCTCTGTCCCCCGCTTACTGTTCTGCATAGGCCTGAACCCCCTCAGCCAAATTATCAACAAGACTGGCTACGGATACCGACTCAAAAATGGGGCCAACATCAGTCACCTTCTCTACATGGATGACATCAAGCTGTACGCCAAGAGTGAGCGAGACATCGACTCACTGATCCACACCACCAGGATCTACAGCACGGACATTGGGATGTCATTCGGATTAGAGAAGTGTGGTCGGCTGATTACAAAGAGGGGGAAGGTGATCCGCACAGAAGGGGTCTCACTCCCAGAAGGAACAATAGCAGACATAGAGGACAGTTACAAGTACCTAGGTATACCACAAGCAAATGGCAACCCTCGATGAGGCCACAAGGAAAGGAGCAACAGCTAAATACCTCCAACGAATAAGGCAAGTCCTGAGAAGCCAGCTCAATGGCAAGAACAAAACTGCGTGCGATAAACAGCTATGCCCTGCCAGTAATCAGATACCCTGCTGGAATAATTAGCTGGCCAAAGGAGGAGATAAAAGCCACAGATATTAAGACTAGAAAGCTACTAACAATGCATGGAGGGTTCCATCCCAAATCCAGCACCCTGAGACTGTACACGAGCCGCAAGGAAGGAGGCAGAGGACTAGTGAGTGTGAGAACCACTGTCCAGGACGAAACAACTAAGATCCATAAATACATCAGGGACAAAGCCTCAACAGACAATGTGCTCAGTGAATGTCTCAGACAACAGGGAACGGAGGTTGAAGTGCCAGAGATACCATCATGGGAGGACAAGCCCCTACATGGGATGTACCACCAGCAAATAACCGAAGTGGCTGATATCAGTAAATCCTACCAACGGCTGGAAAAAGCTGGGCTCAAGGACAGCACAGAGGCCCTCATCATGGCCGCCCAGGAACAGGCCCTAAACACCAGAGCAATAGAGGCCCAGATCTACCACACCAGACAAGACCCAAGGTGTAGGTTGTGTAAGGAGGCCCCTGAGACAGTCCAGCACATAACAGCAGGGTGCAAGATACTGGCAGGGAAAGCATACATGGAACGACATAACCAAGTGGCAGGCATAGTGTACAGAAACATCTGTGCAGAATATGGACTGGAAACCCCGAGATCAGTGGGAAACACCCCCCAAAGGTGGTGGAGAATGCCAGAGCTAAGATCCTGTGGGACTTCCAGATCCAGACAGACAGAATGGTAATGGCGAACCAACCAGACATTGTCATAGTGGATAAACAACAGAGGAAAGCCGTTGTGGTAGATGTAGCAATACCAAGCGATTGCAACATCAGGAAAAAAGGAGCACGAGAAACTGGAGAAATACCAGGGCCTCAGGGAGGAACTGGAGAGGGCCTGGAAGGTGAAGACCACAGTGGTGCCTGTGGTCATCGGGCCCTCGGGGCAGTCACCCCCAAACTGGAGCAGTGGCTACAACAGATCCCAGGAACAACATCAGACATCTCAGTCCAGAAATGTGCAGTCCTTGGCACAGCCAAGATACTGCGCAGGACCCTCAAGCTCCCAGGCCTCTGGTAGAGGACCCGAGCTCAGAGGATAAGAACCACCCGCGCTGGGTGAGAAGGGAAATTTTTTTTGAATTTTATATATATATATATATATATATATATATATATATATATATATATATATATATATATATATATATATATATATATATATATGGGTATTGTTGTAACATGGGGAAAGTTGTAACGCCACCAGTTCCACCAATCAGGGATAAGATAGGAGTCACATGATCATTTCAGTGTTTTCCAGCTTCCTCCCCAGTTCCACATTGTGATTGTCAAGGCTGGAAACATGCACGTGAAGATACTAAGGAGGAAAAACGGATTTTGAGGTAAGAAAGTACATTTTTTGATCACGACTATTTTTTGTTTAGCACTTATACAGTTGCAGATAAAACCATATGACTTACATTAGATGAAAGTGTAATTTCTCAGGCAAAATATGATGTATTTTCCCGTGCTAATTTCAAACCGCTATGCTACTACAGCTAGCTAAACATGGCTGACAGGGTTGGGGTGGGTTGTAACACATCTATCAGGTCGTTTATGTTCTGCATTACTCGAGCTGACATAAATACTTAAATAAAAAGTGATATTTTTTATTTATTTAACATGAAGAGATTAATAGATCTGTATATGATTTAATTTTTGGATTTCTGATTTTCCATTCCTGCTGTGGTATAAAAGGTCTTAAGCCATTTATATATATATATATATATATATATATATATATATATATATATATATATATATATATATAGTAAAGGAGGTTAAAACTTTATTAGATCTTAAACTTGGTTTTGTGTTTTTGTCCCTGTTTTGGTTTCCCAGGCCTCGATCAGTAAATGCAACACAGCTCGGGGGAAAGTCTAGCATCGCGAGATTCCTTGTTTTAAGTTCTGTTTATTCTGCTCTTGACGCCTGGTGGTTGCCTTAGCAACCAATATCTAACAGCTGATCCGTTATGTTTTTCTGTTGATGGTTATGGCACTCACCGCTCACTGCCCGGACATCGCTAAATGCTGTCAGTGCCAGAGCTAGAGGCCAGAAGCCACACAGTTCTTCTGTGAGAACAACTCAGTTTTCGTTATAATTCATCTGTGCTGGAAGGAGTAAAGTTCCTGTAAGAGATTCCTGTCGTGTATCTTCAATTACGACAGAAACATTAACAGTGGAGGGAGATGATGCGTATTTTGTTGCAGGAAAAACAGGAACAATTTTGAATTTCACTCGCCAAGTCCGATTATTATAAGCAGCTTTTTTTTTTTTTTTATTAAGTGGCTTGTAGATTTAACGAGTCGCGGTTTTTGGGCTTAATAAACAAACATAAACCCCGGAATTTGTCTGACATTTTAGTTAGACTCTCTCTGTCCATCATTTCCGGGTGATCTGTCGCGCTGTGTCTTTGTTAATGTCAGGTTAATATTTTACCTCTGATTGACGTCGAGCTTCGCGTTGCGCTGCAGAAAATAGCAAACATCGGAACTAACAGGAACGGCGCAATAAACATGAAAACAGCCATAAAGTTGTGCAACTGAACGCAGTAATAATCATTAATATTAAAATCCTATTTCTTATTTTCCAGACAATACGTACAAATGTTTTCTTTGTACTGTTGTAAACATTAAACAGTCTCCCCTTCAGTTTAACCATAGAAGTGGGTGGGTTGTAACAAAGGAACACCATGTATTTGACATGAACTCATGAGGTCTGTGATATTCTTGCAGAGGTTTGAATTGGTGCCATTTGTAGTAAACAAATGTGGGTATTTCATATAAAAGTTTGAAAACTGGAGCTCAAAAATTCTGTGAGTTAAAGGTGCTGGAGCAAAAAGTGTTCCAACCATACCCGGTCTCCCTACATGCTGTCTAAATGTCAGAAAATAACCCAGATTTTGTGGAACATCAAGTGCTGTAAAGTTTTTAAAGTATGGGTGTTGATTTTAGAGCACTATCAGAGTAGAGCTTCACATGCTGTGTGAGCAGAATCACAAACTGGATTCCACCCTGTTGCAGAATTGCAGACGGTTCCTGAACTCGACCTTGGCGGAGTTTCGAGCCCGATTTGGTGAAAATGGCCACAGATTTTAATGTTTGCACTCGTCGTTGAGATGTATTAGCGAGACTTTAAGGCAGACAGAAGTTAATGGAGTCAGACTGGCAATAAAAAAAAAACAAAACAATTGCTCTTATCTGCAGGGCCGGACCAAAGCAAAGCAACTAAGTGGCTTCTTAGGGCCCCGGGGCCATTAGAGTGATAGATTAATGATTCCTCTGTGATAATATTAACAAAAACACACAATTTTATTATAAAGTTGGGATTTTTTTTTTACATAATATATAATTGATCATGGAAATGATCTCTTGGTAATGTAATGTTTATCTGAAAGATTTGTGGAGCTGCTCATAGAAAATGTGTTTGATAGTGGCCTGTGTAACCTCTTTTAATTATAATGGCCTTTCATCAGCTCTGCGTTGTGTTAACACCGGACCAGGACACAAGATGAGATAAAAATGTAGTTTATCTGTGTGAAACAGAATATAAAATAATCAGGGACCAGGTTCGTTACAGGCGGTACAGCACCCTACAAGGAAACAGTATTTGGCGTTAGCAACAAACTAACAGAACATCCACCAGAACCGTTACAATGTTCCTAGTGAACCTACCTCGCGCCCATCTCTCGTGAACTGGCAACGAGATGTCTGGGTTCACTATATTTAATGTTGCCAAGCACCAGGAGGGGGTGCTGTTTCACCCATTACAACCGAACCAAACTTGGAAGTAATGACAAGTGGAATTCTGTACAATATTAACTATGTTACACCTGGAATGGGCCAGCTCAACAGCCAAACATTTTTGCTAGCGTGTTTGTATTTGTGTGAAACTGAGCTTTCACACAAATACAAAAAAAAAGAGTTGCATCTTGTGGTTGGCTCTGTTCAAACTTCTCAAAGTTTGACATCGCCTAGCAAAATGTTTTAGGCTACAAGGCTACTGCATTCATATATCGAGGTGCTAAAACAAACATAATTTGTATTTTGTCTTATAATTTATGTAACTTATAAGTTAGGAAACTTCTCTAGGAGCCCTGATGAAGTTATTTGAAGGCTCAAAATCAGTTCAGTACTGTTCCCCATTCTCAGGTAAGAAAGACTCAGCTGATGTGAATTTAATTTGTATTCAAATTACAGCTAAAACAAATTAATTTAATCACAGTATGTCATGAATATGTGTGCATGTATTCCATCTTAAGTCCAGTTCATTCTAGTTCTTTTTTCTTTTTTTTGTGTGCTTCTTTTACTACTTTCATGTATGTATGTAATGCACTCTCACTGTCAGAGATGCAGTGAGTTTCTAGCAAATGATCAAATCGTCTGACTAGTGATTGCAGCAATCCACATTATTAGCAGAAACATAGGGCCTCAAAACCAAATTTCAGGCTTGGGCCTGGTAATCTGAACTGGCTACCCACCGTCACTGTGAACGACTTCAAATGTCTTTAAGTGAACCAACTTGCTCCCTTTACTGAGCCACTAACGTCACCATTTCTCCAACAAACGAGAAAAGAATTAGCTAAGGAGAAATATTTAAAGAAAGAAAAATCATTGAACAGTTTCAGATAATCAAAAAAAGTTTTAAATATCGCAGAAACACACAGAGGAACCTGAGCTTACTAACTGTTGCCTCCGCAGCAGGAGCAGCTCCTTTCCGCTCCCCACCGGTCCTGCTGCAGCCGTAGCGGGACCGGCTACTTTCTGCTTGCTTCCTGCTGGTCCTGCTGCATCCGCATTAGGACCAGCTCTTTCCGCTAGCTTCCTGCCGGTCCTGCTGCCGCCGCAGCAGGACCGGCTTCCTTCCTTCCTTCCTGTTGCCTGGATCTGCATATTGTTTATGCCCTCATGTTATGCTTACAAATGCATCTCATCATATATTGTCGCCTTCAACCTCTAGGGAACTTGACCTTTGTCATCTGCTGTGGCAGTTCCGCCAGGTTGCCCACTGTTTCTTCTCCTCTCAATTTCCCTGAGAAAAAACTTCCTGACTGCTGGTGTAAATGGTGGCATTTGAGGCTTCCTTGTGCTAGGGGGCGTTGGCTTAATCTCCGGGTGTGTTGTCTTAAGCTCCGGTAGCGTTGGCTTAAGCTCCGGTGGTGTTGGCTTAAACTGCGGTGGTGTTGGCTTAAGCTCCGGTGGCATTGGCTTAAGCTGCTTTAACTTTTCTTGAGTTGTGATGTTGTCTTCTTTCAAATCTGGCTCGACCTTGTTTTCACGCAGAAGCAAAATTCTGCGATTACGAGCTGATGACTTTGTTTTGGGCAGCTGGAGGGGTGATTTGTCAAGAGGTGGTAGAATTCTGACTTGTTTATTATTCATTTGTGTTTGAACTTGGCTTTCTACTTTAGGTCCTTCCATAGTGATATTTTCTTCTACCTTAGCCGCTTTGCTCTTTATGGATTCCTTTGAACTCTTCTGTTGTGTCCCCTCACTGATGTATAATTTTCTCACCTTCAACACTTGGTTGTTGGCTTCTTTAACGTGAACTTGAACTTTCTGCTTGTTGTCAGTTCGTGGCTTTATCTGACAATTCAAGGATTTATTTTCTTTCTTCAGCTCTTTCAAATCAGATGTTGTGTAGTCCAAACACTTCTTCACAACCATGGCCTGTCGCGGTGGTTGTGAGGCTAAGGGCTTGGAGGAGCTCTTAGCCAGCTTCTTCAAGTGCTTACTCATCAGGCGATCTCTTCTCATCAGACGTTTTGATGATGTCCTGTTTCGCTGTTTCTCCTGAGCTAACACTCCCGAAGTCAAATCGATCTTTGCTTTAAACTCTTGCTTAAGTTTCTCTGTGACGTCCTCCACTGGAGATCTCTTATTAATTTTATTTTCTTTCTCTGCCTCTTTCAGCTGCTTTTCCAGAGCTTTGACCTTGCCCTCAAGAAGTCTGGACCTTTCTTTTTCTCTCATGATCTCACTGTTCTTCATGCCGAGTTCGTCAGTCTTTCGGATGATCTCAAACTCGAGTTTCTTCATTTCACAATAATTTTTTTCAATTTTCCCCTTGTATGCTGTGAGTTGAGACGACACTTGCTTCTTTTCTGACAAAATCCTCTCAACCTGCAGTTTTGAGTCCCTGTCGAGGTTTTTCAAAGAGATTTGAAGCTCTTTGACTGTATTTTTTAACTGGATTACCTCAGACAACAGCTGAGTCTTGTCGGAACTCCGGTTCTCTACCTCGTGTTTCAACTTTGGGATTTGCTGACGTTCCAGGTATTTGTTTTGCTTGACAGACCAGTGAAGCTCTTTGGTGATTGAATCAATTTTATCATTCAGAAGCCCAATTTGCTTATGAGCTTTTTCCAAATCCTCCTGCAGGTTGCTCTCCTTCATCGCTATTGCAGGTTTGTCTCTAAACCTTTGTGACCAGTCCATAACCAAGAGAATCAATTCATTTCTAGTCATTTGTTTAATTTGAGACTTGGTCAACGAATTGATGTCAAATGCCGACATTTTGACTGTCCAACCGATGTACAAGAAAAACCACAAAAAAATGCAACGTTAAATCCAAAAACCACCGTCTGCGCTCCTGCTTGAGTTTTGCAACTTTGATTCAGATGCAGGATAGTCAAGACATCTGTCCCTTATGACATCATAACACTTAGACATCATCAGGGTCCATCAGTGGAATAATTTGACGTATGCTATGTTGCTAGGCAACAGCAAAGCCAGCTCACTTTCCAGCCTCCTGGGAGGCTTTCATATATATACATATATTGTCGTGCTTTTGGTTTCCGGTGTGACGGAGGAGTGTGGTAGTTGCAGATGCACGACAAGAACGAAGAGTCTCTTGCATGAACTTAACACAGATGAGTTACAACGACAACTGAGTTGTTCTCACAGAAGAACTGTGTAGCTTCTGGCCTCTAGCTCTGGCACTGACAGCAATTAGCTATGTCCGGGCAGTGAGCGGTGAGTGCCGTAACCATCAACAGAAACATAACGGATCAGCTGTGTTGTGTCTTTACTCCAACATAGTATATTTAAATAAAGGATTCAACTTGGAGGTCCAAATGAACGTAACTTTACTGACCTTTACTTGAGTCTCAATGTTACATATCAATGCACTGACGGATAACCTCGAGGTAAACTCAGTAACTAGGGGAGTGGTTCCGCTAAAGTAAAGTCCACTTCATATACTACAAGCTGTTAGATACTGGTTGCTAAGGTAACCACCAACTGTCAAGAACAGAATAAACAGAACGTAAAACAACGAATCTCGCGATACTAGTCTCCTCTCCCGAGCTGCGCCGCATTTTCTGATCTAGGCTTGGAAAACTAAAATAAAGAAAAACAAAACCAAGCTTAAGATCAAATAAAGTGTAACCTTCCTTATATATATATATATATATATATATGTATATATATATATATAAGCCCCAACAAGTAAGCTGGAGAACGGTTTTAAGATGTACAGCTCGGTATACATTCACATTCACATACGAAGGTGAGTTTTACTTTCTTTCAACTTTTTTGCTAACATTAGCTTTAGCTTATGCAAGTCGGCAATATTCTCTGACATTTTTCTTGTAAAAATGTGCTATTTAGTATCTAAACATTTTCCATTTTTTCTAACAGACAATGTTTTTATCTTATTTTCAAGAATATTACGTGCGTTTACTGTCGTTAGAGTCAGAGACCAAGTAACGGGGGATTTTAGGGTCAGGCTTTTTGCTTCTGAAGCCTGACGAAGACAAAACAAAACCATAGCTTATCCAGCCAGCACCCATGAGTGGGCCCCACTTGTGTTTGACGTGGGCTACATGGGTAATGAGTGGACATGGGTTTTATCTGGGCGAACTACATGGGACACATATGGTTAACCTAAAATGTGACCCATATGGGCTGGCCCATTTGGGCTAAATGTATGGGCCCTATTCAGCAACAAGGTGGGCTAAATGGGAATGGGACAGAAATGGCAACACTATGATTCAACCAGTTTGGCTGATAAAAATGGCAAATAAAAGAAAGAAAAAAAACCAACTAAATAAATATGTAACCTGTTTCTATGGAAGGCTAAGAGTAACAAAATTAAACAAATATATATGCAATAAAATCTCCCATTAATTTATTAAATGTATCACCAAAAAAACTAAAGATATCATTAATATTATAATGAGAGAATAGAATAATTTGATATACTATTAAATTATCTAAAGCATTAATAAATTATTAAATATATCACAAAATTATGAAATATGCCATGAAATATAAAAAAAAGAAAATGAGAGGTGGAAGGAAGAGCAAGACTCAAAGTAATGAGACGTCAAGAAGAAGATCAACCTTATCACATATGATCTGTGTAACTTTTGTCACTCACTGAAGGAAGGAAGGATTGTCTTCATCAGATCTGCCAAATCTAAAAAAGGCATCAGGAACAAATACAGAAACTTCACTTAGAGCTTCACGCAGAGGCAGAAATTCAGACGCATCTGTGGCGTTTGCTTCACTGGATCATCGTACGTTGCACACATCAGAAATGAGGTTGAACATCGTTTTAATGAACATTGAGGCTCATTAAAACGATGACTATTTTCAGCCATCTGCAGCTTTTCTTGTTGGACTTCCTCTGTTTAAATAAGCCATTAAGAAAGTTGACAGGATAATATAAGATTACGATAACGTTTGCATGTCAGTGTGTGTGTGTGTGTGTGTGTGTGTGTGTGTGTGTGTTTTGAAAGTGATTCACCTTCTGAACTAGTACCGTTTTTATAAAGACAATTCTTAAAAATTTTACAAAACTGTTCCATTTTTGCAAAACATATGTGGCGTCCGTGCTGATTGTTTGAAGTGGTTGGTAAAAATGAATCATTTTTAAATTTGTCCTAAAATCTACAACTCTGGTTCCGTCTCTTGACGACAGAGGGCGCCAGAGTAGCGATTGACATGAGGGTGAATTTGGTTCATTTTTACAAAACCAGGACAACTACAGAGCTAATAGTAGGAGCAATGGATACAAGGCAATGCTGTCGGCTTTCAGGAAATAAAGTTTGCAGAAGACTTTATTGTGCGTTGTGTTGTTTTTTTCTTTTTGCAAAGTTCAAAGCTTTTTTTTGTTTGTCAAGATGCTTCATTTTATAAGTTCTAATTTTCCTAAAGTTGCTGTTTTTGAAAACCTTTCTGTGCAGTCTAGCGTTCCTGAATTGACAGTACTGTTTTTATGTTTTGGTGACATGTGGCCTGTCGCCATTTCTTCCTGCACCAGTGTCTGCCACAACGTCCCAAAGCTGAATATTCCCAAATCTCATGCTTACATGCACGTTGCTTCTTTGGCTGTATCTTTTGCAACTCTGATGACACCTGATAATCGTGGCCCGATAGTGACTGTTTGCACAGAGAGTGTTTCAGAAACCCCACTGGGTAATTTGCTCTCTTCCTTCTTTCTCTAGACTCTTGGTGCAGACTGATGTGCATGCATCAGAGATGCACCACCAACTGCCAAGTGGGTTCTGAGGCCTTTTTTTTTTTTTTTTGCAGAAGCGGTGCAACCATGTGGGGCTTTTGGTTTTTTTTTTTCTCTTTCTCAGAGGGACTGAAGGTCAACTCAAAGTTTTCATTGTAGATTTTTTTTCAGTTCTGGAAATCTCCCACTGGCACCTCCAGACCTGTCCTGAAGGTGGCGCCAGTCTATAAAGACAGGCAGTGTCCATGCAAATGAAAAGGCAGATGGATTAGAACAGGTGTGTCAACTCATTTTCGGTTTGGGCCAAATCAAGATCATGAAGGCTCTTAAAGGGCCGGTTGTGCCAGAATGTGTTGATAAAACCTGTTCACAAACTGTTAATATGTCAATGAATTCTTAAAATTACATAATATTATTGAAGATCTTTTCAGTCCCTTCAGGGAATCATAAATGCAACTGTTTATTTACTCGCTGTATAAATCATGGACTATAATCATACATCAACTAAATTCTCAAGAAACTGGAGGGATTGATTGATAGAAATTGGCAGTAAACGGATAAAAACTGCATTGATATGATTGATAATATAATATTTAATCACACTTAGTGTTTAGTCTTGTCTGTGGAGGGCCACATAAAAAGCTACGGCAGGCCAGATTTGGCCCCCGGGCCTTGAGTTTGACACATGTGGATTAGAAACTAAATATATACCTTATATTTACTTGCTTTAACTTAAACCTTTGGATACAAACGTGCATCTGTAATTATATTGATAAAATATATATATATATATATATATATATATTTTTTTTTTTTTTTTAAAGAAATGGGTTAATTTGACAAAACCTTGTGTATTATTTGGCACCAATAGTGTATTAAATAAGTGTTAAACTGCTGTTTTATGCAAATTATTGGTCTGAATTAAAAAGCACACTTTATGCATCATTTATAAAGAAAAAAACCTCCCTTCTCTGTCTGGTGTAAGTGTCAAATCATCCAGCAGATGAGTCTAGAGAGCCCAGGGAAGAAAAAAAGGCATTTAGTTGCTTATTGGTCATTTGTAAGTAGATATTACAAAGAGATGATTGGTTCATCATTTCAGCATTTGGTAAGACAATTCCTTAATATCTTTGTGATAACAGTGAGGTAGTCAGAGTTCAAAGTCTTTAGTCTGATGATCCCAAATAAATCATTATTTGAACTGCAGTTGAATTTGCAGTCATTGTCCGCACAGACAAATAAATGGAGATCAGGCTTTATTTGACTGGTGTTTTCTGTAAAAAAGTTGTCACATAGATTACAATTATGACTTTAAATTAAACATTAACCAAAATGATTCAGCTTAATTATAGTACTTACAAAAAAACAAACATTAAATTTTCTCTGTACCATTTTCTCCTTTAGAAGTAATAGGAAAATATCACATTCTATGTTATTTTATGGAAAACTTGGACATTTTCACTGGAATGGAAATGTTCCTCAACACCCCATTATTTACTATCAAACATTTCAGATTCTTAAGAATTGAGACCAGTCATTAAATAAATTGTTCACTGCAAATATTAAACTGCAAACAAATTTGTTGTAGAGAAAAATCTCCATAAAAAGTATAGATAATAAAAATGGAGCAAAATCTTTGATTGCAGCCTTAGACGAACGCTTGGTTGGAACATCTTTTGATTTTCTTTCAGAATTGAGCCTTGGAGTCTTTTGGGTTTTCTCATGTTAGATAGATAATGGTTTCCTTTCTATGTGACTAAAGCAGTTCAAACTTTATGCCACGAGGGAGAAAATTATGACGTTGAAGACACATGCAGAACCTAAAAAATATATTTTAAAAAGTAAAAGAAAGTTAAACAATTTGGTCTTTTTCCAAGTATACTAATATGTTTGGACAAGAAACTTGACCAAAATTACTTACTTACGTGTAACAATGACTCCTCCAGGTGAGATACAAATCATTTCCGGACTTTTGGTGGAGCTCCATAGATTTCTTCTCTTTATAGCCATGACAATATTTCTCTTTGTAAACTTCCGAATTTTAATAAGGTAATTAAAATCAGTAAAACAATTTCCTAATTTAGCAAATACAGAAATAAATCTGACAGTGCCAGCTGAACTAAAACTGAGAACTTTTGTTTGATTGAATTCCAGACAATCTTATATAATGTAAGTAAATATCTAGTCCCGCTTTAATAGTGCCTTCCTCTGACTGATACCTTTATACTGGTTTGTTTTGATCCTTTGTGCGATCCGTTGTGACCGTTCTGCAAAAAAATATAAAAATGAGCAGTCGCCCCACCGTTGACTTTTCCTCTAGGTGAATCAGATTTGTCGTAAGTGACGGTAAGTGTGAACTCAGCAAGACTGAATGCTGAAACTACATCCAAAAGTGTTAGTGTGCACAGTTATATAACCAGGTTATTGCAACATTGTTCACACATTTCCTCTAAACTGATTTGTTTCTAAATTGTTAACCCTGAACCGGTCTTCACCTGATGTCATCATGACCAATGGCTTCACCATACCCTCAAAATAAGTAGCTGATCATATGCAAATGTCACATGAAAGATTCAACAAGTTCGGAAATAATTCACTGTTTTCAAAAGTTCCAGTCTCAAAAGGATGAAATCTTAACAAAGGCCTTGAGAGCCTCAAGACATGATGTATTTGTAATTATTTTGTCTTCAGAGGAACGATTCCTTCCATTTTGTGTGCAGTGAGCTGGAAAACCTCAAATAGCAACCGATGTTTTTGCTGAAAGCTATTTAAAGAAACCCAAAGTGTATCTTTCTATTCTGTATTTATAGAATAGAAGTCTGTTGTTTCTTACTGAACAACATGCTCCAGTTTCATTTTGCTCTAATAGAGATCTAAATGAGTTTGTAAACCTACACAGTCTCAAAAGAGGAACTATTCTAAAACATCTAAGCAGCAAACTTTATGGCGGTGCATTTTTATTTCAATCTGTGCAGCTCGCATTGAAAGAAGTTTGATGTGATTCGGACCCGTCTGCATCCAGCTGATTGACAGAAAAGGATTTTGTGCACGGAAAGAGCTGCAGCTGTGCTGCCGGCTCGACTCGATGTGCTTTAACCAAGATGGAGGCACATGTTTAAAGGCAGCGCTTTCACAAGCAGCATTGCGATGTGAATTTAGTGAATTCTGGAAAGAGATGCAACCACACGTGTGCTGATTGCAGAGTCTGGCAGCCGTCGGCCGGGCAAGATTATCTGAATTATGCTGCTGAGTAAAAACCAAAACAACTTCAGATGTGTGGTTTTGGAAAAAAAAAAAAAAAAAAAAGAAGCCAACTCAAAACTTGTGAAACCTTCATCTTGCAGATGTTAATTTAGTGGAAGGCAGAGCGACAAATCAACCAGCTTCTGATTTGCAGCCACTGAAGTAAAAGCTGCTCTGAAAGCGACGGCTACTGGAGACCAGATTGTGGTACGTGTGACTGAACTCGCAAAAATAACACAAACTTGTTTCTCAAAAAACTTTGCAGGTTTTTTTTTTTTCTTTCTTCAGGTTTTGCCAGCCAGCTCTTCTGATCTCGGCTCCTGAGGCCAACTTCTAAAGAAGGCCGACCGCATGGGCGACAAAAAGCACGAAGCCTTCACAAAAAAAATCAACCTGCATACATGCAAGACCCTCTTGATGTTCACACAGGAAGGAAGCAAGTCAACACTGCTACTGCTATAACCCCTCGTTCTGTTAGCCGGGCTGCACATTTTCACACTCTGCTTACCCGACTTTGTGGTGTACTCTGCAACGGAGGGATTAAAACTGAGAAAGAAAAAAAAAAAATCATGCACGTTTCTCTTGCAGGTATAAGAATAATAAGTCATTTAATTACAAAAATCACATGGATAAATGTTTTGAGTTTGACATCGCTGCCTCTCTGCCTCAGTGGAACCTATGATGGTGATGCTTACAATCAGCAGAATTATGCAAAAACTTTCCAGTGGTCATAATCAAAACTAGCGTGGGTGTTCCACCCAAGGCAGACGATACTCAATTAGGAAACAGTCAGATTTCACAAAAAACATTCATCATTTTACTTTTGCTTCAACACACAGAAATCTGCTTGATACATTCTTTTATTATTATTATTATTATTTTTAAAAAAACAGCTATCCTATATGACATGCATACAGACAAAAATAAATATTGAAACTGCTACAATTACATCAGCATCTTAGTGTCAACCAACTCGACATTTTTCATAAAAGCAAAAAACTGAGGTGTAAAAATGCTGTTTATTTCTCTGTGCTGTTTTGCCTTGAGCTGCCAATGAACAAAAAAAAAAGTGCACCATCATCTTTTGGTTTCTATATTGCAAAACAGAATATATTTAGTCCAGGTGTAACAGATAAAAAGAAAAAAAATAATACAATCAAAGGATTTGTTTGTGGAAGTTATGAGTAAGCTTTCCTCCTGATTCAGAGCAAAACTACGGCACAATGAAACAAAGCTGAAGCAATCGAAACCCTTCAGATCTTGTACAGACCGAAGAAGTTGCCATAATGTGAGTGGCTGAGATAGGTCGGGTGCGACACATTCACGTAAACCCTGTCGAACTTTATCAGCTTCAGACCGCCGCCGAGGTAGTTCTCTGCAGTCGAGGGGCTGTTGGGTTTCTGGACGCAGAAACCCGACCTGTGGGCCTCCATCAGAGGCAGGAGCTTGGACTGTCCCGCTCGCCTCACGAACACGACATGATCGAACGAGGAGGTGGGGTGGCAGTTCTTGAAGATCAGCTCCACTCGAGAGTAAACGTGGTAGAGGCCCGACTCGTTGACCTGCAGGGCGCCGTCTTCCATTTTGTAGGCGACCGACCCGGAGGTGAAGGCCTGGCCTGCTTTCGGTTCCCATCGCAAAGTCATCTGGGACGGTTGATGCACAATGCGCCCTGCAAGGATATGTTCCGTTAAGCAACGTGGACTTCAGAACATCAACGATTCGTCCTTGGGTTAATAGGAACCTCACCGACAACATGAGCCGCGGGTTTCTCTTCTGTTTTCTCTTCTCCGTTTGAGTCGGGGTTATAGGGACCTGAAATGGCCGTCAGATTAGCCCACATCAACTGGTTTTGTTCACCATCAAGAACATTTTCAACATAAAGGACAGCTACATGTGCGGAGGACACAATGTTTGCATACCAATTTGCTTCTGGGGTGCATGAAACTCAGCCGCAAGGTCATGTTCAACCTTAAGGGAAGTAAAAGAAACAGAAAGTCAATACCACATCACACACAGGAGAAGTGCATCTCAGTTTTTTAGAAGGCTGAAAGCTCTGCCGCAGCACATGTGAGACAGAGGATATCCTGTCTAAATGGACGGGTGACCACAGTGGAACGGCAAGAGGCTCTGGCTTGCATTTGAAATGTCAGAGTTCACAAGTGAAGCTATTTTAGTTTCAAATGGTTTCAAATTAATTATTAAACTTTGCAGGTGGGAGAATGGAACCATGGATGGTTCCATTCTCCCACCTGTCACCTCCCTGACTCCACCTCCACATGTAAAGATACTTTCAGGTCTTGCTACTGAACTGTGCTCACAAACACATAAGTCTTGGAAAACATATTTGTTCATTCTCAACAAGAAGAGCTACAAGAAAATATTCTACACAATGCAAAATCAAATTTTTAAAAAATAAATTCTGTAATTTACTTGTGTGTGTGTGTGTGTGTGTGTGTGTGTGTGTGTGTGTGTGTGTCAGTCCTTACCTTCTCCACATTTTTGAGTCTTTTCTGGAGTCTCAGGATCTGCCAGGCTTCAAAGCCCAGGGCGGCGAACACCAGCAGGAACATCATCAGCACCGTCATGGCCAGGCTGCAGCTGACCCCCATGCAACCTCGGCTCTTGCTGCGGCTCTTCACGCTCTCTCGGGCCTGCGGGAACGACCAGCAGGGGATGAGGTTCGGCGGCGACGCCGACGGGTGCTGACCTCCGCCCTCGTCCACCAGGAACACCTGGGGGAACGGGTACCTCTGGTCATGGCTCATGGTGCAGGACTCTACTGGGAGGACGAGTTGTCTGCGAGTCTGACTGCTCTGAAGTGAAGGAGGTGTGGACTTGTGTCTGAGAAACCCTTTTCAAGTCAAACCCAAGATGCTGTCAGTGCATTCACCACCCACTGCCTCCCACGCCTCCCCTTTAGTATTCAACTCTAAACTAAAGTTCCTCAACTAAGAAGCAGTCACTCTAATTAGTTACACAATCTGATCTGTTGGGTTTTGCTCCCTTATCTTTCTCATCATAACCAGGTGACTTTGGTTTTATGTGCAAATCTTTCTTTATGGAGTTATGTAGGTTAGCTGCACCTGTCTGTAAAGGAAACTTGAGGTCTAGCTGACCCATACCTCACTAACCGCGCTCCCCTCTTCTACATAAAGAGACCTTTTCTCAAATTCCACGAAAGGAAAGATTGAGCAACGTCGCTCGCCGGGAGCCGTTTTTCAGTCGAAAGCAAAAATCACCGGCCCTCTTCTCACCGAACCGTACTCCGACCCACTTAAAACATTCTTTCTGATGCGTTCTTTATCTGTGTCAGCGTGGATGGGTGGCCCTGCGTGTTGGTAAACAGTGATGCAGCAGTTTCAAAAGCACACCGCACGCTCTCAGTGGGAAGAAGCGGCTGCCACATGAAAAGGTACGAGCTCCGTGCATTGGCTTGCGTGTTGTCTGCTTCGGAGAGACTCGTACAGACGTTCGCTGAGACGAGTGAAGCACAACGCCGGCTCTCAGGAAGGAGCACATGAGCCAGGCTTCCTTCCACCGGACTGGTACCGGTGCTGCTGCTGCTGTGGTCTTCACATGTGTTTGGGTTTGCTTCGGTGGATATTGAGACAGTGCAATGCGGCTGCATTTGCAGGTGCAAATACGCCCTTTGGGCGGTTTGGCTAAAAAAGCTCTTGATTTTCAGATGAAGAAATAAGTGAGAAATTCCGGTAGCTGATATATTGTGCAGTGTCTCTAAAGCGAGTATTGCAGGTGTACTGAAGCTTGACTCCACGCTGCAAATGGAGGCAAACCACAGTTACTGTCAAGTGAAGAGGAACTATTCTCGTGTGAGATCCCCCTGTCATCTACACACAAAAGCCTCCTAGGTTTCCACAGCAAGGTGAGCGTCAGAACGGGGCTTGCAAACGTTTATCTTTCGTTTCTCCAGGCCGAAGCAGCCAAAGGGAAACCCAGCTCGCAGCGCGCACACGCAGCTCCTGAGTTAAAGGGCAATTACGTCAAGCTTAACCATAAACTTCACAGACTGCCAGTAGCCTGCAAGCTGATGTGCCTGTTTCCCAGAATCGTCATGCTGAAACAGACGCTCGCAGCAACACCAGCGGCAGCAGCACAGAGCCGTTGAAGTGGGAGGGTGGGGTTTTGGGGTCTAACCAGCAGGCTGCTGCTGCTCCAGTTATTATGAGCAGGCGAGTGAAATAAAACGAATCTCTGAATCAGCAAGCGGGTTTCTCAGTCACTGTGTTTCCCACCGTCTTCCTCTCTTTGGCTGCAGGTAGCTGTGGTCTTGGTGACAGATGACACGAACAAACGACAATGAAGTTTGTTACCTGGAGAGAATGACAATACCCAACTTTGTTGTTTTTTTTTTATTTTTTTTTATTTCCTTTGAAGACAGATATTTAGTCTTACATGGCACATTTGATGAATTATCATTTCACAAGGAATTCCTGGCAAATGCATTTGTGCCGCATGAAATCTTGTAATGACAAAGCAAAGGACTTTAATATATTGAATTTGAATTCATGTGACAGACCAACAGGAAGCAGCACATAATTAGTGAAACAAAAGAATATATGCACATATATTTAATAAGAATATATGCGTTCTTACAACTTTCAGCACCAAAACCCATATAATGATACAGCCACCACCATGCTTCACGTTAGGGCACACCTGCAGTGAATGTCAATAAACACGTTAGTAGCTATTTTGTTGATTATCATGCTTTTGAACATTTTTGTGAACATCAATGTAATGTTTGACACTGTTACTTTTATTCTTACGTGCAGTTCTGTTTTGAACGTCAAACTTTGTTAAATGCCTCTTTTCTCTCTCTCTCTCTCATCCTTGTGCACAGGGTGGGCATTGCAAGATGTGCAATGGTGTGCAACATGACCACAGACAGGAAGTGCTGATTGGGCAAGACTGAGTGCATTTCTATCAAGAGGAGCACAGAACGGCCAGTTGCCCTGAATCAGTCTAAATCAATTCATGCATCGGTTTTTATTGATGCATTGAATCACTGACTTGTTGTTCTGTTTGGTGTCTAAATAGATGTTTGTATTGGTTAGTTTATTTTAAGTATCTTTTGGCTATTTTGTGCCAAACTGCTCAGCTCAGCCAGTATTTTTTTTTTTTTATTCATCTTTGTTTGTGGTTGGGTAGCTCAGATTTTTTTTTATTAAACTTTTTCATTGGTGTTAAGTTCAATTGTTTTACCTATTTTGTTATCAATCGAATGTTTTTCTTTAGTTTTCAGGTAATTAAACTCAACTTTTTAAAAGAAAATACGTCTACATCCTCATGTCTTACATGTTCAGTCCATTAGGGGTGTTTTCAGGACGGCTTATGATGTTCGGTCCCAAACACACAAACTTGTGAAGGTGAGCATTAACTTTGATTTTATTTGACATTGTTTTATCTTCCGGGCAAAATGGATTTCTGACATCTTTCCTTTTTGTCACATTTCTAATCAAGTCAGATCATTGCATGACTAATGATCTGACTGCATGACTAATGATATTCATGAATGAGGTACAGATTTGTGCAGCCACCCCTGAATTACCAGTCATCAGAGCCACTTCTGAATAATGTCACCGTTGCCTTTTCAGTGTAGGAGGTGGGGATGTCACGCAATGTTTGCAGTTTAACCACTCTTTCCATTCCTGGTCGTTGGACTGAAATGTCTACGCAAGATGTTCACAGCTCTGGATTTTCTGTTTTAGTTAGACAAACGTAAACACTATTTATTATTTGCATTTGGATTTCATTTTGGGGTGTCAGAGTAAAAGGGTGGAGTACAAAGGCACGCCTCACTTTTATAGTTGTCTTTTGTAAAATTGTCGAAAACCGTGCATCACTTCAAAAGTTATGAAACAAAAATTTCAAACCGCTGCGACATTGTTTGAAGCCACAAGGCTCTTTCTGTTAGACTAATAACACATTGCAGTATTTTTACTGACTTAGGTCACGACCAAACAGCAGAAGGTAATTTAGCCCCCTCTTAAGAAAAAAAAAAAAAAAAGTAATTTGAAAGTGTCACCTAAATTACAAAATAGTACATAAGAGGAAACCTCTCAGAAGTGTCATAAACCTTTGTGGAAGGATGTACCTTTGATTTGGTTCATTTGTTTATTCATTTTATTTTTATTATTGTAACTTATTTCAGTGCTCTGTGTGCTTCTACTTGTCTTTAATTCTGCCATTCAGAATGATTCTGTTTATTTACAAAAATTATTTTTTTCTTTTATTTACAGTCCAAACATGCACAGAATTAGAATCTTATTCTAATTCTGGAGCTTTCAGATTATATTGTATTTTGGTGGACAGAACTGCAACTGTTTTTGCAGGTACAGCCAAGCAGCAAAGACAGCAGGTTCTTCATTTTTTTACCACAGTAAGGTCAACATAACAGCGTAATTTAGATATCTGTAAGAAGCCAACTTTTATTTATTTTTTTGCCTATGCTGTGGTTTTGTAGCAAATGTAGACTGTAACTCAAAGACAAATATATTTTTAATATACATGTGCTTTAAAGAAATTTGACCATCATTTCAAACTATAATATTTTAATTGAGGTTACACACTTTTTAACAAAACCAATAAAAAAAAAAATCACAACGTGTTAAGTGTCCTCATCAGAAGAGGAGTAACAATCAAGTCCCAGGATGTGTCCACTCTTGTCCAGCGTGAGCCCCGAGTCAGACGCCGCTGCACAACTCGAGTTGTTTTCTTCAGCAGCGCTTTGTTTCGTTTCCACCACAGATCCACCTGTGGGCTTCTCATTTCTCTCTGGGCTCCAGTTTTTAAATTCAACTATTTGTTGTGAGTGGAATTTACTGAGGTTGGGAAGACCAGACTGCAGCATCCTGGCGAGGTTCTGTGTTTGGGAGGAACTCTGGCGCAGAGCCGGTCCTCTGAACGCAGCTGCAGCCACCGCCAACCGCGTCTGGTCGAAGGAGAGCGGCTGGTCCTGGACTGAACTGGCGTCTGAGACGGCGCTGGTTGGAACGAGGCTGTGAAGCCTGGTCTCTGAAAAGCTGCCGGTCATCGCTGTTGCTAAGGAACGAAAACATCCGGGAGAATCACCCCTGCTCTTCTGGCTCCCTTCATCATGCAGCTCATGAAGTCGAGGGTTTTTACCTATGAATAAGAGACATAGAAACAGTTAATTAATCATCAGTCGTTTGGGAGATTTCTCTGCAACTCAAAACATAATATAAAAAAACAACTCTGCTATTTGAATAATAAGCTTTAAAAACCACCTATTAGTTTCTAAAGCTTATTTAGAAACTAACCGGTGGTTTCTCAGGAGAGTGAGAAACCACCAATTTAGCCATCAAGCAATCTAGATATTGGCACTTTCATTTCATGTGACAACCAAACCACTGACCAGCGTTTGGTGGGTCTTGAACCTCTCCTCTCCGTTTGCTGTAGGCTCTGGGAGTCCACGGTTTGTGTTTGCATGAGGGGTCAAGAGCTTGTAACTTGCTGATGAAGCTTTTATATTCTTTTTCCAAAGCCTCGATGTGCAGCTGGAACTCAGCTATCTTCCTCTCCGGGTAATGAGGAAGCTGGGATTGCTGAGCAGTGGGAAGAAACAAAAAAACAAAACAATGTGGAGCACTGGGTTCACAAACCAGGACCTTCGCAACTTTCCAACGAGCTCTCTCACCTGCAGGTAATACTCGATCTCACTTTGGATGCTGGGAATCCACTTCTTTACAGACGGAGCTGAATTCAGAGTAGACTGTGAAGGGACGTGGTTTAAAGTTGATTCTTAGTTAACGAGTTCGGATTTAGTGCCTTTAAGAAGACATTTGACTAGATTCATTACCAGTTTGGGTCGACGCTTATTTGCATCTTTAAGCCGTCCCTCTGTAAAACAAAGATTTCATTAGTTCACCTGCTCAGAACAAAACAACAACAAAACCTATATCTATGGGACAAAGATTTAGAATAACAATGTATCCCTGCATTGACAGCAACAACTTGTGAAGCTAATAGGTGAAGCTAACAGGTGAGGCTAATGGGTGAAGCTAACAGGTGAAGCTAGCTGTTCTTACAAGCAGAATGTGAATAAAATGGCGCCGTGGTCGACAGACAGTAACAATTTACCCTCTCTCTCTTTCTGTAGCCATAGTCTGTTCAGTCTTCCCTGTTGTTTCTCCTCGTTTCTTGCCATGGATTGAGGTTGCAGCGTTTGAGCCGCGACTCAGCCAAAACAAACTCACGTGACCTGCAACAAGTGTCACGTGACGCCCAAAGAACGTGGAGTCTTAAAGGGGACGTGTCTCTAAATCTGAAAGGCGGCCGAGACAGAGCAGCTCATTCTGTAAGACATGGAAGAAAAGTAACAAAAGATTATTTCCATAAAACAAAGGCTGAGCTGGGTCCAAGTAAAAGGTGTTGTAGCCTTGGGAGGATTGTGACGAAAAGCTTATTCAAATATTTGGTGGAGGTTCACAGAACATGCACTGTGACTGGAGTCAGTGATTCAAGAACCATCACTCAGAATTATCCAGGGCATTTGGACACATTTTGCACTCCATAAGAAAAATGTGTACAAATACAGAACAAAATATTTTCATATTATGAAAAAGTCTGACTTATGACAGCATTTTCTTCGTTTTACTCCAGATTCCGCACAGTGTCCACAAACATTGCAACTGTCATAATAACAAATTGTGCTGGTCGATAAATTGTCCAAGACGTTATTGCGATAAGCGATAATATTGTAGTTTTTAGACCATTTTCGGGTGACAAAATGGCAGTGACATAATAATGCAAGAACACGTTCTCAAGGATTAATAAACGTACATTTTTTTTTTTTGTCGACATTTCGTAGTGGAACTAGAAGACATTTTAAATATCCAAAAAATTATAAATGAACAAGACAACAGAAACTACAAATAAAATAAATTATGAACTCTCTGTTTCTTTTTTTTTTTTTTAAAAAGGGCCAGTTGAGACCAATTAACCAGACTGAGAACATTTGTCATCCAGTTTTTGGTGGGAAGAGAAAAACAACAAATTACGCAAATTATTGAGCTCATGGCAAGAATTAGCCCTCATGATAGCTGCATAGTTAAGTGTGACAAGGCCTATCATGTTAATTTTGTGTTAATGTTGTTTGAAAATATATTAATTGGTCTTTAATAATAATAATAATGTCCCAACAAGCAACCCTGCTTGACCCCAGTTTGATTTCCAGCAAAGGGAAAATATGCCTATCCAGCACTGTCACCATGAGAGTGCAGCTCTTTCTGATTGATATCACTGAAGTGGAAAGTTGATGTGTGTGTGGGGGGAACAGGGGGCTGCTGCTTGCAAGTAACTGAAAATATCTGAAATGACAGAAAACGAAGAAAGAAAAAAAATCCCGCCCTGCACCCTTTGGCTCTGTGGTGTTAGATTTTTATCATTTAAACCTTCTATTAAGAGTCAGACAGGAAGAAACAGCACTCACTGCAGCCGATATGCGTCTTTATCATCCTGTCACAATTTGCAGCAAGCAACCACAGAAAAAAACAATTCACAAGAAATTAAGATGTAGGACCACAAGAAATATTGGATCAGAACATCACATCTGTATTATGGTACCAATGAACATTAGTGCATTTTAGTAGGATTGTAGTGAAATGTATGGTATAGTTGCGAAATAAAGCCAGAAATGAGCCAATTTCAGAAAGATCTGAAACGTGTGGTGTGCTTTTGCATTCAGCAACCAGAGTCCACGGTGTGTTTAGGGTTATGTGCAGTCTTGCAGATTGCTTTTTAGCACGGGGTCAGAAAGTTTAGCTTTGGTTTCATCTGACCAGAGCACCTTACTTCACATCTTTGCTGTGCCACTTACCTGCAACTAGGACTTACGGTTTTCTTAGAACATTGACTCCATTTTCAACACTTCCTATAAGGCAAGAGTTGTGGAGTGTAAAACTAATTGCATGTAAGTCAACATATACCTGAGCTGCCACTTTCTGGCTGCTAGAATCCTGTGCAGAAGCCACTGAAAATGAGTTTAAAACACAAGTGGACTCAAGTGAAATGACTTAGTTGCAGTCCATTTTATTACGGAGCATCAGCGTGAAGGGGGTTTTCAGAGTGGGAAATGAAAAAGGTATAAAAACCATCAATCCATCTTTCTGATGAAGAGCGCTCAACTTTGTGTTGATCTGGTAAGATGTGGCTACGATGTGAAAAAATGTGAAAAGGTTCAAAAGAGATGAAAGCCTTAGCAAACTTAATGTTTGATTTCTTCTTTACAAGCAGATGATCTTCTGATGCTGTGTGATGCAGTGGTCTCGGATGAAGTTGTATGTTCAGCAACACAACTAGGGTTTGCAAAAATCTTCATCAGTGCATTGAAGTGTTTCTCAGCCTTAGAAGCTGCTTGTCACATCTTCATTGTGAGAAAATTGCAGCATTTTAAAGAGCTTCTAGGGTTATTTCTGTCTTATTGTCATGTTGAAGCAAGCAGACCAACTGTCTTAGGATTCAGGGGTAGATCATAATAAAATAATTCTGTAATCTACATTATAAGTCTGCATGTTAAAAAGTGTGCCAAAGGCTTCGTATATGTTTAAGAAGAGTCTTAAACTCAATAAAAGAATAGCACATGTCAGTGCAAATTACAGGAAATGTGTACCAGCAAATGGCTTTAAGACTCAATGTTTGCTGTTGCAGTGACAAGAAATTACAACCAGCATTCATGGTGGTGCACAATTTAAAAAAGTAGAATGATATTTCCTTAAAGGACTGAGATTTTTCCGCAGGATTGGAGTTTGCAGACATCGCCATTATCGTACATCTTCTGCTTGGACAGTATTTCTCACTGAACACATGCTGGGTTTGTCTTTTCTGTCTGTGACTTTGCAGCTGCATCTTCACTTCATAATTTGTAGCTTGCAGCTTAACTTCCTATGTGCACAGTTTGCCCTTAGCTTATAAACCCTCACCATGTGTTCTGGTGTACCGTGCATGCAGCACATTGCAAAGGAGTATCTTCATCATAGGCCTGCTCAACTGCAAAACAAAGCCCTCTTGTTGCATGACTTCAGAAAGGCGACATTGCTATATTTCTTCGATTTACTTATGTCAGTGATTGCATTTTGTTGAAGTTCCTGTTACCTCGCCCAATGACTGCTGGAAACAGCCACCAGTCTTTTCTTGAATTGCTGTTCAAACATAAACTGTTTCAGCTCTCTGACATCTTGCTTTTTGTACATTATTGAATCTTTACTTTGATTAACCTGGGAAACACAATGAATTAGACAATAAATGGTCTGTACTTGCCATTATTGCTATGCTATTACTGCTATTACTATGTTAGCACCTTATTAAGTCCAGAGGACCCCAAAGTGCTTTGCACCACATTCAGTTTTCCACCTACTCAGAGTTTACCCACCTATAAGTCAGAACTCTATCTAACCAGCATCTAAGCAAACCGGAGGAGACTGATTTCCTGGATTATGATCGGAATATTTCTGATTTTGCAGAAAAGTTTTTTCCTTTGTTTTACACCTTGGACATAAATTGACCTTATTAGTTTCCAACCCTGAACTTTGATAATATCTCTGGCACAATGTTGCATTTAGTCAACCTTCCTCCAGCTTTCCGGCGTGACGTCGAGCCGGTGTAAAGAAGAAAATGGAGCATTTCAGAAGAGAATTTCAGAAGAATTTCAGAAGTTTATTGCTTTCTTTGTAATGACTCAGAAACCTGCCTTGAAACTTTGTGAATAATTACGCTCCAAGAGGTCAAACGGTGTCAATCTGTGTCAATCTGTGAAACATCAGGAGCAGCAAACTGTCGCAGACAATTTCAGGGGTTGAGGTCAAAAACTGCAAGGGGACCAATACAATGGTTGTGTGGAAATGTGTGAATCACTCCTACACTGTTACCAGAAAGACTCTCAGCTCGTGGAAAACTTGTGGTTCAGCAGCAAGCCTATCGTTCATCTCTCTGGACGGGTAACCCGGCAGCACTGTCAGGTTCCAGGGGGCTTCCCTCCACGCTCTCCTGAGCTTGTGACACCTCACACCTCTTTTTATAAGACTATTTCAAAAAAATAAGGTGAATGTGACCTGAATCCTATGAGACTAAATCTGCACCTACCTGCAGTGGCATGGGGAAAACAAACTGCTAAATATGTGAGAAGTCTAGACCCAAAAATGACTAAATATTACCAAAAATGAGGTTATTAAAAGTTTACAGTCACTAATTGTTTAACACGTACGGTCTAAGTTACTTATAGCAACAGATGACTTTCTCTTCAACTTTGCTTGTTTCAGTAACAAACAAATAATATCGCTTGATATTATTTATTTAATATTATCAGTGAGCACCTTCCTGTCAAAAAATTAAGGCAGTAAAACAGAAGACTGGCTAAAATTTGTCTACTTCTTCAACTCAAAAATCTGATGAGCTTGACCACTGCTCTGTTTGCAGGAGGACCAGCATTAGTTTTCAAACAGCACCCCCTAGAGGCAAAAGATGCTCAGTTAAGGTTTTGCTTTTAATGCACTTTGTACATGAGTGGGTCAAACCAGCGGGTCACTTTCTGCCTCTGGAGATCCGCCTCAGCCTTTGAACACAGTTGAATGAACTCTTCTTCCTCACATCAGTCAATATCTCACTGGTCACAACCAATCACATTTCTGTTTAAACACTGGAGAAAACAAAATAAAATCTTATTTTTGATGACACCTCACACAATAGCAGTCAGTAACAAGTCAGTTTATTAGAGGGGATTTATTACATTTTTAGAGCAAAAATCCTTTGCAGTGGAGTCAAATACACTTAGTATTAGTAACAAAATTCTCCTTATTTTGATTGTATTGCTAATTTTCAGCTATTATAACAATGAAACTACAAGTTGCTTTTTACTATACACTAAATATATTATTATATTAAATGTATTATACACTATATTGATTATTTTAACAATAATACAATTATATATATATATATATATATATATATATATATATATATATATATATATATATATAAATTCCCTTAGTATCTCTCATGGTATGAGGTAGGCAGTAGCTTGAAGGGTCTTGCCTAAGGACCCAGACTGGATTCGAACCCCGCCCTCTCGGGTGCCCCAGGCCTCTGGTAGAGGACCCGAGCTCAGAGGATAAGAAGGGAATTTTTATATATCCACCAGCTGTTGTTTTAAAGTATAAAAACAGAAACTTCTATTTCATTAGTCATTTTTAAGCTGCAACATGTAATTTCTCTTTAAAATAAAAAACAGACTGAAAATGTTTAATTCTGTCTCATAGCCGTCAGACGCACATGAGCTGAACGTGTTCCATATATATATATATATATATATGGTAATATGGACTGGAAACCCCGAGATCAAAGTGGGAAACACCCCCAAAGGTGGTGGAGAATGCCAGAGCTAAGATCCTGTGGGACTTCCAGATCCAGACAGACAGAATGGTAATGGCGAACCAACCAGACATTGTCATAGTGGATAAACAACAGAGGAAAGCCGTTGTGGTAGATGTAGCAATACCAAGCGATTGCAACATCAGGAAAAAGGAGCACGAGAAACTGGAGAAATACCAGGGCCTCACGGAGGAACTGGAGAGGGCCTGGAAGGTGAAGACCACAGTGGTGCCTGTGGTCATCGGGGGCCCTCGGGGCAGTCACCCCCAAACTGGAGCAGTGGCTACAACAGATCCCAGGAACAACATCAGACATCTCAGTCCAGAAATGTGCAGTCCTTGGCACAGCCAAGATACTGCGCAGGACCCTCAAGCTCCCAGGCCTCTGGTAGAGGACCCGAGCTCAGAGGATAAGAAGGGAATTTTTATATATCCACCAGCTGTTGTTTTAAAGTATAAAAACAGAAACTTCTATTTCATTAGTCATTTTTAAATATTTTATATATCTATTCTCACAGATCATTAAAACCATTCATAAGTGGTGCACCATATATTATTAACTTAAGCCTGCTTATGAAGAATTGTCATTGATATAGCCTAGTTAAAGTATCTTACTAAGAGGTTCAACTCATTTATAATAACATTTAAAAAAAAAAAAAAAAAAGCACTTGACTTCTTCTTAAGCAGAACATTGAACTTTTCCTTTTCTTTTCCTTTTTTTTTTAATCGCGGTTTTAGTCCTTTAAGTGGTTTGCCCTTTGAAACCAAATCTGATTTTGTCTCCGGATTTATTGGACTCACCCTGTTGTGCTGCATAGCAGCAGATTAAACAGTCGATCCGCTTCCCGTAAGGAACGCCCCCCCTGCGCTGTGACGTCGTCTTCCGAGCGCTCTCCCTCTCCTTATATGGAGGGGAAGGATGCCGTGTTCCGGGACGATGTCACGCTGACGTAAGTTTGAGAAACCAAATCGCATTGGGTATTAAAATACAAGCAAGTCTTAGTGAAAAACATGTAGCTTTCGTCATTTCGCAGGTTAGATAGAACAGGAGTAATTGTTTGAAAAATCAGAGACTTCTAAACTATAAGCCTTGGAAATAATTCAGTGATGTAGTGAACAAGTTAACAAATAACTTGCTTTAATTTGGGAGGATGAACTAGATAAGAAGTATGTGTAATACTGTATATTCATAAATAATTGTATTAATTTTATTTTACAAAAAATGGGTAAGTGCCCATATATGTGCAATAATATATTATTGTTTTTTTCATTTATCTAGTGAAAAGCAAATTGCTTCCCAAACATTAATGAGGTTCTAATGTAACCAAACTGAAATTTTCTCTCTACATTGTGCATTACCAAAGAGACATGGTTCTCACACCAAAACATGGTAGTGGCTGCATTGTGGCCTGGGGTTACTTTTCGTTCGTTGAAAGTTGGAGCTTTTGTGTTGGCGGGGAAACAGCTTTGTTGGATCAAAACCTTCAGATCTATCCATAACGCTGAAGAGGGATTGCATTGTTCAGCATCACGGTGACTTTACACATTTATTCAAATAAACAAGAAATAAAGCTTCACCTGAAGAGACAGCCAGAGTTCAGAGTTCATCTCAATCTGAGTCCTGTGACCAAGGGAAATCCCAACAACCTGACAAATTTTGCATAACAGTGTGCAGATATTGTAAAATCGAGATGTGACATTCTCAGACTGCATGAAGAGGATTGAGTAATTGAATAAAAACAACAAAGCTTTATTATGATCTCAATGTTTCAAAACCCTGTCTTTTTATTAGGTGCGTGTAGACTCTTTGAGATGAACTAATTAAGATGATAATCTATTTTTAATTAAAGCAAAACAATCAAGGAACCACTACAGGCAATAACAATCCACCACAAGAAGGGAGGAATCTCGGTTACGGTCTCTGTCGCCCTCTAGTGGCCAACTGGATTTATCTGAACCAGAGGGGCCTGTCGTTTTAAAGTATAAAAACATTACATAACTCTGGTGTGCCATCCTTCTGCTGTCCTGTCAAAAACACCTGTTTACTGAACAGGCAAGAGTATTATGCTCACTAATTTAAGCGGTCTGGACGATGTTTATCTAATCAAGTCTGGCAATCTGACGTCCAAAACAACTAAGAGACGGGCTTATGCATGTTCTATTACTATGAAATATGTCGTAATAGAGGACCAGGTATCAAAGTCATTTAACTTTTGTTGTGTTTGTGCGTGTAATGCTATTTTTCAAATATCTGATCACATTTGCAAAGCTACAGCCACTTAAATGAATGCTGTTGCACAAAAGCTGACACTGCGGCGTCGTTTTTGAAATATTGACTTTGTTGATTTCCGAAAAAGTGAAGTTGGACACTTGAAAGTAGCGGCAACACTGAAAACCAAAACCAAAACTTCAGTGTACGTCCATTTGGTCGAGATTTTTAAAGTGATTTTAGCCCAGTGTCACCAAAGGGTTGGCATAAAACTGTCGTTTTATAGGGTTTGAGATCATTTAGGGATTCAAACGAGAAAAAAACCCCCCAAAAAAAACAAAAAACCCCAAAACACTTCTGTGCTTAGTCACAGAGCGGAGATCCACCCCAGCCCGTCTGTAGTCCAGGCTTTCATCAGTAAGTGAGCCTGGCCTGTCAGCTGTAACCCAATCGCCGGGCTTGGATCAATACCAGCACTAATGGAATTTACCTTGATGTTCTCAGAACTAGCAGTTCTTGCAACATGTTGCAACATGTTTTATTGTTCCTGAGTTCCTGACATGGCACACCCACTGTGTTTTTCTTTTCTTTTTCCCCTGTCACAAGAACACAGAGAGACACTGTTGCTTCATTTCATCTGGTTTATTTTTTTTTCTCCTTAAATATTGATTAGTTTCTGAAGTGCTCAGAAGACAAGCAATAAAAAAAACAAACATTATACAGTTTCCTTATTACAAATAGTAAACATAAGTACTCCAAGTTGATCTTATATACATATAGCAATGAGTGAAACCCCATTAAACGACTTTTAGAAAAAAAAACAAGAAACTCTTGAAGCTTTTTCTAACTTAATTTCTTACAATTAAGAAAATGGTGTTTTGAACTGTAACTCAGAGGTCGGCAGCATTTCTTACAACTTTATTTAGCGTTGACAACACGCCCAAAAATATGGCTACAGCAAGAAAAGTCTCTCAAGTCCTAATACTGAACTTCTCCTTATGGAAATGGCAAAGTCCATGCAGAGCTGTGGATAAATCAAGAAAACTTTCAGTTCACTTTAGTTCAGTTGGTGCAAGGTCCTCTCTGGTTCATGGCTGCTCTCACTGTCCCGAGCCCCATCTCCAGGACGCGCCGCAAGGGGAGTGGGTGGCAGTTCATCCCCTCCGCTCCCCTCGCAAGTGATCCCGTCAGTGTCGCCGCCACGTCCTCCCAAATCCCACTGGGATGTCTTTTTGGGGGGAGACACGCCGTCACAGGAAGCGTCCGTCTCTTTCAAACTGCAGTCTCTCCTGATGCTTTGGTCGCCTCAGAAGGTCTGGAGCTGCTGCGTCAACATGAGCTGGCAGCCGCTGTTGACGTGGTTCATCACCTTCTGCTTCAGCTGGGCCACCTGCTCCCGCAGCATGTTGGCGGTGGACGCCAGCTCGGAGTTTTGGGACTTCAGGGTCTTCACCTTGTCCTCCAGCCGGGAGATCCGCTCCAGCTTCCTCTTCCGGCACTTGGAGGCTGCGATGCGGTTCCTCATGCGCTTCCTCTCCGCCTTGATGCGCTCCTGGTTCTCCATGTCGATCGGGGAGAGGGGAGGGGTCTCCCCCGGCATCTCGGGCACCGTCTGCGGCTCCTCCTTGAGCGCCGTCAGCCGCGGCAGCTGAGCCGGGGACGGCTGGCCGTAGATGGGGAGCTGAGGAGGAGGGGGCGCGGGGAAGGACACGGCCGGCGCTGAGGTGGTGTAGCTCGGCGCCGAGACGGTGCTGATCGCCGGGTTGAACGTGTTCAAGTCCTCGTAGACCGGAGAGTCGGAGCGCATGGCCGGGGTGTTGTTGTAAACGGTGGCACCGGCGACGGATGAGACGGGCGGCAGCGCCGCGTTGACGCCGGCCTGCGGAGCGGAGGCATTGGTCGTGGCCGGCATGTGCTGGTGGTGGAGCTCGGCCAGGGCTCGGACGAACCCCTCCGCGAAGCCCTCCTGCTCGTCGGTGACGTTCTTGGGACACAAGAACTGGGTCGGCGTCGGGGTGGTGGTGATGAGCCCGTTGCTGGACTGGATGATGAGCCGCTCCAGCTCCGGCGAGGCCAGCTTCAGCAGCCCCACGTCCGGAGAGGTGAGCAGGTCGCCGGCTTTGGCGCGCAGGTGAGGCTTCAGAGAGCACGTCGGGTCGGACAGGTTGAGCGTCATGCTGTGCTTCAGCGCTTTGGGGTTGCCGTATCCGTAGCCCGCGTTGTCGTTCTGGGAGAAAGCGTTGAGTGAGTCGTCGTAGAAAGTAGTTTCCATCTTGGTATACATAGAAGAAGTTTTAGAAAGAGAGTCTTCTTTAAGAAGCGACCCTAACAAACTTCTCGTCCCTCTTCCTGGTTTCCGAAAGTCCTGTCGGTGAGTGGAAAGCCTCCAAACTCAGAGCAAGAATCAGAACTTACTTCTTCTTCTTCTCGCTCGGTGTTGCTCTGTGGACAGGTCACTGCGCTCTTCTCCCCACGGTATCCACGGCTGCACTGAGTCTAAGAGCGAAAGGCGCCTCGCAGCTGCTGAGCTGCTTCCTCTTGCCTGGATGTGTACACACTGTAAGCCAGGCAGCGTGGAGGTAAAGCTTATTTGCTGCCGCTGCCTCTCTAAAAATAACCATGAAGTCATAACCGGGCTCTCCTATTGGCTGGAGGGCGTGGCCAGGGGCGGAGTCCAAACCCGCTCGATAAGGTGTGTTGCCTAGACAACCACCCAGAAGATTCTGAGTCTCGCGGTGGATTGTGGGATGAGGTAATGCACAGAGCAGCGCGTGAGCGCGGTGCATTCTGGGATGACGTATTGTTTTTGAATATTTGGTTACCCGCTTTTTTGCAGTCAGTGGCGGGACTGGAACAGCATTTTCAGTCCCTTTATTCAGCTTAATGTCCTCTATCTGTCACCAAGTAAATGTGTTTGACATTATTACTTGTGTTTTGCTTTAATAAAAGTTTAATTTACATTATATTTGACTTATTGTTTTTATTTTTAAACAGTAAAAATCAGAACATCACATTAAGAGTCGCAGTAAAAAAAATAAAATCATGGGGGGACTTATTCCTGATACAAAGTTCTTTCAGGATTTTAATTTCTGTGGATGTTGTGATAGTCTAATAACATAATTTGTCCTATATGAAGTCAATCCAGTTATTGTCATTATCATGGTTGCACTGTATAAAGTCTTGTGTAAAGGTATGAATATTCCTGGAACTTTTTCAACTGTTGTGAAGCGAAACATAAACTCTAGTGTAATTAAATAAGATTTTTTTTTTTTTGTGATGGACAGAGCAGCAAAAATCAGTGTATAATAGTGACATGCAAGAGAAATGGTATTTGATTTTAAACAAACACACACACAAAAAAAACAAGCAAACATAAAAAACCATGATGCTGCCACCACCATGTTTTGCCATGAGCATAGTCTTTAAAGCAAATAAAAATCTGATAAATGTGGTGGGTGTTTGGATATAGCTCCCTTTTTATTTAGATGCCTTAAATAGATGCTATAGAGCTACAGACACGGTACAAATAATTGCCTTCGGACACCTA